>JANAVB010037818.1:2835117-3503371 GCA_029216955.1 Iris pallida
GCAGCTTGGCTGTGAGAGGCTCTTGAGTCCTCCTCGGGAGTTTGATCACCGAAGGAGCTGTTGATTAGGGAGCGTGCCCCTTAAGACGAACCCTGATGGGCTCACCTGAAGTTACCTTCGCTTCTGTCTTATCGTCAGCGCCATCGACTGGCTCTTCCTCACGGGTTGATTGATAGAGATATGAATCAACGTAATAGACTTCAATCCCTTTGGAAGGATCGACATCAGCAAACTCCATCTTGACCTGTCTATTATTGTCAATGTACTTCATGCATTGATGAAGCATGGACGAGACTATCACAAACTCATGTATCCAGGGACGTCCAAGCACGATGTTATATGACACATCAACATCGATGACATAACATGTCACCTCTATCTGTAAGTCGCCTATTTGACACTTCAGGCAAATCTTGCCCAAGGGGCTTTTTCTGTCGACAATGAAGCTGCTGATCATTTTTACTTGAAGCAGACAGGTGATGCATCAGTATCCCCAGAGTCTGGAGAGGCTCTAGGGAATAATTCTGAGAGAAGACCCCGGGTCGATATGCATGCAATTGATCTTAATGGTTCTATTATATCCTACATAGTACAGAGGTCTATTGTGCCTATTATTCTTCAGCAACATGTCATGCTGAAAGAAGGAGATGTTGGGGGTCGTCTCGACCATACTTTGGCAATGTAGCCAAGCTACAGGATCTTTTTTAGGTTGCTGGACCTGACTGAGGAAAGAGTCAGCATATTGCAATGCCTCGCTGAGGGCATCCCGTATCTCTTTGGATAGATGGAAAAGCTCAAAGAGAGATAACCTTGCTGGAGTATTTGCAAGTTGCACCAGTATATCAAAAATGTAGGGTTCCATCGTCCCTACCGTGGAGTCTTTCCTTAGTAGTTTGTCAAAGAGAGTCTCTTTCTGCTTCTGTTTCTCCATCCCAAGAGGTTGGGATGGACTTGCTTCCGAAGTATCGGGCATTGCGGTTGTAGCAGGCAGAGGTCCACCTTCCTCTGTAGTCGAGTTTTCTTCTCGTTGGTAAGATAGACCAGAGCGGGTGCAAATCAAAGATTCATCGATCGTTGCGAAAACCATGTAACATGACTTAGACTTTTTTCTTGGCGGGATGTATCGTGGGTTGAATCACATCCGGAGTGAGGTCATGATGGACCCCATAACTTTGCGTCACGGAATCATAAGTGGAACCAGGCCCTAGCGTTGTCATGGGCCGACGGGAGGTTAACGACCTCCATTGTCGCCTTATGAATTGGGACGATAACGTCTTGGGCCTCCTTCGCCGGAAAGCTGCCAAATATGAGGGTCACCATGTTTGCAGTGATCGTTTTGTCCTTTTAGTTAAGTGAGAGGACTTTGACATCAATCAGCCTTTGTATTTGTTTCTTCAACACGCAGCAGTCACGTGTCGAATGGTGGACGTACTGATGTAGTAGCAGTATATAGGGCTGTCCGCCTTGTCCACCTCGTCGGGACGTTTGGGGGGTGGAAGCTGTAGTTTTTTTTCCTTTATTAGCACATTGAAGAGCTCCAACACAACCTCGTCATTGAATGAGTAAGTTTTCTTCGGTCATGGCATCTCCGTCGGCATTTGGTTCACATATGCTGAACCTTTGGAGATGTTGACAGTTAGGGCTTGTTTCCCCTTTCCGTCCCTTTAGGCGTTAGAATGGTTGCTGCTGAATGGATACTTTCCCTTGTCATCCAATATAGGGAAGTGTGCCCCCAACAAGTGCGCATCTTTGGCATTCTTTTCAACACTATCAGCACTGATTATAAATGTCGTCCATTCTGCACATTAGGGGGCGTTGTGACAAAGCTTTATCGTTGGAAGCATGTTCTTATGACATAAATCCATATGTACTAGCTCAGGGACACCATGAGGTAGCCTTAAGGCGACCTAGCGGAAGCGCTCGATGTAAGCACGGACCAGCTCCCTTTCTTTCTGAACAATATCTATGAGAGAGGACATTGTCATGTCCATTCCCTTTTCATAGAATTGGGAGAGGAAAAGTCACTTCAGATCGTCGAAGGACGAAATGCAGTTGTCGGGGAGGTTGCAGAATCGTTCGTATGCTACCCCCTGTAATGCCCCAACAAAGAGATCCGTCAGCAGGGCATCATCATTTGGAAAATGCCCCGTCATGGGGGCGAAGTATGTTAGGAATCGATGGGGGGACTTCTTCCTATCAAGCGGAGTCAAGAACTGTGGTTTATACTTGGAAGAATAAACCATATTGTTCCACCCAGGAGGGTATGGTTGTCGAATCACATGTTTTTGGAGTGCTTTGCGCTTGTCCTTGGCGTCAAAATAAGCCTGCAACTCCCTGCGTGCCTCATGTATGTCCTTTGACACTGGTGTAATAGATGACTGTGGCAGAGAACGATTCTTAGTTGTAAGCAGAACCTGGGAGGACGTGGTAGACTTTCTGTTGGTGCCCAAATCCTGGTTTGTTGGAGCAGGGTCCTAGGCGGCAATCTGTCCTTGAGCGCTAGGACCACCTGGGTCAATGCTTGCATGGATTCAGTTAATGTAAGTAGACTCGCTTCGAGGCCCTCTATACGATGTTGGTGGTTTGATCCCTCGTGCTTCCCGTGTTGTCGCCCCTGTCGTGTATACTGATATTAAAGGATAGGAAGTAGATGGTATAGTAGATCTTTCGCTCTTTGGTTCAGACCCTTAATCTTCGATATCCTGGGGGAAGACAAGCAGATTGGTATCGTCCTCAGTGTCCATGGGATAGCTACCTACAGCCTGCTGATAATGTGTACACCCGGATGCATTGGTGTCGATCCCATACGAAACTTCTTCTGGCTGGAAAGAAGGGTTCATATGGAACATTAGGGGTACGCTACCCTCCATCTCGTACAATTGATGAAACGGCAGTCCCCTCCGAGGAGGGCTTGGTTTTTGACCAGGTGTGTTGGAATGCACCCCTGCTAGACACTGCCAGCTTAATGCCTCGAGGTTGGCTCTTAGATGCACTAGCCGAGACAGGAGGGTTTTTGGAACTCTTCTGTAGGGAAGGTGAGTTTCATGTAGCATGGCACGATGAGACATGAAGTTCATCCTCGCCTTTTATTTGCACCTTTCTTCGAGATGCTGTCGGACAAGTGCTGATGACCGCAGTTGTTGAAAAACATACTGCCTTGCTGATGGAGATGCTGCTGTCTTGCTACAGCAGCAGTTGATGATGATGTTAGCACAACTATGCCCTAGAAGCGGCATATCATACGTAACAATCATCTCTCATGCTTTGCATTTATGAGAAATCACGTTACACAAGTCAGGTGGAGAGATGTTCACATTTATCCCACTTCACGCGCGCAGCTGATGAGAACATAAAATATTATATTCTTATCCCTTAGTTTTCACCATTTTATGCTCATTTTATTAGTAAATGTACTCGTTATTCTTATGTTTTGATTTAGGATGCAGTTGGAGACACTAAGTACAAATTGGAGCTAAATAGAAATTTTGGACTGTTTTGACACGAACTACGCCAGAATTCGTGTTTCTTGACGGACTAAAACCGTCAAAAACTGCATATTAGTCTGTCACACGGTCTGTCAAAAATAAATTGTAGTTTACTATAAACGACGGTTTCCTACCGTCGATAAGCAAGTGGAGAAAACGACGAATTTAGTCTGTCATATTATAAACGGTGGACTTCATCCGTCAATTGTCCTGCTGAAACAATTCTACGTGAATGCCTATTTTTGACCGGCAATATCGATCGAAATTCTGTAAAATATCACCATAATTATTTTAATTAAACTTATTTGTCTTGTAAACAAGCACGCACTTATTGAATCTAAATATAATTCAAAATTTTGATTCAAAATAAATTTAATCATGAATCATTCAAGAATCTCAATTAAAAATGAATACATTCAATTCAAAATGAACATAACCACCAATCATTCAAGAATCTGAATTAATATTGAAAATCAATAATTTGACATTATTTTTATAGTATCTAAATATTTCCAATTCTTCTTATACATAACATCCAAATTGAAAAATGAATAGTATTCCAGAATACATTTGAAGTTTACTCCAAAAAATAGAAGCAAAAACTAATATTCAAATCATAATAAATTGAACACTCTTTCGGCCAATTGATTAAATCACCAAGCATAATGTCTTCAAACTTTCCATCCCCTTCAAACCAATTTGCATTGCAGTCAAAGATTTCATCGACGGTGATACTATAAACCTCTTCCTTTGGCGGTATATTATAATTTAAGCGCCCAAAAGCAACATATTTTCTTTTGAAGTGCTTTAGAAAATGCCTTTGGCAAGTTAGATTATTTCGGTACCTACAACCATTGAAACACAAAGATAAAATAATATTAACTTCTGGAATTTACATAGAAGGATGAATTCTTTATTATTTAGCAAATGACACAAATTGCTAAAAAAAATCTTAAAGAACCTAGACCCCTTGCTACCTAGGATTTTCCATGTGCCTAACTATGGTATGTAATATCTAGAGTTTTGTAACTTCTAAAATAGTAAATGAAGTGATACATCTCAATAATCCAATTAAAACTAGAAGGCATACCACTGTGTAATAACCTCAGAACAAATTTCTATTGAGCTATGGGAGTTTAGGAATCACTTTTACTTCTTCTCCCTATCTTTAACAGGTTGTGATGAAATGAAAAGTGACATATTTATTTATCTATTCATCTAGTATAGTACTATTTGGTGAAGAAATTACATAGTACTCAGTGTAGTTGAAGCAAAGAAACAAGCAAGCAACGATTGACAAGAATAGTAATAGGAGTTGATACCAACATCTAGCTCATATATTTGATATCCCTTGGGATAGAAAAAAGAGCAGTCCTCGCTATTGTAATAAAAAAATCATACTATGTTCAGAATAAGTAAATGCAGTTGGTATGTTTTTCCACCCAAAGGCGAAAAAGAAGGTTAGTCGCATCCACTTCAATCTTCATGCTTACTAGTTACTAATTAACATTTAAAACTCAAAAAAACCATATGGAACTTAACAGAAATGAATCCTTGGTATAGTTTCTGAAATACACTTATTTGCTAGCAATGTTGCTTTATTATAGTTTCTCTTGGTTTATAAGTATAGATTTTGAACATCTTAAGATATTGTAGTCCTTTACCGTGGATAGCTCTACATTCTGTACTAAGTGGCACTTGAACATATCTTAAAGAAAAATAAAGTAATAACAATATAGTAAAAGTTTTCCTTTTGTTGTTAGTTGCATATCATGCCTCTAGTATCATGTGAACCAAACAAAGGAGAAATGGCTCATACATACAAACAAATGTATTTGGATATCTACCAAATAAGTATCAATTAATTCAATTCATCAACTTTTGATCATGTAATTAACACGACTAGCTAGTGACACGGACTTCTACCAAATAAGCAGCTAGACAATCCACTTGAACTGATCCTTCTTCTAAATTACTATAATCCCTTTTTTAAAAGTAATAAACCTGGGCAGATTAATAGTACGTATATGTTGTAGTATCAGCAGTCTCCATAGTAAGTAGTATCAAAAGTTGTAAGCTAATAACAAGCAAATATTAATTAGCCTTGTTTTTTTTGGGGAACATATATCCGCATGATCAAATTTGTTTCTAATAATCTAGCAGTACTTGTTATCATACATATAGAGAGGATGAACATTAATCCATGTATGATGTAAGTATTGAAGGAGGAACATAAAATTCTAATAACAAGTAACTTCATCAAATTAAACCATGTGCTGATTAGTTATTCATATGACATACACAACTATGATACAATTTGATGAATTCTAAGACTTTGATTTAATTAGTAATTAATAGATGCTCTTGATTATCTATTGCATCTGCAAAATGTATAGTGTATTCAACTAGTTCTGATCAAACCCAGTAAAGTCAAGATATTGCAGAGTTTTGGTACATTTGAAAAGTTAAGGAGTTTCTTAGTGTATGTCCATTTGGAAAATAAAAGTTAATCTAGCTAGATCAACCTCAGTAGTTTCTCAGTGTATGTCCATTTGGACAACAAAAGTTAAGGAGTTTCTCAGTGTATGTCCATTTAGAAAATAAAATTTAATCTAGCTAGATATTACGTCTCCTTTATGTTGTATATTCTGACAACAATAAGCAAAGGGCAGAAAATCAAGCAAGTAGACATTAGAGAGATTTATTTTATACCCAGTCATATGGATCCTGATATGGTTCCTCGTCGTAGATTAGTTGCAATGGCATTTTTTAGTTGGTAAAAAAACTTGTGCATATAACAAAAGACACCTTACAGACAATAAAAATAGCATAATAAATCCCCAACTCTAAAAATAGGGTAGCAAATCAATTGTTCCAGCCAAAAAAGGAAGTGGTCATAGGTTACCTTCTACAAGACGACTAACAACTGTCACCTCCCTTTGCAAGACCAGAGCATTCTTACAATGGTTTGGATCTGTCGTCCAAAGACGAAAAATAGTAACCTACAAATGATGCATAGGACAATTGTCCAGAAATGCTCATAAAGATCCTTACAAGCTCCCTAAACTGAGTTTGTCATTATGTTAGAAACAATTTAAATGATGAATCATACCTACCTCAAGTTTCCTTTAACAGGAAGACGATATGATTTCATCAAGACTGTCAGGATAGCAGACAGTTTTAACAACATAGCCTTTTTCAAATTCGAGCACATTAACTTAATTCAGTGTAAAGAAAGAAAAAGAGATGAGAGTGCTCTACCTCATCAGTTTTAGAACATGACAAACATCTACACTATCAGCCATGATCAATTTTGTCTTCTTGAATACCTCGTGTAGCCATGGCGAGTGGGAGAACGAGACGTAGTCTTCCTTCGAGCTCTATCATGTCATATATCATTTCTATCCCGGAACCTCTCCCTATCCTAGTCTCTCCCATTTTTGTATTGATTGGGTCTGTAATCAGACCCTCTTCCTCCCTGTTCTTCCACTCCACTCACGAGACCTCTCCTGTTCAAATCCACGTTCTCTGTGCCGATCCTTCTCCTCATACCTATCATTTTTTCTAACTATGTCCTCATTTTCCTTCTCCTTCTACTTTTTTGCTCTTCTGCTTCCTTCTTCCTCACAAGTCTCTTCTTCCCTTGCCTTCTCCTTTACATCCTGTAAAGGTATAAAAATGTTAGTTTCAAGAGCGTAACATGTTTCACAGTTTAACAAAAAAAGGCATATGCTTACGTGACATGTTTACCTTAAACTCATTAATGAAGTCTCGCACCATGCCATAGCCAATGTGCTGCCTGCCACTTACATGAGATTGAGTCCTCTCGTCAATATCATTTGCTATCAAGAATGAGCCACATATCTCACGAAGTGCCATCTTTTTCTCTTGTGTAAGCATAAACAGTTTGTCACCTGCAGATTGGTGGGTCAAAGTTGTCTTCTCAGCATTCAACAAATCTACTTGTGGAACACTGTCACGACCCGTACCCACTGTGAGGGTACGAGTACGTAACAGCGCCCAGCCTACGCCGCAGTGTCGGCGGTAGAACGCTGTCCTAAGTCTCTAACTAACCATCAACTCATGCAGTATATAATGTACTCATCATGATTAACTCCGAACGGAGGACAAGTATAAGATAAGGTGTATCTCAATCACAGTCTAAGCACGATAAGATAACACAAAATTGTAACTAAGAAATTGAAGACAAAACTGAAATAATAACATCTGAATAATCTCAAATACATCTCAAGTCTCAATTCTATACAACAAGCTCTAAATGAACATAAATGCAAGTCTACTGGACTAAATCCCGATCACTCCTGAGTGTCGGGGCCATAGGTAGCTAAGCCATCTCCTCAGTAAAATGTAGGGCATGTGTCCTCAGGGCAATCATCATTTGTAAAATTTTCAACAGGTCCAGTCAGGACAGGAACGAGCACATCTCATCTAGAAAACCCAAGTAAATGACAGAGAACTATAGAGCAGTTATAGACAGTTGTATTGATGAAAATGGCAGTTATATATTCAGGTAATGGTAAGAAAGACAGATAAAGTGCAAGGAAAGTAAATACTAAACAAGAGAAGAATCATAGCAATGAAGACTGAAAAATAGAACTAGCTGAACCAGGGTAATATGATATAAAGTCCAGACAACATGTAGACCAGTGTAACTCCAATGTAAGTCCAGTACAGGATGAATCTCATACAAGATGAATCCAGCAAGGGACGATTCCAGTCATAGTGATCAATGATTCCAGGGTGAGTCCAGCCTATACTCTAGCAGTGTGTTTTAAAATACCGAGCTCGACATGTAAACGGCTATGGGTAATCCGGCACATCACACACCTGGCCGGGTGTAAGATGGCTATCATTCAGTAGATTCCAGTAGGGGTGATTCCAGTAATGGGGTATGTCTACATGTCTTACTCTAGTATTTCCCCTTCCAGCAAGTGAATCCAGAATTCCGACACAATGATTCAAGATGAGTCCAGCCAAGTACAATGATACCAGTAAATGATTCCGGGGTGATTCTAGTAAATGATTCCAGTAATAGAAGCCAGGAATGATGATACCAGTAATAGAGGCCAGAAATAAATGTGTGTCGTATACATGAATCTAGAAATAACAGTACGTGTTTGTAACAGAGAATCACATACAACTAACTAGAACTGAAATACAGTAATTGACAAATAAATGAGAGAACTATCAGAGAATGTACTCGCCTGATACTCTGAAAAGAGTAGTGTAATATCAGATGCCTGCACCAGAGTCACAATGTCCTAAACAGAGTAATATGGGTTATGACATGTTCAGTATAAGAAAATAAAGGCTACAATGCAAACTATATGATTTCTAGGCCAATCTAGGTCAAAGTCAACTCTAAGTCAAACCTAGTCAACTGTCTATGGCAAACCAGGTCAACACTGGGTCAACTCTAGTCAATATTGGTCAATCATAGTCTATTGGGTCAAATATCTAGAGTTTGGTCAAACTCTATCTAAGGCTATCTCTACACCAACCATATACTAGTATAGCTAGGATACCTCATTACTATATTCTCTATACATACAATGTAAATACATACCTAAAGTATATAACCTTGTTATCATATAGTCCATTTCCTATATTATATCTATCACATATCTATACCTATATAAGTACAATATCAACTAATCCATATCACATCTATATATAATATATATACTATAAGTGAACTCTCAAACACAACCCACACTATTCCTCACCCTCTCAAACCATGTGGTCAATGGCCCATGCCCTCTCCTAGATACACATCTTAGACTCTATATGATACCCTAAGCTAATCAAGCTCATCCTCCACTTCAACATTCACTCTACGACTTAACAAACAACTAACATACCTATTAGCCCTAGACTTATATAACTCTCTTATATATATACCCATTCATGAAGCATTTCCTACATAATATGAATATACCTAAGATACACACATATATAAGGACACTACCCTTCATTCATATACACATATACCTCTCCCCACATACACACATAGCCCCAAATCTAAACTTTCTCTCCCACACACAACTCCACACTATTCTTCACCTTTTCCTCATCACTACTTCATCCTCATACATACCACCCTATACAAGCCTAATCTTTATACTAATACATACCATATCCTAATACTAGGACCTCACCCTCCCTGATTTCTCTTAGAATCTCAGCCAAGCCAAGCTGCTGCAAATGCAACCAAGGCAGGGCAATGCATCCTGCTGCTGTAATGCAATGCAGGGCAAAGCCAAGGCAAGCTGCTGCCTAGCTGCATGCTGCAAATGTAAAGCCAGGCAATGCAATGCACTGCCAGGGCAAGCTGCTGCCTTTTACTTCTGTTTCCATAATTTTTCCCCCTCCTGGACACACCAATACACATAATATGTACTCCTATACTCTCATCTCCAAACTTACTGATACACAAAGAAGTATGGGCTGAAATATGTAATCATGAATGATACTAAAACAATTTATAACTAATGCCTTGATGAAAGGAATGAACATGGAATAAAACAAGTAGGAATTGACTGAACTAGTGAAGATATGGTCTGATGCAGTCATGTGAATGCAGGGCAGGTATCATGCAATGGATTTGAGTGCAGGGCCAATTGTACATACAATGGCTAAAAGAATGTTACAACATTTCCTAATATGCAGAACATCCTATGTATGCAGTGAAAAAAATGTGCAGGCAACCCAAAGGCAGTGGATAGGTAGTGTGGGGATGAAAATAGCAGTGTGAAAACCACAAGAGTGACTAAACTGTGTGACAGTGCAAGTTCTCAGGATTTATACTAATCCTAAGGGTGTACATGACATAAGATAGGAAAAAAAAGATGGACTAAACAGTAGAGAAAATTATGAATTGACACAAGTTAGCATGGACTGATATTCCTCAAGTATCAGTCGACTGATACATCCATGTTCAAGGGACTGAACATCATAAATAGTCAAAAAACATAAATTTGATCTCAGGCTTAACTAAACAGTGTGAAGGCTAGAGGCTTCAGGAACATGGCTGTGTGTGCATATGACAGTTTAAATTTGTGTGGCAAAACAGATTTATAGGTTCATGTATGCATGAGTGTGTGGCTAAGTGAAAAAGGCAGTTCAAATGCAAATTCTCAGGTTTTACTAGCAGCACATCAAAATCACAAGTCATGACTTAAACCAGTTTTTAAATAGTTTAAAATAATTGAAAATCACCAAAAATCACCATGTGAAATAAATATCAATAAATATTAATTATAAATACAAAATTTCAAAAATACCCTCATCTGGAAAACTGGGTGTTACAAACACCCATCATTTCCAAGTTATGATTCATCTCTAAATTTGAAAAGAATTGCAACATAATACAATAGGTTCCCTTTATTATCACCTTCCTTATTAGAGCCTCCACTTCATCCACCTTGCCAGCTTCATCGAGTGATTCAATTTGTTCTAAGTGCTTTTTGATCTTTTCTTCTAGGACAGACAGCTGCTCAGACTTCTCACTTGCGATCGAAGGAGGTGTTAGCTCAACCTCTTGTGCTAGACGGTCACGACCACATTTGACTTTTCTATCTAGGTCCATCACCTGCAATCAACATGTTCACAAGAACTTGGCGATGGTTTAATTACCAAAGCAAGATAGTTTGGATGTGTTGCAGTACACTCACCAGCTTCTCACAAAACTGATCAAGTTCTGCTTCAAATCCGGGGACATAAGTACCATGTCTAGGGGACGATTTCTTAAAACTGCAAAATATAAATAAACATCAATCACATATTATATATTTAATAAAAAAACCAGATATGTTGAGGAGAAATAAAATTCACATCCAATAAGAAAAAAGTTTTAAAAAGGAACACTTGGCTCTCTAGAAATCGTATAAGATATGTACAGATTTAGCAAGTAATGTACTTTACAATCTAAGTTTATCCTCCCTTCTAATTTTTCTCTTCCTCACTTTTTTTATATGTCCGCCTTCAAATAATAATATAGCATCAGAGCTGCATGTAGCATATCGTGTAAATACAACTCATATAGGATCCAATCAAATTTTTAGACTGGTCCACCTGTATTTATGTTCCAGGTTTACCAAATCATGTTTTTGTTTGTTCCTAAAGAATACAATGCTGACACGAAAATACATCAAACTTATTAGTTAATGCGTTCAGAAATTTACCACTACAAAGCAAGCATATTAACTGACAGGAATGCGTTAACAGTAAAGACAAAATTATTAGAAAGTTAACAAAAATAGAAGAAGGAACAAACAGCTTGTTCATCACAATATACAATGTATCAGCAACATAAAAAAGATATATAACATTTTGTAGTAGTCATAACAATATTATTGTAGAAGTCAAAAAAATATAAAGGTTTTAGCATCATATAATAATCACAAAAAACTCTTTGCAGCACTAAAGATGTCTTTTGCTGCCCTTTGCTTATTGGAGACATTTGGCTTAAATTCAAACTTCTAATAGCTAACATTTATTTGTAGCACTAAAGATGTCTTTTATTGCTGTATTTGAATCTTATTTTATGGTCCAAGAATTGTTCATTTAAAAGGGAAAATTTGCAAAGAAGTATCAAATTTGATGTGTGGTCATCTTTCTTTTTATGAGTTTAGCTTGGATACCAAGAGTGAAATGCTAATGCCAGATATTTTGGGACAATAATAGAAGCAAAAATAAATAATTAACAAGAATAAACAATACCTGACTTTTAATTAATTCTTCAACCTTGCCTCCTCCAAGCAAAATCACTTTTCCTATCTAAAACATAGATTCGAAGTTTGATGAACCACGAACAAGAAGAGCACCAGGTTCAGATTAAAAAGAAGAAGAAGAAGAACTTACCCATTTTTGTTCTTTGATGAACCACGAACAAGGAATGACTTCCATGGATTTGTATGACATTTCGTGGTTTAGTCAGCCCCCAGCAATAATTTGAGCGAAGAGAGAAATTTGAGAGAAGAGAGAGAGATGAAAATAGAACAAGGACTTCTTCATCACACAGAAAGAGAGAGAGAGAGAGAGAGAGGAGAGAGAGAGAGAGAGAGAAAGAGAAGAGAGAAGAAAAATGGGTCGTTTAGGCTCCAAAGTGCATCGACAATTTTTTTAGGGAAAAAAGCCCGGTTGAATATTGTACTTTAATACTGTGTTTGGGAACATTTGTCGGGAGGGAGAGAAAAATTTGAGGGGAAGGAAAATGGAGGAGAGTAAAATAAAAGTAATGTTAATTTTCCCTTCCTTTGTTTGGATGGACAAAAGTAAGGGAAGGAAAAGTTTAAAAACAATTTTTATTTGTTTATGGATATAGGTATAATTACTATTTCCTCCTTGGTATTCTCAAATGATGATTTAATATTAACTTTTTGAGGGGTGGGGGGGGGGGGGTAAATTCACTCAAATTCCTCTCATCTCTCTCCATTTTCCTTCCACATTTGGGAGGACAATTTTTTGGTGGGACCCACTAACTTTTTCCTCTCAAATTTTTCTCCCCCATGTTCTCTCCCCCTTTCCAAACACCATCATTTAAAATTTTCCTCTCACTTTCACCTCAACTTTTTCCTTCCTCCCATTTTCCACCCTTCCCAAACAGTACCTAACATTTTGATAGGTTTTAAAAGAAATTGACAGTTTTAGTCCTTCAAAAATATAGCTACTAGCTTGTGTAGAAGCATGGAAAATAATAAAGAAAGATCCATACGGCCAGGGAACTCCATGCGGCTCAGATAGCCCATGCGGTTCAGAAGATCCATACGGCTCAAACGAGTCCATGCGGCTCTGTGATCTCCATGCGGCTCAAGAAGAGAAGGCACGTGGCTTGCAAACAGTTCTCCCCTCCGCACTGTACTGCATTAATTGCTTGGATGGCTGACCACTCTGACGAAACGACAGGCTTGACATAAAGAGGCAATTATGACTCTGTCATAATGACAAAATCCTAGGAAATCAAAGAAAATCTCTGGCACAACACCCCACCGAGATCCAGAAAACACCACGCAGCCTAGACACGTGGACAACCATATGCGGCTCGAGCGAAAACACCCTTATACGGCTCAGACTGAAGTTGTCCTATGCGGCCCAGATCGAGATAGCCCTATGCGGCTCAAGCAGACGCAGCCTTATGCGGCTCACAAGGGTCAGCCCTATGCGGCTCACAGGGATCATCTCCATGCTGCTCACTACCCATTATATGGTCCAGATTATCATGTGGTTCGAAGACTCGGAGGCCACTCCCCAGGCAGCCCTGACATGTGGCCAGGCTTATGCGGCTCAATCCTTATGCGGCTCAGTGACTCCCAGAACACGTGTCATAAAGCCAATCAATTTTCCAGATTTGCTACAATCAAAGATTGGGTCAAATCCCAATAATCTGGGATACGTGGCAGGCGAATGAATTAAATTTATTTATTCAGATTCGCAGACATCAGCAGATCGTCATCATGGAGATTTATTCCAATCAGCATTAATTACTGATAGGATTTAAGGTAATCTAACACTAAATGGCCCAAATTCATCACACTCAAGATTGCCCAGATTGATCGAGCAACAGGCCGCCGCCACTTTAAGGGACAATCATTGTAAACCCTAATGAGGTCACCAACATTCTTATAAATAGCAGGGTACCATTCCCTTGCAAAAAAGGAGACATACGCACATATACATATAGAAAGGAGCACTTTTCGAGATCAGAGAGAGAGAGAGCACCAGAATACTTGGAGAGAAAAAAACAGTGAGAGAGCAAAGAGAGCATTTCTTCAACGCCGAGCAATCTTCTGGAGCCAAGGCTGCATACCGATCGTCCAAAGAGTAAGGCAGAGCGGCCGTCGCTTTCCTGAGCCTCTATCATCACCCCCTAGAATCTAAAATAAACAATTGTACTTAGACTGTTGTACCTAGGCTTTCCTCCCTAGGCTTTCTTTGTACAAGCGAGTTTGTAACGTGAAGTAAAAGTCCAGTCCTCCGATAATTATTCTGCTCTTTTATATTTCATGGCAAACACGATGGCGACTCTGCTGGGGACAAACTTCTCCACGGCTGAGGAGTTGGTGACGCAGTCGGATGCAACCAAGCTTGGCTCCACACAACAGAAGATGGTCGTCCGTTTCGACCAACAGGCGTTTGAAGAGATGCTCTCTGAAGGAAGCGCTGGCCCGATCCAGAAGCGAACCCGCACAAAGAAAGCTTGCCGCGAGTGGAGGCCAAAATCATTTGCTCCTCCACAAGCTCTGGACGGGGTACTCTCTGCTACCCAAGACGGCGAAGGCGATTCTCATACGGCTCCACTTCGAGCCGTAGAGAACTCTGCTGTCCCCAAGTCCGGTAGAGGAAAGCACTACGATGCTGGACTTGCAGGGACAAAAAGTGACTCTATGCGTCCCGAGAAGAAGCCAAGCACTCCTGTGGCTAAATCTGCCAACCACATGTAGGAGGCTCATACGGGTGGATCTACCAGCCGCATGAAGAAAATCCATGCGGACAGATCATCCAGCCGCATAAAGAAGACTCATACGGCTGAGACTCCCAGCCGTATGAAGAAAGCCTATGCGGCTACATCTGCCAGCCGCATGAAGATTGTTGAGGACGGCGGCATGACTCCTACCCCGCGCGGTTCTGTCTTCGATCGCCTGTCTTATGGTCCTGATCTTTTGTGCTCCCAAGAAGATATGTCTGACTCTCTCCAACATCACCTAGACTCTTACTACTATGTGCCTTTACGCACTATAGCAAAGAATTCTAGGGCAGCGCGAGCTTGGCACGCTCGGTCCGCTGATCCTGTCTCTGTTCATCTGAGCGTCCCGCATACCGTTATACGGGCCTCAGATGGGAAGTTGTACAGTACCACTCGAGTCCAGCCCCCGGTAGAAAACGGACATAAAAGTGCACGAAAGTCTCCTAAAATCCCGAGAGCAAGCATGGTCGATTCAGACCAGTCTGACTTGCGTGAGGCCATCCTCCACAAACACAAGGAAAGAGAAGACGCATCGGGGTCCTTCCACGGACGTCGCTGCACCCAAGTCATCGTCAACTGCTGCTGTAATAATGCAACGGTACGAGAAGACCGGTAGTCCGTCTTTCAAAGACTGCAACAGCCATCTTCAGAAGACGAGGTACTTCCCGTCGTCTCCTGCAACTCTGTTCGAAAAGTTCCCGCTGACGGAAGGGAGAAGAAGACAAATGTTCCCAGCCCGAAGATTTCAACCACTGCGACTAAAAGACTGTCGTCTAAGCGGGTGCCCACCACCGGAGTTTTCCAAGGTACTCGCTCTAAGACGAAATCTGCTACAGTGGGAGATTCGTCGTCCACAACGCAGGGGGTTGCTGGGACTGGAGGTAGCACCCCTCTGAGCTTCCACAGCAATCCGATGTTCCAAGAAGACGAGCCGGGGGAGACAACCCTCCCATTAGATGCAGCAAACCCCGACGTCCCCGAGGACGTCCACAACTCCCAAAACGAGGCAAACTCGGAGACTGGGGGTACTGTTCCTTCCGAGTCTGAACCAGAAGAGAACATACCCGCATACCCCCATGACTTCTCACTACAGGGGTATGATTCGGTGGGCGCTGCCTCCACCGCTACGTCTATCTCTCCTCATGTGAAGACGGTATTCATGACAGACAGCAGCCAAAGAGGGTCCAGTGATTGCCAACGCATCGACACGCTCGAAGCCATCTTGCTTGCCTTGGTCAAGTCTGTGGACGAGATCAAAGCGGCCCTTCCAACTCTACAAGGGGGGACGCATGGCCAAACAAGCACGGGACCTATAGTTAATACGGACTCGAATTCAGCAGCACCGAACCCGGGCAACGATCCTCCTGAAACAACGGCTCCCACCACCGTGGACGAGGCCCGCGAAGCAAGAAGAGAGGTCCAGGAGCTCCGAGCCATGTTTCACGCTCGAGAAAACTCTCAAGATCTCAGAATACGGCAACCATACCCTGCTACATGGAGGGATGTTCCATTCCCACCAAGATATAAGCTGTTCAATATCAATCCTTATGATGGCAAGACCTCAGCAAGTCGGTACATCACTTACTTCGAGGTCACCACCGACCATCTGCCTCATGATGATGCTATTCTCACACGATTATTCATCGGGGCATTGGAAGGGGCCGCCTTCGACTGGTACCGCAACCTGCCAGACAACTGCATCCACTCCTTTGCCGGCTTCAAGCACATGTTCTTGGAGAGATTCTACGAAGTAGGGTAGGACATCACAATGTCCACCCTCATGGACGTCGTCCAAGGGGAGAAAGAGCTGACAAGAAACTATATCGAGCGGTTTTGCCAAACCGTAATGAAGCTGCCATCTGGAAATCCCAATTCCTCTTTGATCAAAATTTTCTAAAAGAGATTGCTCCTAACAATCAGTCTCTGGATGGGTGAAAGTTAATTCAAGGATTGGAAGACGTTCATCATCAGCGCCACATGTACCGAAGAACGGTTGAAGAAGGCTCGCCAATTGGGACTGCACATCTCGGACGAAGAGAACAAGGGCAAGCGTCCCAACAACGACAATGGGGGTAGCCCCTCCAACAATCGGGACAGCAGGGGTAAGCAGGCTATGGTGGCCGATACAGCAGAGAAACCTGAGCCAAAGGCAGCAGACAAACAATGGCCGCAAATCACTTACTCATTCGAAGACGGTCACGTCAAGCCCATCTTGGACATGCTCATACAAGGAGACAGAATTCAGCTTCCTCCACCAAGATGGGAACCGCGGCCGACAGAGATGGAGAACCCAAAGTACTGCCATTATCATCGCTACGTCTACCATGCTACACACGACTGCTACCAGCTAAAACGGTACATCCAAAATCTCATCGATTCGAACGCACTGGCCATCAATTTCGAAGGGGTAAGGGTGGCAGCCAATATGGTGTCAGTATAATTCGACAGCTTCCCTCCGACGAAAGCTCAAGACGGCGTGGTCCCCATCCCTCTGGCAACAATGGAGATTGTTAATCTTCTATCTCCCCGAGATCAGGTCGCTGGTCTAGTGCCCCTCACTACATCATGAGGGGAGGTCATGTGGATCCATCCAGACTTGGTTTCAGAAGTGACTCAGCCCACACCATCTTCCATTTGCAAGAAGAAAAGTAGAAAAGTCAGGACCTGCCGCACAATCTCGACAGACATCGAAGAAGCTACAGCCGTCGTCACGCGGTCTGGGGCACAATCCCAACCTGTGGATGACAATTCGGCTGAAGATTATTAGCCCGCTACAATGGATGCTCCGGGACCGGCTCAGCCTCCGACGACCGACAAGCCTAGGCCGAGGGAGACTCGCTTTGACAAATCCCTCCGAAAAGAGGCATCACAAGGGCTGGAGAAGCCCTACAACTTCGACATCTTGGCGCAATTGGCCAACACACCGGCCAAGTTATCATTACACGAGCTTCTGAGACTCTCAAAGGATGTTCGCGCGGCTTTGAGCGAAGCACTCCAAAATGCCAACGCGTACCTGGCTCAGGTCAACCTTACGGAAGGGAGTCCGCCTGCATATTTCTAAGACAGTGCCTGTACGGGAGCGATGCCCAACATTGTCTTCACTCCGCAGGACATGCTCATCAAAACCAACCTGCATTATCGCCCGCTATACTATACTGGATACATCGGCAACGTAAAGGTGGATTGGATGCACATAGATCCTGGCTCTTCCATAAGCATTATCCCGAAGGGTCTGCTACATCATCTCTGCATCCTAATGCATCGCCTGACACTTATAAGTACTGCCATCAGCGGTTTCAATTTGGACAGGAGCTATCCAATTGGGAAGATTCGTCTGAAGTGTCAAATTGGCGATCTCCAATCAGAGGTCACCTGCTACGTTATAGATGCAGACACTTCATACAACATCCTCTTGGGACGCCCGTGGATACACGATTATATGATCGTGCCTTCCACGCTGCACCAGTGCTTCAAATATATCGACAAACACGGCGTCGTGAGGACGGAATTTGCTGATATCGATCCCTTTATAGGGGTCAAATCCTACTACTCAGACTCCTGTCTGTACGAACAATCGAAGAGGCACCTTGATGAAAGAGATGTGCAAGCTCGTACCAAGATGGCCACAGGATCAGAAGAACCCCTGACGATCCACCTCCAAGCTCGCAAACCTGGCAAGTCTGCACCCCTTACCGCCACTCTGCGTAAGGACGCAATCAGCCTCTCGGCACAAGAAGAGAAAATGATAATCTGGCTGCCAAGGTCTGGCCCAGTGCCAAGACCCACAACGGAGCCACTGACAATCAGGCTGCCGAGAGTCGGCCAGCCATAAACGGAGAAGCTCAATCCCTCCGACAAGCCGATGACGATACACCTTCCCAAGAAGGGTCGTTACCTCGATGCAAGGCCTGGAACTTCTAGCGAACCAACCACTCCCCGCCCAGCATCGAGTACCAAGCTGGGGGTCGTTAGTTTGCCAACAACTCCACGCTCGGCTCCATCAGCTGAACCGCTGACGATCAAGCTGCCCAGGTCGTCCTCTCAGTCGTCGTTTATACAGGGGGTAGCCGAAGAGGAACCGGAGCTAGCCAAGTATGTGGCTGCCCACACTGATATTTCCTCCGCAGACAATGTAATCCCTATAGAAAAGATACGTTACTTCATCAATAAAGGGCTATCTTTGAACTACCTCGAGCTTAATAAGCTCTGTACGATGTATGCTATAGAACACGGTATAGGTACTTACCTCCACACACAGGTGACAAATGTGCACACCGTAATCCAGCTTACTCCAGCGGAAGACGCTTACCGCATAATCGAGGGAGGGACCATCCAATCATCTTCGGCCAGAAGGACGACCCGCATCCCTTCACCATAGAAGAAGTCGACCTTGGATCAGATGCCGGGAGACTGCCTCTGTATCTTTACAGTCCCCAATCCAAATATCTCATACAGAAACGGGGGTATGATCTAGAGACAACGCCAGGCTTGAACTACGGTACTGGACGACGATTACCTTTGAAGCCACCGGTCCCGGCTGGCAAACCATGGGACTACTATAGCAAAACTCGGTGTGGATTAGGGTATGTTACACCTACGACGACCCCTGAAAGTTCAGATAAAGAATGTGACTGGCATTCACATTCGATCGGGTCACCAACTTTTGACTCTGATACCAGCATCGGAGACATATTCAGACAAGTCCTGTCAGTCAACATGGCATTTGCCGACGCTTATGAAGAAGACGAAGACGTCCCTGAAATCCTCGAGCTAGAACCGTGGGCCCAACAGTTGGATGCACAATAGGAAAAGCGGTTCGAACAGAGAGAACCTCCTACAGAAGATGAGGTCATACAAGTGGACCTCGGCAGCGAATCTTCTCCAAAACCTATCTTCGTCAGTAAAAGCCTAACAGACGAAGAGCAAGAATCGCTGCTGGAACTTGTCAAAGAATACATTGATGTGTTCGCCTGGAGCTATAAAGACATGCCGGGGTTAAATCCCGATATTGCTCTTCACAAGCTCAATATTCGGTCGGACGCAAAGCCAGTCAAGCAACAACAGCGACACTTCCGCCCAGGCATCATGGATGCGATCGAAACCGAAGTCAACAAACTGATAGCCAGCGGCTTCATTCGTGAGGAACAACATCCGGATTGGGTCGCCAACATAGTATCTGTCCCCAAGAAGAATGGGAAGATTCGAATCTACATCGACTTTCGTAATCTGAACGAGACATGCCCCAAAGATGAATTCCCCTTCCCTATCACAGACATCATGATTGACAACATCTGCGGCTTCGAACGTATGTCATTCATGGATGGCTTCTCGGGGTACAACCAAATCAAGATGTCTCCTGACGACGAAAAGCATACATCATTCCGAACATCGATTGGCACATACTGTTACACAGTCATGTCTTTCGGTTTGAAAAATACCGGCACCACATATCAAAGATCCATGAGCATCATCTTCAGAGACCACTTACGCAAGACGGTGGAGTGCTATGTTGATGACATCGCCGTCAAGAGTCGCTATAAGGGACACCATCTGCATGATCTGAGGACGGTATTCGACCTGATACGAGCGCACAATTTGAAAATGAACCCTACAAAATCCTTTCTGGGCGTATCCAGTGAGAAGTTCTTGGGTTTCATCATCACCGCCAAGGATATCCATGTAGACCCTGAGAAGACAAAGGCAATCATGGAGATGGGTCCCCCGAGAAATCTCTGCGAACTTAGAGGCCTTCACGGAGGCTAGCTTATATTAGGAGGTTCATTTCTAACCTCTCCGGGCGATGTCGACCATTCACCCACCTCATGAAGAAAGGCGTCTCGTTCGTATGGGACGAAGAATGTCAGTAGGCCTTCGACAGCATCAAAGAATATTTGTCAAACCCTCCAGTCCTGGTGGCCCCGGTTGTTGGAAAACCATTCCTGCTCTACGTACGAGCAATAGAGCATTCCCTCGGAGCCCTGCTGGCATAAAACAACGATGCAGGCCATGAACAAGCCATATATTACCTCAGTCGAATGATGATTGGGCCAGAGCACCGATACACCGCGGTGGAGAAGGAATGCCTTGCCCTGGTGTTCGCCATTCAGAAGACGCGGCACTATATTACGGGACAAACGATACATGTGATCTCACGAGTCAACCCTCTCAGGGTCCTCATGACTAAACCAGGGGCACTCAGCTCTCGCCTCGCTACATGGGCAATATTGCTATCCCTTTATCATATGATCTTTGTCCCACAAAAGACGATCAAAGGCCAAGCCCTGGCAGACTTTTTGGCAGCCTACCCAGGCTCGGAGTCCTCCAGAATATATGATGAAATCCCAGATGAGGTCGCCGACTCGCATACAATCTCTCACGATAATATATGGCGAATGTTCTTCGACGGTGCTTCGAGAACTGGACCCAAGGGCAACATCGTCGTCGGAGTTGGGGTGGTGCTAGTCTCCCCTTCCGGATTGGTTATTAACCGCACTTACTCCCTCACGGAACCCTGCTCTAACAATGTGGCTGAGTACAACGCTCTGGTCATTGGCCTCCAACTTGCAAAGGAGCTGGGGTAGAATACCTTGAAGCATACGACGATTCTTAGTTAATCGTCAACCAGATCCGGGGCTCATACGAGGTCCGCCAAGAAGACATGATCCCCTATCACCAGATAGCGATCGACATCATCTCATCGTTTGAAGGGTTCTTCATTGAGCACGTTCCCAGACTCTGAAATATCGAAGCCGATGCCTTGGCAGGTCTGGCCGCTTCCCTAGCAGTGCCAAATCATATTCATCAATCAGTAGATGTGATAGGCCACGAACTGGTCTGCCCCAAGAACAACGTGCAATTCGTGGCGAGTTATTTCGCCCAGATGATCGATGATGCCCCCGATTGGAGACAACTATTCATCGACTTCGTCGTCTACGACATCCTGCCCGAGAACCCAAAGGAAGTCACCTCCATCAAACGGCGTTTCCTCAGATTCTTCTACGATACAGAGACGAAAATGCTGTATTGCCGATCCTATGATGGAGTATTGCTTCGGTGTCTGTCGAACGCAGAAGCCAAAGAAGCCGTACGAGAAGCTCATGACGGTATCTGCGGGGCCCATCAGCCTGGCCCTAAATTGCAAGACCGTCTCCACCGAATGGGCTACTACTGGCCCACGATGGTGGCAGATGCGATAGACTACGCGAGAAAATACAAAGCCTGCCAAGTCCAGGCGGACTTCATTCACCAGCCATCCGAATTTCTAGATCCAACAGTAGCATCCTAGCATTTTGAAGCATGGGGAATGGACATCATCGGTCCAATTACTCCACCTTCCTCCCGTGGACATCGCTTCATACTTGCGATTACGGACTACTTCTCCAAATGGGCAGAAGCTGTGCCACTTGCAGAAGTCAAAACCTCAAACGTGATCAGCTTCCTTAAGCATCATGTCATTTATCGCTTTGGACTGCCCCGAAGGATCATCCACGATAATTGTCCGCAGTTTGCAAGCCACGCTTTTTATCGGTTCTGCGATAAACATCGCATCCAGAATATTACTTCGACACTGTACAACCCTGCAGCGAACGGGTTGGCAGAGGCATTCAACAAAACAATCATCAAACTCCTCAAGAAGTTTGTCTCTTCCAACAAACGCGACTGGAACGAGAAGCTCGGTGAATGTCTATGGGCGTACCGTACTACAGTCCGAACAGCTATCGGGAATACGCCATTCTCTCTGGTGTACGGGAGTGAAGCAGTTCTCCCATTGGAGACTCAAATACCCTCACTCCGTGTCGCCCTCACTCATCAATTGATGACGGATGATAACTACCGACGCCGACTACAAGAGTTGGGGCCTTAGATAAAAAGCGCCTCCTAGCTCAGCAAAGGATCGAACTATACCAAGTACGCATCTCTGGAGCCTTCAACAAGAAGGTTAAAATCAGAATATTCCAAGTGGGCGATCTTGTTCTTGCAGTCCGGAGGTCGATGGTCATGACTCACAAGACCGCCGGCAAGTTCCGGCCAAAATGGGAAGGTCCATTTATCATCGAGGCTGTATTCTCCAACGGTGCTTACCGCCTCGCCAAACAAAACGGGGATTTGCTCATGTTACCCGTCAACGGCAAGTTCCTGAAGAAATATTATGTCTAAACGACATTCTCCAGATCAGTGAGTCATGTGCCCGCTGGTACCGCTGAACTCACCCTACAATTTTTCGGATTTTCGAGTCATGTACCCGCTGGCACTGCTGAACTCACCCCACAATTTTCCAGATTTTTGAGTCATGTACCCGCTGGTACCACTGAACTCACACTCATCATTCTCCAGATTTTTGAGTCATGTACCCTCTCGTGCCACTGAACTCACATCCACAACATCCCAGATTATCGAGTCATGTACCCGCTGGTACCACTAAACTCACACTTTCACAATATCGAGTCATGTACCCACTGGTGCCTCTGAACTCACATCCCGGTCACTCTTTCAGATAGTAAGTCATGAATGATCATACCTCTGAACTTTCTTCCTGGAAAAGATCCTCCCTCATGATCCACTACCCGCACTTCCAGTACACAAAAAGGGTAACCGATCCACAAATTGCCAAAACGGCCATGTCCTCATTACCTCTGAGTCGTTTCACTTCCGCCAAAAACAAATCACCCCCTACATAGAACTTCCATGTCCTCATTACCTCTGAGTCGTTCTATGTACCCCCTCTTCATTGAGCCCACTCCTGCCATGTCCTTATTACCTCTGAGTGGGAAGGCTCCGTAGAAGAAACCTTCATACTTGCCATGTCCTCATTACCTCTTAGTAAGTATGTCGATTCCCTTTCAACCTATTATCTGTACCCACAACCGGAAAATGACAAGGATAACAGGTCCACAAATGTCCTCTGTTGACCATAAATGTCCTCTGTTGACCACAAATATCCTCTGTTGACCACAAATATCATCCATTGAGTCCACTCCTACCATGTCCTTATTACCTCTGAGTATGAAGACTCTACGACAAAACCCTCATACTAGCCATGTCCTCATAACTTCTGAGTAAGTATGTTGGTTCCCCTTCATCCTATTATCCGTATCCTAAGTAGTGGTACGCCAAGGATAATAGGCCCACAAATATCCTCTGCTAAGTTTCTTAGCATAAGCCCACCATCTCATCATGCCCCGGGAGCCCAGCTGCTCTATGTCATTCTTTTTTCCGATACCGAGAGCACCCATGACTACTTTGCCATGGCTGTTCTAGATATCCTAACCAAACTTGTTATCCGTACCTAAAACCAAGGTATGCCATGGATAACGAGTCCACAAACAAGTCCCCCGCGTGGGGCAAACACCACCATCATACCACACATACAACAAGCAATGCAAATAAAGGGTAGAATGGAAAGTAGTCTTTATTTGAAAGAAGAAAAAAGCATTACATCTTTTGGGACCACGTCCCCCTCAAAAAGAAAATAGGAACAAAATAAGAAAAAAAGGCCGACTATAGTTCAGCATTACACAATTCCAAAAGAAGATTCTTCACTAGAATGGCCTCCTGTTCGAGTCGCTGTTTAACTCAACACTCAGCCGCCCGGGATAACCGCTCTTCATCACCCAAGCCCATGAGCTCCTGCCAGACATTTTCTAATTTCTTCAGAGCAACATCCAGGTCAGTCGAAGCCCGATTGACTCTGTCAGCCTCCTGAATAATCAGCTCCTTATCAATACGGGCAGCCTCAAGTTCATACTCCAAGAAAGTTAGCTTCCTCTGAAGCTCAAGGATCTGCTCTTGCGTGTCAGTGATCCCACGGGAGGCAGCCGCTTCCCGAGCCATGACATCTTCGCCCGCGTGGCTCAATTGATCATATCGATTAGACAGATCGCGAAGGTCCTTCAGTACGGTCGGCCTGGTTTTATCCCGAGCAGCCCTTGTCTTCTCTATAGTAGCAATGAGAGAACCACGCTCCCGATCTATAATAGCGGACAAATCAGCCTGTCGCAGCACCTGCAGCTGGGTCACCAGCTGCTCAGTCTCCAATAACTTTGCCTCCAGGAGTGCCGCCAGCCCCGCACCACCAAGAAGAGTCTTAAGGATTTCAATTTGACCCTGGGCGCATTGCCGGGACAAGACGAAAGAGGTCCCTCTTTCCACAGTAGCCGTTATTCCCCTCCTCAAATGACGGTGAAAGCTGGCAACTACGTCCGGTAATACGTCATCCAAGACCTCAGTAGAGGACAGCGTCAGAGGAAGCGTGGCTGGCAATATCGGAGGAGTGATGCTAGAACTTGCCACCAGGGGGATGGAATCCGAGCAGAACGACGCACGGATAACGGATAACTCTTCCTCCGCCACCCGAAGATCCTGGATACTCGGTAGGGCAGAGAGGTCGACCCTCGAAGCCACCCAAGCAGAAGAGGATGAAAGGACCATCGTCCCCTGCCCTGGCTGTCCCGTTACCCGATTTTCTGAACTCGAGCCCACAGGAGGCCCCTCAAGACGAGCCGGAAGAGGAGGAAGTACACTCCTCTCCACCGGTGCCCTTTCGATATAGTTCATCTCAATAGTGTCCATCCTCAGCACCGGAGAGGCCGGACCTGTATGTCCAGAATAATGGTCAGTCGACGTGACCTGAAGAATGTGATGATAGAGCAGATAGGCCTCCTCGCGGGATAAGATCCGGCTTATCTTACCAGAAGAGGAACATGGAGGCTGCAGCTCGTGCGTAGCTGACATGACCTCCTTACCCGAGTTAGATTCAGCAGGTTCTTCGATCCCAGCCACCCCAAAGGAAAGTACGACATGATCAACGTCTTCTCGATAAAATTCTGCAGTTTCTGGGACAGGTTCATTAAAACCCCCGTCATCCCGGGTTACCATCTCGGCATCTTTAAACTCTTCTTCTTCTCTTGATACCTACAAGAAGGAAAGAAGATCATTAAAATCGAAGCTAAAAGGAAAGAAGGAAGGAAGGGTCGGGAGTGGCTTGGTTACCTCTGACACGGGGTTAATTTCTTCTCCACTTTCTCTTATAGTTAGCTGACGGTGTCTGGTCATAACCAACTTTCGAGAACGAGAAATACCGCCAACAAGAGAAATTTGCATGCTACGTTTTGAAGTAGGGCCAGGCGCAACGGGTGACTGATCCTCCAACATCTCATCTGACAAAATAGGCAGCTGATCCACCTCTACGTCTGCCACTGGAAGGATAGAGTCATCTCCATCATGCTCGTTGCCTTCATCATCTTCAGCAGCGGAATCCAAATCTGGCACTTCGACTCTAGTCTTTCTCTCCTTGGCCCCTTGAGATCCTTCCTCTAGGCCGGTACCAACAATAAAATTGGCACATGGGTTAAAACCGACCGGGGGTTTGTTCGCCATTACATGATACAAAGCCACCATGTACAAGATCTCCACTGATGCCTTAATGGCACGGACCGAGAAAATGGTACAGGTATGGAATGTATCGTAGTATTACCAAGCCCTGATACCATCAAGAAGGCTACCTTCAAAACCCAGACAGGAGCTGGGGCTGTCTCGACAAAGTTGGCTATATCCAAACTGCCGGGCAAACCTGCTAGGCAGATAAGGCTCCAGAAAAACAGTATTGCGGTTACGATACACCATATGTGCGGGGCGAATGTTACGCAGCCACAGGAGCATCTGGCCGTCCAGTAGTTGAGGGGGCACAATACCGTCAAGATATACAGGCTCTATGTCCTTAGCAGTAAAGCGAGGGACGGATACGAAAATATGATACATATCTGCCCTCGCCAATGCCATCCGGCAAGCCCGCATGGTCTCATACTCCCAAGGCTTATCACGATAATGGAAGATAAATGCGTCATCATCAGTTACACCGTCTTCAGAGCCCGGTCTCATCAAAGACGGATAATGCATCAACAGCCACCCCATCAAATAATAATAGGGCAACTCAGTCTTTTCAAAATCCTTGGTCACGTCGCAAGCGATGACCTTAGATGTGAAGGTACGAAGGCCACGATGTATGCTGCACACCATGGCCGGAAGGAGAGTTAGCCTGATTCGTAAAACTAACTTCACAGCCGGAAGGATGAAGTTACGACTGATTCTCTCGATAGAACTAGCCCCTCTAGAAACTACACAATTTTGCAGCCATATCATCAAAAATCCTGCTAAGAGCGCCTTCTCTGACAGCTCTTGGGTATTCTGGTAAAAGTAACCAAAAGAGTCAGTCTTACTCCCGAATCTGTCACTGGTGGTGGCCACCCTCTTAGCCGACGACACCAAGTCTTTAACCGCCTCCCGGGATCGAAGACGACGAGAGGTAACTCCACCTGAGGCATCCGTCGGGAAGAGATAGTGCACCCAGTCCTTGGTGTGGGGAGCATTCCCTTCCGAGTTGCTATCCTTTCGGGCTATCTGATGACATGTGCTATAGTGGCATAATATCTCTTGGTAAAGAGCCACGAAGCCGGGATACCGTCTTTCCAAATCTTCGAATTCCTCATTAGTGGGAGTATACGCTTCAAAAGCTTCGTCCCCCCAAGAAAGCTTAGAGACTGCGTGCATTTCATGGAGCGCGAGCCCCATTTCCCCTACGGGTGTATAGAAGGTTCCTGTACGTCAGTTATACATCTCCAGCAGAGACACGAACAACTTCTTATTTGTAGATAAGCCATGACTGGGGCCTCGAATAGCATGGTAAAGGCCAATCTCACACAAAAAGGCCTCATACTTCTGCAAGATCCACATAGACAGATTGGTCCACGAGGGAATAGGATGTATCCAACTGGGGAGCATCAATCGGCCAATGGGGTAGGAGCCCTTCCGAGCAAGTTGATTTATAAAAGTATCGGCGGAAAAAAATGTGAAGTTGGGGCCCGTCACATTCAAAAAAGTACCTGGGACCAATCCCGTTACAAAACAGCTGGTGTGCACCTTGCCGGCAGTCACTGACTTCAGACTGTTGTTATAATAGATGTTTTCCACAAACATCCTACCTCGGGTAGGGGTTAAAGTCTCTTCCATCTTCTGGTCCAATGGGAGCATATTGAACCAAGATAATGGGAAGTGTCGCTCCATTTGGGGGATGCAGATCGCCATCCCGTTAGAAACAAAACTCTAATTCTCCGACACCTCCAGAATATGACTGTTCTCCACAGTCAAGGCGTCTCCAAAAAAGAATGCAGGCTTCAAATATTCCCCTTCGAATTTCCCGGAGTTCATCATGGCGTTAAGGAAATGAAAAGGCTGGTTCTTAATGGCATTCAGTCTAGCCGGAGGTTCGTCACTCGAAAACCGATCCGTCATATGCTGAACAATATGGTTGTACCTATAACCCAGAGCAGCTTGGGCACTACCCACCAGGAGTTCTCCGGCAGCGTTCACCGGCAGATTTACTGAAAAGAAGACAGAGAAAGATAAGTTAAAAAGATGGATAAAAAGAAATGATTGTGAGCTTCCAAGCCTCATGCGGCTCAAGAAAACATCTATGCGGTTCTAATATCATGAAGCTTTATGCGGCTCCAACTTAACGAAGCCTCATGCAGCTCAAGATGCAGAAGAACACTTATGCAGCTCCGTTCAAAGAAAGTCCATGCGGCTCAACGTTGCTTATGCGGCTTCGTCGGCAAAGCACGTATGCGGACATAATGGCTATTCTAATGCGGCTCGCAGCCCAGCCATAGGATGAACATAAAGCTCACAAAAGCTCGTGCATAGAATATGCGACGTAGCCATAACAGTTAGGGTTCTTTAACTCGTACAATGTCCTTACCAATAATGGGGGGATGAACGTCAGGATGAACATCGGGTACGACGACCGACGGAGGAACGGCCGCAGTTGAGGCAGAAGTAGTCTTCTTGCCTTTTGCCGTTACAATCGATGAAGAGGCCGCCTTCTTGCCGTTTGCTGCCAAGGTCTTCTTGGGAGCCATTGGTTATCGGAGAAGAAAAGGACGATCGGGATAGGAAAAATTTGAAGAAAAAGAGAAAGTAAAGAGGCCCTTTCTCTCTCCATACTCCTCTTATTTATAGGAGGACAAGAGAAGGAGGACACGTGGACTAGTAACTACCTCGTAAAAGGCAAAACCGACTCCTCGGATTTAGTTTCCGAGATTCACCCAGGGCATAAAATCCAAAAGAATTAATGAACCGGCCCTTGGAATTCCCCTCTAAAGATGGCGCTGAAACGAACTAGGAGGCAATTAAAGACCTTCACACGTGGCAAAGAGCTCATACGGCTCAAACGGCCATGCGGCTCAAACTTCTATGCGGCCGAGACATCTATGCGGCTAAGACATCTATGCGGCTAGAAAGAGCTTCCACACGGCCATGCTTCTTATTCAACGTATTTCAATTTTGTAAATTAAAAACTTTGAAGGGGGTCTTGTAGAAGTATAGAAAATAATAAAGAAAGATCCATGCGGCCAGGGAACTACATACGGCTCAGATAGCCCATGCGGTTCAGAAGATCCATACGGCTCAAACGAGTCCATGCGGCTCTGTGATCTCCATGCGGCTCAAGAAGAGAAGGCACGTGGCTTGCAAACAGTTCTCCCCTCCGCACTGTACTGTATTAACTGCTTGGACGGCTGACCACTCTGACGAAACGACAGGCCTGACATAAAAAGGCAATTATGACTCTGTCATAATGACAGAATCCTAGGAAATCAAAAAACATCTCTGGCACAACACCCCACCGAGATCCAAAAAACACCACGCAGCCTAGACACGTGGACAGCCATATGCGGCTCGAGCGGAGACCCCCTTATGCGGCTCAGGCTGAAGTTGTCCTATGCGGCCCAGATCGAGACAGCCCTATACGGCTCAAGCAGACGCAGCCTTACGCGGCTCACAAGGGTCAGCCCTATGCGGCTCACAGGGATCATCTCAATGCGGCTCACTACTCATTATATGGTCCAGATTATCATATGGTTCGAAGACTCGGAGGCCACTCCCAAGGCAGCCCTGACACGTGGCCAGGCTTATACGGCTCAATCCTTATGCGGCTCGGTGACTCCCAGAACATGTGTCATAAAGCCAATCAATTTCCCAGATTTGCTCTAATTAAAGATTGGGTCAAATCCCAATAATCTGGGACACGTGGCCGGAGAATGAATTAAATTTATTCATTCAGATTCGCAAACATCAGCAGATCATCTGAAGAACAGTTTGGCAACTCTAGAGGGGGGTGAATAGAGTTTATATAAAAAAATAGCCAATTAAAAATAACTCTTTCACCAACAATAAAAAATCAGAGTAAAGTGCGGAAAATAAATGAAGAGCAGAAGAGCATACGCAAACACAACGATTTTAACCTGGTTTTCCTCGTGGAGGACTAGTCCAGGCCTGAGAACTCTAGCTCAGGATTAAATCCACTATTTGTGAAATAGTAGCTTACAACCCGTGCCTTTTCTTCAGAAGAGCACGTCAACTTCTAACAGAGGATCGCAGTGGCGATTTGCTTAGAATTGTCCAAGCGACTTCTTCACTCTTGCACAAGAATCCTAACTGAGAGATGCTGAGCACTCGAGACTTAGGAGGCTTGTGGCTAGTAGATAGGAAGGGTATGGCTTATTGAGCTTGTAGGAGAGAAGAGAAGAGAAGATTGAGTGAATTGAAATGAGAGAATTCATGCCCTATTTATAGTGTTTTTAGAGGCAGAATTCGGCCAGAATTCGGGTAGGAAAATTCAAAAATTTGGCCGTTGGACAGCTAGCAACCAGCTAACCCTAAAATTAGGGTTCCTGATTTTTAGGGGACAGAGTTCGGCCCGAACTCTGTGTGGAGGCAGAGTTCGGCCCGAACTCTGTCTCCAGAGCACAGAGTGGTCCTAAGTGGGACTTGTGGGCAATTTTTGTTTTGGTGGAGCTTGGGATTTTGGGTAGGCTTATAGACTAAGTTCCAAGAGCTCAGCATAACTCAGAGTACATACTTCTAGACTCAATAAAATGTAAAAGTACAGACTCGAAAATACACTGAGAGTCGGAAACTGAGCTGTTGTCTGTCCTGAACTGAATGCAGATGTCGTGTGTCGTATTGAATTTATACAGATATTATTTAGTCAATGTAGTCAATATTTGGTTGACTGTGACTTTGTGTCAACAATCTCCCCCATATTGATAATTGACAAAATAATAAATGTATATTTCAATATTCATACCTGGACACAGTTGGTTAAAACACAGCTCCCCCATAAACAATGCCGAGCTTGAATAAGATAGCTCCCCCGTAATCAGTGAACGGTGCCGAGCTAGAATCAATAGCTCTCCCCCGTAAATAATGCATAGAACCTATGGCCTGATAAAAATATTTTCCCAAAAGCAAACACAAGCACACAAATATACATATTTCTCCCCCTTTTGGCAGTTAGCAATATAAAGGATCATATAGACTGCATAAGAAAAAGCATGGGAATAGCAGTATAGACAATGAAAAGTAATCCAACCACACCAAGCAGAGAAGAAATAGTATAATACTAATAAAATAAGTCACTGACATAAAATAGAACTACGAAAAATAGCATAAAATGTTATCCACCAACCAGCACATCATCAGGGTTTGAAGACATAAATCCAGTACATAAATCCATAACAAACTGAAATAACTAAAATCAAAAAGGCAACTAAGACCATCAGCAGTGTCAGCAGCAAGCCAATCTCCATCATGGAGCACGAGAAGGTCCTGGAACATCTGAAGGACCAGGGAATGAGCGACGAGGGTCCACAAAAGCATCATCAGGATCCATATACCTCATGACCCACGGATCGTCTATACGATGACCCGCGCGATCTGGATCCCGCTCAATAGGCACATGCAGATCAGGATGACGAGCAAGTGAATGCCGCATATCATGCAGAGAGTTCCCAAGGGCACTGATCTGCAAGGTGGTACGGTAATCCTGCTGCGTCCAGCGATCATCCTCAATAGCAAAGCGATCGCGAAGCATAGTCTGAAGAGACTCAAGAGTGGCAGGAGGAGGAGGTGCATCCTGACCAAGAGGAGGGGCGTCAGGCTCCTCATCAGCAGAATGCTCAGATGACTCAGAAGCAGCGACAGGCTGAAGGCGTCGTGCTTTGGATAGAAAGGCAGGTGCAGGCAGGAACGGACAATCATGGATAGGAATGATGAAAGCACGAAAAACTAAAGGAATATAGAGAGGATAAACCAAAGCTCTTGGTTTCTTCCGACAGTTGATCATCCAATCCATCATAGTCCGTAGAAAGTTGAATGGAATACGATAGTGGAGATGATATAAGGTGGAGATCTCAAGATAAGTGACTTCATCTGTTGAGCCAGCCTTGGGCAAGATAGTATTGAATACGATGCGATGAAGTTCATAAAAGTAGGGGGTGAGATGCTTGGCCTTTAGCTTGCGAGGACTTACGTTAGGAGCACATAAATCCTCCTTGAATCCTTCAAGGGAAGTATTGCCAACAAATTGAAGTTGACGTGCTTCCACAAGCTTGTCCCACACATCAAGATCCGGGAGAGCAAGAAAGTCTCCCAACTCAGAATCATTAAAGGCAATGGTAATGCCAGCAACCCGAGAATAGATGTGGGTTGCATCGTGAGTCAAATTGCAGTAAAACATTTGAATTGCACTATGGTAGATGACAGAATTTGAAGCAACAAGTTCATCCAAACAAAGATCACGGAATAAAGACTCATATTGTGAAAATATAGTGAAATTTATGGGATGGCCCCCAAACACCGGACGAGTTCTAAAATCGCTAAACCATTCATTAGAGGCTTCTAGCGATACAAATAAACGGTCGTCGTAAGTGTTAGGGTCATCGGGACGCGACGGATTGAACAACGGATGAATGGGGTGTTGTTCAACTACTTGTTCAATCGGAGGAGGAGGAACCGAAGAGGAAGCACCCTCATGTCGAGTCCTTCTCCCTCGTTTGGACAAGCGAGATGCCATTTGAAATAAAAAAGGAGAACTTGGAAATGATAGAAAAAGAGAGATATACCTGAAAAGAATACCAAACAGTTGAAGAGAATGTTGAAAAACCCTTTTCCCTTGATTTTGAGAAGAAATAGAGCCCTCTATATCAAGAACTAGGGTTAGGGTTTGGAAGGAAGAAGATGGAGGAGGTGGAGAAGAAGGAAATATGGGAGGAAAGAGAGGGAATCCCGAAATAAAGTAGGGCTTGGTCTTTGGTCGGGTGAAATATTGACCATTGGATTAGAATTGATCCAACGGCAGAGCCAGATCCCGACCCTGGAACCTAAGAACCGAACTCGGCCCGAACTCTGATAGGGGCAGAGTTCGGCCCGAGTTCTGGATCAATGGTCCAGAACTGAAAACAGGCAAAGAACATGAAGAAAAAGTTTAAGAGTTAAACAAAAGATAGTTGAGGACAACAAAGAGTGAAAAAAATAGATAGAGAGGTACTCAGAAAACAGAATGAACTTTAGAAAATCTCAATTAGGCAACATTAAATCGAAAACGAGCCATATAATAAATAAGGACATATACTGTGGTTCAATAGTCCAAATTTGCCATGGGTTAGCTGCAGGGGCCGGATCCCAGCTAGCGGTAGTCCTGAGGACTAGTACACCGTGTCGCTTAGGCTTTTACGCCTTGTTGTCAGAAGGACCCTTTCGGCTTGTACCCATACCAAATTCTTCGAAAAAGAATCACAATATACTTGATATTTACGCAGGTGAGTTTCAATTTATAACTGCTTCATCTAAAATTCCAAGTTCACGACAAAGAAAATTGAAGCGCTCTTCGGATAGTGGCTTAGTAAAGAAATCTGCCAGCTGATGATCAGTGTCAATAAATTCTAAGTTAATCGTGCCATTTTGCTGATGATCACGCAAAAAGTGGTGTCTGATCTCAATGTGTTTAGTGCGTGAGTGGCAGACAGGGTTCTTAGTCAAATTGATTGCACTAGTATTGTCACAGAATATAGGAATATGCATGAAAGATAACTTATAGTCTTCAAGGGTTTGCTTCATCCACAGAATTTGTGCACAATAACACCCAGCTGCTATGTATTCAGCTTCTGTTGTGGATAGTGCGACAGAGTTCTGCTTCTTGCTAAACCATGAGACTAAAGCCTTTCCTAATAAATGACACGTGCCGCTCGTACTTTTACGGTCGACCTTGCATCCAGCAAAGTCAGCATCAGAGTAACCGATGAGGTCAAATGATGTTGACTTGGGATACCATAGGCCCACTGTAACCGTACCCTTAAGGTATCGAAAGATACGCTTAATCGTGGTCATGTGAGATTCCTTAGGATTTGCTTGATATCTCGATACTTACGTTGATCAACGGGTTTGCCGCTCTCATCTGGTTCGAGTTTGGTTGAAGTAGCCATTGGAGTGCTGATTGGTTTGATGTTGTCAAGATCGAACTTCTTCAGCATGTCCTTGGTATACTTCGATTGACAGATGAAAGTTCCATTAGCCAGTTGTTTTACTTGCAGACCAAGAAAGTAGTTGAGTTCTCCCATCATGCTCATCTCAAATTCCGTCTGCATACACTTGGCAAATTCTTGACAAAGAGGTTCATCAGTAGACCCAAAAATAATATCATCAACATAAATCTGAATTAATAGAATGGTGTCTTTGAAAGATTTGATAAACAGTGTGGTGTCAATTTTCCCTTTTGAAAAACCTTTCTCAAGCAAAAAACTGCTTAGCCTTTCATACCAAGCTCTGGAGGCTTGTTTAAGGCCATAAAGCACTTTCTTCAGCTTGAACACGTGGTCAAAAAATTTGTGATTTTCAAAGCCAGGGGGTTGTTTGACATAAACTTCCTCCTTAATAAAGCCATTCAAGAAAGCACTTTTAACATCCATTTGAAATAATTTAAAGTTTTGAAAATTAGCAAAAGCACAAAGCATCCGAATAGATTCTAGTCTAGCAACAGGAGCATACGTCTCATCGTAGTCGATACCTTCCTCTTGGTTGTATCCTTGAGCTACTAGACGAGCTTTGTTACGTGTGACTGAACCCTCTTCATTTACTTTATTTCTAAACACCCATTTGGTACCAATTATTGAGTGATTAGCCGGTCTAGGAACTAGTTCCCATACTTGGCTCCTCTCAAATTGGTTGAGTTCTTCTTGTATAGCAGAAATCCAAAATTCATCATTAAAAGCTTCAGAAATGTTTTTAGGCTCTACTTGTGAAATGAAGGCAGTGCTAGCAACGGAGTCTCTTAGTGATGATCTAGTAGTTACTCCACGTGAAACTTCTCCTATAACTAAATTTTCTGGATGAGAAGGTTTGAAAGAGAATTTCTTAGGCAAACCCTCCAGAGAATTAGTTTCGATTGAAGTATTCATTGGAGTAGAAGTTGATGGCTCAACGTCATCATCAAGAGTACTTGCTGCACTGTTATCTTCATCAAAAGTCACATTTGTTGACTCTTCCACAATAAGTGAGCGTTTATTGAAAACTCTATATCCCTTACTCTTGGCGGCATAACCAAGAAAGATACCATCGTCAGCTTTGGCATCAAATTTGCCTAAGTTGTCTTTGGTGTTAAGGATAAAACATCTACAGCCAAAAACTTTAAAATAAGAAACATTGGGGGTTCTCCCAAACCAAAGCTCATAGGGTGTTTTCTTCGTAATGGGACGAATAAGCACCCTATTCAAAATGTGGCATGCTGTACTTACAGCCTCTGCCCAAAAATATTTTGGAAGAGAAAATTTATTCAATATGACTCTAGCCATATCGCCAAGAGTCCTATTCTTCCGCTCCACAACACCATTTTGTTGAGGAGTTCTAGGACAAGAAAATTCATGATCAAAACCATTTGCATTACAAAAACTTTCAAAATCATAATTTACGAATTCGCCTCCATGATCACTTCGGATTCGAGTAATCATGTAGCCTTTTTCGTTTTGAACTTTCTTTACAAAAATTTTGAAAGCAGAAATAGCATCGCTCTTATTAGCGAGAAAGAAAACCCATGTAAATCTCGAAAAATCATCAACAATAACAAATGCATAAAGTTTGCCTCCAAGGCTAGCTATTCTACTAGGACCAAATAAATCCATATGAAGTAGTTGCAAGGGTCTAGTAGTACTTACAGAGTTGATAGAATGAAATGAGGATTTGGTTGCCTTGTTTAGTTCACATTCGGCACATACCGTGTCCTTTTTGAACGAGATTTCAGGCAATCCTCTCACTAGCTTCTTGGTGGAAAGCCTGGATATAGCATCCATGTTGGCATGACCAAGACGCTGGTGCCAAAGTAGTCGTTCGTCTTTGTGGGCATATAGACATCTACCTGCATTGTTAGAATTTATAGAAAGATAGAAAATGTAGATGTTGTCCTCTCTTTTCCCTTCAAAAGCAATGTCTCCTGTTGACCTATCATAGATGTAGCAACTGTTTTGTCCAAAGTTAATATCATATCGATGATCAGCAAGATGACTAATGCTGAGCAGGTTATGCTTTAACTCGGTCACTAGGCAGACATTCTTTATTACAGGAGAAGGAGGATGACCAATGATACCATTACCTATAATGTGCCCTTTGAGATTGTTACCGAAGGATACGTATCCTTCTCTCTTCATCGATAGTGATGCAAAAAGATTTGCGTCTCCCGTCATATGTCGCGAGCATCCACTATCGAGAATCCACTTACTTTCAGTTGAGGAGGGAAGGTCCACCTACATCAAGAGTAGATGTGACCTTTGGTACCCGAGTTCTTGAGGGTCCTGAAAAGTTAGTCTTTGGGAACCAAGCATATATCCTTTTATCTACAAGTCTTCTAACTCTGCACTGTGGTGAGATGTGTCCATGTAATCCACAATAAGTACAGATAGCATTCTTATTTATACTAGGAGCATGAGAATAATATCTATAAGCAACAGGATGAGGATGAACATGATGTGAAGAGTTAGCATGGTGAAGATGATTATGCATGGAATAAGTGGCATGTTGATGGTGTCTATGAGGCATAGAATGATGGTATTGTCTATGATGTGTGACATGCTGATATTGTCTAGATGGCATGGCATGATGATTTTGTCTATATAGTTTATGAGGACCTTGTCTATATGGCATTGCATGATGATTTTGTCTATATGGCATGGCATGATGAATTTTATGTGTGGAGTGATGTTGATTGTGTCTTTGTGCATGATGAGTGTGTACTGAGTGAGAATTGTTCTTACGTGCACGTGGTTTATGAAAGTTTGTGTATATAAAAGCATGGTTATGTGCTGCATGAGATTGACGTGGTTGACTAGCATGAGTGGTATTGTGCCCATGTGATTGGGTTTGAGGTTGAACAACCTGTTTACCCAATTTGGTTTCTAATCTTTTAGAAACAGCTTGCAGTTCATCAACCTTAATATTTAAGCCATAAATCTTAGTCATGGAAATCTTGTGTCTACTCTTTTCTTCAGCAAGCAACGTGTTGAGAGTAGTGATTTCTTGAGTTTGTTGCTCAATACGTGCTTCAGCATCATGTAAGCTTAATTTAAGCTTGGATGCTTCATCAGTGTCATTTGTGGGTGATATATTTCTAACATTATTAAGAAGTAAATAAATTCTTTGTATCTCATCTTCTAGACTTTTGATTTTGTCCTTGGCATGTTTATATTTACCGATGACCTTTTTATGATCATCGAGTAAATCAGTGAAAGCATCGCCAAGTTCATCAAAAGAGAAGTCATCCAGAGTTTCGTTAGATACCTTGTTGGAAGTTGCCATCAGGCACACATTTGCTGTATCTTGAGGAGAGTCCTTTTCTTCCTCAGAGTCACTCGCTTCACTTTCATGCCAGATACCTGTGTTGGCATATTTCTTTGATGAGTTCTTTTTGTATGGCTTCTCATAGCGGTTGCTCTTTTTCAGGAATAGACAGTCTTTTCGGACATGTCCAGTTTTCTTGCAACCATAACAAGTTGGTTCTTCTTCATCGTCTTCTTGAGATTCCTTCTTCCTTCGATTGAAGCGAAGGAATTTCCTGAAGTTGCGAACCATGAGAGCTTGGTCTTCATCATCTGAATTATCTTCTTCGGTCTCATCATGATTAGCTCTTCGTTGATGAGCTTTGAGTGCGATCTCCCTGGTCTTCGGAGCAGGCTCTTCGAAGTCCTTGAGGTCAAGCTCGTGAGTCATAAACTTATCCATCAAGGTCTCCATTGACATTGTTGTGAGATCGTTTCCTTCTATGATGGCTGTCACCTTAGGGTTCCAAATCTTTGGTAGCCCTCTGAGCAGCTTACGAATCTTCTCGTGGTTTGAGTACTGCTTTCCAAGCGAAGATAGAGGATTGATGATGTCGAAGAATCTTGTGATCATTTGAGTGATCGTCTCACTTGGCTTCATCTTGAAGGCTTCGTATTCTTGAGTGAGACGGCTTATTTTAGATTCCTTGACCTGTGTGGTTCCTTCATGCATCACTTCTAGAAGTCTCCATACTTCATGAGCAGTGGTGCATGTAGAGACCCTGTTGAACTCATTCCTGTCTATAGCACAGAATAAAGCATTAATAGCCCTAGCATCTAGACTTGCCTGTTTCTTCTCCTCGACAGAATATTTGTCGTGTGGTTTCTCAATGAGGTCACCATCGACAACTATCCTGGTGGGCTTTTTGTAACCGTCAGTGACGACAGTCCACAGGTCAAAGTCTAGAGACTTAAGATAGAAGCTCATCCTTGTTTTCCAATATGTGTAGTTAGTCCTATCAAATAGGAGAGGCCTATGAGTGGACTGACCTTCACCATGATTGGAAATCAAGGATTGTGTGGTTGCCATGGATCAGCTCTTAGGATGTTAGTCCTTGTAAAGAGAACAGAGCTCTGATACCAATTGAAGAACAGTTTGGCAACTCTAGAGGGGGGTGAATAGAGTTTATATAGAAAAATAGCCAATTAAAAATAACTCTTTCACCAACAATAAAAAATCAGAGTAAAGTGCGGAAAATAAATGAAGAGCAGAAGAGCATATGCAAACACAACGATTTTAACCTGGTTTCCCTCGTGGAGGACTAGTCCAGGCCTGAGAACTCTAGCTCAGGATTAAATCCACTATTTGTGAAATAGTAACTTACAACCCGTACCTTTTCTTCAGAAGAGCACGTCAACTTCTAACAGAGGATCGCAGTGGCGATTTGCTTGGAATTGTCCAAGCGACTTCTTCACTCTTGCACAAGAATCCGAACTGAGAGATGCTGAGCACTCGAGACTTAGGAGGCTTGTGGCTAGTAGATAGGAAGGGTATGGCTTATTGAGCTTGTAGGAGAGAAGAGAAGAGAAGATTGAGTGAATTGAAATGAGAGAATTTATGCCCTATTTATAGTGTTTTTAGAGGCAGAATTCGGCCAGAATTCGGATAAGAAAATTCAAAAATTTGGCCGTGGACAGCTAGCAACCAGCTAACCCTAAAATTAGGGTTCCTGATTTCTAGGGGACAGAGTTCGGCCCGAACTCTGTGTGGAGGCAGAGTTCGGCCCGAACTCTGTCTCCAGAGCACAGAGTGGTCCTAAGTGGGACTTGTGGGCAATTTTTGTTTTGGTGGAGCTTAGGATTTTGGGTAGGCTTATAGACTAAGTTCCAAGAGCTCAGCATAACTCAGAGTACATACTTCTAGACTCAATAAAATGTAAAAGTACAGACTCGAAAATACACTGAGAGTCGGAAACTGAGCTGTTGTCTGTCCTGAACTGAATGCAGATGTCGTGTGTCGTATTGAATTTATACAGATATTATTTAGTCAATGTAGTCAATATTTGGTTGACTGTGACTTTGTGTCAACATCATCATCATGGAGATTTATTCCAATCAACATTTATTACTGATAGGATTTGAGGTAATCTAACACTAAATGGCCCAGATTCATCACACTCAAGATTAATGGCCAAGATTGATCGAGCAACAGGCCACCGCCACTTTAAGGGACAATTATTGTAAACCCTAATGAGGTCCCCCCATTCTTATAAATAGCAGGGTGCCATTCCGTTGCAAAAAAGGAGACATACGCACATATACATACAGAAAGGAGCACTTTTCGAGATCAGAGAGAGAGTGTACCAGAATACTTGGAGAGAAAAAACAGAGAGAGAGCAAAGAGAGCATTTCTTCAACGCCGAGCAATCTTCTGGAGCCAAGGCTGCATACCAATCGTCCAAGGAGTAAGGCAGAGCGGCCGTCGCTTTCCCGAGCCTCTATCGTCACCCCCAGAATCTAAAATAAACAATTGTACTTAGACTGCTGAACCTAGGCTTTCGTCCCTAGGCTTTCCTTGTACAAGCGAGTTTGTAACGTGAAATAAAAGTCCAGTCCTCCGATAATTGTTATGCTCTTTTATATTTCATGGAAAACAGCTTGGTCCGTCGTTATAGCGAACCTAAAGAGTCAAAAAATAATGTTTTCGACGTAATGTCCTTTTACCATTATTTAGTTTTGAGGGTAGGGTGGGTGGCAATGAATCGATAGAAAGATAGTCAAATATAGGCGAGCGGAGTGAGGTGACCGGAGAACAAAAAAAGTGATGAGCGTGATCAAACTGCTTCTCGAATAAGATGTTTATGATTTGCAGTTCTATCCAACCAAGTATATATTAAGATAAAAAAGATATTCGCGTGTGACTTGGAACTTTAAAAGGGATAGGTATGTGGGTCTTCTGGGTCTGACGTAATTCCTATTATTTTTTATAATTCTTGGGCTACCGTTTTGATTTGAGTTGCCTAGCTATATTCGAAAGAAAGTCTTGCATCTTAAATGCCCGGCTGAGACTGCACAGGAGTATCACCAATCATATCCAATACAGCTGTCGAAAGCGTCCTCTAATCCTGCATCCTCTAGTAAAATCAAATGTTCGACCGATGTGTCGGGTTCATTCTCAGTAGCCATATCGAAAAGGAACCAATGCCAACAGAGGAGTTACGGGCGAGCAAGGAAACCCTATGGCTAAGAAGACTGCGACCGTGAAGGGAGGGATGAGCCCAAATAAGCTCCTGCATCAGTAATGCCAACCACCTGAATCAGAGAATGCTTCAGTGGGATTAGAGTCGACCTTTCGAATGAATGATGTTAGAAGCTAAGGGCTTTGGTCGAGTTCTTTGCCAATCATTCTTCTTTGTACGAGGTTTTTGGTACTTGTATGCAAAGGTTTGAATCCTTTTACTCCAGATTATGAAGACCCGATTGGATTTGTCAAGAACGGGGAAGCGGCTTTATAATCAATTTTGACCACGAAACTGCCAACGCCTACGGGGCGGTGACGGGAGCTAATAGAAGGAAGTTTTGCATCCAGAAGAGAGGCCTGAGAGAGCGGAATAAAACTCGTATATATTGAGCTCGTAATGGTACCTCGCAATTCAAAAGTCTCTCTACGGCTGAAGAATGAGCGTGTTCTTGGGACATCGTAGAAACGTAGATAGGGTCGATGATGGAACGAACAACGAAACTTTACAACAGCTTTTTCGTATACGTTCACTTACATCACATACACAAGTGCTCTCTCAATGGCTTCGTCTACTTTATTAAAGCCCAAAGGGCTAGGAAAGATAGACAAGCTAAAACCTTCTTAATCTGAACCCCCCCCGGTCAGTACAGTTTCAGTATAATAGGGCAGGTATAGCGAGCTACGAGCGAGCGGCTACAACAAGACATGGAAGGGAATTTTTTACGTAAAGGAGAGGAAAGAAAAGGGCAAGCACTCAACTCAACTATTCTCCAGCCTTTTTCTCATTTGCAGAAGCACGTTGCCAAAAGGAGTCAGAAATAGCCTTGATCCAGCCCCCTTTTATTGCTAATCCAATTTTGGAATCACTGTTAGCGAAAAAAGAACTCCCGATTGTGAGTGACCGTCAAACCAACCCAGACTACTTTGACTTCTAGGCGTTGGCGACCTATAGTCTTGTTACGCAAGGCTTCACTCGATTCAGTATTTCAATAGGTTAAGCCCACTAATAGCTTAGATAGTGGCAGTGGCCCTTCCACTTTGGTGTAGGTCAATACTATCTATTCTCAACTCGACAAAATAAAAAAATAATGCATATAGAGATTGTGGCAACAGAGAGTCAACAAGCAAAGATAGCTGAAGACTGGTACGTGAGCTAAGAATGTGACCTAAGCAGGATATGAAAGCTTATTAGAGTGGAGGTGGGAACCGACTAATTGACAACGGAAAGGTCTTTCAAACAGAGATTACACTGAAAGAGAATCATCAACTGAATCCGGAGAAAACTCTCATATCTGGAGAAGGAACTGCTTTTGTTGCATCGGATCTTGTCCTTCTATCTGGAACAATCGTGGGCACTGACTGACTGCATCAATCATCGCTCAGTGAGCTATTAGCATGCTCGAGAGTACTAGTGGTAATGGACAAGCTCTAGGCTGAGCAGGCTCGGGAGTGGGATGAGAGGAGGTCAAAGAGTGGAAGGGCTTAACAGTGCCTCCATGAAAAGAACATGGCTATAGACTCCCGCGGGGTGGTGACAAGCATTGACTAGAAGGGGGACATAGCAACGAGAACCCGTGTCTTTAAGAATCCAAATCGATTATTTTTTTGACTCCCACCCAGCCCTCTCATTCTCTCTGGCTAATGACTACCCTGGAGGATTAGAGCTTCCCTCTATCCAACTCGTTATACGAAGGTAACTAAGAAATTCCTTTAGGCCCAGCGACCACCTCTCGACTTCAGTCCAGCCCTTGTCTCTTCTTTCGAGACGTTGAGGGGTGAGAATGCCTAGTCTCAAACAGTAGTTTTGATGTGACATCTCTAAATGAAAGAATGCTCAACCTTTTCGATAAAGTACGCTATACGGCCATCCATCGATTTCAAACTTCACTAATCTGTAGCTTTTAACCCCCCATCTCAAGCTTAATAACTGAACAATCTGTCGCTTTCGAACAGAGTTCAGCTTGTGCCATTGTGATTGGGTTAGGGAAGTTCGTGGAAGCAAGCTATTCTTCTCATTCTGAACTGAAAGAATAGATTACCTCCTTAGCTTAGTCGAGCCCACGATTACGGGAACCAAACCCGCCCGGAACTAGCTACCCCGTTTCCCACCCCTTATTCCTTCCCAACCCCCTCCTTGGCTTAACAGCAGCAGGAACATAGCGTTTAGCACTAGCGAGTGGTTCCCTGATGAGCGCATGTAGGGATAAGAGGCTCATCCCACTGTGGGAATCGGTCCCACAAGGTCAAATGAGAGTTAGATGAACCACTTTCCAACCAAATGCTCTTAAAAGGCGTATTTGACATGGTGCTGAGGGATACTCCGCCCTCCCTCTATCTATCAGATTTTGCTAAGGCGCCTCGGTGAAAAAAATTGGATCGATTGATGGGATAGAAAAAGAATTCAGTAAAACAGGTACGAGCCCCGAATAAAAGATTGAATGAGAGGAGGACAGCAGTTTCTATTTTATTGATGGATCGCTACTTACGCCGCTCTCGCTTTCGCTCAGACAGTCAGACTCATATGGCCTCAAAAAGGCTAAAACAGTAAAGTAATGCGTAGACTTCCCACGATTCTCGTCTGATTGATTGTTGGACTTAAGCGAAATCGAATGAATAAATTTCCAACAAAAGGATCAGAACTCGCTGATAGAAAATGAGAGAAAAACAAAGCAATGCCAAAAGCTCCGTCAATCCGTTGTTCATCGATAGACGAAGATCTCTATTTTTCATCTCGTGCCAGAGGCAGACTTTAGAAGCCACCCGGAGCCTATGAAGCCTGCTAATCGAGCACACCTAAACAGGGCCCGTAGGACCCTGATCTTGATCGGTGTACCATCTGAGAACTAGTCAGATTGAGTGTTAGATGTTAATTCGAACTTTTTGGTCTTTTCTATTTCTTTGGATGATATGATGGGTCAATTATTTGCTTCATTAGTTCCAACCGTGGCAGCTGTGGAATCTGTTATTGGATCAGCCATTTTCGTTGAAAAAAGGACGATACCGGACGACGTGAGATGTAGAGTAGAAAAAGCTCAATTTGCTCACCTCGGTCTCATCAGGATCAAGTGCATCAGGTGGATCCTGAGGTTGACGGTTGACTCGTCGAGCATCACTTCAATTATATTCCAACTGTACAATCTTTAGGGTTAGGTGATTACAATATATATATCCTAGCGTGGATAGTTTCCAACGAAGATAAATCAAGATGAACCAGAGGGTATTTAAAATGGGCGAAGAAAGATAGCGAGTCCCAACCTCTCTGTTCTGTAAAGATCTTTTCCTGTGTTTAGGTCAGCTCTTGTCTTTTATCTCTGCTTGCCTATCCTCTTCGTAAAGAATGGGACTTAGTCTTAAGCAAAGACGATCATATTCTTTAATATAGCATCAACATAACAATAACATTAAAAAGCGATATAAGCATTTATCCCATCCATCAACTGAGAAAAATACCTGTGTTACACTAACAAGGAGCGTGCTTCTTTATTCAAAACAAAAATACATTTTGAAATCGCTCGGGCCGTTGTACCTTTTGATTGTGGTATGGTATTGTCAGATCCGAACATAGGGCTACTTTATTTGTTTGCCATATTGTGTTTATGGAATTATTATAGCAGGTCATCTAGTAATTAGGGGGGGCGTTCGGTCGCCTATGATAGACGTACCAATTGGTCAAAATTAGGTTTGTGCCGTAGGTGTTGAACGATCTACTCTACACATGTGTGGGCTTACAGAGTCAGAGAGCGATCTTCCCTCATCATTTTCTCTTCCATATCTTCGTCCTCTCTTTCACCAAGGGTCTCTGCGTTCTTCCTCAAATAACTCTTTCTATGAATCCTTCGGAGACAGCGGGGCAGTCGTTACACAATTCGTACAGGTCGCTACTTATACGACAAAGATTTTCGCTACCTTAGGAAATTAGAGTTACTGTCGCCGTTTACTGGGACTTCCATTCAAAGCTTATCACAGTTCCTTCCGCCCTTCCAGCACCGGGCAGGTGTCAGACTCTATACATCGTGTTACCACTTAGCAGAGTCCTGTGATTTTATCTCCGACAAGAAAGAGGTCCCTCGACCCATTTGCAATCGACTCCCTCTTAGATGCGGAGTTAGCTCCTTAGAAGTGGTCTATAAGATAAGTAAGAAGCAGAGGCGCGCCCGTATGACTTGTACAAAGTCAGAAACAGCCGACGTGTCTACTCGAATGACTCTTTCATACAGTATGCAGAGTGCTTGCTTCAGCTCTAGCTACTAAAGCCAACCAATAGGCCTGCAAGCTATGAAAGAAATGGAAATCTCTTATGGGAAATGGATATAACAATATCTGAAGGAACATGGATACCCCAAAGAGTATCACATCGAGGAAATACAAGAAAAAGTCCTTCCTATTCCTTCCTTATCTAAGCGATGATAATTCTTTTTTTTTGTTGGTTGGCTTGGCGACTATTAGGACTTTCATAGTAGATAAGAAGCTGCAAGATAACTTCACACCTCCCATATTAGGGAGAGACACAAAAGGAAAGGGATGACAGATAATAGGAGAGAGAATACAACTGTCAGCAAATCAAATAGATAAGACAGTTATGCCTTGATAGTTGACTTCAGATTCAAATATCCGATCTGACTGTGAGAATAGCGAAGTCCATAATGACATGCTCAATAGATCTAATGTATTCTAGCATTAAACCAGCTTATGATCCTTAGGCTATACAGTATGGAGCAGGAAGAGAGATCAATGGACCCCCATATCCTGCTTGATCGAATTCCATTCACTAATTGAATAGTTGAAATGCTACTTCACTTAGTAGTAGAAACTCGAAGAGACAGACAGAGAGAGGACTCTCTTATACTTACAAACCCCTAGGATAAGAATCCTTGTTTTTGGCAGGCGCTGTTAAGTCCAGCCTTTGTTGCCCTTTGGTAGAGTGAGTCTACTTAGCGAACTGGCAGGACGTGGAGATCAATTAATCAATATAATATGCATCTCAAAAATTGATGGTTGACGACCTTCCCCCTTGTCCTGTCCTAGAGGCTCTCCGGCCGGAGAGGCAAAGGGGATTGCTATCGTCACCCTTTCTCTCGGTGTATGTGAAAAAGAGAAAGCACTTTTTTTCTTTTCGGTCATAGGTTGGTTGGTCCAAAGAACGAGAGTCGGCGGGAAAAATGAGAGTTAGATGAACAACTTTCCAACCAAATGCTCTTGAAGGGCGCATTAGACATGGTGCCGAGGGATACTCCGCCCTCCCCCTATTTATCTGATTTTGCTAAGGTGCCTCGATGAAAAAAAACCCTGATCGATTGATGGAATAGGAAAAGAATTCGGTGAAACAGGTACGAGCCCCGAATAAAAGATTGAATGGAAGGAGGAAAGATGGGTAAGTTGTGAAAACCGTCACCGACAAAGTGGCCATATCTCTCTGATCGCTTCCCTTGAATCTCCAAATATAGAAAAGCTTTGGTTGGGAGAAGGTATGGCACAAGAGGGTTGCTCATCGATGAATTTTGATTCTCTTTTGCGCTTTTGAAAGTGCAACCCTCGTTCTCACAAGAATGGTCTGCCCAGCGAAAAGTGCCTCAACTTCAACGAGCAACAAAAGACGATGTCCGATCGCCTTTGTCATTGTCAGTCAACTAAGTAGGGCCTTCGGCCCCCTACGAATCCGTAAATCTGAAGAGCATGCCGAAAAAAAAGATGGTCCCCTATTTATTTCATTCTTTTCGTTCCGAAAATAATTCAAGTACCTAACCCCCCATCATGGTGAACCTCTCCTTGTGATCGGGATGAGGTAGACACATCCCAGGCGGGGGCAGATCGAATAAGAGTTTTCTTAGGTAGCCACCGACCCACAGTTATCCTTAAACTTTCGTGCTTGGTGGAGAAGAAGTGAACAAGGGTACGCTCGCTTGCTATCTCTCTCTGCCGTGGACTGGGATCACTCGCCAACTAGGCCCTCTAGAAGAAAGTTAGTGCAATATTGTATGATAACATATTACCAATCTTCGGGGATAAGGGGCGGAACGACCTCTCGATCTACTTACCGATAAAAATGCAAGGACAACTCAAACCATCGGATGTTCTGTGATTATTATACGAAAAAAAGGAAGTGCTTTCATAGTAAGGGTGAGGCGAACGCCAGTGAGGATCCGGTAGGGAGTCTTGAGTCAAAAAGCCAATAACCAAGAAAAAGAAGCTCGGCAAGCGAGTAGGTTAGGTAAAGGACAGTAAGGCTTCATAATGTAATGAGTTCCTTTTTCTTTTTCGTAAAAACGACCTCCGCCAATCCGATTGGCAAAATTGGCGACTTATTTGTTAGCCCAGCTTGAACACTTCTCCGCAAAAAGCCACATTCACCTTTCTTTTACCCGCTCCCATACGGGCCAGATTCCTACTTATATGAAAGAGGCGATCAGAATGGTACCCGAATCCATTTACGATCTCGAGTTTCCAGAGACATCGCACTTTCGCTCGGGTCAAGGCTGCCACTTTGCCCTAAGACGGATCAAAAAAGAGTGGGGAACATCTCGCTATTTTTGCTGCTTGCTTTCTGATAGCAGCAGCTGTGACAACTCCATATCTATTATGTCTCGGGGGATGCATCTCATTGAATGCTTTTAGCATCTCTCTGAAGCCGGACTCCACTTTTCACTGAGCTATTCTCCTGTGCTGATCGATTGGGCTTGCTCTGCTCTCACCCTATGTATGTGAGTTCACTCCCCTCCCCCTTTCTATTTTTATCTGGATAGCCAGGCTTGATAGCATTACTATGTCATCTGCGTATAACGCATCCATACTTGTTTATAGAAGAACGTGGTCTCCGTCTTCTCTACATTCGTGTTTATCGCTGTTGATTTACCTGGATACACAGTGTCAAAAAGAATGGCAAGGGCCCGTACGGCATTCAAAAACTCTATCGGAGAATTTTGTCTTTCATGTGGATAAGTGATCATCCCTTTTTTTTAAGTCAACTAATGAAATCAACGAGTTCCAGCAGTAAGTGAAGTTCCAAATTGCAAGCACCTTACTCCCTAGCACTGGTTTGCGCATTTGTTTAGGTGAGTGATTCATGCATGCGGATGATATCTCCTTTACCTGAAGCAGAGAATTTTATCCGTTCTCTGAAACCAAAGGTTTAAGATCCATAAGAGATATGGTGTCAGGCGTTGTTAAGCCCTTGGGCCTCTTCTTGACTTCTCTCTATCTCGTTGTTTCGTCTAAAAGTGATCGATTCGCTGTGAGAAAGCAAAGGCGACAGTTAGGTCGCCTACTCCGCGGTGAGGCGGCCAGCCAAAAGATTCATTCAAGTCAGTAAAATCCCTGCTTTTGATGCCCCCAGGCTAGCTTCGGTTTTTGTGAATGCCTGTCCATTTTCTGTTTTGGGCTGGGTTGTCAGGAAGTGAGCCCGAGTATGTGTGCCATACTAGACCTGGTCGTCGCCATCCATCTCCACCGTCCGCTCTGCAACGTTCAGTCGTATTAGCGGATCACGATCGATCCGTTGGCCACTATCATCTTCATCCTACCGCTACTGTGTCATCTGTAGTACAGCCAAGATCACAGCAAGAAGAAAGATGATTAGTTATACAAGAGTTTGTGTGGAGGTTGATGCATCCACTGAGTTGGTTAAAGAGTTTGATCCCCGCTGTGATAACGGGAAATGGATTACTAGTCGGAGGAGATTAGGACACCCGTAAATAACTCCAACAAGGGAGAGAAAAAAGGAAGTGAAAACTGGTGAGACCCCATGGGGCTGTATGAACTCGACTTAGCAGGGAGAGGAAGGCGATCAAAGTCTACTAAGAATGATAGGGAAGTAGTCAGATAATTGCTTTTCATACGTATTGAGCGTTTAGTTCAGTTGTTGTATGAGATCTCTCCTTCCTCAAGTGTTTTCGTACGAGATGAAGGCTCCTGAGCTCTCTTTTCAGGATGAAACGTTGGTTCAGGACCATGGGACGGGCTAGGGTTCCATTAAATTAGATTGAACAACTAGTGTTTGGAGCCTCTGATAGTACCGCAGCAGACTACTAGCTAGACAGATAGCAATCCAACAAGCAAAAGACAAGAAGACAAGGGATCATGGAGGATCCTTTACATCGTCACAAAAAAAATATGGGGCGTAAGAGAAGAAGGGGGATACATCCAAACATAAGGTTGGAGGCAGCGCTCTACTTACTTTCTTTGTTAAACTATCCTTGCTATGAAAGCACTTCCTTTTTTCCATATAATGATCACATAACATCCGATGGTATGAGTTTTCCTTGTATTTTTACCGAAATTTTCTCTTAGGTTGGTCAAAGCGGAGTCCGCTGGTTCAAGAATAGATGCTTCCTTCCGTGCCTTTCTTGGTGGTAGACAAGACTTCATCTGCTTTAGTGGCAGCTGCATCTGTTTTGGCTTCTAATTTGGATTTATATGAGGCTTGTTCACACACCTCTGCCTGCTCCTCATTCGAGAGGAGAGGTAAACGAGGGGCATCTGACTCAATTTATTACGGAAAAGTCCTGCTATCGGACGGAGATCTAAAAGGAACTACTTTCTGTCCTTCTTCTGTTATGTAAAAAGGATTCTCTATTTTTGTTTTTTGGTTCCTAAGCAACTAGTGAGCAACTGCACCTTGGCTTGGCTTTCTCTAGAGGTTCCATAAAGGAAAGAGACATGAGAGGGCTTCGTGAGACATGGGTCAGTCCTTGTAGCCGTTCATTTATCCAAAGCAATAGATCAAAAAGAAGGCGCCGGAAGGTGAACGAAGTGGGATGACCGTTAGGGAGGTAATAGAAGAATAGATCCTGCAAGTCTAACCCTGGCTACCTCTCTCTTGTGGCCTGGAGGCAGCAGCTCTATTAAAGAATGAAAGTTTTGGCCCATACATGCAAACACAACAAATCAAACCAGACAAAGACACTTAGCAGAGGATTAGATCTCCACCAAACAAAGACAAAGAAAGCCACGCATTAAAACACACTACTTTGCGTCGATGGACTACTTATTAAAATCTTCTAGAAAGAGTCGACGTACTTTTCTAGTCTCCCCAGTGACCGCGGGTGACAGCCCGAACAATGAGCTCTTGTTGTTCTCCGATGAGCGCCTCGTCTTTCTCACATCAATCAATCTGAGACTTCCTTTGAAGGAGAATCAGATTCGGTTGTGTTTTCCTACTTTTTGTTGTACTGGTCATAGTCTGCTTCCGCTTGTTTCTTGGTTTTATCAAGGATAAGGGCTTTAGTGGGCAATGGCTCCCATACCAGTAAAAGTTCCAATGCTTACTACCAGGCATGAGTCAATAGCTCAACGAAAGAGAAGACCACGCCTGCTGCCTCCCCATAGTTTCAGAGCCGGTCGATCACCGATCCTGCACTCAGGAAGAGTAATGCTTTGAAAAATGCATGATTCATTAAGTGAAAGATGCTAACTGAATAGTTAGAAATATCGTCACTAAATAGGCATGATAGTCTTCAACTGAAGAAAAGTAGTACAGAGAACTAGTAAGAATTGTGCCTGCCATCCAATTTGTGACTCATGGCAAGATTCTTCTACATTCTATATCTATAATATGTTCATTCATACCAATATTCCTGCTAAAAAAACCAACACATTATCAACCCTTTCCCGGTCATCAATCCTGCAACACTAAATTCATCTCCAATCCTCGTCAGTGACGATGAGGCACGTAGCGTCGAGGAGAGTAGTGAGGATGATGATAGTGATGACGAGGATTGGAATAGGTCACTAAGGCTCGACGAAGGGAGGGCGGGGTAAAGGCGCCCGAAGGTGACCGTGCCGGGAGCCCACTCCTCGGTGACCATTAGGCGCCCGAAGGCGAGCAAACCTACGGGGCGATGACCGTGTTGGCAGGTAATAGAGATCGAGATGTCGATTTGTTTTTCATCAAAAATGAAGAACTGTAAACGTTTGCCCTAAATAAGAGACCAGTTCCAGCCTACCATAGGTGTCAAATAATCTCTAACAGTCTATTGCTTCTCCTCCTCAGGGACATTTACATCCTCACGTGATACAAAAGGCTCGTGAAGAGCCCATTTGTCCAGCCAGAAACTTATAGACTCTCCATTTCCAACACTCATCTATAATCCCAAAAAAAGAATATCTCGCCCGCAAAGGATTGAAGCCTATGTTTATTCCAACTTTATGAAATGCATTCTTCATTTTTTTTATGAAACGATAGAAATTCTCAAAGCCATCGTAGGATAACATATTATGCATATTACGAATGCCTTCTATACCATTCTCCATTGCCCGGTCTTGATATGTCTGATGTTTTACGTTACTACAGGTTATAGAAGGACTTGGTTTATTTAAAACTAACTGCAGAGTTATCCCACCACTACTTCTGATATCACGATTATCTGACCTACTACTCGATTTAGAAACTGGAAACATTTTGCAAAGCAAAGTTCAAACCGACAAAAGTGATTAATCATGAGAAACTAAAAAAATGATGGCGGGGAGTTCTCTTAGGTACCTTCTGTTGATGCGGAGGACAATGTGGCGATCTGAAGGAAGAGGAGCAGTTATGAGAACAAAGAATAGAACTTGGCAAGAATGAGCGGAATGCCTCAGCACCCGCGTTCAAGCTATCGAAAATCATGCATTGGATGGATGCCCGGGCATTGAGAAGGAAGGACGCTTGCTTTTAGAGGTAAAAGGCCATGGGGAGAGAGAGCGTCTGTGATCCATATATCTCCGATCGGGAAACCGTATCCAAGCTCCGTGGCTAGTCTGTGCTCTTTGGACTTTTTAAACTTAGCAAACTGAAACCGTTCGAAAATTGGAAGTCTTTAAGGAAACCAATTTTGAGTAAAGCTCCAACAAGCCGGAAGTAGAGCTAGTTCTTTCAAGCAAGTCCAGTCAGTCTAGTGAAAGCAGAAAGCTCATAGTAAGAAAAGACACTCTTTCTGTGCCAAAGATTTTCCCTTGCAAACAGAAGGCTTAGATGATAGGTTCCAGCGAGGACTTCTCGTTGAATGTCACCAATTTGTCGAGTTAATTCATCACGACTGGAAAATAAAGAATAAGATCTATACACAACTCCAACTTGATTACAAAGTAGCGACGATTAATTTGACGAATTTTGATTTATGATAGACTCAAAATACTTTTCAATTGAGATCTAATGATCTTTGTTTCATTTATCTTGTAACAAAATGCGCTAAACAAATCTAACCATCTTTATTATCCCTAGCCAAATAAAGGTCCCTATCCCAAACTCACTTCGCTCGCCTTCTTTTCCCAGGCTCATATCCTGTGCCTTTATTTTTTAACTTATAATATAAAGAGTTTGAAGCTCATCCAGAATGAGGCCCATCCCCGACCGAAAAGTCAGAAGTTTCCAAATTTAGGGCTTCTTGTGAAGCACGTCCCTTCTCTTTCAGTCTCACATATTTCATCTCTTCTCCTTTCAGTCGAGTATCTTCTCTCCTTAGCTTTAGTCCTCGGGTGTGGAACTTTTTTCTCTTCGAGTGGAATTGGTCGATCTGCTTCCTTCGTTCCTAAAAAAATAGGTGCTTTTAAGCTCCTCGATCTATCCTTTATTTCATAACCTAAAATTCTTCGTGCTGATCCTATTCACCTTTTGGTTAACTGGGTTTGGGTGCATCCAACATGCTTATGTTTTAGACTTTGCAAACCTCGATAACCACTTGGCTTTCTGTCTCATCATACCTACGAGTGAAACTAAAGGAGAGTGACTACTGACCGCTTTCTGGCTTAGGGGCATGCTTTCGATTCCTAATACAATGAAGCTCAGGAATAGAGGACGTTGAGAAAGAGAATAGTCTGGCTAATGGGTATCAGGGATGGGAAACTTTATACCAATCAATGAGCTGGATCCGCCAATCCTCCTAACTGCACGTGGGCCGGGCTTGGAGCGCGTGAAACTCATCACTACCTCATAAGGGCATTGAGACCATAGCATGTTACACAAAAGCACCACTTTCTCTGGAGTGTTGTCACACAGCTACACGACTAGAGGAGCTACTCGCTCTGTAGTGTTGTCACACAAGATAAGCACGCCGCCCGCCTGTTGGTGTTATATTGTTAATAGGCCCAGTGACATAGTGAAAGAGTCACTATACCATATGCTAGCATTATTAGAATTAATATCCGTGGCTGGACAATTACCTACTTACTCTATTTCCTATGGAAACTTTCAAAGAAAGCCATACCCAAACTGTGTGATAGAATAAATCCCCACCCGATCCCATTCCGACCTCGATATGTGGAATTGTCTTACGCCATATATACTGAAATGGTTCGGGAGATATGGTCAAAGCCAGGTTCCAATTTTGTTGATTTTGCTCGTGAGCGTGATGGTATAAGCCTGCCTCACTGTGCCGTAACGTAAGTCACTCACTCATTTTATGTAAAATAAAAAAAACTTGAATAACTTCATTTTCTGGAGGAGTCGTCATTTTCTATCAGAAACGCTATGTCATTTACAACCCCGACGTATTTTGGATGCTTCAAGGCAGAGCTGACCCAAATTGATTTAGAGAAATTATTTTCTGGGTAGGATATCGGGCTAAGGTCTTATGATGAGCCATGCGCATATTTAGAGGTGCCAGAATGGAACTCAACCTTGTATGAGTCGACTATCTTGAAGTCATAGGTTCTTCTTGCACCCTATCGGCCACCTCACTGTCGCTTGCCTCACTTCGCTCGCCTCGCTCTTCCCACTTCAATCCTCGTCAGTGATGACGAGGCACGTTAGGGAGGCACGTAAGGGTTTTATGGCAGATATCTTATGACATTGTATGGTGGATTGGTTTTCCCATGGACCTCCGTTCCCTGTTTAGCCGCTCACTAAGAGCTCACTACACCCATACTTTTACTTACCTGATTAGCTGCAGTAGCTACATTAGCTATATTAGCAGCCCCCCTCAGTCGTCGGGGTATGGCTCGCTGTATTAGCTACATTTGTTTAGCAGTAGGTGATCGAGCTAAGGTAAGGAAGTGTTACGACTGCTCCATTCCGTAGCGGTCTCTTGAACTTTGCCTTTCTGTGCACGAAGCGAGTGGGCACTGTGCCGTGGCTGGAGGCAGCCAATTTGAAAGCAAGTTCCTTAGTCTCTTTCCTTTCTTCTGACTTAGGAATTAGTCTGCAATTTCGGTCTTCTTTTCGGTTCAATCGACAGCTGGCCTTCACATCGGCTTTGGCTTCTGCGCTTTGTCAGTGCGGGCGATCCGTGAATCCCACATATCTGAATCTATTGTAGAGGAGTTACAGCTTAAGCGCTGCTTCTCACCGACTAGCAGGGCTATCTGCTGCGTCTAACTTATCTGATTGATACCGTACTCTGGTTTGTGCTAGCTAACCACCCAAACTGAGACCGTGGCCTTGTTGCTGTTTCGACCCCTGGGATTTCGTCCCCTCATTCCCTTGACCCTTCTATAACTACATGAGCCGGATGAGAGGAAACCTTCACTTCCGATTTTAAAGGGGGAATCCAATCCTATAGGAACCTATCTCGATTTTTCTTTTGCTAGGCCGATAGCTAGAAAACCTACTTTCTTACGATTACGAGGTTCATTCGAATATGAAATCCAATCCCGAAAATATAGCATCCCACTTATTTTTATTACCCAAGGCTTCGAAACATTTCAAAATCGAGAAATCTATACAGGTGCTGGTGCTATCAGAGAACAATAAATGGGCATAACTTTCTCATCCAAAATGCAAGTGAGGTGATTCAAAAAGATTTAGAAAACTAAGGCAGAGATATACAACTTTTATATTTGAGTTTTTCGAGATTCAAGCTGTATCATTGATGAAATCAAGCTTGAAATTGAGTCAAAGATGTTGTCAACAAAAATACAAACAAAAATAACTATTTCCTACTTGTTCTATGACTTAATTTTATTATTTGAAAATTTGTAACTTTTAGAGGATTTATGGGAAAATATCGTGGGCTTCGAACAACCAATTTAGAGTGTATAAAAAGGATAGCAATCATGAGAAAAGAACCATACCAGACAACTCTTCTTCTTCTTCTCCAACTTTTCTTTTGAAGTTTTGATGAACATGTGCGGCTAAAAATCTTGTTGGTCGAAGAAAACGGAAGCCTTGGAATCAATAAACTTGTAAGAACTAAATTGTTATACTTTGAGTATTGAATGTTTTTTTATGCCCATCTTCATGATTGTTTTGTTTAACTACTGAGAGGCCTACTAGTTTATTATTCATTTCGATCTACTGCTTAATTAGATATCCAATTCGTAGTTGTTTGATTTCTCTAATTTGTGAAGCAACCATGATTTAATGAACTGCTTTGTTTTATTAGATCTTAGGAGAAAAACTTTTGACAAAACTAAATGTAACCTTTTGTTCTTGTGTTGTTTTACTTCACCGATCTCTTGGTTCTTTAGGAAATTGCTAGATTAAATCTTCAGCGCTTGTCTTGGATATTTAGTAATTAAAGTTAATTAGATAGCTTGTTTTTCATTAATTAAGCCTAAGAGAGATAGGAAGATACTTCCCATAGTGAATATTCAAAGTATGAGTTAATTTATAATTGCATCAATGATCAATTTTAAGATCCCATTGGTGAATGTTGATTGCGACCAATATTTGTTCCTTTGATTGATTTCAACACTTTACTTTTTTTAGCTCTTCTTAAATTTTCTTTTATCATATTCAAAACTCTTTTCACCATTCTTGTTCAAATAGCATAAAATTATACTAATTACTCTCCGTGGGATCGATCCTTACTCTCACTACTATATATAATTTTAGAGTAAAAATTTTATTTTGGGATATTTAGACTTTGGGTCCCAAATAATTTTGAGAATTAGTGTTTGGGTCTCCATATTATACATAATTAGTTTTTGGGTCTCAAAAGTGTCACAAAAAATAATTAGTTACACTTTTGGTACACTTTTGATGACACTTTTGAGACAATAGTGACACTTTGGAGACCCAAACACTAATTATGTATAATATAGAGACCCGAACACTAATTTTTAAACTTATTTGAGACCCAAAGTCTAAATATCCTGCGACGACATACATCACTCCAAATTTTAGTGCCATTGTCGAGGAGTAATATTAGTAAATTTTTGTGCTATTAAAGATCTTATATTTTTTTGTTTATTAGCAAGAAAAGAAACTTTAACATGACATAGAGACCAGTTCTCAACAATTTACCACTTAGCTAGATCTTTCATTAGGCATGCTAATGAGATAAATATTTCTTCTCTTGAACAACAAATTGCTAGTTTAACTTCTCTTGTTCATCAAATGGTTATAGGTAACATGCAAACAGGAAAGACATGTAGGATTTGTTTAGTAGCAGAACATCCAACTGATATGTGCGCAACTCTTCAGGAGGAGTCCAGTGAACCATTGAATATGGCAGGTGGATTTCTTGGACAATCACAAATGTAGTACGATCCCTATTTAAAATTGTACAACCTAGGATGGAGAGATTATCCCAATTTCAACTACGAGAATCCGCAATCAAATCATCATGCCTTTCAAAATTGCTGAAGTTACCAACAGTACAAGCAGGCATACCAAAAATTCGGCCAAGCTTCTGAGCTTTTACGCATGTTGACCTTGCCATATGAAGAAGATATAGTTTTACGCACACGTATTACGTGCCAGCGTATTGTTCAGCCTTTACGCTCACGTCTTAACGTGTTCGCGTAGTGCCCCTTTACGCTCACGCATCACGTGCCAAGCGTACTCGTTTTACGCTGAGCTAATCGATTTTACGCTTGGGACTCTTCCGCTCGCATAAAATCGAGCTAGCATAAAATCCCAAGCACGAGCTGGCTCTCACGAGCGTAAAGTTTGCCGAGTGTTCCCCGCGTAAAGCTTTCCTCGCGTAAAGCTTTGATCGAGAGTTGGGGTGCGTAAATCTTACGAGCGTAAAGCCCGGCTAGCGTAAAACCCCACCCACATGTACCCTTGCTCGCGTAGAGCTATCTTACCTTGCTCTTGCTAGCGTAAGCCACTTTGCGCTTGAAGGCCCCTTGGTCTAGCGTAGTAGTATGCGGGTAGAGACTTGATAATCACGAATTTATCTAATATGTTTGGAATGATAATTGAACATGGCATGGTATGACAAGTATACCTGACATGATTATCTTGAATTGCTGTTGCGACGGCTAATATGACATGACATGACATGACAAGAATGATTGACCTGGACACCGTGGACGATTGTGTTTGTACAAATAAACAAGTACTGTCTTGCATCATGTCTAGGATGGGGACCCCTGAATACCACGGTCAGGGGCACCTGCTAAAATTTACTAAGGCTAATTAACTAGAATAATTCAGTAGACATGAAGAGATTCCCAGCTACAGGTAATCCCGTTATCTGGGCGCATTCAGTGGACTTGTAGCCTACCGACGAGTTGGGCACATTTCCAGCACACAGTCACGTGTTGTATTCTTCATAAACGGACATTCGACCTGGATAACCGGATGGTCTGCAGGGCTTGTGGCTATTGGGATAATCTTACTGCATCTTGCTAGTAACTAGGACTGTGATAACCCTAGTTAGTTAAAAGTATCAAGCCGTACTCATTGCTTGGCCGTGATTGATTGGATGGAATTTAGCCCAGCTTAGTCTTGCCCAGATCCTGTATAAGATTGTTACATGACGGGATTATTTATGCTTGCCTTAACAATAAAGATCAGGGGTCCAGTTCTGTTCAGGCGAAGGGTTACAACCCCGATCCTTGTTTGGTTTAAGGGTTGTAACCTGGCTCCCGGAGCAGTTCTGTGTTCTCTCATTGTTTATTGTCTTATTATAACCCCTGCCATGCTCATCATGTTTCACCTTACTTTAACAGCATGATTAATTATGTATAATGGCCTTAGCAATAAAGATCAGGGGTCCAGTTCTGTTCAGGCGAAGGGTTACAACCCCGGTCCTTGTTTGGTTTAAGGGTTGTAACCTGACTCCCGGAGCAGTTCTGTGTCCTCTCTGCGTTTATTGTCTTCACTGTACCAATAGTATTTGAGACGGGTTTCTATTCAAGTGAAGGGCTGCAACCCCGGTCCTTGTTTGGTTTAAGGGTTGTGACCTGGCTACTTGAATTATTTTTTCGTACTCAGTTTACTGTTGTTATCTCTATTATTATCAGTTCTTTATTTATTATTTATCTTTAATACTCTATTGTGATATATTGGTTTTAGTTCCTAAGTGAAGCCTCCTTTGTGGCATTTGCACTTTCTGGGGTCTGACCTAGCTAGTTTTGTGTGGCCAGATATCGGAGTAGCTCAAAGTATCCATCTGTCTTCCAGCCAGATGGTGACCACCAGGCGTAATCCTGGCAACGAGTGGGTTTCTTTTGTCCTTCCACTTTATTGTAAAATTATTCTTTTGAGGCGTTTAGCCGATGAGCACGTGTTAGCTCGTATTGCACCTTTATTTACTGTTTGCCTACGGGCTGTAACATGATTGACAGATCCTAGGGTTGATCATGTATGACTGAACTCTTGCTAGTCTTGATATTTTGTACGACTAGCTTCATGATCATCCAATATGTAATGTAAGGGACGCCTTGCTATTATATATTTGGTGCTCTGACATCTTGTAACTATTATTGCTTGCTTGAGATTGACACAATAGGCTTGTTCATGACCATAGGAGACTGTTGGCTTATAGTTAAACCCTCATGTATCTAGACAGCCGTGACCGTATAGCGAGGTGGGTTACACTTCAATATACGTAGCTTACTATGTACGCCCCCGCTCTCCAGTATTCTGGTTCTGGGGTGTTACATGGTTTAAGTGGTGGCCCATGCAGGTCTTGTAAATCTAGATATGTGAGGGTCTACCGAATAGATGTCTCAATCAGTACTCGTCCTTGATCTCTGCTCGTATCTTCTAAATCCCTGAAATCTTAACCTGAACACATGTTTGTGTCGTTGAACTGTCCTGGTCCTTCCTTATTGTTCCCTATGTCGTCTTCTTCAGTGGTATTATTCTTGGACCTGCCGATCAGCAAGGCAGAGCACCACCTGTGGACCAGCAGCAACCAGGAGATCAGGCCGAGCATTCAGGAGTAGCCTCCAGAGTCATGCCTATTGGAGGAGAGCCACCAGTTCAGCCCGTCCAGCCTGTAGATCCTGATAATGGCACTTTGGTGGGTCTCATCCGGTCATTATTAGCCTCCCAGGATCGTCGAGGAGATGCCTTGCACTAGGCAGTGGCAGATGCTCTGACCAGAGGAGGTCATTAGGGTAACAGCGCAGCCAACAGCTTTAAGCGCTTGAACCCTCCATTCTTCGACGGCAGTGAAGATGCTATCGCTGCTAGGACACGGAGGTGATTCTAGAAGCAGCCAGGACTCCAGAGAACGAGAAGGTGGCTGTGGTGCTCCTGCAGTTATTAGATCTTGCCCGCAGCTGGTGGGCGTCGCAGGCCGTTGGATTAGTGGCACCTATTACCTGGACAGTATTCAGGGAGAGATTCCAGACCAAGTATTTTGACGCTGTAGCTTGGTACGATCTACAGACGAGGTTCACCAATTTAAAGTAGATGGGCAGGACGGTCGATGGATATGCGGCCGAGTTCTCCAGACTTAGTCGGTTTGCTCCTACCTTGGTGGCGACCGAGTTCGATAGAGTCCAGCGGTTCCAGCAGGGGCTTAACTTGGAGATTCTCTTGGCCGTAGAGAAGTTTGAGCATCATACCTTTGATGCAGTACTGAGGGCAGCTCGGAGGCACAAGTATACCTCCCAGAGGATCGTGGACAGGACCGGGGGTCAGAAGCGATCCTATGGTCAGATGAATCAGTCTTCAGCACTAGCCCTGGCAGCCAGGGCTTTGACCATTGGAGCTCCGAGGCGGGCGGCCTCAGTGACGTCGGTTCAACATTCAGCCCCGATGCACCCCCAGCAGCAGAAGCAGAAGCAGTCTTCCGCAGTGGGATGTTCACACTGCGGAAAGCCAGGGCATGTGGTATCAGAGTGTCACAGAGCACAGGGTTTGTGGTTGGTTTGTGGTACCCCGGACCATAGGGTGGGGAACTGCCCGAACAGGGGGAGTTCATCTTCTTTGGCCTTCTTTAGTCCTTCAGTTATAGGACCAGCACCAGTCCAGTAGCAGCAGCTGCAGTACCCATTCACGAGGCCATTGCCGACGCAGTCCTAGGCATTCTAGCAGCAGAGACCGCAACAATATGCCCAAGCCCAAGCCTTGATCCAGAGCAGGCAGAGAAGTTTTTAGCAGAGGTGTCCCGCACCCAGAGGACATGGTCAAGTGCTGGCTTTGACTATGGGAGAGGAAGGATTGGCACCAGGTGAGGTGGTGGCAGGTACTATTCTCGTCAACACCTTTTCAGCTTCCGTATTATTTGATTCTGGTGCCTCGCATTTATTTATGTCTGTACGATTTGCGACACGGATTGGATTGAAGCCCGAGTCATTATCAGTAAGGCTCAATATACTTACTGGTAACGGACTTATGGGAGTAGAAAGAGTGTTTTCCTCATGTCGGATCATAGTTAGCGGTAGAGAGTTTCCTGCTAGGTTGATAGAATTCCCGATGGCCGACTATTATGTGGTATTAGGGATGGATTGGTTGAGAGACCACTATGCCAGGATAGACTAGCATATTGGCAGGGTTGTTTTTAGCATTCCAGACGAGCCAGAGTTTTTCTTCTCCCGAGGCGAAGTTGAACCTTCTCCTCCCGTATTACGGATGGCAGTAGCAGCAGTACAGTTACCCCGGATGGTCGAGGAGTTTCCAGATATTTTCCCAGAAGAGCTTCTAGGGATACCGCCAGAGCGGGAGATCGAGTTCACCATAGACTTGATTCTCGGAACAGTCCCAGTGTCAGAGAGAGTCTACAGGATGGGACCGTCAGAGTTAGAGATATTGTACAAGATGATTGAAGAACTCAGAACCAAGGGATTCATTCGTGCTAGTGGATCGCCTTGGAGAGCCCCGATGCTTTTTGTGAAAAAGAAGGATGGTACGTCCAGGTTATGCGTTGATTATCGTACCTTGAACTCAGTGACAATCAAGAACAGATACCCTCTCCCAAGGATAGATGACTTGTTTGATCAACTCAAGGGAGCGGCAGTATTCTCGAAGATTGATTTGCGGTCAGGATATCATCAAATCAGAGTCAGAGAGCAGGACATCCCGAAGACAGCTTTTCGATCTAGATATGGGCATTGGGAGTTCCATGTTATGCCCTTTGGAGCAACCAATACGCCGGCTGTATTCATGGACCTCATAAATCATAACTTTATGCCTTATTTGGATCAGTTCGTAATTGTGTTCCTAGACGACATCCTGGTCTACAGTAAGAGTAAAGCGAAGCATGAGCAGTATCTCAGAGTTGTCCTCCAGATTCTACGAGATCACTAATTGTATGCCAAATTCAGTAAATACGAGTTCTGGCTCGGTCGCATTTCGTATTTGGGCCATATCATCACCAGAGGAGGAGTAGAAGTGGATCCCCAAAAGATCGTGGCTATAGAATCATGGCCAGTACCTAGCATAGTTGCAGAAGTTGGTAGCTTTCTTGGATTGGCCGGTTACTATCGGCGATTTGTTTCAGACTTTGCTCGGATCTCAGCGCCATTGACCCAGTTGACCCGCAAGGATGTGCAGTTTGCTTGGACAGCAGAGTGCCAAGATTCTTTTAAGAAGTTGAAACGAGGCTTGATGACGGCACCCATTCTCACGCTTCCAGATGGAACTGGAGGATTCTCAGTATATTGCGATGCATCAGGCAGAGGTTTAGGGTGTGTTCTGATACAGCATGGGAAGGTAATAGCTTACGCATCACGACAACTTCGTGATCATGAGAGAAATTATCTAACCCATGACTTGGAATTGGCAGCAGTATTATTTGTACTTAAGTTGTGGAGGCACTACTTGTACGTAGAAAGGGTGGAGATTTTCACCGACCACAAGAGCCTGAAATATGTGTTCACCCAGAAGGATATTAACATGCGTCAGAGGAGATGGCTGGAGCTTCTTGTGGATTATGATGTCAACCTGCCGTATCACCCAAATAAGGCCAATGTCGTAGCAGATGCATTGAGCAGGAGAGCCAGAGTTTATCTTCTAACAGCGCAGCCAGAGTTGTTAGCAGATCTTCAGAGGATGGGCATAGAAGTTGTCCTTCCTACCAATGTGGCATTGATGGCCAGCGTGCAAGTTTAGTCCACTATAGTCGAGAGGATCCGGATGGCACAGTCAGCAGATTCCAAGCTTCAGCGACTCAGAGCAGAGAGTGAGACAGGACGCAGACCAGAGTTATGCATTCATGATGATGGTACACTTCGACATGGTAAGCGTCTTTGTGTATCCAGTGGAGATATCAGATAGAAGATCATGGCAGAAGCTCACAGTTTGCAGTATTCCATTCATCCTGGTGGTACGAAGATGTACCGTGACATTGACAGCAATTTTGGTGGAATGGCATGAAGCGGGAGATAGCACGGGTTGTCTCTCGGTGTTTGGTTTGCCAACAAGTCAAGGCTGAACATCAGAGGTCAGCTGGACTTCTTCAGCCCTTGCCGATTCCAGAATGGAAATGGGAGCAGATAACCATAGATTTCGTGACTGGATTACCTAGATCCCCAGCTGGTAGAGATTCTATCTGGGTTATAGTTGACCGGCTGATGAAGGTGGCTCGCTTTCTTCCGTTCAGGGTAGGTCAGTCGACGGCTCAGCTAGCGGAGATGTATCTCCGGCAGATTGTCAGATTGTACGGTATATCTGTCAGTATCACCTCAGACAGAGATTCTAGATTTACGTCACACTTTTGGCGTAGCCTGCAAGAGAGTTTGGGGACTCACCTCCAGTTCAGCTCAGCATATCACCCACAGACGAATGGCCAATCAGAATGCACGATCCAGACTCTCGAAGATATGTTGAGATCTTGTACACTCGACTGTGGTGGTTCATGAGAAGATCACCTGCACCTAGTGGAGTTCTCATACAACAACAGCTTCTAGGCCAGTATCCAGATGGCACCGTTCGAGGCCCTATATGGTAGGAAGTGCAAGTCCCCGCTAGCATAGGATGATATTGGTGAGAGACAGATGCTCGGTTCGGAACTTATTGCCCAGACAATCGAAGTGGTCAGAAGTATCCGAGATCATCTTCGCGTTGCTCAAGATCGCCAGCGTCATTGGTGTTGGTCCATTGGTCATGGTCGAACCAGATTTTAATAATTGATCAAACTCTGTCTCGATATAATTACAAGTCAACTCAGATGTTTACCTATGACGTTTTGGACACTACTCAACAATGGTTATCAATAATGTTCAAGACTGAAGCCGTTTGCCATTCAGAATGTATTTCCTGCTATGCAATGTAATTTTTTATCTTATTGAGTCTAGGAATACACTGTACACCAAGTCGTACTGGCAAATAGGCTATCCGAAAACGTTTTTCAAAACCATCCTATTCTTTTACAAATGATCTACGTTTTTGAAAAATATTCTTTTTATAAACAGCTTCTGAAGGATTTTTCAAAAAGCCAAAATTTATTTTCTCCTAATGAACTGGCAGAACCCCAGGAGAACTCGGGCCGAGTTCGGCCAGAGTTCGGCCATGTGGAACGTTAGTGAACGTTGGGTTTTTGAACTTGGTCATCCTTCAGTTACGGTTTGTTACAAAGAGTTCTGTCCGAATTCTACCCGAATTCTGTCAGAGTTCTGTCTTTGAAAAAACTAAAAATAGAGAAGTATTTCGATCATTTCAGATCACCAATTCACTTTCAATCTCTTCTCTTTCTAAGCTTACATTCTTCCGAAGAGTTCTAAAAGCTTTTATTTTCAAATCCCAAGCCAGTTACAATCCTCTAGTCGATTTGCCAGTACGGTACGGTCTAGAAGTTCCAGAACGATTGTAATCAGAGGCTTGATAGAAGATTCAACTCTTCACAATTGAAGTTGGTCGAGTTCTTCGTATCAAAGCTCGCGTCTGTAGAAGTTGCAAGGACTTCGTATGAAAACTTGCGGGATTTTCCAATAGTGGATTCAACTAGAAGGTAGAGTTCTTCCGACTGGACTAGTCCTCACCAGAGGAAAACCAGTATAAATCTTGGTGTTTGCATTTGCCTTATGATCACTTTTAAATTCTGTCATTTACTTTTTTTGATTATTATTTTATCTGTGATCTAACTGCTAACAAATTTTTAATTAGCAATATTCCGCTGCCTACTCTATTCACCCTCCTTCTAGAGTATTCTGCTTTACGATTTTGTTTATACAATTGGTATCAGAGCGGGTTATACAGGTAAAGCAAGGTAAAACATCAGTTATATTCAATTTTATATAGATCACAACTTTACAAATGGCAACTGTGAAATTCACAAGTGAAGGCCAAGCCACAAACAGACCTACACTGTTTGACGGCACAATCTACACTTATTGGAAAACACGTATGAGTTTCTTTCTGAAATCTCTTGATTTTGACTTATGTTCTGTGGTTATTGATGGCTATAAAAAGCCACCTCGTATAAATGTTGATGGAGTTTTAACTAAAAAACCCCATGACAAATATATAGAGGAAGAAAAGAAAAAGTCCATTCTTGACGCACGTGCTATTAACGCTTTATTTTGTGCTTTAGACAGAACTGAATTTAACAGGGTATCTATCTGCACAACTGCAAATGAAGTATAAAAACTTCTTGAAGTCACACATGAGGGCACAACTCAAGTCAAAGAATCAAAGGTCAGCAGGCTTACTCAAGAGTATGAGGCGTTCAAGATGAAGCCCAACGAAACAGTTATTCAGATGTTCGAGAGATTCTTGGATATTGTAAATCATTTGTCCTCCCTAGGCAAAGATTACAGTAACCATAAAAAGATTCACAAACTCCTACGAGCACTTACAAAGAACTGGATTCCGAAGGCTACTGCAATCATTGAAGAAAACGACCTCACTACCATGACACTTGAAGTACTCATGGGTAAGCTACTCACTCATGAACTAGAGCTATAAGACTTTGAAGAGCCTGTACCAAAGGAGAAGACGATCGCTTTCAAGGCTCAGCACAGAAGATCTGTAGAAGATGATTCAGACAACAGTGAATCTGATGCTGAAGATCAAGCACTCCTTGCAAGAAAATTCAAAAGATTCCTAAAATATGAGAAGAATACAAAAGAGATCAATGGCGGCAACAGCTGGTATCAAGATGACGCTGTCTGCTACGGCTGCAAGAAGAAATGACACATAAAGAAGGACTGTCCTACAAACTCATCAACAAGTAAGAAGAGCAACAGATACGAGAAAGGGAACCTGAAGAGATCAACATCTCGGAAGTATGCCAACACCAGCATATGGCATGAAAGTGAAGCCAGCGACTTAAAAGATGAACAATCAGAAGACGTTACAAATGTATGCTTTATGGCATCCGATCAGGTACTCTCTGAACCTATAGTTGATACATATGATGACTTCACCTTTAAGCAATTAGGAGAAGCCTTCAGTGAGCTGTTAAGTGATTACAGAAAACTGTGTAGCAAATATCAGACCTCTAAGAAGGTACTCAAAGAGTACAAAGGTGAAATAGGAAGACTTACCGACCTACTAGCTGAGGTTAAAGATAATGTTAGTGAGTCTAGTGAGCTTTCTTCTATTAAGCTCTTATTACACGTGACTACCAAGTCATCAGAAGAAAAAGACAAGGTTATTGACCAACTGAATGAAGAACTTTCTGAAGAGAAAAAAAGTCTTCAAAGTGCACAAGTCAGAATGGAAGCACTCACTTCTGACTATACTAAGTTATATGACACTTCCAAAAGATTGGAAATTAGGTTAGGAAAACAGCCTGAGACTGCTGCTTCCTACCCTAACACGTGTCACTTACTGAAAAATCGGAACATTTCCAAACCTAACACTGTCAGACCTAACCCTATCAAACCTTTACCTAAAAAGGTTATGCCCAAACAGGATAATAGGTATGCTTTATTCTACACTAGAAAACCTAAACCTACCAAAAAGCTAACCGAAAGGTTATGCCCAACATGCTAAATGTCATTATTGTGGCCTCATTTGTCATATATCTTCTGCATGTAGAATCAGAAAGTTAGTAGATTTAAATATTTATGCATGGATACCGAAAGCTAACTAGTCAGGACCCTACAAGAAATGGGTACCAAGAGTTTCATCTGCAAATTATTTTATAGGTGGGACGCCCTTCACATGGTAGGAGCAAATGGATCCTCGACAGTGGTTGCTCACGGCACATGACCGGTGACGCTTCATTATTTGCAACACTGTCGAAGAGGAATAAAGAAGGATACGTCTCCTTCGGCAATAATTTAAAAGGGTATATAATCAGTATTGGTGATATTGGTAAAGCTCCCTATCCAGTGATTAAAGATGTTTGTCTTGTTACTGAGTTAAAACATAATATGCTCAGCATAAGCCATTTAGCTGATCACGATTATGGTATTAACTTCGTAAAAGACAAATGTACTATTATTGATAGTTCAACTGGTAGTACTATATCTGAAGGTATTAGAGAAGACAATATATATGTTTTCTATTTGTTGGAAGATACTAACATTTCAGGTAGATGTTTAATGGCTAAAAGCGATGAGAGTCATCTGTGGCATATGAGACTCGGTCATACAAATATGGATACTATTTCCAGATTATCCACGAAGAAGCTAGTACGCGGTTTACCAGACATTACATTCAAGAAGGATTCGGTATGCAGTCAATGTGAAAAGAACAAAGCTACTCGATCCACTTTCAAGTCAGTAAAAGCTGTATGTACTACTAGACCTCTACAATTGCTACATATGGACTTATTTGGTCGTAGCAGAGTTGCTAGCCTCGGAGGTAAGCTATATGCTTTTGTAATTGTAGATGATTATTCTCGATACACGTGGGTATATTTTCTGACACGCAAAAATGATGCATTATTGGAATTTTGTCACCTTTTGCAAAAAGTACAGAATAAAAAAGGTTACATGATCACTCGTATTAGAAGCGATCATAGAGGCGAATTCGAGAATGCGAAGTTTGAGCAATTTTATGACACACACGGTTTTGTGCACGAATTCTCCTGCCCTAGGACTCCACAACAAAATGGAGTTATAGAACGTAAGAACAGAACTCTATCCGAAATGGCCAGAGTAATGTTAAACTAGTTTAGTCTACCCAAGTATTTCTGGGCTGAAGCTGTCAATACAGCTTGTTTTGTTCTCAATAGAGTTCTAATTCGACCCAAATCCAAGAAGACTCCATTTGAGTTATGAATTGATAGAATTCCATCAGTTTCATATTTTAGAATATTTGGTTGTAAATGCTTTATTCTTAATACAAAAGATAATTTAGAAAAGTTTGACGAAAAGGCCGATGAAGGTATATTTTTAGGTTATGCAGCAAAGAGCAAATGATATAGAGTCTTCAACAAAAGAACCAAGATCATCGAAGAGTCAATCAAATTTACCTTTGATGAACTAAATCAAACGACAATCGATGACAATGACAAAGATCTCAATGTACCCAGCAAAGCACCAGCTGATCCTCCTAGAGAAGATCCAGGAACCAGCTACCTTCGGAGTCTGCCAAAAAGATTGAAGTTCACGGATGATCATCCAAAGGACTTGGAAATTGGTAAGATTACCAAGGGTGTAAGTACTCGTTCCTCTAATAAAGATATAGCTTCTTGTGTTGCTTTTGTCTCGCAGTTTGAACCCAAAAATATTGATGAAGTATGTAGTGATAATTTTTGGATAGATGCTATACAAGAGAAATTAAACCAATTTGAACGGAATCAAGTTTGGGAACTTGTTCCCAAGCCTATTGATCATCCGGTCATTGGCACCCGATGGGTATTCCGAAATAAATTGAACGAGAATGGTTTAGTGACTCGTAATAAGGCCCGACTCGTAGCTCAAGGATACAATCAAGAAGAAGGTATCGACTACGATAAGACTTATGCCCCAGTTGCGAGATTAGAATCCATTCGCATGTTATGTGCATTTGCATGTTTTCATAATTTTAAGTTATTTCAAATGGATGTCAAAAGCACATTTTTAAATGGTTTTATAAAAGAAGAGGTTTATGTAGCTCAAGCACCCGGTTTTACTGATTTCAAATTTTCTGAATATGTTTTCAAGTTGAAGAAAGCTTTATACGGTTTGAAACAAGCCCCTCGTGCTTGGTACGATCGTCTAAGCTCTTTTCTACTTGATAACGTTTTTTCAAAGGGAAATGTTGATACTACTTTGTTTATAAAGTCTTTGAATAATAATATTCTTTTGATTCAAGTCTATGTAGATGATATTATCTTTGGATCTACTGATGAATCTCTTTGTCAAGAATTTTTAAAGTGTATGCAGAATGAGTTTAAGATAAGCATGATGAGAGAGCTGAAATTCTTTCTCGGACTGCAAATCAAACAAACCAACAATGAGACGTTCATAAATCAAGCTAAGTACACAAAGGATCTACGAAAGAAGTTCGACATGGAAGCAGCAAAGCCACTTAACACTCCAATGGCGACTTCAACAAAGCTTGATATTGATGAACAAGGCAAACCTGTCGACATACGTAAGTATCGAGGTATGACCGGTAGCTTACTTTATTTAACTTTCAGTCGTCCAGACATTATGTTTAGTGTTTGATTATGTACATGTTTTCAAGCCAATCCTAAGGAATCACATCAGTGCGCAGTTAAGCGTATCTTTTGATACCTTAAAGGCACTTCTTCTGTCGGCTTATGGTATCCTAAAACCACGTCGCTTGACCTAACCGGTTATTTCGATGCTGATTTTGTCGGATGCAAAGTAGCTAGAAAAAGCACTAGTGGCACATGTCATTTCCTAGAAAAAGCTTTAGTCTCTTGGTTTAGTAAAAAGCAAAATTCTGTTGCATTATCAACAACAGAGGCTAAGTATATCGCCGCAGGACGTTGTCCACAAATTTTGTGGATGAAACAAACCTTAGAAGACTATGGATTGCATTTTTCACACATACCCATTTTCTGTGATAACAATAGTTCTATTAATTTGACTAAGAATCCTGTATGTCATTCTCGTACTAAACATATCGAGATTCGACATCATTTTTATAGAGATCATCAACAAAATGGAGATATAGACCTTGTATACCTAGACACATAGAATCAATTAGCTGACATACTAACAAAACCTTTAGCGGAAGATCGTTTCAACTATTTACGTCAAGAATTAGGAATTTTAGATATCAATAATATTAATTAATTTTGTCTTATTAATTATTTATTCGATACTCATGAACTATTTTTAAGATAAGCTTAAAAAGAGTCTGTATGTCACCACGACTACGGTCGAAGCGAAGCGGTATTTAAGAGTTCCCCGGTGAACCTCTGTTAGCTGGGACAGTACTCCTACAGCTAATCTGAGACAGATGCTGAGTAAAGAATTAATTTGTAAAATAATAATAATTATATTACTTTGAGATTTAAAATTACTAAACTATGAATTAAGCATTTGAAACGAATTAATGAAAAAGAATGTGGCCTCTTTTGAATTTTTCTTATATATATATATATAGCCGGGCAACCCTTGGCAAATTCGGCCCGAGTTTGGTCCGAATTCGGCCAGAGTTCGGCTGGGTGTTTATATATACCAGCACCAACCCGAGGCCACCTTCTTCTTCTTCCTTCCCCCACATCCTCATAATAGCAGCAGCGCCCCTCCGAACTCTAGTTTCTTCTCCATCATTGTTCTTCCAATCCTTGTGGAATTTCTTGTCCAAACTTTGGATTCGTGCGAAGATCGTCATCCTCTTCGACATATCTGTTTACCATAAAATATAAAAGGACAGAACAATTATCGGAGGACTGGACTTTTACTTCACAATACAAACTTGCTTGTACAAAGAAAGCCTAGGAACGAAAATCTAGGTACAGCAATCTAAGTACAATTGTTTATTTTAGATTCTGGGGGGTGACGATAGAGGCTCAGGAAAGCGACGGCCGCTCTGCCTTACTCCTTAGACGATCAGGTGCAGCTTTTGGACTCTGTAGAAGAACTGTTTGGCGTTGATGAAGGAATGCTCTCTCTTCAGGCTCTCTGGCTCTCTATGTCTCTATGTGCGTCTGTCTCTGTCTCTGTATATCTCTCTATCTCCCTCTCCGTCTGTCGGTGTCTGTTCGCAAGGGAATGGCACCCTGCTATTTATAAGAGTGGGGGGCCTCATTAGGGTTTACAACGATTGCCCATTCTTAAAAGTCGGCGGCTAAGGATCATTATATCTGGGCCGTTCATCGAGATTTGAGCAATAAATATGATTGCATCAAATCGTTTATAGGTAATTAATGCTGATTGACATAAATCCTGCTGATTTGTCATGCCAACCTCGGATTCCTCGACACGTGTCTTTAATTGGCTTATTTACAAATGATCTGATTTGATCCCAATATTTCATTGGGATTTGTTGAGAGATTTCGATCAATCTGATGCCACGTGCCCTGCTATCATGCCACGTGTCAAAATAGCAGAAATCTGAGCCGCAGGAAAGTTGGGCCGCATAAGGCTGGCCACGTGTCAAGGGTGCCCAAGAGTGGCCCCCCTGAACATTTGGGCCGCATGGTAATGATTTGAGCCGCATGAGTATGAGTGAACCGCATGGAGATAGTCCTCGTGAGTTGCATGGAGCTAGTCTTCGTGAGCCGCATGGGTATGGTCTTTGTGAGCCGCATGGGGATGGTCTTCATGAGCCGCATGGAGCTAGTCTTCGTGAGCCGTATGGGGCTGGTCTTCGTGAGCCGCATGGGGCTGGTCTTCGTGAACCGCATGGGGCTGGTCTTCGTGAGCCGCATGGAGCTAGTCTCCGCTTGGGCCACATATAACTGTCCACGTGTCAAGGCCGCATGACAGTTTCTGACTCTTGGGGGATTGTGTCAGAAATTTTCTTCGCTTCCCAAGGAGTCCGTCATTATGAGAGAGTCATAATAATATCTTCGTGTCAGAACTGTCACTTCGTCAAAGCTGTCAGCCATCAAGGCATTTAATACAAAATAAGAGAGCTGTTTGTAGGCCACGTGGCTCCTCTTTGAGCCGCATAGGACTTGTTTGAACCGCATAGACGCTCGAGCTGCATGGATACTTGAGCCGCATAAACTCTCTGAGCCGCATAGGGCTCTCTGGCCGCATGGATCTTTCTTTATTCTTTTCCATGCTTCTACAAGACCCCCTTCAAAGATTTTAATTTACAAAATTGAAATTCTTTGAATAAGAAGCATGGCCATATATTCTTCTGGCCGTATATGATGTCTCGGCCGCATGGGTGTCTCAGCCGCATGGATGATTCGGCCGCATGGATGACTCGACCGTAGGGGCTTTCGGGCCGTATAAGTGTCTCAGACGCAAGGACTTTCGTGCCGCATAACTATCTCAGCCGTGGGGACTTTCCGCCAGGTCATCTTGCCACGTATGGAGATCTTTTGAATTAAATGTTGTTGATTTGCTGTCAGTTTTGAGGTTACTTTTTGGTGCGGGATCCCAGGAGTCTGGCCTTCATTTTAGGCGGCTCGCCTCGACAACCGAAGAGTTGGTTTTCTTTCTACACGAGAATCGAAGCGCCTTGGTTTTTTTATAAATATGGATGAGTTCAGTCGGAGGGATTTCTTTACTTTCTCCTTCGTCCCCAACTGTTGCTGTCTTTTCTTTCTTTCCCTATTTCCATTCTCCGACTGTCGAAAATGGCCCCCAAATCTTCTAAGGTCGTCTCCGCTGCTGCGAAAGGCAAGAAGGTGGCATCCTCGTCGGCCGTCGTGCCCGAAGTGTATCATGATGTTCGCCCTGCTTTCAAGGGTAAGAAATAAATCTGAATACTTTGAACCCCAAAGACCCATGGCTCTGTTGCATAACATATACACAAGCCTTCATCCTTCATTTTTATTAAACCGCCCAAACTTGACCATGATGGAGCCACATATGTTGTATGGGCCGCATGACCCTCTCATATTCGAGCCACATAGGGCATGCCCTATGTTTGAGCCGCATTGAGAAAGGTTTGAGCCGCAGGAGTGCTTCTGTATTTGAACCGCATGAGACCTCCTTTGAGTGGAACCGCACACATTCTTGACAAACTGACCCGCATAGAACTTTACTGACTCGCACCGCATAAGCTCCTCTGTGAGATAGAACCGCATAAGTTTTTAATCTGAGCCGCATAAGCTATCGAATCAGTATCACATGGAACTCCCAACTGAATTGGGCCGCATGAAGCTGTGTTGACCCGAGCCGCATGGGCTGTATTAAAGTCATGCCGCATGAACCCCAGCTGAATTGGGCCGTATAAGGCTTCGTCGATCCGAGCAGCATAGGCTCATAGAAACTTCTTTTTGAGAAACTTTAAGTGGTTTTGTTTTAACCTATTTTTCAATCCTGTTTCTTTTGTCGTTTTCCAGTGAACCTCCCAACCAACCCGGCCGGAGAGCTTCTAGTGGGTTCAGCTCAGTTTGCCGTGGGTGTGCGGCTTGACGATCTAATTCGACATATGACAGATCAACTTCCCTCTAATGAGCCTTTGGAGAGGGTGGCTGCCATCAAAAACCAGCCTGTCCATTTTTTTTGCACTTTGATAAATTCGGGGAAACTGGACGGAGAATATCTGAAACCAGCTTTTCCCTTCGGGGATGCTTTCTCCGTAAAGAACTCCCGAATGCTTGACGTTTCTTAGAACTGGGACTTCACTGTGGACGGGGTGGATATCCATGTTCCCGAGATGGAGCAGCATTTTTCCCTCTCGTGGTTTAATATGGTACCGTTGGGCAAGAAAATAGCAGGTTTTTTGACTCCAACCTAACAGGGGATGTTCGTGGGCAACATCCACTATAATATGAGTATTAGGTCAGCATGTGCAAGTAGGGAGTCAGTCAGCCGGACTGTGATGGGGCTGATTCCTGGTACTTTTATAAATGTGTCTGGTCCTAACATTACTTTTACCCGAGCTGATATCTTCCTGAATCAGCTCGCTCGCAAGGGGTACTATCCTGTGGGCAGGTTATTGCTGTTGAATTGGATAAACCCCATTCCCACATGGGCCAATCTTTTCTCATGGATCCTGAGGAACTACGAAGAACTCCTTCGGGAGATTGACCTTTACTACGCCATTCGGGGTACCTGTTACGGATTGCTCATTAACAAGCTGCTGTTCATGGCCCTTTTGGAGATGTATAGCCGGCGTACGGGGACTTTCTTCGCGCCCGGGGGAGAGTTGGGACTTCCTCTCCATAAAATGCATGCTGTTTCTAAGCTGTCGTGGGGAGGCGAGGCCTTTGAAGTATATACCCCGACGAACAAGGAATTCGATGACCTGGATTGACGATTTTCTGGTTTCGTCGCTGTGTACCGAGAACTATTGTGCCACCATAGCATCTGCCACCAGACTGCTATGAAGAAAGAAAATAGCTCAGAAGGGAACGCCCCCCATACCACGGCCTGGGTTGCGTATCTTTTCAAGTTACGTCCTTCCGGTCGGGTTTCGTCTCGAGGTCCTCAAACCCCGGAGGAGGTAAAGGACATGATGTTGAAGGCCAAAAGGTCAAGGTCCACCCGTGACAGGTTTGGGAGTCGCACCGACTCCTTCAGTTATTTCCACTACGGTACCCGGTAGATGTCGGAGAAGGCAATCTTGGTCGGGTTCTTGATGGTATGGCTACGAAATTACGTAGTCTCGGGAGGGGTAGGTTCTATGGAAAGGATTAGCCGCCACTTCATTCTCCTGGCTGTGAAGCTGGTCTTCAAAGTAAGACTGGCCCTTCTTCCGGCTATGGTGTGTAGCATACACCACGGCCTCCGTGCCTTTTTGTCTAAAGTCATTGCTCGTGAGACGACGCTGGACTTCGAGCGGATAGAGCTACCATACCACTATCTCATGGGGTGGTTATTGATGCATTACCGGTCATTGATGAGGCCCGGGACAGAGGATGATGTCACCGCTGATGACGCCTTCCTTTTCCGATACCGCCATCAATCTTGGGAGTATGATACCATGCCGGCTTGTCGGAGGGCATTGGCAAGAGTTGACGGGCCCGACTTCTTTGTGTCTCTTCCTCAGTTTATCTCTAGAGAAGTGAGGAGGGTACACGTTGATGGCATTGAACCTCCCCAGCTCTTATCTGAGAAGATGCTTCTATGGCTGCACAATATTTGCCCTGTGCACCTAGTATATCATTACCGAAATAATGTATACTTGGAGCCTTATTTGCCTAGCAGGTTTTCTTGTCAATTTGGGTATAGTCAGCTGTTCCTTGACTGCCCCAGTACTTGTCTGGGCTTCGAGGGTAGTGTCCTTGACGGCATCCAGGCGTGGCATTATTACAATGTTGTTCATACCTGGGCTAGCTTCTCAGTCCCTGACGCTAATACGCACGGGAATATTATGTACATGGCGGCTCTTTATCACGTTGCAGCGAGCAAATCTCCCGTGAACTTTGACATGAACACCAGCTTCATTGTCGGGACCGGCTTGGCAGAAAAGCCAGAGGGTTCCAGGAAGAGAAAGAGAGGGGCGAATAGGGTTCCCGTGCCAGACTCGGAGTCCACTGCGGCGGACGAAGAGGATGACGAGCAGGCCGCCGATGACTCGTCGCATTCTTCAGACAAGGAGGTGGGGAACCAGCCTCCTACTGTGCCGGACGAAGAGGTGGAGGATCATCCACCTGTTGTGCCTGGTGCTTTATGCCTACGAGACGGGCATCTGTCTGACGATGGCAGGACCTACTCCACAAAGCGGGCTGCGGTAAGACGTCGCAGGATGTTTATTGATGTTGACGCTATTTCTCAGTTGATTGGAATTTTAGCCGCCTTTTCCTTATTTTTCTAAATTATGGCCTAATCATTTTTTGCTCTTTGTAGGCGTCCGGGGAGTCTGCTTCTCGGGACTCGACTACTGAAGTCGATCCAGCCTTGTCCACTTTGATCAATGATATGTGCACTGCCATCACTTCCGCTGGGGCTCTTTCGGAGGCGGCCGGGGGGTCTCGTCTTGCTGAGACCTCAACTCATGGGGACGGGGGCTCTACTGCCCCTGTCCCTGAGACAGCTGAATTTCAACAGGACGACACTGACCAGCTGGCTCCCCTTCAGGGGTAGCTGGGGCAGAGAAACCAGTTGAATTTGAGTTGGAAGCTGCGGGTGGGAAGACTATGTCAGCTTCGAACGAGCTGCAGCCTCCGAGCTCTTCCCCTGGTAAGATAAACCAGCTTCTGAATTTGTGAGGAGGCATATTTGCTCTATCATCCTGTCCTTCGTGGATTAATGATTGCTTTGGACGTGCAGGTCCCACCACTTTATTGCCGGTGATGGATATTGCCAGGGCGGACTCTACCGAGGAGGATCTGATAGAAGCACGTGTGCCTCCTTCTTTTCCAACCCATACTGAGGGGCCTCCAGCCGGGTCAAGTTCAGGAGCTTTGGTGATAGCACAGCTGGAGCAAGGGACGACGCTTTCCGTGCCATCTTCTGCAAATAGGGTTTCGGGAGTTAACCTTTCCGCTCTACCAAGTATCCAGGCTCTTCGGGCGGCGGAAGAGGAGCTAGCTGCCATCCATGCATCTTTTCGCACAGAGTTCGTTTCCTTGGTGGTAGGGACGGCAAATTCTGAGGCTACTCCTTCGGTACTGCCTGCCACACTCCCTTTGACACCGTCCTCTACGGAAGTTTTGGATGAAGTATCCCAGGATGTGGTCGACAGTTTCCACCGCCACCTGAAAAGGGGGATTGAGGCAGCTGTGGAGAGGGGGACTCCCTTTTCTATGGCCCGTCAATACGCCAATGGCCAGATTAATATCCTTAGAACACTCCCCGGTGGAGCGGGACTGGTTGCACTTCTGGAGCCTAAGCTGTTAGAGGCTGATAGTCTTGTGGCCCAGTTTTGCATGCTGCAGCAAGCTGATTTATCTACGGTAATAAACCAAGAGCGCAATTTCCTCATGACCGCGATGGAAAAGGTGAGGCTTGCTCGGGAATCGATCAAGCCAACTATATTGAAGGACCGCCAGGATCTGACTCTGTTGTACGATCAATGGAACCGTCGGACTGAAGATTGTGCAGCTCGGAAAGCGGCGGCCTCCCGCGGGGTAGCTGACACCCAGGAGCAGATCCTCGATCTCCAGAGAAAGCTGGATTTCTTGGAGTCCGAGCTCGAAGCTGCTCGTACGGAGAAAGGGGTTGCCATTCAGGAGGCTGATAAATTTAGTAGGGCTTCTGCCAATCTAGAACTTGCCCTAAAGAAGATGGAGAACGACTGGCAGGAATATATGTATTTGGATGATGCAGAGCAGTTGTCCCAGGAGGCCGATCGCCGAGCGAAATAGAGGCTTGAGCGGGGGACTGCCTTGGTGAGAAACCGCCTCTTAGAGTTGTGTAATGCCGAGCTATAGTCGGCCTTTTCTTCTTTCGTTTCTGTTTTCTTTTTTTCTTTTTTTTCTTTTTCTTTCTTTTTTGAGAGGGACATGGTCCCAAAACATGTAATGCTTTTTTTGTCTTTCAAATAAAGAGTACTTTCCATTCTACCCTTCATTTGTATTGCTTGTTGTGCCTGTGGTATTGTGGTGATGTTTGTCCCGCATGGGGGACTTGTTTGTGGACCTGTTATCCCTGGCATACCTTGGTTTTAGGTACGGGTAACAAGTTTGGCTGGGGATACTTAGAACAGTTTCACGGCAAGGTGGTCGTGGACGTTCCAAGTATCGGGATATAGAATGCCATGGAACAGCTGGGCTCCCGGGGCATGATGAGGAATAGTGGGCCTGTACTAAGAGACTTAGCAAAGGACATTTGTGGGCCTATTACCCTTGGCGTACCCCAACTTAGGATACGGATAATAGGATGGAGGGGAACCAACACACTTACTCAGGTAATGAGGACATGGTAAGTACGGAGGTTTTACCGTGGAGTCTTCCAACTCAGAGGTAATGAGGACATGGCATGAGCGGACTCAGCGGAGAATATTTGTGGACCTATTATCCTTGGTGTACTCCGGTTGTGCGTATAGATAATAAGTCGAGAGGGAATCTTCATACTTACTCAGAGGTAATGAGGACATGGCAAGCATGAAGGTTTCTTCCACGGAGCCTTCCCACTCAGAGGTAATAAGGACATGGCAGGAGTGGGCTCAATGAAGGAGGGTACATAGAACGACTCAGAGGTAATGAGGACATGGAAGTTCTATGTAAAGGGGTGATTTGTTTTTGGCGGAAGTGAAACGACTCAGAGGTAATGAGGATATGGCCGTTTTGGAAATTTGTGGATCTATTACCCTTTTTGTGCCCTAGGAGTGGGTAGTGGATCATGAGGGAGGATCTCTTTCAGGAAGAAAGTTCAGAGGTATGATCATACATGACTTACCATCTGAAAGAGTGATCGAAATGTGAGTTCAGAGGCACCAGCGGGTACATGACTCGATAATTTGGAATTTGGAGGTGTGAGTTCAGTGGCACCCACGGGTACATAACTCGGTAATCTGGAATGTGTCATTGTGAATGTGAGTTCAGCGGCACCAGCAGGTACATGACTCGATAATCTGGAATATTGTGGATGTGAGTTCAGCGGCACCAGCGGGTACATGACCCGATAATCTGGAATGTTGTGGATGTGAGTTCAGCGGCACCCACGGGTACATGACTCGATAATCTGGAATGTGTCATTTAGACATAATATTTCTTCAGGAACTTGCCGTTGACTGGCAACATGAGCAAGTCTCCATTTTGTTTTACGAGGCGGTAAGTACCGTTGGAGAATACAGCCTCGATGATAAAAGGACCTTCCCATTTTGGCTAGAACTTGTTGGCGGTCTTGTGAGTCCTGACCATCGGCCTCCGGACTGCGAGAACGAGGTCGCCCACTTGGAATGTTCTGATTTTAACCCTCTTGTTGAAGGCTCCAGAGATGCGTGCTTGGTATAGCTCGATTCGTTGCTGAGCCAGGAGGCACTTTTCATATAAGGCCTCTAACTCTTGTAGTCGGCGTCGGTAGTTATTATCCGTCGTCAATTGATAAGTGAGGGTGACGCGGAGTTAGGGTATTTGAGTCTCCAAAGGGAGAACTACCTCACTCCCGTACACCAGGAAGAATGGTGTGTTTTCTGTGGCCATTCGGACCGTGGTACGGTACGCCCATAAGCATTCACCAAGCTTCTCGTTCCAGTCGCATTTATTGGATGATACGAACTTCTTGAGAAGTTTGATGATTGTTTTGTTGAATGCTTCTGCCAACCAATTTGCTGCTGGATTGTATGGCGTCGAAGCAATATTCTGGATGCGGTGCTTGTCGCAGAACCGATAGAAGGCGTGGCTTACAAACTGCGGAACATTATCGTGGATGATCCTTCGGGGCAGTCCAAAGCGATAGATGACATGATGCTTAAGGAAGCTGATCACGTTCGAAGTCTTTACTTCTGCAAGCGGGACAGCTTCCGCCTATTTGGAGAAGTAATCTATGATTGCTAGTATGAAGCGATGTCCTCGGGAGGAAGGTAGAGTGATTGGACCAATGATATCCATCCTCCATGCTTCGAATAGCCAGGACGCCACTGTCGGATATAGAAATTCGGATGGTTGGTGGATGAAGTCCGTGTAGACTTGGCAGGCTTTGCACTTTCTAGCATAGTCTATCGCATCTGCTACCATCATGGGCCAGTAGTAGCCCATTCGGCGAAGACGGTCTTGCAATTTAGAGCCAGGCAGATGGGCCCCGCAGGCACCGTCATGAGCTTCTCGTACGGCTTCTTTGGCTTCTGCGTTTGACAGACACCGAAGTAATAATCCATCAAAGGATCGCCGATATAGCATTTTCGTCTTTGTATCGTAGAAGAATTTGAGAGAACGTCATCTGATGGAAGTGGCTTCCTTTGGCTTCTCAGGGAGGATATCGTAGACGACGAAGTCAATGAATGGTTGTCTCCAATCTGGGACATCGTCGATCGTCTGAGCGGAATAACTCACCACGAATTGAACGTTGTTCTTGGGGCAGACCAATTCGTGGCCTATCACATCCACCGATTGATGAGTATGATTTGGCACTGCTAGGGAAGTGGCCAGACCTGCTAAGGCATCGGCTTCGATATTTTGGAGTCTGGGAACATGCTCGATGAAGAACCCCTCGAACGACGAGATGATGTCGATCGCTATTTGGTGATAGGGGATCATGTCTTCGTGGCGGACTTCGTATGAGCCCCGGATTTGATTGACGATTAACTGAGAATCGCCGTATGCTTCAAGATATTCTACCTCCAGCTCCCTTGCAAGTTGAAGGCCAATGACCAAAGCGTTGTACTCGACCACATTGTTAGAGCAGGGCTCTGTGAGAGAGTAAGCACGGTTAATAACCAATCCGGAAGGGGAGACCAGCACCACCCCGACTCCGACGACGATGTTGCCCTTGGGTCCAGTTCTCGAAGCACCATCGAAGAACAATCGCCATATATCATCGTGAGAGGTTGCATGCGAATCGACGACCTTATCTGGGATTTTCTCATATATTCTGGACGACTTCGAGCCTGGGTGGGCTGCCAAAAAGTCTGCCAGGGCTTGACCTTTGACAGCCTTTTACGGGACGAAGATCATATGATAAAGGGACAGCAATATTGCCTATGTAGCGAGGCGAGAGCTGAGTGCCCCTGGTTTAGTCATGAGGACCCTGAGAGGGTTGACTCGTGAGATCACATGTATTGTTTGTCCCGTGACATAGTACCGCGTCTTCTGAATGGCGAACACAAGGGCGAGGCATTCCTTCTCCACAGCGGTGTATCGGTGCTATGGCCCAATCATCATTCGACTGAGGTAATATATGGCTTGCTCATGGCCTGCATCATTGTTTTGTGCCAGCAGAGCACCGAGGGAATGTTCCATTGCTCGTACGTAGAGCAGAAATGGTTTTTCGACAACCGGGGCCACCAGGACTGGAGGGTTCGACAAATATTCTTTGATGCTGTCGAAGGCCCGCTGACATTCTTCATCCCATACGAATGAGACGTCTTTCTTCATGAGATGGGTGAATGGTCGACATCGCCCGGAGAGGTTACAAATGAACCTCCTGATGTAAGCTAGCCTTCATTGGAGGCCTCTGAGTTCGCGAAGATTTCTTGGGGGACCCATCTCCATAATTGCCTTTGTCTTCTCAGGGTCTACGTGGATACCCTGGGCGGTGATGATGAAGCCCAAGAACTTTCCGCTGGATACGCCCATGAAGGATTTCGTAGGGTTCATTTTCAAATTGTGCGCTCGCATCAGGTCGAATACCGTCCTCAGATCCTGCAGATGGTCTCACTTACAGCGACTCTTGACGGCGATGTCATCAACGTAGCACTCTATCATCTTGCGTAAGTGGTCTCTGAAGATAATGCTCATGGCCCTTTGATATGTGGCGCCAGCATTCTTCAAACCGAAAGGTATAACTGTGTAGCAGTATGTGCCAATCGGTATTCGAAATGACGTATGCTTTTCGTCGTTAGGAGCCATCTTGATTTGGTTGTACCTCAAGAAACCATCCATAAATGACATACGTTCGAAGCCGCAGGTGTTGTCAATCATGATGTCTGTGATAGGGAAGGGGAATTCGTCTTTGGGACATGCCTCGTTCAGATTGTGGAAGTCGATGCAGATTCGAATCTTCCCGTTCTTCTTGAGGACGGGTACTATGTTGGTGACCCAGTCAGGATGTTGCTCCTCACGAATGAAGCCGCTGGCTATCAGTTTGTTGACTTCGGCTTCGATCGCATCCATGATGCCCGGGCGGAAGCGTCGCTGTTGTTGCTTGACTGGCTTAGCATCCGGCCGGATGTTGAGTTTATGAAGAGCAATATCGGGATTTAACCCCGGCATGTCTTCATAACTCCAGGCGAACACATCAATATATTCTTTGACAAGTTCCAGCAGCGATTCTCGCTCTTCGTCTGTTAGGCTTTTACTGACGAAGATCGATTTTGGAGAAGATTCGCTGCCGAGATCCACTTGAATGACCTCATCTTCAGTAGGAGGTTCTCTCTGTTCGAACCGCTTTTCCCATTGTGCATCCAACTTTTGGGCCCACGGCTCTAACTCGAGGATTTCAGGGATGTCTTCATCTTCTTTATAAGCGTCGACGAATGCCATGTTGACTGACAGGACTTGTCTGAATACATCTTCGATGCTGGTATCCGAATCAGAAGTTGGTGACCCGGTTAAATATGAATGCCAGTCACATTCTTTATCTGAGCTTTCACGGGTCGTTGTGGGTGTAACATACCCTAATCCACATCGAGTCTTGCTATAGTAGTCCTATGGTTTTCCACCCGGGACCGGTGGCTTTAAAGGTAATCGTCGTCCAGTACTATAGTTCATGCCTAGCGTCGTCTCCAGATCATACCCCTGTTTCTGTATGAGATATTTGGATTGGGGGCTATAAAGATACAGAGGCAGTCTTCCGGTATCTGATTCAAGGTCGACTTCTTCTATGGTGAAGGGATGCGGATCGTCTTTCCGGCCGAAGATGATTGGATGGTCCCCTCCCTCGATTATGCGGTAAGCATCTTCCACTGGAGTAAGCTGGATTGCGGTGTACACATTTGTCACCTGTGTGTGTAGGTGAGTGCCTATACCGTGTTCCATAGCATATATTATACAAAGCTTATTAAGCTCGAGGTAGTTCAAAGATAGCCCTTTATTGATGAAGTAAGGTAGCTTTTCTAGTGGGATTACATCATCTGCGGAGGGAACATCAGTGTAGACAGCCACATACTTGGCTAGCTCCGGTTCCTCTTCGGCTACCCCCTGTATAAATGAAGACTGAGAGGACGACTTGGGCAGCTTGATCGTCAAAGGTTCAGCTGGTGGAGCATAGCGTGAAGTTGTTGGCAGACTAGCGATCCCCAGTTTGGTACTCGATGCAGGACAGGGAGTGGTTGGTTCGCTAGAGTTCCCAGACCTTGCATCGGGATGACGACCCTTCTTGGGAAGGCGTATCGTCATTGGCTTGTCGGAGGGATTGAGCTTCTCCGTTTGCGGCTGGCCGACTCTCGGCAGCCTAATTGTCAGTGGCTCCGTTGTGGGTCTTGGCACTTGGCCAGACATTGGCAGCCGGATTATCATCTGCTCTTCTTGTGCCGAGAGGCTGATTGTGTCCTTACACAGAGTGGCGGTAAGGGGTACGGACTTGCCAGGTTTGCGAGCCTGGAGGTGGATCGTCAGATATTCTTCTGATCCTGCGGCTGTCTCGGTACGAGCTTGCACATCTCCTTCATCAAAGTGCCTCTTCGATATTTCGTTTAGGCATGAGTCTGAGTAATAGGATTCGACCCCTTTGAAAGGATCGATGTCGGCAAATTCTGTCCTCACGAAACCGTGTTTGTCGACATATTTGAAGCACTGGTGCAGCGTAGAAGGCACGATCATATAATCGTGAACCCACATGTGCCCCAAGAGGACGTTGTAAGAAGTGTCTGCATCTATGACGTAGCAGGTGACTTCTGATTGGAGATCGCCAATCTGACACTTCAAACGAATCTTCCCAATTGGGTAGCTCCTGTCTGAATTGAAACCGCTGATGGCGGTGCTTGTAGGCGTCAGGCGATGCATTGGGATGCAGAGATGATGTAACAGACCCTTCGGGATAATGCTTATGGAAGAGCCAGGATCAATGTGCATCCGATCCACCTTTACGTCACCGATGTATCCAGTGTAGTATAGCGGGCGATCGTGCAGGTTGGTTTTGATGAGCATGTCCTACGGGGTGAAGACAATGTTGGGCATCGCTCCCGTGCAGGCGTTGTCTTGGAGATCTGCAGGCGGGTTCCCACCCATGAGGTTGACCTGAGCCAGGTATGCGTCGACATTTTGGAGTGCATCGCTCAAAGCCGCACGAACATCCTTTGAGAGTCTCAGTAGCTCGTATAATGACAACTTGGCCGGTGTGTTGGCCAATTGTGCCAAGATGTTGAAGTTGTAGGGCTTCTCCAGCCCCTGCGGTACCTCTTTTCGAAGGGATTTGTCAAAGCGAGTCTCCTTCGGCCTAGGCTTGTCGGTCGTCGGAGACTGAGCCGGTCCCAGAGCGTCAGTTGTAGCGGGCTGATGATCTTCAGCCGAGTTGTCAGCCACAGGTTGGGATTGTGCCCAGACCGAGTGACGACGGCTGTAGCTACTTCGATATCTGCCGAGATTGTGCGGCAGGACTTGACTTTTCCATTCTTCTTTTTGCCAATGGGCTGAGTCACTTCAGATACCAAGTCTGGATGGATCCACATGACCTCCCCTCGTGATGTGGTGAGGGGTACTAGACCAGCAGCCTGATCTCGGGGAGGTGGAAGATTAGCAATCTCCATTGTCGCAAGAGGGATGGGGACCACCCCGTCTTGAGTTTCCGTCGGAGAAAAGCTGCCGAATTGTACCGATACCATATTGGCTGCCACGGTTACCTCTTCAAAATCGATGGCCAAAGCGTTCGAATCGATGAGGTTTTGGATATACTATTTTAGCTGGTAGCAGTCATGTGTAGCATGGTGGACGTAGCGGTGGTAATGGCAGTACTTTGGGTTCTCCATGTCTGTCGACCGAGGTTCCCGTCTTGGTGGAGGAAGCTGAATTCTGTCTCCTTGTATGAGCATGTCAAAGATGGGCTTGACGTGACCGTCTTCGAAGGAGTAAGTAATTTGTGGCCATTGTTTGTCTGTCGGTTTTGGCTCAGGTTTCTGTGCTGTGTCGGTCACCATAGCCTGCTTACCCCTGCTGTCCCGATTATTGGAGGGGCTACCCCCATTGTCGTTGTTGGTGTTAGGACGATTGCCCTTGTTCTCTCCGTCCGAGATGTGCAATCCCAATTGGCGAGCCTTCTTCAATCGTTCTTCGGTGCTTGTGGCACTGATGATGAACGTCTTCCAGTCCTTGAATTGACTTTCACCCATCCAGAGGCTGATTATTGGGAGCAATCTCTTTTGGCAAATTTCAATCAAGGAGGAATCCGAATTTCTAGACGGCAGCTTCATTGCGGTTTGGCGAAACCGCTCGATATAGTTCCTTGTCAGCTTTTTCTTCCCATGGACGACGTCCATGAGGGTGGACATTGTGATGTCCTGCCCTACTTCGTAGAATCTCTCCGAGAACATGCACTTGAAGCTGACAAAGGAATGGATGCAGTTGTCTGACAGGTTACGGTACCAGTCGAAGGCGACCCCTTCCAATGCCCCGATGAATAATCGTGTAAGAATGGCATCGTCATGGGGCAGATGGTCGGTGGTGACCTCGAAGTAAGTGATGTACCTACTTGCTGAGGTCTTGCCATTATAAGGATTGATATTGAACGGCTTATATCTTGGTGGGAATGGAACATCCCTCCAGGCAGCAGGGTGCGGTTGCCGTATTCTGAGGTCTTGAGAATTTTCTCGAGCGTGAAACATGGCTCCGAGCTCCTGGACCTCTCTTCTCGCTTTGCGGGCCTCATCCACGGTGGTGGGGGCTGTTACTTCAGGTGGATTGTTGCCCGGGTTCGGTGCCGCTGAATTCGAGTCCGCATTGACCGCGGGACCCGCGCTTGTTTGGCCAGGCGTCCCTCCTTGCAGAGTTGGAAGGGCCGCTTTGATCTCGTCCACAGACTTGACCAAGGCAAGTAATATGGCCTCCAGAGTGTCGATGCGTTGGCGATCACTGGAACTACCTTGGCTGCTGTCCGTCATGAATACCGTCTTTACATGAGGGAAGATGGACGGAGCGGTGGAGAAAGAGCCCTCCGAATCATACCCTTGTAGTGAGAAGTCATCGGGGTATGTGGGAATGTTCTCCTCTGGTTCGGACTCAGAGGGAATAGTGCCCCCAGTCTCCGAGTTTGCCTCATCTTGGGAGTTGTGGACGTCCTCGGGGACGTCAGGGTTTGCTGCATCTGATGGAAGAGTTGTTTTCCCCAGCTCGTCTTTTTGGAACTTCGGATTGTCGTGGAGGTTCGGAGGAGTGCTACCCCCAGTCCCAGCAACCCCAGTGGTGTGGATGACGAATCTCCCACTGTAGCAGATTTTGTCTTAGAACGGGTACCTTAGAAAAGTCCGGTGGTGGGCACCCGCTTAGACGACAGTCTCTTGGTCAAAGTGGTTGAAATCTTCGGGCTGGGAACATTTGTCTTCTTCCCTCTCCCATCGGCGGGGACTTTCTGAGCAGAGTTACAGAAGACGACGGGAAGTACCTCGTCTTCTGAAGATGGCTGTTGCAGTCTTTGAAAGACGGACGGCCGGTCTTTTCGCACCGTCGCGTTATTGCAGCAGCAGTTGACGATGACTTGGGTACAGTGACGTCCGTGGGAGGGCTCTTTGTACCCCGATGCATCTTCTCTTTCCTTGCATTTGTGGAGGATGGCCTCACGCAAGTCAGATGGGTCTGGATCGACCATGTTCGCTCCCTGGATTTTGGAAGACTTTTGCGAACCTCTCTGTCAGTTTGCCGCCGGGGGCTGGACTCGAGTGGTTCTGTACAACTTTCCATCTGAGGCCCGTATAACGGTATATGGGACGCTCGGATGGTCAGAGACCGGATCAGCGGACCGAGCTTGCTAAGCTCGCGCTACCCTAGACTTCTTCGCTCTAGTGCGTAAGGGCACATAGTAGGAAGAGTCTAGGTGATGCTGGAGAGAGTCAGACATATCTTCTTGGGAGCACAAGAGATCAGGACCATAAGATAGGCGGTCGAAGACAGAGCAATGCGGGGTAGGCGTTATGCGACTGTCATCAACAATCTTCATGCGGCTGGCAGACGTAGCCGCATAGGCTTTCTTCATGTGGCTGGGAGTCTCAGCCGCATGAGTTTTCTTCATGCGGCTAGATGATCTGGCCGCATAGACTTTCTTCATGCGGCTGGCAGATTCACCCGCATGAGCCTCCTGCATGTGGTTGGCAGTTTTGGCCACAAGAGTGTTTGGCTTCTTCTTGGGGCGCATGGAATCACTCTTTGTCCCTGCAAGTCCAGCATCGTAGTGCTTTCCTCTACCGGACTTGGGGACAGCAGAGTGCTCTACGGCTCAAAGTGGAGCCGTATGAGAGTCACCTTCGCCGTCTTGGATAGCAAAGAGTACCCCGTCCAGAGCTTGTGGAGGAGCAAATGATTTCGGCCTCCACTCGCAGCGAGATTTCTTTGTGCGGGTTCGCTTCTGGACCGGACCAGCACTTCCTTCAGAGGGCATTTCTTCGAATGCTTGTTGGTCGAAGCGGACGACCATCTTCTATTGCGTGGAGCCAAGTTTGGCTGCATCCGATTGCGTCACCAACTCCTCAGTCGTAGAGAAGTTTGTCCCCAGCAGAGTCACCATCGTGTTTGCCATGAAATATAAAAGGACAGAACAATTATCGGAGGACTGGACTTTTACTTCACAATAGAAACTCGCTTGTACAAAGAAAGCCTAGGGACGAAAACCTAGGTACAGCAATCTAAGAACAATTGTTTATTTTAGATTTTGGGGGAGACGATAGAGGCTCGGGAAAGCGACGGCCGCTCTGCCTTACTCCTTGGACGATCGGGTGCAGCTTTTGGACTCTGTAGAAGAATTGCTTGGCGTTGATGAAGGAATGCTCTCTCTTCAGGCTCTCTGGCTCTCTATGTCTCTATGTGCGTCTGTCTCTGTCTCTGTATATCTCTCTATCTCCCTCTGCGTTTGTCGGTGTCTATTCGCAAGGGAATGGCACCCTGCTATTTATAAGAGTGGGGGGCCTCATTAGGGTTTACAATGATTGCCCATTCTTGAAAGTTGGCGGCTAAGGATCATTAGATCTGGGCCGTTCATCGAGATTTGAGCAATAAATATGATTGCATCAAATCTTTTGTGGGTAATTAATGCTGATTGACATAAATCCTCCTGATTTGTCATGCCAACCTCGGATTCCTCGACACGTGTCTTTAATTGGATTATTTGTAAATGATCTGATTTGATCCCAATATTTTATTAGGATTTGTTGAGAGATTTCGATCAATCTGATGCCACGTGCCTTGCTATCATGCCACGTGTCAAAATAGCAGAAATCTGAGCCGCAGGAAAGTTGGGTCGCATAAGGCTGGCCACGTGTCAAGGCTGTCCAAGAGTGGCCACCCTGAACATTTGGGCCGCATGGTAATGATTTGAGCCGCATGAGTATGAGTGAACCGCATGGAGATAGTCCTCGTGAGCCGCATGGAGCTAGTCTTCGTGAGCCGCATGGGGATGGTCTTTGTGAGCCGCATGGGGATGGTCTTCGTGAGCCGCATGAAGCTAGTCTTCGTGAGCCGCTTGGGGCTGGTCTTCGTGAGCCGCATGGGGCTGGTCTTCGTGAATCGCATGAGACTGGTCTTCGTGAGCCGCATGGAGCCAGTCTCCGCTTGGGCCGCATACAACTGTCCATGTGTCAAGGCCGCATGACAGTTTCTGACGCTCGGGAGATCGTGTCAGAGATTTTCTTCGCTTCCCAAGGAGTCCGTCATTATGAGGGAGTCATAATGATATCTTCGTATCAGAACTGTCACTTCGTCAAAGCTATCAGCCATCAAGGGATTTAATGCAAAACGAGAGAGCTGTTTGTAGGCCACGTGGCTCCTCTTTGAGCCGCGTAGGACTTGTTTGAGCCGCATAGACGCTCGACCCGCATGGATACTTGAGCCGTATGAACTCTCTGAGCCACAGGGGGCTCTCTGGCCGCATGGATCTTTCTTTATTCTTTTCCATGCTTCTATAATATCAAATTCTTGGAAGGTATAATCCCTTCTTTCTACCACTTTTCAATACTTAGGGTTTTGTAGAAATTTTTGGGAAAGAATGCCTAAGTTCAATCCCTTCAAGAGGAAGAAGACCAATGCCGGTGAAGATGCATCATCTTCAGATCCGCATACGGATTGCCTCTTTTCTCCGGTCCAATCGGACGATGGTGCGTCGGATGAATTTTATTTTAAAACTTCCGATCAAGCGTTATTGTGGTACACCGATTTTGTCATGCATACTATTTGTACCGGATCACCGATTAAGTGGACTGTCTTTCAGGATCACCGCCCTTACTTTGAGGTATTAGGGTTACAACACTTTGTCACCTTACAATTCCCCATTGCCACTATTGCCATTAGATTATTCTACTGTAATTTCGTGTTAGACACTTTTACAGCGAGGACACGTGTCGGAGGAATTGGTATCAAATTCACCGATGACACGTTAGCAGAAATCCTTGGTATCCTAAATGAAGGTGCCCCGCTAGATGACATCACTGATTTTGATTTCCCCGATGGCACGACACTCGTTAGTTTCAAGAATGAACTTTGTGCGCCCGCACGCGTTCTTCCTGGAAAGTTCAAGGCTAATAACTTGAACTTGTTTAACTACGAATTACATCGCATCATCTATTCCACCTTACTTCTAAAATCCACTTCTAAAGATGATGTCACTGCATACTTGAGCTTTCTGCTCTTTATCATATTCTTAAGGGGATTCCTTTTTCTGCCCCTAAGACTATCATTCATGTTACGACCCGCACCATAGAGTTAGGGCATGAGACGTGGGTACGTCCAGTCTACGCCGCAGTGTCGGCGGTAGAACGCTGTCCTAGGTCACATCATCTAACAATATAAAACTTGAACAGTTCATACTCCCCGAATGGGGGTGACATAGCAGTAGTAACTCAATCACAACTAAGGCAGATGATAAGATAGCAGATAGATAGATAAAAGAAACTGCTGAATGAAAATAGAAATCCCAAGTACATCAGAGAGTCTAAGTGTCTGAGATAATACAAAATCCCAGATCCCAAGTATCAATAAGTACAATCATCCATAGAATACTGTAAATAAAATATCCTAGTCTAAGGGTGTGTCATCCACAGCTAGTGGGACCTGCTACTGGTCCAGGTCCAGGCACTCATCTAAGGTAGCACCGTAATAGGTATCCACATCAGCCTCCTCCTCGTCCTCTGTAATATTTTTAATAGGTCCAGTCAGGACAGGAGCGAGCACAATACATCTCACGCAGTTCATATCATGTCAGAAGATAATAAACATACAATAGAGTACGATATATGAATAACTGAAAGAAGTACATAAAGTAAAAGAGATAACTGTAATGAAAATATCTACTATAGGTAGAGAACTATCAGTGACTAGTGAATCAGAGTACAAGCTAGACATGTGAACAGATAGAGGTGATTCATGAGAGGTGGTTCAAGATTATATTATTTGGAATTATTCACATGCTATTTCTACTCTCCCAGCCCCAACCAATACACAAGGATCCAGACATGTTACGTTAAGGTTCAAGATTTCACTGTCTCCGTGATGAGAGCACACGTGAAATTGATTCATGGGGAACTCTGCAAACATGAGAGTACATGAATACAGAGCGAGCATGAATAGTGAAGCATGATGATACATGATGTAAGTGAAACGCACAGACATGAAGTACCTGATGCTGCTGAGGGGGATAACATCTCATGAAGGGATCCATATAGTTCCAATCTGTGTTACCGACGTGTCATCATGCAAGTAAAGTAAATCTAGAGCAAGAATATAAGTTCTAGCAAGTATGAAACAGTCAGAGAATGTACTCGCCTGATATCCTGAACGTCTGAGTGAAACACTGCCTGAGGAGTGGTATCTGGCTCCTAATCAGAAAAGTACAAGTCATAACATGTCTAAAATGATAAAATGAAGCTCTACTATGCATTCTACATGAGTCTAGGTCAAACTAGGTCAAAGTCAACTCTTGGTCAACCAAGAAGTCAACCTAGGTCTAGCAAGTCTAACTAGGCTTAACTAGTCTAACCTAGCTAGTATACACCATACACTAGTCTATAGGACTCTACACATGTGTATATTTCATATACACAAGACCTCACAAGGCTACCATAGACTAGTACCTAGGTTATAGGCCATAGGCCATATCACATATAGACAACACACTATATATCTATATACACATACAACCTGTATACCAATAGTAATATCCATTCACTATATTTCCCATATAGGTATCATACACATTCAATATAATATAGCTATGTAGGAAACTAGATACATGTAAACATATATATACAATTATATATTGAAAAAGGAAGAAGGAAATTTGAGAAGTGAATGTGTATGTGTGTGTCACATGTGTGGGTGATACAAGGGTGGCAATGTGTGTGTGTGGAAATTTGTGAGATGTGAGAGTGTGCCATTAGGTTCAATGTGAAATTTCAGTGAAAGGGTGTGTATACATGCCATACCATGTGAGCCTAAAGTCCCTATCATTAGTTAGCATATTAGGAAATAAATTCCCAGGTTTCTGTGTGTGTAAGTTCTGTGTAAGGGAAAATAATCTCAGGTTGCATTTCAGTTAATCTCAGTTTACATAAACATCTCAGTTTTAACATGTTTCAGTCAATTTCAAAGGAAAGGAAAACAATTATTTAAGCCTACCTAAACTCAGGTTCATGAACTCAGTTGAAAGGGAAAAGGGAAAAGGGAAACAAGCATTTAACCTACACTGAATCTCAGGTTTTCCATTTCACTAAATTTCAGTGAATGAATTAAATCAGTTCACACAATTCAGTCTCAGGTTTTCCCAGTTTTATTCAAACAGTGTAATGGGAATGTTTCTCAGGAATTCTCAGTTCTCTCTTTCAACACCCATTTCAAATTCTCAGGTTTCCTAAAACAATCTAACATTCTCATAAAACAGTTAAGCCCTAGACTAAGTGACTGTCCTCATATGTGAACTGTGGTGTCTTAGGAATATGTGTGTGTGGGTGTAAATACATGACAGTACCAAAAAAATGGAATGGAAACCAATTCAGTTAATTCTAAACTAAATATGTATCCACACATAATTTAAATCTAAACTGAAATTTAGGAATTCTCAGGAAAACTCATACACCATATGATTCACACAATTTGTACTCAGGTTTAAACATCTCAGTTTTTCATTTCTGAAACATGAACTTCCCATCTCAAAACCAAAAATAAATCATTGAATCCCTGCTGTGTAACATCACTCCGATATGTACATATGTTAATACATCATCAATTTTATATCATTACAATTAACTCGTATTTAAAACTAAAATTTCAGAAACTGAACATGTATCAGAGAAACCTATTTCGAAATCCTAAAACCAACAAAATTAACAATCAGTCATGTAGGTGTGTCCCTCCCATACATACACACGTGTCCAGGGTGTCATTCGTGTCCACAAGAGTGGACACGAAGTGTCCAGCTCACTCGAACACACACGAGTACACTGCTCAGTGCACAGTTTGTGCACAGGCTCGTGCAGCACGTGGGGTCTCGTTCACGTGTCCATAGGTAGCTGAGGTCTCAGGCTAGAGGTTGAACACTCTGCATCGAGCCCAAAGTGGGTCAGTGTCCTACGCGAAGACCGTATCAGTGGAAATATTCGCGTATACAGTTCAGTACAATATCAGTGCGTGCCAAAATTCGTGTCCGACACGACACTAGGAGTCCTGAAACTTGGGGAGTGACTTGTCAGTCACTGCCCGAGTCCCACACCAAATTTGGTGGTTCCTAATGGCCTATGCAGTGAGTACTACACGCGTGGCAGCAGGGCACTGCTGTAGGAGCGTAAAAAGTGCTTCACAGAATGAGTCAAAGTGATAGATCATTCTACTCAAATTGATCTACTTTATGCCGCAGGGAGGTTAAATACTTTACGCCCAAGACAAGGCTAATCACTTTACGCCTAAAGCAGGCAGATCATTTTTTGCTCGGGTCTACACCCATGATTTTACGCCAAGGACAGACCAGCCACTTTTACGCTGGACAAAGCTGTCAAGTCTTGCATTTAATGCAAACTCTGACATGGAGATATTAATGATGGCATATATCACAGAATTCAAAGGGATTTTTTTTACACAGAGACCAATGTTGTCGTTTAGTATGTGGATTGAGCTACTTTACGCTCACACTGTGGCTTCTTTTACGCATGAAGACTATACGAGCTTTTACGCTCAACAGTTGACGTGTGGGTAAAGTCTATTTGAGCTACTTTTACGCTCAAGGTTATTTAACAACCACTTTACACGGGAAGTCTATGTCGGGGCTATTTTACGCCTAGTCTACTGCTTTACGCTCAGAGTACATTGGGGTTATTTTTACGCCCTATTCTTTCTGACCAGCTTGGAACATGGTTTGCCTACATGGCTTTCATGCCACACATCCCGAAGAACGTGTGTACGTGCATCCTATTCTTAATGAAATGATGGGACACGTGTCAACGTATACAGAGGATGACTTTGGTCGTGGGTGGCGGTTGTTGGCATAAAGACGGAACTTTCGCTGAGTTTTTACGCACAAGAGCCCAAGTCTATAAATGGACTTATTTTTCTCAAAGCAAGACAGACACAGACAGAGACAGGAGAGAATAGAGACATCAGAACTTAGAGATTTTGATTTTCGAGAGCATTCTTCTTCAACCTTTCTTCCAGAACAGAGTGAAGCAAAGCAGGAAAGCATTCGGCCTCGCCATCAGTGCCCAAGTTTGTTGATACCTTTCTGGTGACTTAGTTCTTCCGGTTGTTCAACTTCAAGCAGCGATCTTCATCATCATCATATGGTCAAAGGAACAAAGTGATCATTTACAGATCAGACTTCCATAGCAATACTTTCCCAGAATCAAATTTGTACTTCTTGTACTTTTTCTCGTTTTATTTTCAAAAGCCAATTTTTTCTGGCATTTTTGTTAAGTGAAACAAAATGGCGACTCTGCTGGGACTACCTTCTCCTCTGACGAAAAGGCAATTGCTCAATATGATGATGTTTCGGTCGGTTCGACCAAGAAGACTCTGGTTGTGCACTTCGACCAGACTGCCTATGAAGAAATGCTCCGAACTGGGGGTGGTTCTCGCTACTCCAATGTTCAAAAATCTTGCAAAGCACGAAAAGTTTGGATTCCTAAATCCAAAATAGCTTCTGATCTCTCTGTTGCTGCTAGTGGCAAGGGAATTCTTCCCACTCTTTTCGTAGGGGCTCCCGTTCGTAACGAGGCAGTCCTTACTTCAGAGTTGCACTCAAAGTGTGACGATTTATCTCCCGTTTGTAACGGTGAACATAATCAGGTTTCACGCCCAATGCGTAAGAACCAGGTTTTACGCTCAGTGGGTAAAAACCAACTTTTACGCTCAGTACATAAAGATGAGTCTCCTATTTGTAATGGGGCAGACTCTAACGATTGTGCTTCTGGGTGTAAGAATCAGTCTCCCGTCGGTGACGTGGTAGGCTCAAATAAATTACGCTCCTCGCGTAAAACAAAATCTTCCGTTTGTGACGTGGTAGATAATCAATTTTTACGCTCTACGCGTGAAGGTAAGTCTCCTGTCTGTGACAGTGTAGATAAAATTTGCAATGATGTTTTTACATCTAATGTGAATGTACCTAAACGTGTGCAGCGTAAAAATGATGTTGGTAAAACTTCAGTTCTACACCAACAGCCTTCTTATACTGCTCTACGCAAAGTACCAAATTTACAAATTACACGCAATAAAAATGGAGTCCTTCGTGCTAAAAAATCTCAAGATTTACGCACACAACTCCAAACGCATAGAAATGTACAATTTGGTTCTGCGAATGCTGCCAGTAATCTTCTTTATACACAGGGTACTAAACGTTTTTCTACCCCTAATGTAATAAAGAAGACTACTCCCTCCACTCCTTCTGACTTACGTGAATTGCTAATGCAAAAGCGTAAGAATAGACAATCTCTGGTGACATTTCCCCAAGAAAAACATCATTGTGATTATCACCAGGTTGTGATCAACTGTTGTTGTTCGACTTCAAAATGGTCAGTTTTTGATCGATTAAGTTTTAATTCGCCTCAACATCAAGCTGAAGACCAAGAACATGAGCTGTCATATGCATCAGTCAACATGGCATCTCATACTAACAGAGGACGACATCCAAGACGGAATATGTCCCAAACTCCAGGTCAACAACAGTTCAACAGACTTCTTGATTCCTTTGAAGGAGTATATCAGAATACTCGATTAAGAAGACAAAGACAATTGCAGACTTCTGATTCAGAAGCTGGAGGTACTCAATCTTTTGAGTCTGATACCGATAGTGTGGATTCATACTTCTATACTAATCCCTCTATATCTTCAAAAGAGGTTGAATCCTACGCTGTTGGAGATGAACCAGAGATGTCATCTGCTAATACGGAATAACATCTCCCTGACGTGGAGCAATCACTGAAAGATATGCTTAACATGGTGCAAAGCATGCATCAGATAATTTTGAATCAGCAAACTGCTCAGCCGGCAGTAGTAACACCGGTACCAGTAGCAGCACCAACTCAAGATAGTCAAGGGGCTGAAATACCTTTGAATATTTAGGAGCCTGCTGTTAATCAAAATTCTGCATCTCCAGATCCCATCATTCCTGAAGACGTACCACCTCCAGTAGGGGTTACGGTACATCCAACAACCATTCAATCAAATGTGCTTCCTCAAACCAGTGAAGCCATTCAAGCAGTACGTGAGCTCAAAGCACAGTTTGAAGTCTTGAGGCATAAGGATCAACTCCAGAGGTTAGGGATTAAGCAACCTTATCCTTCTCATTGGAATGATGTACCCTTTCCACCGAAATTCAAGCCACAATCTATGGTTTTTTTCGATAGAAAAGCATCTCCCAGTCAATATATCAATTACTTTGATATTATGACTGTGCACTTGCAGAAAAATGACGCTCTTCTCACTCGAGTGTTCATCGGGTGCCAGACGGGTTCAGCTTATGACTGGTATCGTAGCTTACCCGATAATTTTATTTTGTCTTTTGACGAATTCAAGGCAATGTTTCTCTCCCGCTTCTATGAATGAGGTATGGACATGAACATGTCCTCCTTGATAGAAATCAAACAAAAGGAGAAAGAAGATACTCGGACGTTCATCGAACATTTCCGACAGGCTACTCTAAAGATGCCTCCTGGTATGCCAAATTCAGCGTTGATTGATACATGCAAGATGAATCTGCGACCATCCATTGCTATTTTTACGGGTTCCCAATTCACAGATTGGGCTTCGTTCATCATAGCAACAGTTTCTGCCGAGACCAATGGTAGGTTGGCTCGTGAGCATGGAATGATTTTCGCTTCAGAAGATAAAGGGAAGAAAAGTAATCCTGGTAATAATTCTGGCAATCGTAATGTGAAAGGAAAAGATACTCTTATGGTCAATCTTTCCAAGAACAAAATGATGCCGAATAATCAAGAATCTTCCAGGCCAAAAGAAGAATACTCTTTTGACGAAAGTGATATCCCAGGGATATTCTAATGTCTGGTGAAAAGTGGCAAACTTCAGATTCCGGTGCCCAAGAGGCCTAATGAGGTAAATCCGACTAATAATCCCAAATATTGTATCTATCATAGATACATTAATCATCCTACCAGTGCTTGCTATATTTTGAAAAAGAAAATCTAAGAGCTGATAAATGGTGGTGCTATTGCTTTAACCAATGATGACCATACGGTTACGACCAATATGGTTTCTCTTCAGTTCGGACATTTTCCTCCACAGCAAGTCCCAGATGGAATTATTCCAATTCCGAACGCGACAATGAAGATCGTGAATATCCCGCCTGCCAGAGAAGAAAATGCAGGATTGCTGCCACTCACACTAAAGAATGGTGAAATCATGTGGGTACATCCTGACTTAGTGCCTGAGTTGGAAAATAAAGGTAAAACTTCAAAATCCAAGAAGGGTAAGAAAGTCAAAACCTGCAATATGATTTCTCATGATATTCCAGATCCTGATGACTTGGATTGGCTATGGGATGGCTTTCCTTTAGAAGATAGATTGAGAGGACTGAACATCTGTCCTCCAAGTCTAGCTCCTCCTACCAAGCTCAAGCTTACTCATCAGCAGTGGCTAGCCATGAAAAGTGTTCCCTTATTCCGGGCGCAACAAGTCTTCGTTGCTTATGAAAAAGCACCGACAGGGATTTTTCCTCGTATTCCGAATCCTTCTCCTTCCGTAGCTACAGAGACATCTATTCTTCATTCTTCTGTGGTTACAGAAGGTCCTGCTTCTTTCTCTTCTGTTGAAACACCCGTTAAAAGTCCGCTGCCCACTCATTTGTATAGTCAGCAATCTGTCCTTCTCATAAAAAAGATGGGTTATGACTTTCAAAAGACAGAAGGTTTGAATTACAATAAAGGAATATGACTTCCTTTACAAATTCAAAATCAAAATTCCACTGTTGGATTGGGTTCTGAAGCTCCATACAAGAAGAAGGCTAAGAGAGGGAAGACTAAATCCTGTAATATGGTACTTCCTTCTCCTGAGTCTGAAGAAGAAACTTTTGCTGGTACAAGATCTGGGAAAGAGTACCACAAAGATTATGAAGGATCTTCTAAAGAAGCAGAAGACGTAGTGGAAACACTACCAACTCAACCTTCTCCTATTTCGGCTAAACCTTCTGTGGTTGAAAAGGGGAAACAGAAAGCAGTACGCTTTGACGTCCCATTGAAGTCTGTTTCCAGTCAGGGGGTGGTGATGAAGCCTTACAAGTTTGATATTCTAGCTCAATTGGCTAATACTCCGGCTAGACTATCTATATTTGAACTGCTTCGTCTTTCTAGAGAAAGCAGGGAGACTTTGAGTGAAGCCTTACTGCAAGCAGATTCATGCTTAGCTCAACTCAAGAGTCCTGATAATACTCCAATTTCATGTCCGCAATATCATAGTGTGATGGAGTAATTCCCAACATCACCTTTACACAAGAAGATATGATGTTGAAGCATAACAAACATGACAGGCCTCTGTGCTATACTGGGTATATTAGATCTTCTGAAATTGACAGAATCTACATTGATCTCGGGTCTTCAATTAGCATAATTCTTCAGAGTATGCTAAGACCCCTGAGGATTCCTACTAGTGATTTGACTTACACTAGTACTACGATAGTCGGTTTTAACTCTGGCAAGAGTAAACCACTGGGGAAGGTTCGTCTGCAGATTCAGATTGGCGATCTCCGAACTATGGTAACCTTCTATGTTATCAACTCAGACGTATCCTACAATATCCTTCTTGGAAGACTATGGTTACATGAGCATAATATCGTGCCTTCAACTCTCCACCAATGCTTCAAGTATGTGGATTCACAAGGAGTTGTAAAGACTGAGTTTGTTGATATCAATTCTTTCAAGGGTGTCGAAGCCTATTTTTCTGATTCAAGGCTTTATAAACAAGAGCATATGAAAAAGATATCAGACATAGCTGAGGATCAATCATCTACTGAGGATCAGTCTCTTGATGAAGATCCGCCGGAAGAGCAACCTTTGAAGATCATAGTCAAGGGACGAATCCCATCCCAACCTGTCAATGATCAACCTTTGATAATCAAGGTTAAAGGAAGAACTCAAACTTCATCCGAGGAATCAATAAATATTCCTGCTAAGAACCAAGTTCAACCTTTTATGATCAAGGTCAAAGGGCGTACTTCTTGTACGAATGATCCCCAACCACCATTGATTGTCAATCTTGGCAAATCTACGCAGAAGATGGATAATGGTCCACTGTTGATTAATCCGAAGCGTATTAATCAGATTGTAAATGATGTAAATATTGATCATTCTGTACTTTTTGATATCAATAAAGATTTCCTTTTCGAGTATATGGCTGTCAAGTTTATTGAAAGAATGACTTTATCTTCAGATAAACAAAGTTATCAATATAAAGGCGACATAGAGCCAGAAGAAACTTTATACATTGATCATAAGGAAAATTCTTTTCCTCCTCATACAGATGTTGGACCTTATGCTCAAAGGTTCCTGACATCTTCTCCCTATCTTCTACCTGTAGCCGCTTCATCACAAGCCTGCGTAACTTGTAGACGTCACGAAGAATCTTATATCGTAGTTCCGTCTAATAAGAAAAACAAGCGCCAAATCGTGTTTGGTCTGGCTAGAAATATCCCTGTTGCTCAGGCAGACGAGCTAAAAGATAAAGACAAAGGAAGAATCCGAATTGACAAGTATAGTCAACAATCTATCAAGATTATCCAGAACATGGGATATGATTTGAAGACTATGCAAGGTCTCAATCAAGGCAAAGGTAGACGACTCCCGTTATGTGGTGATCCGTTTTACCAGAAGACTCGTCATGGGTTGGAATATGATCCGTCCCACATGTTTAGTGACGATATATAAGAAGAATTCTCTTCTAGCTCTTCGCAGTCATCAGATTCGGAAGAAATCCAATTTGTCGAATCCGATATGTCTCATTCCTCATATGATGAATCCGGACAAATATTCTCAGTCAATATGGTTCAAATTGATGGTGAATCAGAGCCATTTGAGAATGATCCTTGGGCTCAACAGATGGATACTCAGTGGGAACTCCGTTTTGAACAGCGACAGCCACCTACAGAAAAGAGGTTATCCAGATTGATGTTGGAGATGGAACTACGTCCAAACCAATATTCATCAGTAAGCATCTTTCCGAAGTTGAAAAGGAAGAGTTGATAAAACTTATCAAAGAATATATTGACATCTTTGCATGGAGTTATGAGGATATGCCAGGGTTAGATCCTAAAGTTGCTACTCATAAACTCAATATTTTGCCCAATGTCAAGCCTGTAAAAAAATAGCAACGGCACTTTAGACCAGATATGATGGATACAATTGAAGCAGAAGTCAAAAAAGTTGATTACATGTGGGTTTGTTCGTGAAGAGCAACACCCGGATTGGGTTGCCAATATTGTTTCTGTTATGAAGAAGAACGAAAAGGTCCGAGTTTGTATAGATTATCAAGATCTTAATACAGCTTGTCCAAAGGACGAATTTCCACTTCCAATTACTGATGTCATGATAGACAATACATGTGGTTTTGAACGCATGTCTTTCATGGACGGATTCTCAGGATACAATCAGATCAAAATGCATCTAGAAGATGAGAAGCATACTGCTTTTCGTACACCCCTTGGGGTTTATTGCTATACGGTTATGCCGTTTGGCCTTAAAAATGTCGGCGCTACGTATCAACGGGCTATGAGCAATATCTTTCAAGAACATCTACGAAAAATAGTTGAATGCTACGTAGATGACATTGCTGTTAAAAGTCGGTCAACGAATGATCACATTCAGGACTTGAAGACAGTATTTGAATTGATGTGCCAGCATTAATTGAAAATGAACCCTACTAAGTCTTTCTTAGGGGTTTCTAGTAGCAAGTTTTTAGGATTTGTCATTACCTCTCAGGTTATCCATATTGATCCTGATAAGGTTAAAGCAATTCTTGAATTGCGTCCTCCTCGTAATCTGAAAGAACTCCATGGCTTTCAGGGTCGTATTGCTTATATCAGAAGATTTATATCCAATCTCTCTGGGAGATGCCAGCCTTTCTCCCGTTTATTAAAAAAAGGTGTATCATTTGTTTGGGATGAAGCGTGTCAGAAAGCCTTCAATGATATTAAACAATACCTTACAAATCCACCTGTTATGGTACCTCCAGTAGTAGGAAGACCATTTTTGTTATATGTTCGAGCCTTGGATCATTCACTTGGCGCTCTTCTTGCACAGAAAAGTGATATGGGTCATGAACAAGCAATATATTATCTGAGCAGAATGATGGTCGGAGCTGAACACAGGTATACACCTGTGGAAAAGGAATGTCTAGCCTTGGTTTTTGCCGTCCAAAAGACAAGACATTATGTGACAGGACAGACTATTCATGTCATCTCCAGAAAAATCCTATTCGGGTATTGATGAGAAAACCAAGCATTCTTAACTCCAGGTTAGCCACCTGGGCGATGTTGCTTACTCCTTACGACATGGTTTATATACCTCAAAAATCAGTAAAGGGTCAAGCATTAGCTGATTTCTTAGCTGCTCACCCTATACCGGAAACATCGAAGTTATATGAGGACATTCCAGATAAAGTCGTGGATTGTAACATGACTTTGAAGAATGACATATGGCAATTATATTTTGATGGAGCGTCACGAGTGGGACCTAAAGGCAATATTGTCTCTGGGATAGGAATCGTCTTGGTTTCTCCTGACAAAATGGTCATATACCGTGCCTATTCTCTTAATGAGCCATGCTCCAACAATGTGGCAGAATATAATGCTCTATTGATCGGTCTCCAAATAGCAAAACAATTGGATATTGAATTCCTAGAAGCTTATGGAGATTCTCAATTGATCGTTAATCAAGTTAGAGGGACTTATGAAGTCAGAAATCCTGATCTCATTCCTTATCATCAGGTGGTAGTTGAGTTGGTCCTTTCATTCAAAGGATTCTTTATTGAATTTGTACGACGTTCTCAGAATGTGGAAGCTGATGCTCTTGCTAGCATAGCTGCAGACTTGGCTGTCCCAATCCGAAGGCAAAATACAATTACTTTGTTGGACCGAGACTTGTTCTGTGTGAAGAATAATCTACATATTGAACAAAGTTATGTCACAGAGTCAAGTTCCCAACAGACGGATTGGAGAACTCCATTCATTGATTATGCAGTTCATTGGATTTTCCCTGAAGATCCTAAAGAAGCTGCATCAATCAAGAGACGATCGTTTAGATTCTATTATGATTCGTCTTTGCATATGCTATACCGTCGTTCATATGATGGACTCTTGTTGCGCTGTCTCTCAGAAAGTGAAGCCAAATAAACGCTGCGAGAAGCTCATGATGGTATTTGTGGTGCTCATCAACCAGGTCCTAAATTACAAGACCGTATTCGAAGAATGGGGTATTATTGGCCCTCTATGATAGCAGATGCTATAGACTATGCCAGAAGATGTAAAGCATGTCAGATTCATGCTGATTTTATTCATCAGCCGTCTGAATTTCTACATCCTACAGCAGCCTCTTGGCCCTTCGAAGCTTGGGGTATGGATATCATTGGTCCTATTAACCCTCCTTCTGTCAAGGGACATCGATTCATATTAGCTATAACCGATTACTTTTCTAAGTGGGCAGAAGCAGTTCCCCTTGCTGAAGTGAAAACATCTAATGTGATCAGCTTCATCAAACACCATTTCATTTATCGCGTCAGGAATCCTCGACGAATAATTCTTGACAATGGTTCGCAATTTGCCAGTCAGGCATTTTATCGGTTCTGTGATAAGAATCGAATTCAGAATCTGGCTTCTACGGCTTACAATCCAGCTGCTAATGGTTTAGCCGAAGATTTCAATAAGACGATCATCAAACTTCTCAAAAAGTTTGTCTCTTCTAATAAACGTGATTGGAATGAGAAACTTGGAGAATGTTTATGGGCTTATCGAACAACAGTCCGAACTCCTACTGGTTTTACACCATTCTCATTGGTTTATAGATGTGAAGCTGTCCTTCCATTGGAAATCCAGATTCCATCCCTTCGAATAGCCATTGCTAATGAGCTAACTACAGAGAATAATGATCGCTTACGACTCCAAGAACTTGAAGGATTGGATGAGAAGCGTCTTCAAGCACAACAGCATATTGAGCTATATCAAGCCCGTATATCTCGAACTTTCAATCGTGAAGTTAAAGAGAGGTTATTCAAGATTGGCAAACTGGTATTAGCTGTTCGAAGACCGATGCTGATGACTCATAAAAGCAAAGGGAAATTCCAAGCAAAATGGGAAGGCCCTTATGTAATTGAGACTGTGTTTTCCAATGGCGCCTATCGGTTATCAAAGCCTAATGGAGATCTACTCATAATGCCAATCAATGGCAAATTTCTTAAGAAATACTATGTATAAAAAAAAGACAGAATGAAAATAAAGTTTCTTTTATATTTATTTTTGTTCAAGAGAAAAGATTAAGGACGAGGGCCACTCCCTTCCTTATTGAATACATAGTCAGCCAATGCATAGAAGGCATCGTTTCATGAACTCAGGAAGAATTTGCAGACAGCCATCCTCGATGCTTCTTCTTCAGGAGTTTTCCCTGGCTCTTCTAAGAAAGCAAGGATGTCTTGGGGTGGCTTGGGCGTAGAAGAGCTTCCACCTATTTCGGTTGGGCCTGATACAGTGGGTTCAATGGGGCACGTCTCAATGATGTCCTCAATTTTCCTGGAGACTTCATTCTTTTGCCGTACATCCTCGGAAGACAATTCCAATAGAGGAGGAGAAATAAGAATGAAATGTTACAAGCAGTTCTCACCTATTTATAGAAGAGGACTATAAATGAACCGGTCTTTGAAATTGAGAACAACCTTTCAATCCCAAAAAGACCTGTCCGTTCGTTCTATCAGGTTCATTCATTTAATTATGGAATTAAATCAATGTTTTCTTTTTTCGAAAGTTATGTTGATTCATTCATACATTGATATGGACCTATATGCTCATGACATCTGTCTCGTTATTCTCCAGCTACCAAGGTTTGGTTAAGCTGATTTCTTGTCTCCTGGGAAAGGGATTTTATATCTTCTATTTTATCAATTGATTAGAAAGTGGGATTCGTTATTTATCATGTTTCCATGACCTCTGGATAAATAATAAATCTACTTACTTTTCCTATCTATCATTTCTATTTGACCTCTGCATAGATATTAATCTAATTTTCTTTTGAGTTCATATATACTATTATGTCCATATTACCTCTGATAGTATTATATACTCTAAAACAGAAAACAAGATTTCATTTATCTATCATGTCCATATTACATCCAGATAGATACAAATCATTGAGCATAGAAGAATTATCATTTCCATTCTCATATCATAAAAAGTCTATTATATTTCTTAGACTTTCTTACAAATCATAATAGAAATCTATTACATCTTGGATTTTCATTCTATACACACAACGATAACCTAATGGAGATCTATTTCTTCTTTGGATCTTCTTTGTCGGATTCGTTGTTGGTGTCAATTCCTTGCTGTCCGAGCCTTTGTGGCAACCATAGCAGTAGGAATCAAACTCTGGTCTTCTCTCTCAGACGAGAGGAGAATCCCAGAGTATGGCAGCCCAAAGACGTATTGCTGCCAATACAACTGGTGGAGTAGGGGCGGCCTTTCAGAGAAGATGGGAATGTATCCATCATTGGGATACGATTCCTAGTTCCGCCGTGGAAGGAACTCTACTACCCAATTTCTTGGGTTAGAGTTTACTCCACCATCCAACTCTCCGTGTATAAAGGCTCTTCCTACCAACAGAGGAAGACCCTTCTATCCCACGAAGAGTTCTGAGTTGATTGATTTGCGCGTCAATAGCGCATGAGCTCCCTGATGTTGATGTCAGAAGAACGCCCCTCACAGCGTCAAAGTCGCCAATACCGATTCTGGAAAAGCTCTTCAGCCAAACTTCTACAGAAAACAACAGAAGTATCATCAGATGCGTATTAAACGCTAACTAAAAATAGATGATAAGGCTTTTTACGCCAGTGCTTCAGGTGTATCACTATTCAGCAAGGCTTTTACGCCAGTGCTTCAGGTGTATCACTATTCAGCAAGGCTTTTTATGCCAGTGCTTCAGCAAGGCTTTTACGCTAGTGCTTCAGCAAGGTTTTTGGCATATCTCAGGTGTACCACCATTCAACAAGGCTTCTAAGCCATTGCTTCATGTGCACTTCATTAGCAAGGCTTTTTACGCTCGTCAAGAATTTACGCTCATGGACAGCTATTTTCAAAAAAAAAATTCGAAAGGCAGATAATTGCTTACGATCGGACTTACCACTTAAGTCAAATGGTTTTGCTCTAATAGTGGTTGAATCTACATCTGATGACTGGGCGTACACAGGAACGCTGTTGGAAAGCATCGCCATTGTCACCTGTTGGAAAACGACGTTGCAAAAAGTTATCTTCAGAGGAATAAAAATGAGAATATATGAAACATTCTCGGCTATTTATAACGATTGAAGAAACTATTGGTGTGAGTTTATTTCGGAAGAAGGTCCTATTAAAAGGCTCTCGTAACCACAAGACAGATGCCACGTGTTGGTTTATTTCTTAGGAATTAACAACCATAGAAGCAGTCAAAAGAAGTGATTAAATAATTCTGTACATCAACAGATGAGATCAACATCAAAATTTTATTTATAAGAGGGGAGTGGCCCCTACAGATAAATGAGTCGCAATACATAAAATATTATTTTTTGTCTCCTTTGTTGGGCTGATGAAGGGAGACACCTAACTCGCGCATATTGCGAATCCCGGAGCGACGCATCAGATTAAGAAATGCCTCTGCATCTCCTGTTCCCTCATACGCAGTTGAAGGACCGCCATCGATGCGACTGAAGACTGCTGGAGTCAGTCCAAAGCACTCTAAAAGATTGTATGCTCGCTCAAAGTCAAGCCTGGAGCTCGAAGCCTCTTTGTTGGTAATCTCGCTCTTAGGCGCCATGTCACTATGAGGATGAATGGCAAGAGTGAAGAATTTCTTCTTATTTATACAATTAAATCAACTCTTCATATTCCTCGTTGGAAACTGCTCATTATTAATAAAAACTCGGGGAAGCGAAAAGGCATTCGAAAGTTTCGAGAAAGAAATTCATTATGACGGTTAAGTGTTGACCGACACTATTAGAAATTACGCCGACTGTTGGATGTCCCCGCTTTTACGCGAATGACTGTTGCGTATCCCGAATTTTACGCTGACTGGTCAAATCTCAATTTTTATGCTTCTGTTCAAAGTGTTCCAAATTTTGGAGATATTTGAAAACTTTGAAGGGGGTCTTGTAGGAGCGTAAAAAGTGCTTCACAGAATGAGTCATAGTGATAGATCATTCTACTCAAATTGATCTACTTTATGCCGCAGGGAGGTTAAATACTTTACGCCCAAGACAAGCCTAATCACTTTACGCCTAAAGCAGGCAGATCATTTTTCGCTCGGGTCTACACCCATGATTTTACGCCAAGGACAGACCAGCCACTTTTACGCTGGACAAAGCTGTCAAGTCTCGCATTTAATGCAAACTCTGACATGGAGATATTAATGATGGCATATATCACATAATTCAAAGGGATTTGTTTTTACACAGAGACCAATGTTGTCGTTTAGTATGTGGATTGAGCTACTTTACACTCACACTATGGCTTCTTTTACGCATGAAGACTATACGAGCTTTTACGCTCAACAGTTGACGTGTGCGTAAAGTCTATTTGAGTTACTTTTACGCTCAAGGTTATTTAACAACCACTTTACGCGGGAAGTCTATGTCGGGGCTATTTTACGCCTAGTCTACTGCTTTACGCTCAGAGTACATTGGGGTTATTTTTACGCCCTATTCTTTCTGACCAGCTTGGAACGTGTTTTGCTTACATGGCTTTCATGCCACACATCCCAAAGAACGTGTGTACGTACATCCTATTCTTAATAAAATGATGGGACACGTGTCAACGTATACAGAGGATGACTTTGGTCGTGGGTGGCGGTTGTTGGCGTAAAGACGGAACTTTCGCTGAGTTTTTACGCACAAGAGCCCAAGTCTATAAATGGACTTATTTTTCTCAAAGCAAGACAGACACAGACACAGACAGAGACAGAAGAGAATACAGAGATCAGAACTTAGAGATTTTGATTTTCGAGAGCATTCTTCTTCAACCTTTCTTCCAGAACAGAGTGAAGCAAAGCAGGAAAGCATTCGGCATCGCCATCAGTGCCCAAGTGCGTCGATACCTTTCTGGTGACTTAGTTCTTCCGGTTGTTCAACTTCAAGCAGCGATCTTCATTATCATCATATGGTCCAAGGAACAAAGTAATCATTTACAGATCAGACTTCCATAGCAATACTTTTCCAGAATCAAATTTGTACTTCTTGTACTTTTTCTCGTTTTATTTTCAAAAGCCAATTTTTCCTGGCATTTTTGTTAAGTGAAACAACTGCCACCGTGTCTGTACGTGTATGTGCGTGTCCATTTTGGACACGAGGACACCAAAACTTCGACTCAGTCCTCAGGATTCCTGATCTACAATACAAGACCTAATTTTCCTTTCAATTAATTTTTTAAATTAAAAACATTTTATTCTCACTGGCATTTCGTCGAACACATAAAGCTAGGCACTGATATGTGTCTAGTTTGGACACGAAAGGACATGAAAACTTAGGATTTCCTATTCCTACTGTTAGGTTAGGTCTAGGGCTCCCTAATGATGCAAAAATCTCAGGATTCTATGGTGAAAATAGGAAGTTACCTCTATGTATCAAAACCCCAAAAAGACTCTAAAGAGAGATGCTCCTCTTGATGGTGAAACTCCTCCAAATTGATTTGAATCTTAGAATAAATTCTAACAACAGCAAGAATACTCAAATTAAAACCTATTGCAATTTGTTTGGAGGAAAAAGGATCAAAATAGATTTTCTATGGGTTTTTGAACATGGAGACTCACCTCTTTCTTCTCTTGAAATAAATTCATAAAGAAGAGGCTAGCCCTAGATTTTAGGAGAGATTATATAGTGGGGGAATCCCTAGGTGGGTTAAGTTGGCTGGACAAAATTGTTAGGGTTTGGGCACTTGACTAATGGGCTTTGGGCTTAGACATGAATCAATGACTTAAAAATCACAAGTCATGACTTGTGGTCAAAATTCTTCCATTCAAATCTCAATATTCCTAATTGGTTTCCCTAACTAGAGTATGGTTAACTTTACTTAACCTATGATCTCACATCTAGTCAAGTCCAACTTAACTAGGGTTAGGTCACAAAGTCAAAGCTAGTCAAAGTCAACCTAGTCAACCCTTATTCAAACAATTCCAAAATAATTTCTAAAAATTCCCATAAATTCAAATAAATTCTAATAAATTTAAATTACCCCAAAAATGTCAAAAATACCCTCAAACTAGGAATATAGTAGTGACAAATCTACCCTCATTAAAAGAATTTTGTCTTCAAAATTGAAAGGCGAGATACAACTGATGAGAAGGATAGAAAGTATACATCACGGTCCAAAAAGATAAGGGTAGCGCTCGTGCATCTCATCCTCCCGCTCCTAGGTCAACTCTCCTGGAGAATGATGCCTCCATGCGACGCGTACCAAAGGTATCACCTGGTTCCTCAGAACCTTCTTCCGTCGATCCAGAATCTCCACTGGCTGCTCTGGATAGCTGAGAGAAGGCCCAACCTCAATCTTTGAATGATCGAGCACATGGCTAGGGTCAGCCATGTACCGTCTCAACTATGATACGTGAAATATGTTGTGGACTCCCACAAGTGCAGGTGGCAAGTCTAGCCTGTAGGCCACGTCGCCGACTCTCCCGCTGATAACGAAAGGGCCGATGAAGCGCGGGCTAAGCTTCCCACCTCCACCAAAACGTATTTACCATGAGTCGGAGATATCCTCAAGAAAACCTGGTCTCCGACCTAATCACAAGCAAGGTCTCAATTAATTATAATAAACAAACATGATTATTAAAACACAACAATCAAACCTAAACTAATCCTACTCTAATATGTACCTCAAACTCCAAGGGCCTCCGGTGGCTATCGGTCCAGTGCCGATGTCTGTCCTGCGCCACGCGAAGTCTGTCCCGGATGAGCTTCACCTTCTCGGCTGCGTCAACAACCATCTCTGGCCCCAGTAAAGCTTGCTCACCAACATCATCCCAAGATAAGGGTGTACGGCACCTACGTCCGTACAGAGCCTCGAAAGGTGACATCTCAATGCTGGCCTGGAAGCTGTTGTTGTAAGCAAACTCCACCAAATGAAGATAATCCTCCCAGGAGCCTCCAAAGTCCAAGACGCATGTCCGCAACATATTTTCAAGTGTCTGAATAGTCCTCTCTGACTGTCCGTCCGTCTGGGGTGGTATACGGTACTAAACTTGAGCTGAGTGCCCAAGCTAGTCTGCAGACTCCTCCAGAAATGGAAAGTAAAGCGACTATCCTGATCTGAGACGATGCTGACCGAAACTCCGTGAATCCTGACTATCTGCCGCATATACATCTCCGCAAGCCTCTCCGTAGACGTACCCATCTTGAATGGCAAGAAGTGGGCCGATTTGGTCAACCTGTCAACGATGACCCAAATTGCGTCTTTTCCTCCTGGCGTACGCGGTAATCCTGATACGAAGTCCATAGTGATATGCTCCTATTTCTACTCGGGAATGGTCAGCGGGTGCAATAATCCACCGGGCCTCTGCTTCTCCGCCTTGACCTGCTGACAGATCAAGCACCTAGCTACGAAGCGAGCCACCTCCCGCTTCATTCCGAACCACCAAACATGCTCCTTCAGATCTCGGTACATCTTGTTAGCACCAGGGTGTATAGAGTACTGAGATCTGTGGGCCTCCTGTATAACCTGCGCCCTGAGCTCTCCGTTGGGCACACATAATCTGGAACCGTGCCTCAAGGCACCATCATCTGCAAGAGAAAACTCGCCCTCCAGCAATCCTGCTCGAACCTGCTCTCGGAGACACCGCAGAGCAACGTCCTCAAACTGTGCCGACTTGATCCTCTCCACCAAGTCCGACTGAATCTGCATGCCCCTCATCTGCATCTGTACTCCGGACACGATCACCTCAATCCCGAGGCTCTCCAAGTCTGCAAGCAAATGCCGATCCATGGTCAAACACATGGCTGTCGGATACCTACTCAAGGCATCGCCAACCACGTTGGCCTTCCCTGGATGATACTGCAGTACAATGTCGAAGTCCTTCATCAACTCCAACCATCTGCGCTGCCTCATGTTCAACTCCTTCTGAGTGAACACATACTTTAAGCTCTTGTGATCTGTAAAGATCTCCACCCTCTCCCCATACAGATAATACTTCCACAACTTCAAAGCAAAAATCACCGCTGCCAGCTCCAGGTCGTGGGTAGGGTAGTTCTTCTCATGGGGACGTAATTGCCTAGAAGCATAGGCAATCACCTTCCCATGCTGCGGCAAGACGCAACCCAGCCCCTTTCCTGAAGCGTCACTATAAATAGTGAAACCACCTGATCATAAAGGCAATGTCAGAATCGGAGCTGTCGTAAGCCGCTTCTTCAACTCATCAAAAGCTACCTGACACTCCTCTGACCAAACATACTCAGCATCCTTTCGGGTCAGCCGCGTCAACGGCTCTGTAACTCGGAAGAAATCCTGCACAAATCTCTGATAATATTCTGCCAGCCCCAGGAAGCTCCTGATCTCTGCAACTGAAGTCGGCGCTGCCCATGCATCAACTGCTACAATCTTCTTGGGGTCAACTGAGATACCATCTCCAGTCACCACATGCCCCAAAAAGTCCACCCGGTCCAAGAAAAACTTACACTTGGAGAGTTTTCCATAAAGCTGCTCCCTCCTGAGAGTCTCTAGCACTATCCGCAGATGCTCATCGTGCTCCTCCTCAGTCTCGGAATATACCAAGATGTCGTCAATGAACACCACCACGAACTTGTCCAAGTACTGGTGGAACACCTTGTTCATTAGGTTCATAAATACTGCTGGTGCATTGGTTAGCCCAAACGGCATAACCAAAAACTCAAACTGCCCGTACCGCATCCTGAAAGCAGTCTTGGGAATATCCTCCCTCTTCACCTTCACCTGGTGATATTCCGACCTCAGATCAATCTTGGAAAATACCCGAGCTCCGCTCAACTGGTCAAAAAGATCGTCGATCTGCGGCATTGGGTATCTGTTCTTGATCGTAAGGTTGTTGAGTGCCCTATAGTCAATACACATCCGTACTGACCCATCCTTCTTCGGTACAAACAATACTGGTGCACCCCATGGTGACGAACTCGAGCTGATGAAGCCCTTGTCCTGTAGCTCATCCACTTGCTTCTTCAGCTCCACCAGCTCGCTGTTGTTTACCCGATAGACATGCTGAGAGATGGGTTCCGCTCCTGGAACCAAGTCTATCGAGAACTCTATGTCTCTGTCTGGTGGCAATCAAGGCAACTCCTCTGGGAAAACATCCATATACTCTGCTATCAAGGGGTGTGGAATCGCCTGCTCCTCGACCGAGACTCCGCAGAAAACTCCGCTGCTCTGCTCCGCCTGACGTCTGGAGTACTCGAACTCTGGCTCCCCCGGCGCTCTAAAAAGAACTCTACCCCCTCTGCAATCAATGTTGGCGTGGTGCCTGCTCAACCAATCCACACCGAGTACTATATCGTAGTTCGACAATGGCATTACGAGCAAGCTCACCTCCAACTCGCGGCCTCCCAAAACAACACTCCGACCCTTACAAATATCACGTACGAGGATAATGCCACCCCCGGTCGTGATCTTATAAGTCCTAGGCAACGATTCTGTCACGACCTGCATCCACAGTTTGGGTACGAGAACGTAACAACGTCCAGCCTACGTCGCAGTATCGGCGGTAGAACGCTGTCCTAGGTCACAACATCTAACAATATAATGCTAAGCAGTATCTACTCCCCGAATGGGGGTGACATAGCAGATACAGTCTCAATCACATCTAAGGTAGAGCATGATAAAGATAGATAAAACATGAAATTCGAAGGAAATACAGGAGGTAGAAGTCTAAGTGTCTAGGATACATAAACCCAGAAATACATCTCAAAACTCAAATACAGTAATCCACAAAGTAAATACAACTCCAGACAAACTGAAATACTATCTAAACAACCTCTAAAGTGTCTCCTCTAGGCAAGCAGGCAACCTCCAAGCTATCTGTAAAATTTATCAACAGGTCCAGTCAGGACTGGAGCGAGTATAGTACATCTCAACAGATCATAGCAGGTTAGAAAATATAATCATGCAGTAAAGTAAGATAAGGTACTGAAAGAAGTGCAGTATGTAAACAGAGAGAGAGAGCTGTAATAGAAATATCTACTATAAATAGAGACTAACAGTGGCTAGTGATTCAGAGTACAACATGAACATGTAAATGGCATGGGATGATTCTGATGCTACACTATGGAATGATTCTGATGCTACACTACTAGTGTATTATTCACATGTCCACTTCTACTCCCCCGTACCCCCAATCAATACACAAGGATCCAACCAGGTTATGTTATGATTCCATGTACAGCCCCCGAAGGGTGGTAAGCCCCCGAAGGGTGATAAGCCTCCGAAAGGTGGTACATAGTAGACCTATAAATGGGATAAGGATTCCAGGAAGACTCTGTGATCATAAGAGTATATGTCACAAGTGATCGAAGAACCAACGAAGCATAGTGATACGCCATGTAAGTGAAACGCACAGAACATAGAGTACCCGATGCTCCCTAAGGATAACATCTCAAGAAGGGATCCATATAGTACCAATCCGTGTGACCAACGTGACAGTACAAGTAAAGTAATCTAATGTAGGAAATAATTCTAAGCATGATATAAAATGATCAGATAATGTACTCGCCAGATAACCTGAACAGCTGATAAGTATAGGGGGTCCGACTGAAGCCACAGAGTCCTATTTAAAGTAACACAGGTTACAAGGTGTTCAAGTTGTAATAAATGAATCCACAAACAATCTATTTTATCCTAGTTTCTTCTAAGTCAAATTAACTCTAGGTCAACTCCGGTCAAAAATTAGTCAAACTAGGTCAAGTGTTGACTAACAGTTGACTTTGGGTCAACTGGTCAACTCCGGTCAAACAGGGTCGATTCTAGTCTAATTATTGAAGATATAAAGTGTACTTCGTTATTCGTACGTCGAAACTTACGACACGCAAATCGAGATAAGAATATCAATGGTAAGGTTGATAATCTTATTATAGTGATCCACGTGTTCATCTTGTCAATTTCAGCGATATGAGATCACTGGAATTGACTGAGCTCAGTTTCGTTGTACTAATCCCGAAATACGAATATTATAAAAATTAATTATTAATTAATTATAAAAAGGTTAAACTCAGAGAAATTATCAACAAACATTGTCGGACGTTAAAATAAACATCGCCAACGTGTTCAGAATGGTCAAATTAGCTAGGATAGCCTACCCAACGGTCCAATTTGGACACAAGGGTAAAAAGGTAATTTCGGGTCAAAACGGTGTCCGTGTCGGAGCCGTTTTGCACCAAAAAACGTGCAAGAAAATAAGTCTATAAAATATAACAAATTATATGTCCACGAAACCAAAATGACGATACGAACCCAACGGTATCTCCAGAATTGGATTCCGTTGACCCGATCTCAATTTGGCCCGTTGACCAGAACTTAGAATTCTGGTTTGCACGGAAATGCGTGTCGGAGCCAATGTTCTCAAAACTCAGCAAACTACCTGTCAACGAGTCCAGAATGATGATACGAACTCAACGGTATCTCCGGAATTGGATTCCGATGAGCCGATCTCAAAATGACCCGTTGACCCGGATATTAGTATCCGACTTGCACCGAAATGCGTGCCGGATCCAATGTCCACCAAAACCTAGCAAATTATATGTCAACGAGTCCAGAATGACGATACGAACTCAACGGTATATCCGGAATTGGATTCCGATGAGCCGATGTCAAAAAGTCTCGTTGATCCAGAATGTGGAACCCACTTTGCACCGAAAAACGTACCAGGGCCCACGTTCTCCAAATCTAACAAATTTTATATGAAAACATGCCAGAACGACGCCACGAGTCTAATGGTGGTGTCAGAAATGAAATCTGGAGTCCTGTGTTCAAAAATGGAATTTTACAAGTTAGAAATTACGAATTTGTACGACCAACTTTGGCGTCGAATTCAACCAATCAAACAAGCTCACAATAAAACGAAACTGGAGGGGTAGTAAGAGGGTTATACCAGCTTCGCACAGGAACTGGTAGCACGCCAAACGGAGCTGCGGTAGAGGAAATACAAGCTGACGAAGTTGGCCCCGCAAAACTGTCCAAATTTAATACAATTTAAACGGTCAACTTGGTGGCCGGTTTTGATGTATCAAACGATAAAATTAACGGACGAAAATTGACAGGAATGAAGGTGGATATACCGAGATTGTGACGGAGTGAAGAAATCGCCGATCCAACGGTCGGATTTTTAGGAAAACGTGCATGAAGTTGCTGCAATGGGGCACAATTTCAGTCTCGTTCCCGAGCTCGTCACGACGGGACGTCGTGCAAAACGCACGAATCGCCTCGACGGTGCATCCCGGAGGACGGTGTCCACCATGAAAGGATGGCTTAGGGTGGGGCACACCCGGGGGGGTGGTCGCTGGGGACCACGGCGGCCGGCGGCGACGACGCCCGCACGCGCGTGCGTCGTGCGCCCATGGCTGCTCGCTACCGCAGCTGCTGCTACTGCTGGTGCGCCCGGCCAGGCCAGGCAGTGCGGTTGCGCAGGGATGGCCGGCCTGGCCATGGCGAGTCAGGGGCGACACGGCCAGGCAACCGTGGGTGATGGTGGCTCGGTTGTGGTGTTGGGGTTGTTGATAGATGAGAAGGAGGATGGAGTAGGAGGAGATGGAGGAGGAGAGCTCGGCTGTGGGTGGCGGCCATGGCCGACCAGTAGGGGGGGTGGTCCGTCCATGGAGCTCGGGTGAGGAAGAGGAAGTGGTCGGGTGTTGGGGAGTGAGAGTTGGTAGTTGCTGTTGTTGTAGGAATTGTTGTAGTTTTTGTTGTGTGGGAAATAGTTAGGAAGAGAGATTGAGAGAGATAATAAATGAGAGAGAGAGGAAGAGAGAGAGAAAAGATCTCCCATAGTTTTTAGGGCCGGCCAAATGGCTGCTATGGGGTTGGGGGGAAATTGATGGGTAGGATTTAATCAGGAGGATCAAAAGGCTATGGTTAAATATAGAAAAAATAGGTTATTCCTATAGATTAAAATCAATGGAAATTTTCCATTAATATATAAAAAAAATAGGTAAAAGAGTACTCGATATTTTTGGGCAAGAAAATATGAGGGTGTCATGATGGAGAATAACATGGAGCCGGACTGGACTCGGTGGAGCCGGATTGGGTCAAAACCGGACATTGTGCAAAAATCGAATTAAAATTAGGCGTTGATGATCATGGATAAATAAGTAGCACATGGGGATTCCAATAAATGGGACACAAGTGGCAGACGGGTAGTAGGCTCAATGTGGGCCATGTCCACAGTTGGGGCTGACAGGTTTTGGTCGACAGGGGCCCACAAATCAAGTTGGAAAATGAATGTGACACCGTGGGGTAAAATAAAATCGGGTCACGTGTCGGGAAAGTTGTGCGAAGCAAATGGAGCACAAAATGACGTGTCTGAGTGGAACACGAAGGTCATGGGTGACGAGCGTCTCGAGTAGATCATCAATAAGAAGTTGTTTTCAAGAAAATAACTGGTCTTGCGCTGCAAAATTAAAAGTCACGGTAACGTGCTAATAATGATCAAGGAAAAGAGTGGGAAAATTAATTAATAATCAAATGGTCTAAATCGACCCAAAGTTCAGCGAAGCAAAAAGAGCACAAGGGAACAAGTTTGAGTGGGATACTATATACCATCATGAAGGTAATCCTGTCCACTCCAAAACTCGTGAAAAAGATTTCCAGAGTTGAACATCCCTGATACTCCAAATATCAAAGGCACAGAAAAGTACACTTAAGGAAAATACAGAATAAATTATTTATCGAAACCAATAAATCAAAAAATAAAATTAAATAAAAAAAAATCAACCCGAAATTCAGGGTGCTCATATCTTACCCACCTTATAAAAATTTCGTCCTCGAAATTAAAATGTCCATACTCCCTCTAGGTCAAACCCCCACAATCAAAGTCCCAGAACTTAACAAATCATACCATCAAAAAAAAGGACGACATACAGGGTCATGGCATACGGTGACAGTGAAGTCTCATCTAGGTATACTAGTCATACTAACCAAAACGGTCATCGGGTATCAAAACACACAAGCAATCTAGGGTGCTAAACGAGAAAAGATACAGAAATAACAAATCATCAAAACTGTAAGGCGGTCTACCATCCTATATAAAAACTGGTGCTTATCAAAAATAAAATAAAATAAAGGTAACTACCAATTATCTATAAAGGGTGCAGAAAATTAAATTCAAAAGTTAAGAATTGAAAGTCACTTGCATTGAAATCCAATCACAATATATATATATATATAGAGAGAGAGAGCGTTAGAAAGGGAAAACTAGCATTATGTGTATGGGGACATGTTCATATGGTTAGATAGTAGGCGTGGGTGTACGTGAATATACATGAAATTGTATATGAGGATTTGGTTTTCAAACAATAGTTATCTAGTTACACTACTCATGGCATATTGGTTAAACAATCTACAATACGCAACCTATTTAATCATAACATGCATGGCTAACCATATATATATAAAAAAAGGTAGAGACTTAGTTATGTATCTATATATATTATAACATGTATGCCTAAGCTCTCTATATATATATCTATCTAGACATATAATCATAACATAGAGGGGAAGGGTTTGGTTACAGCTTAGTATTGAAAGGTTAAATCCAGGTTTAGTTCAGCATTTACATACAAAATCTGAAAATAAGCTAACATTTAAACCAGTACAATATTAACATAATGCAGTCTCAGATTTTAGGGTTTTGAAACATCACAACCAATCGCAACGCTTCCAATACATCCTAACATGATATAAATGAAACCCTAAAATACTATCAATATATTTATCTACGCATACAGTTCAATGTTACATATTAAATCTGAAATTGAACTAAACATGGAAATCAATGTAAAAAAAAATATTAACATGTATTCAGTTTTCAGGATTTTGGAGAAATTCAACATCAAAACCAACTCAATGTTTATCACAAACTAACATGTAAGAATATGAAATCTAATATAATATCCCTACTTACAACAATGTACACAGCTCTAAATATTACATAAAAATAGAACAGCAATTTGAACTAACATTTGGAATCTCGTATCAAGGGTTAATATGCACACAGTCTCAGATTTTATAATTTTAACATAGCTTAACCAATTTCTCTAAAAATTGAAACCCTGTAGATATCATACATGTGCAGTTATGTAGACAAAACTAATAACATAAAATTTATATTTGAACTACGACTTTAAACTGGAAAAAGCAGAAAACCAGGAATATTGGGGTTTGGAAATTAACATCAACAACATATTAATATTTATTTAGATAGGTTGGAAATTAAGCGTAGCATGCATATGTATCGGCAAAGTGTCTGCTATATATATATTCATATGCATTCTCATGTCCCAAAAAAATTAATTCTACATTAAGACTAACATTTAGATTCCTACCAAAATTGTAAGCAGGTGATTGACAAAATCAAGACAGTTTTATTATCATTATTATTATTTAATACTAGAATAATAGCAAGGAGGAAATAACAATGAAATCTGTTTTGCTTATCTGTTTAAGGAAGGATCTATTTTGAAATCCAGAGTTAAAATATCAAATCCAAGATAAAGTCTAACAAAGTCATCGATTCATTGTATTAAGAAGAAATTCATGGTAAGAAGTTTCACAAGGTTTATAAAAACAGCTAAACCTACTCCTAAGTTAAATAATTAGAAACTAAACAAAACAAACCAATTAATAATTCCTTCTTTTTTTGAAGGACTGCAACAAAAGTAAAGAAAACATGCTCGAAAATATTTAAGGCACAATCTGATAATCATATGCGTCTATCCAAAATCATGGTACTCTAAATCCTCGTCATACTAGTGAGCAAGGCTACGATAATCACAGAGCCCTTGACTTATGCACATACCTCTAGAATCATGGTATTTAACATTTTCGCGGTGCCGCTAGCTTGGCTGCAAAAACCTTAAATTTTCACACCCGAGAAATATATCCAAAGTCAGACTATATGTCCTCACCATGCTGGCTAATGTGACTATAGAAGACTAGATTTCCATAATTTAGATGACCTAGCCAATATAATTTCATCTTGTCAAAAATTAAATTAAATCAACAATGAATACCCATAAATCAAATCAAATTTATCAACGAACTTCAAAATTCAAAATGAACAAAAATCTATCAAAATACAAACTCGGATGCAACAGCTATCATCAAGATTCAAAATTCGACAATCATCCATCAAAATCAATGAATACAAACTCAAATTCAACCATAATCCATCAAAATCAAATTTAACAACAGAAAGTAAAAATAAATCAAATCAAGGGAAAAAAGAGTTTTCAAATCGAAGTTAAAATAAGATTCTCAAGGGTCGTCCCAGGAATCTCTCAAGGGGTCCTAACTGTGATTGAGTACCTTCAAAATATACATCCTATTCCTACTGCAGGCTGTAGTGGTACTCTAGTTCGAATACCACTACATAAACTCGACATGCATGGGCCACCACTAAAAACGTGTCACGACCCGCACCCACTGTTTGGGTACGAGAACGTAACAACGCCCAGCCTACGTCGCAGTATCGACGGTAGAACGCTGTCCTAGGTCACAACATCTAACAATATAATGCTAAGCAGTATATACTCCCCGAATGGGGGTGACATAGCAGGTACAGTCTCAATCACATCTAAGGTAGAGCATGATAAAGATAGATAAAACATAAAATCCGAAAGAGATACAGGAGGTAGAAGTCTAAGTGTCTAGGATATATAAACCCAGAAATACATCTCAAAACTCAAATACAGTAATCCACAAAGTAAATACAACTCCAGACAAAATGAAATACTATCTAAACAACCTCTAAAGTGTCTCCTCTAGGCTAGCAGGCAACCTCCAAGCTATCTGTAAAATTTATCAACAGGTCTAGTCAGGACTGGAGCGAGTACAGTACATCTCAACAGATTATTGCAGGTTAGAAAATATAATCATGCAGTAAAGTAAGATACAGGTACTGAAAGAAGTGCAGTATGTAAACAGAAAAAGAGCTGTAATAGAAATATCTACTATAAATAGAGACTAACAGTGGCTAGTGATTCAGAGTACAACATGAACATGTAAATGGCATGGGATGATTCTGATGCTACACTATGGAATAATTCTGATGCTACACTACTGATGTATTATTCACATGTCCACTTCTACTCTCCGGTACCCCCAATCAATACACAAGGATCCAACCAGGTTATGTTATGATTCCATGTACAGCCCCCGAAGGGTGGTAGCCCCCGAAGGGTGGTAAGCCCCCGAAGGGTGATAAGCCCCCGAAGGGTGATAAGCCTCCGAAAGGTGGTACATAGTAGACCCATAAATGGGATAAGGATTCCAGGAAGACTCTGTGATCATAAGAGTATATGTCACAAGTGATCGAAGAACCAACGAAGCATAGTGATACGCCATGTAAGTAAAACGCACAGAACATAGAGTACCCGATGCTCCCTAAGGATAACATCTCAAGAAGGGATCCATATAGTACCAATCCGTATGACCAACGTGACAGTACAAGTAAAGTAATCTAATGTAGGAAATAATTCTAAGCATGATATGAAATGATCAGAGAATGTAGTCGCCTAATAACCTGAACAGCTGATAAGTATAGGTGGTCCGACTGAAGCCACAGAGTCCTATTTAAAGCAACACACGTTACAAGGTGTTCAAGTTGTAATAAATGAATCAACAAACAATCTATTTTATCCTAGGTTCTTCTAAGTCAAATTAACTCTAGGTCAACTCCGGTCAAAAATTTAGTCAAACTAGGTCAAGTGTTGACTTACAGTTGACTTTGGGTCAACTGGTCAACTCTGGTCAAACAGGGTCAATTATAGTCTAATTATTGAAGATATAAAGTGTACTTCATTATTCGTACGTCGAAACTTACGACACGCAAATCGAGATAAGAATATCAATGGTAAGGTTGATAATCTTATTATAGTGATCCACGTGTTTATCTTGTCAATTTCAGCGATGTGAGATCACTGGAATTGACTGAGCTCAGTTTCGTTGTACTAATCCCGAAATACGAATATTATAAGAATTAATTATTAATTAATTATAAAAAGGTTAAACTCAGAGAAATTATCAACAAACATTGTCGGACGATGAAATAAATATCGCCAACGTGTCCAGAATGGTCAAATTAGCTAGGATAGCCTATCCAACGGTCCAATTTGGACACAAGGGCAAAAATGTAATTTCGAGTCAAAACGGTATTCGTGTCGGAGCCGTTTTGTACCAAAAAATGTGCAAGAAAACAAGTCTATAAAATATAACAAATTATATGTCCACGAAACCAGAATGACGATACGAACTCAACGGTATCTCCAGAATTGGATTCCGTTGACCCGATCTTAATTTGGCCCGTAGACCAAAACTTGGAATTTCGATTTGTACGGAAATGTGTGCCGGAGCCAATGTTCTCAATACTCAGCAAACTACCTGTCAACGAGTCCAGAATGATGATACGAACTCAATGGTATCTCCGGAATTGGATTCCGATGAGCCGATCTCAAAATGACCCGTTGACCCGGATATTGGTATCCGACTTGCACCGAAATGCGTGCCGGATCTATTATGCACCAAAATCTAGCAAATTATATGTCAACGAGTCTAGCATGACGATACAAACTCAACGGTATATCCGGAATTGGATTCCGATGAGCCGGCGTCAAAAAGTCCCGTTGACCCAGAATGTGGGGCCCACTTTGCACCGAAAAATGTGCCAGGGTTCACGTTCTCCAAATCTAACAAATTTTATATGAAAACATGCTAGAACGATGCCACGAGTCTAATGGTGGTTTCAGAAATGAAATGTGGAGTCCCGTGTTCAAAAATAGAATTTTACAAGTTATAAATTACGAATTTGGACGGCCAACTTTGGCGTCGAATTCAACCAATCAAACAAGCTCCCAATGAAACGAAACTGGAGGGGTAGTAAAAGGGTTATACCAGCTTCGCACAGGAACTGGTAGCATGCCAAACGGAGCTACGGTGGAGAAAATACAAGCTGACGAAGTTGGCCCCGCAAAACTGTCCAAATTTAATACAATTTAAACGGTCAACTTGGTGGCCAGTTTTGATGTATCAAACGATAAAATTAACGGACGAAAATTGACAGGAATGAAGGTAGATATACCGAGATTGTGACGGAGTGAAGAAATCGTCGATCCAACGGTCGAATTTCTGGGAAAACGTGTGCGAAGTTACTGCGACGGGGCTCGATTTCAGTATCGTTCCCGAGCTCGTCACGACGGGATGTCGTACAAAACGCACGAATCGCCTCGAAGGCGCATCCCGGAGGATGGTGGCCGCCATGGGAGGATGGCTTAGGGTGGGGCACACCCGGGGGGGTGGTCGCCGGGGACTACGGCGGCCGACGGCGGCGACGCCCGCACGCGTGTGTGCCGTGCGCCCATGGCTGTTCGCTGTCGCAGCTGCTACTGCTGCTGGTGCGCCCGGCCAGGCCAGGCGGCGTGGCAGCGCAGGGTTGGCCGGCCTGGCCATGGCGAGGCAGGGGCTACGCGGCCAGGCAACCGTGGGTGGTGGTGGCTCGGTTGTGGTGTTGAGGCTGTTGATAGATGAGAAGGAGGAGGGAGAAGGAAGAGATGGAGGAGGAGAGCTCGGCTGTGGGTGGCGGCCATGGCCGACCAGTGAGGGATGGTCCGGCCATGGAGCTCGGGTGAGGAGGAGGAAGTGGTCGGGTGTTGGGGAGTGGGAGTTGGTAGTTGCTGTTGTTGTAGGAATTGTTGTAGTTTTTGTTGTGTGGGAAATAGTTAGGAAGAGAGAGAAAGAGAGAGATAATAAATGAGAGAGAGAGAAAGAAAGAGAGAAAAGCTCTCCCATAGTTTTTAGGGCCGGCCAAATGGCTGCTATGGAGTTGGAGGGAAATTGATGGGTAGGATTTAATTAGGAGGATCAAAAGGCTATGGTTAAATATAGAAAAAATAGGTTATTCCTAAAGATTCAAATCAATAGAATTTTTCCGTTAATATATAAAAAAAAAGGTAAAAGAGTACTCGGTATTTTTGGGCAAAAAAAATATGAGGGTGTCATGATGGAGAATAACATGGAGCCGGGCTGGACTCGGTAGAGCCGAATTGGGTCAAAACCGGACATTGTACAAAAATCGAATTAAAATTAGGCGTTGATGATCATGGATAAATAAGCAGCACATGGGGATTCCAATAAATGGGACACAAGTGGCAGACGGGTAGTAGGCTCAATATGGGCCATGTCCACAGTTGGGGCTGACATGTTTTGGTCGACAGGGGACCCACAAATCAAGTTGGAAAATAAATGTGACACCGTGGGGTGAAATAAAATCGGGTCACGTGTCGGGAAAGTTGTGCAAAACAAATGGAGCACAAAATGACGTATCTGAGTGGGACACGAAGGTCATTGGTGACGAGCGTCTCGAGTAGATCATCAATGAGAAGTTGTTTTCAAGAGAATAACTGATCTTGCGCTCCAAAATTAAAAGTCACGGTAACGTGCTAATAATGATCAAGGAAAAGAGTGGGAAAATTAATTAATAATCAAATGGTCTAAATCGACCCGAAGTTCAGCGAAGCAAAAAGAGCACAAGGGAACCAGTTTGAGTGGGACACTATATACCATCATGAAGGTAATCCTGTCCACTCCAAAACTCGTGAAGAAGATTTCTAGAGTTGAACATTCCTGATACTCCAAATATCAAAGGCACAGAAAAGTACACTTAAGAAAAAATACAGAATAAATTATTTATCGAAACCAATAAATCAGAAAATAAAATAAAATAAAATAAAATCAACCCAAAATTCAGGGTGCTCACAGATTCAGCTATGATACCGTGTCTAATCGCAAATAATACAGATATGAAGCTATGCGAAGCACCGAAATCAAATAATGCAAAAGCTGGTCTGGAGTCGAGAAGAACCGAACCTGTGATCAGCTCTCCTATCGCCTCTGTATCCTCAGCCGCCATGGCGAAAGCTCGCCCCTGTTGGCCTCCCTTGGCCTGCTGCTGATGCTGAACAAATCTCTGCTGCTGGGTCGGCAGGGCTGGTCCCCTCTGCGGTCCTACTGGAGCCTTGGCTCCGGCTCCCTGAGCTGCTCTGCCTGTAGAGAGGGAACAGTCCTTCATCTGATGCTCTGACGATCCGCAAAGAAGATACTTCCCAAGTCTCCTCCTGCACTCAGTCCACCCATGCCCTGGCTTCTTGCAGTAGGGACAACTGGTAGACTGCTGTCTCTGAGCCAGCTGTTGTACCTTCTGCTGCTGATGCTGCACTGGCTGATGCCCCGGCTGCTGAAACTGCTGCGGCTGGAACCTCTGCTGCTGGTGGTGCTGCTGCTGAAAGTGCGGCCTCTTGGCCGGTCCTCCGCTACTGCTGCCTCCCTGGGAGTCTCGCCCCCTCTTGAGCCTAAGCTCAAGATCATCCTCTGCAGCTAGTGCGTCCACCAGGATCTTCTCAAATGTAGCGCTACGGGCGTTCTTGGTGTAGGACTTGACCTCCTTTACCAAGCCCTTCCGGAACCTCCGGGCCTTCGTCATCTCCGACAAGTCCTCCATAAATCTGCTCAGGCGGCAGAACTCTCCTGCGTACTCCTCAACAGACTGGCTCCCCTGGACTAGGGCCTCGAACTGGGTCTCGAGGGCTCCCAGTGCTGCGTCTGGAAATAACTTCTCCTTGAACAGCTTCTTGAATGCTGCCCAAGTCTGTCCTGCTGTGCCAACCCTCGGGTCGGTCTGGTACCATGTACGGGCCAGATCCTACATCATGCTGGCCGCTGCCTCTATCTGGAGCCTCGTCAGAATCTCAGCCAGCCTGAAGATCTCCTCCATATGCTCGATCCACTCATCGGCATACAGGATTCCCTCTGTCCCTCGGAAGTCTCTCGGGTGCATCTTATGGAAGTCTTGGATGCCCTTCTCCCGTGGCTGGTACGGCTGTGGGGCTATCGCTGGCTGAGCTACGACCCTCTCTACTGCTGTCACTGCCAGCTCAATGCCTCGAGTGAGCTCTGCCGTGTACCTCTGCTGCGGGGTCTGCTGACCCTCTATGTACTGCCGAAAGAAGGCTAGTAGCTGTACTGCATCCACTGTCCCTGGAGGTGGCTGCTGGTAAGGATCCTCTGGGAGAACTGGGTCCTGCCTCCCTGTCGGTAGAAGCATACCCCATGCTGCTGCTGCCGGGGTCTCAATACGAGCAGAGGTGGCAGGAGCTGCAGTCCCCTGGCCCTGCTGTACTGGCTGGGAGGTAGCAGTCCCCTCCATAGCATCCTCATGAATGGTACGCTGCGATCGAGTCTCTACCATCCTGAAGATAGACAAACAAGAGTATCAATTTCTGAGAAAGAAGCGATATAGCAAAGGCGGATAATTAAAATTCAAAAGATCAGCTGAAAATAAGGATTTAGATGGCAATAAAAGAATTTTTTCCTAATGTGATCGAGTACCTTAAAATTAATGTCCTATTTCCTACTGCAGGCTGTAGTGATACTCTAATTCGAATACCACTACACTTCTATTCTAGACCTGCATGGGCCACCACTAAAAACGTGTCACGACCCGCACCCTAGAGTTAGGGCACGAGACGTGGGTATGTCCATCCTACGCTGAAGTGTCGGCGGTAGAACACTGTCCTAGGTCACATCATCTAACAATATAAAACTTGAACAGTTCATACTCCCCGAATGGGGGTGACATAGCAGTAGTAACTCAATCACAACTAAGGCAGATGATAAGATAGCAGATAGATAGATAAAAGAAATTGTTGAATGAAAATAGAAATCCCAAGTACATCAGAGAGTCTAAGTGTCTAAGATAATACAAAATCCCAGATCCCAAGTATCAATAAGTACAATCATCCATAGAATACTGTAAATAAAACATCCTAGTCTAAGGGTGTGTCATCTACAGCTAGTGGGACCTGCTGCTGGTCCAGGTTCAGGCACTCATCTAAGGTAGCACCGTAATAGGTATCCACACCAGCCTCCTCCTCGTCCTCTGTAATATTTTCAATAGGTCCAGTCAGGACAGGAGTGAGCACAATACATCTCACACAGTTCATATCATGTCAGAAGATAATAAACATGCAATAGAGTACGATATATGAATAACTGAAAGAAGTACATAAAGTAAAAGAGATAATTGTAATGAAAATATCTATTATAGGTAGAGAACTATCAGTGACTAGTGAATCAGAGTACAAGCTAGACATGTGAACAGGTAGAGGTGATTCATGAGAGGTGGTTCAAGATTATATTATTTGGAATTATTCACATGCTATTTCTACTCCCCCAGCCCCAACCAATACACAAGGATCCAGACATGTTACGTTAAGGTTCAAGATTTCACTGTCTCCTTGATGAGAGCACACGTGAAATTGATACATGGGGGACTCTGCGAACATGAGAGTACATAAATACAGAGCGAACATGAATAGTGAAGCATGATGATATATGATGTAAGTGAAACGCACAGACATGAAGTACCTGATGCTCCTGAGGGGGATAACATCTCATGAAGGGATCCATATAGTACCAATCCGTGTTACCAACGTGTCAGCATACAAGTAAAGTAAATCTAAAGCAGGAATATAAGTTGTAGCAAGTATAAAACGGTCAGAGAATGTACTCGCCGGATATCCTGAACGTCTGAGTGAAACACTGCCTGAGGAGTGGTGTCTGGCTCCTAATCAGAACAGTACAAGTCACAACATGTCTAAAATGATAAAATGAAGCTCTACTATGCATTCTACATGAGTCTAGATCAAACTAGGTCAAAGTCAACTCTTGGTCAACCAAGAAGTCAACCTAGGTCTAGCAAGTCTAACTAGGCTTAACTAGTCTAACCTAGCTAGTACACACCATACACTAGTCTATAGGACTCTACACATGTGTATATTTCATATACACAAGACCACACAAGGCTACCATAGACTAGTACCTAGGTTATAGGCCATAGGCCATATCACATATAGCCAACACACTATATATCTATATACACATACAACCTGTATACCAATAGTAATATCCATTCACTATATTTCCTATATAGGTATCATACACATTCAATATAATATAGCTATGTAGGAAACTAGATACATGTAAACATACATATACAATTATATATTGAAAACGAAAGAAGGAAATTTGATATGTGAATGTATATGTGTGTGTCACATGTATGGATGATACAAGGGTGGCAATGTGTGTGTGTGGAAATTTGTGAGATGTAAGAGTGTGCCATTAGGTTCAATATGAAATTTTAATGAAAGGGTGTGTGTACATGCCATACCATGTGAGCCTAAAGTCCCTATCATTAGTTAGCATATTAGGAAATAAATTCCCAGGTTTGTGTGTGTGTAAGTTCTGTGTAAGGGAAAATAATCTCAGGTTGCATTTTAGTTAATCTCAGATTACATAAACATCTCAGTTTTAACATGTTTCAGTCAATTTCAAAGGAAAGGAAAACAGTTATTTAAGCCTACCTAAACTCAGGTTCATGAACTCAGTTGAAAGGGAAAAGGGAAAATGGAAACAAGCATTTAACCTACACTAAATCTCAGGTTTTCCATTTCATTGAATTTCAGTGAATCAATTAAATCAGTTCACACAATTCAGTCTCAGGTTTTCCCAATTTTATTCAAACAGTGCAATGGAAATATTTCTCAGGAATTCTCAGTTTTCTCTTTCAACACCCATTTCAAATTCTCAGGTTTCCTAAAACAATCTAACATTCTCATAAAACAGTTAAGCCCTAAACTAAGTGACTGTCCTCATATGTGAACTGTGGTGTCTTAGGAATATGTGTGTGTGGGTGTAAATACATGACAGTACCAAAAAAATAGAATAGAAACCAATTCAGTTAATTCTAAACTAAATATGTATCCATACATAATTTAAATCTAAACTGAAATTTAGGAATTCTCAGAAAAACTCGTACACCATATGATTCACACTATTTGTACTCAGGTTTAAATATCTCAGTTTTTCATTTCTGAAACATGAACTTCCCATCTCAAAACCAAAAACAAATCATTGAATCCCTGCTGTGTAACATCACTCCGATATGTACATATGTTAATACATCATCAATTTTATATCATTACAATTAACTCGTTTTTAACACTGAAATTTCAGAAACTGAACATGTATCAGAGAAACCTATTTCAAAATCCTAAAACCAACAAAATTAACAATCAAGCATGTAGGTGTGTCCCTCCCCACATACACACGTGTCCAGGGTGTCATTCGTGTCCACAAAAGTGGACACGAAGTGTCCAGCACACTCGAACACACACGAGTATACTGCTCAGTGCACAGTTTGTGCACAGGCTCGTGCAGCCGTATCGATAGACCAAGGTCACGATACGAAGCATGTAGGGTCTCGTGCACGTGTCCATAGGTAGCTGAGGTCTCAGGCTAGAGGTTGAACACTCTGTATCGAGCCCAAAGCGTGTCAGTGTCCGACGCGAAGACCGTATCAGTAGAAAATATTCGCGTGTACAGTTCAGTACAATATCAGTGCGTGCCAAAATTCGTGTCCGACACGACACTAGGAGTCCTGAAACTTGGAGAGTGACTTGTCAGTCACTGCCCCGAGTCCCACACCAAATTTGGTGGTTCCTAATGGCCTATGCAGTGAGTACTACATGCGTGGCAGCAGGCACTGCCACCGTGTCTGCACGTGTATGTACGTGTCCGTTTTGGACACGAGGACACCAAAACTTTGACTCAGTCCTCAGGATTCCTGATCTACAATATAAGACCTAATTTTCCTTTCAATTAGTTTTTGAAATTAAAAACATTTTATTCTCACAGGCATTTCGTCGAACACATAAAGCTAGGCACTCATATGTGTCCAGTTTGGACATAAAAGTACACAAAAACTTAGGGTTTTCTATTTCTACTGTTAGGTTAGGTCTAGGGCTCCCTAATGATGCAAAAATCTCAGGATTCTATGGTAAAAATAGGAAGTTACCTCTATGTATCAAAACCCCAAAAAGACTCTAAAGAGAGATGCTCCTCTTGATGGTGAAACTCCTCCAAATTGATTTGAATCTGAGAATAAATTGTAACAACAGCAAGAATACTCAAATTAAAACCTATTGCAATTTGTTTGGAGGAAAAAGGATCAAAAATAGATTTTTTATGGGTTTTTGAACATGGAGAGTCACCTCTTTCTTCTCTTGAAATAAATTCCTAAAGAAGAGGCTAGCTCTAGATTTTAGGAGAGATTATATAGTGGGGGAATCCCTAGGTGGGTTAAGTTGGCTGGACAAAATTGTTAGGGTTAGGGTTTGGGCACTTGACTAATGGGCTTTGGGCTTAGCCATGAATCAATGACTTAAAAATCACAAGTCATGACTTGTGGTCAAAATCCTTCCATTCAAATCTCAATATTCCTAATTGGTTTTCCTAACTAGAGTATGGTTAACTTAACTTAACCTAGGATCTCACATCTAGTCAAGTCCAACTAAACTAGAGTTAGGTCACAAAGTCAAAGCTAGTCAAAGTCAACCTAGTCAACCCTTATTCAAACAATTCCAAAATAATTTCTAAAAATTCCCATAAATTCAAGTAAATTCTAATAAATTTAAATTATCCCAAAATTGTCAAAAATACCCTCGAACTAGGAATATGGTAGTGATAATTTAGATGATGGGTAGATGTTGCGGGAGAGACCGCAACCTATCTTATGCGATGCTCATTCCTCGCATTTTTCAGAGATTTGATATTGATTTATCTACTTGTGCTGTCGACCCCGAGCCCAAGTTTCTCAAACTTTCTCGTCGCAGCATTGCATCTGTTCCTCCACCTACTGCACCTACTTCTCCTGCACCTACTCCTACAGATCGCACAGCACCTGTTCCTCCTTATTTTTACCCCATGACATTTGAGGGTATCCATCAGCACTTATCAGATTTGTAGTCTTTTTATGTTGAGACCTCTAGAGAACACGAGTTCCGTGATGTGACTCGGTTCCAGGCGATTGCCAACTCCTTCGCCGATCTGAGGTTTGTGCAGACGGGTTATTCTGCTAGCTCTCTGTCTTGAGACCCTTCTGTTTCTGGCTACCGCATTGACGACGAGGCGGTTCACTCTCTGTTCCAGCCAGGGAACGCATATGATTGGTATCGTACCACTGGCACCACTCTTCGTACTTCTGGCGCTGGTACTTCTAGAGTTGGTCCTTCTGGACATGCTGGAGCTGCAGCTGATGCCATTGATGATGATGTTGAGTTTTGAGATGTTAGATTATTGAGACTGTTACTTTTTGTCTTATGTTTACTTGAAAATGCTCCGACATTCCAAGATTATATCAGTACACTTTTTTTAGTACTTTTTCTATTATGTGACTATTCATGGACATGGTTTTATGCCTCAGTTTTGGCATCTTAGTCTATTTCAACACTTTATTTGTTTCAGTTTAATAGTAGCACTATCTATCTTTTGCTGCTTCATTCTTTATTTACTGCCTGTGACAAATACATGCCTGTGTTGTATTCTCTAGACTATCTGTTTTTTTTACTGTTTATACCATGCCTGTATAGATTCTTCCTATATTTTTTATTGTATTTCTTCACTGTTTGTTACTTATGCAATGATTGCGGGGGAGCTTTCTCATATGCAATTATTTTGCTAAGTGACAACGGGGGAGAAATAAGGATCTAACATTTTTTGTGTGAATACAGGTTAATTTTTTGTGAATACAGGTTATAAAAATTTTTTTTTGATTACTATTTTGAATTAATTCCAAGCTTAGTTGTTATATCGGCAAGGTTTGTCAATTATCAAAATGGGAGAGATTGTTGGCCCATTGGTCATGGTCGAACCTGATTTTAATAATTGATCAAACTCTGTCTCGATATAATTACAAGTCAACTCAGATGTTTACCTACGACGTTTTGGACACTGCTCAACAATGGTTATCAACAATGTTCAAGACTGAAGTCGTTTGCCATTCAGAATATATTTTCTGCTAAGCAATGTAATTTTTCATTTTATTGAGTCTAGGAATACACTGTACACCAAGTCGTACTGGCAAATAGGCTATCCGAAAACGTTTTTCAAAACCATCCTATTCTTTTACAAATGACCTACGTTTTTGAAAAATATTCTTTTTACAAACAGCTTCTGAAGGATTTTTCAAAAAGCCAAAATTTATTTTGTTCTAATGAACTGGCAGAACCCTAGGAGAACTCGGGCCGAGTTTGGCCAGAGTTCGGCCATGTGGAACGTTAGTAAACGTTGGGTTTTTGAACTTGGTCATCCTTCAGTTACGGTTTGTTACAAAGAGTTCTATCCGAATTCTGCCCGAATTCTGCCCGAATTCTGTCAGAGTTATGTCTTTGAAAAAACTATAAATAGAAAAGTATTTCGATCATTTCAGATCACCAATTCACTTTCAATCTCTTCTCTTCCTAAGCTTACATTGTTCCAAAGAGTTCTAAAAGCTTTCATTTTCAAATCCTAAGCCAGTTACAATCCTCTAGTCGATTTGCTAGTATGGTACGGTCTAGAAGTTCCAGAGCGATTGTAATCAGAGGCTTGATAGAAGATTCAACTCTTCACAATTGAAGTTGGTCGAGTTCTTCGTATCAAAGCTCGCGTCTGTAGAAGTTGCAAGGACTTCGTATAAAAACTTACGGGATTTTACAATAGTGGATTCAACTGGAAGCTAGAGTTCTTCCGACTGGACTAGTCCTCACAAGAGGGAAACCAGTATAAATCTTGGTGTTTGCGTTTGCCTTCTGATCTCTTTTAAATTCTGTTATTTACTTTTTGTGATTACTGTTTTATCTGTGATCTAACTGCTAACAAGTTTTTAATTAGCAATATTTCGCTGCCTACTCTATTCACCACCCCTCTAGAGTATTCTGCTTTACGATTTCGTTCGTACAATTGGGCCGATTCTTATCGGCGTCCCCTTGAGTTTTCTATCGGCGACCATGTATTTCTGAGGATTTTGCCTAACCGTGGCGTCATTCATTTCGGTGTACGGGGAAAGCTTAGTCCTAGGTATATAGGGCCATTCGATATTCTGGAGCGAGTAGGAGATGTGTCCTATCGTCTCGCTCTTCCGCCGTCGCTAAGCGAGGTGCATGACGTGTTCCATGTATCCCAACTACGATGGTATATCCCGGATCTGAGTCATGTCCTTAATCATTCGGAATTGGTTGTTGTACCAACCTTTCGTATGAGGAGAGACACGTATCCATATTGGACCGAAGAGAGAAGATACTCAAGAACAAGACTATCAAGTTAGTCCGTGTTGCTTGGGGTCATCACTCTTTAGGTGAGTCAACATGGGAGCGTGAGGATGATATCCGATCGCGATATCCCGACCCGTTTGACTCGTGAGGTATAATATCTTCCTTATGCCTCATGGCTTCGATTCATTGCTTGCATGATTGATTGCCTGATTGCTTGACTAGTATAGCTTGCCTATGATTAATATAGCTTGTCCTTGCATCTCTAGCCTCTTGATTAAATTTTGAGGACGGAATTGTTTTAAGGTGGATAGAGTTGTAATGCCTGTGGTTCGTATTACGTATCTTGGTATACGTGTATGTATTTTGACTCGTATTGCATGTCTCCCTGCTTGGTTTATTTGGCATTTTCATTGCTTGGTTCACCTTGGGATTGCTTCGGCTAGGCTTGGGTTTGCTTAGTTGGTTCATCATGAACCAAGTGGAGAACCCCTACCTACCACCACCATCTCCATTTATTAACCCCAACCACCTTTCTCTCTCTTCATTCAATTTTCTCATTACTGCTCTTCCTCTTCTTCTTCCTCACCGAACCCCCACCGTAGGCAAGTGTAACTTGCTTCATGAAGGAACTCCCATTTCATTGTTCCATTTTCTTCTCCACAGGATTCTAAGCCTCAATAGTATTTAGTGTTTTCAAATTCCATGGCTCCTCCCTTGTAGATTTGAGTTTCTAGTATTTTCGATCTTTTTAGTTTTGATCTACTAAAATAGCTTGTTTTCGAAAATTAAGAGTTTCATGAAGTAGGCCTCATGATTTGGCACAAGTTTGGTTTTGGGATGGTCGGGTTTCACCAAGTCCTGGCCGAGATGGAGTTTCCTTGAGTTCTGAGCTTTTACGCATGTTGACCTTGCCATATGGAGAAGATATAGTTTTACGCACACGTATTACGTGCCAGCGTATTGTTCAGCCTTTACGCTTACGTCTTAACGTGTTCGCGTAGTGCCCCTTTAGGCTCACGTATCGCGTGCCAAGCGTACTCGTTTTACGCTGAGCTAATCGATTTTACGCTCGGGACTCTCCCGCTCGCATAAAATCGAGCTAGCGTAAAATTCCTAGCTCGAGTCGGCTCTCACGAGCGTAAAGTTTGCCGAGTGTTCCTCGCGTAAAGCTTCCCTCGCGTAAAGCTTTGATCGAGAGTTGGCGTGCGTAAATCTTTCGAGTGTAAAGCCCGACTAGCGTAAAACCCCACCCACATGTACCCTCGCTCGCGTAGAGCTATCTTACCTTGCTCTTGCTAGCGTAAGCCACTTTACGCTTGAAGGCCCCTTGGTCTAGCGTAGTAGTACGCACGTAGAGACTTGAGTTCCTATGGCGTACACCTTTACCCCTTTTGTCATAAACTTGATAATCATGAATTTATCTAATATGTTTGGAATGATAATTGAACATGGCATGGTATGACAAGTATACCTGACATGATTATCTCAAATTGCTGTTACGACGGCTAACATGACATGACCTGACAAGAATGATTGACCTGGACACCGTGGACGATTGTGTTTGTACAAATAAACAAGTACTATCTTGCATCATGTCTAGGATGAGGACCCCTGAATACCACGGTCAGGGGCACCTACTGAAATTGACTAAGGCTAATTAACTAGAATAATTCAGTAGACATGAAGAGATTTCCAGCTACAGGCAATCCCATTATCTGGACGCATTCAGTGGACTTGTAGCCTACCGACGATTAGGGCACATTTCTAGCACGCAGTCACGTGTTGTATTCTTTATAAACGGATATTCGACCTGGATAACCGGATGGTCTGCAGGGCTTGTGGCTATTGGGATAATCTCACTACATCTTGCTAGTAACTAGGACTGTGATAACCCTAGTTAGTTAAAAGTATCAAGCCGTACTCATTGCTTGGCCGTGATTGATTGGATAAAATTTAGTCCAGCTTAGTCTTGCCGCGATCCTATATAAGATTGTTACATGACGGGATTATTTATGCTTACCTTAAGAATAAAGATCAGGGGTCCAGTTCTGTTCAGGCGAAGGGTTACAACCCCGGTCCTTTTTTGGTTTAAGGGTTGTAACCTGGCTCCCGGAGCAGTTCTGTGTCCTCTCTCCGTTTATTGTCTTATTATAACCCCTGCCATGCTCATCGTGTTTTACCTTACTTCAACAGCATGATTAATTATGTATAATGGCCTTAGAAATAAAGATCAGGGGTCCAGTTCTGTTCAGGCGAAGGGTTACAACCCTGGTCCTTATTTGGTTTAAGGGTTGTAACCTGGCTCCCGGAGCAGTTCTGTGTCCTCTCTTCAGTTATTGTCTTTACTGTACCAATAGTATTTGAGTCAGGTTTCTATTCAAGTGAAGGGCTGCAACCCCGGTCCTTGTTTGGTTTAAGGGTTGTGACCTGGCTACTTGAATGGTTTCTTCGTACTTAGTTTACTGTTGTTATCTCTATTATTATCAGTTCTTTATTTATTATTTATCTTTAATACTCTATTGTGATATGCTGGTTTTAGTTCCTAAGTGAAGCCTCCTTTGTGGCACTTGCTCTTTCTTGAGTCCGACCCAGCTATTTTTGTGTGGCCAGATATCGGAGCAACTCCAGAGGATCCACCTGTCTTCCAGCCAGATGTTGACCACCAGGCGTAACCCTGGCAACGAGTGGGTTTCTTTTGTCCTCCCACTTTATTGTAAAATTATTCTTTTGAGGCGTTTAGCCGGCGAGCACATGTTAGCTCGTATTGCACCTTTATTTACTGTCTGCCTACGGGCTGTAACATGATTGACAGATCTTAGGGTTGATCATGTATGACTGAACTCTTGCTAGTCTTGACATTTTGTACGACTAGCTTCATGATCATCCAATAAGTAATGTATGGGACGCCTTGCTATTATATATTTGGTGCTCTGACATCTTGTAACCATTATTGCTTGCTTGAGATTGAGACAATAGGCTTGTTTATGACCATAGGAGACTGTTGGCTTGTAGTTAAACCCTCATGTATCTAGACAGCCATGACCGTATAGCGTGGTGGGTTACACTTCAATATACGTAGCTGGCTATGTACGCCCCCGCTCTCCAGTATTCTGGTTCTGGGGCGTTACAACTTTCGTCGCTATGTCAAGTCCATCACTAAGTTGTCGCAGAGTTGGCACAATGTTGTACAGATTTTTGTGATGCCTATAATTTCACGCTTCCATGGTGATGAATTAGCGACAGAATTTATCCCTCGCAAAGCCGTCGCTAAATTTCTAAACCATTTAATTCAAATCGACGGGGGGGGGGGGTTCATTTCCCCCCCCCCCTGAAATCTCTCTCACCAACTCTCCTCAAGAGCCCCCCCAACGTCCGACGTGCGCCGACGAGCCCCCCCTCCGTCCGACGTGCCCGCCGTCGACGAACCCCCCTTTCTCAGGTACTACTCTCTCCTCTCTCTCTCTCTCCTAGGGTTAGGGTTAGAGTTAGGGTCTGGGGTTGGGGTTAGGGTTAGGGTTCAGGTTAGGGTATGTGGTTAGGGTTAGAGTTATGGTTCGAGTTAGGGTCTGGGGTTGAAGCATGTAAGGTTGTAAACCATGTATAAGGTCGAAGCATATTAATAATTTGATCTATTGTGCGAAGCATGATAAGGTTGAAGCATGTAAGGTTGTAAACCAATCGGTAAGGGTGTAAAAGCATGTAATAGAAGAAATTTGATCTATTGCATGTAAACCAATCGGTAAGGGTGACAACTATTTCATTTAATTTCAAAACTACTAAGAAATAACACTAGAAATACTTATAATTATGTCTAGATGTATAAAATATTTTTTAAGTATTAATAATTTATAATTATTGGTTTTTTGATACCAAAAATCCAATACTCCGATCCGAAACTGCCGATACTACCGATATCGCTAATACCGATACTCATAGGAATGGTCCGATACCGATTACGATACCGATACTCAGTGTTCTAAATGGCAGTCGCCTAGCCCGCCTAGGAATGGTCCCATATCGCCGATATCGATACTCAACGGAATGGTCCGATACCGATTCCGATACTGATACTCATAGGAATCGAACCATTATGGGCCTATTGTTCAGTTTTACAAAACTAAAACTTTATAAATCTTCGTTCTATAAGTTAGTTATGCATATAACATAGTTAAAATATGCATATTATGCAAAAAATAGTGGTAAAATAGTAAAAAATGTTCAAAATGTATTGGCCACCTAGGCAGCGTCTATGCTGTGTCTAGGAGGTAGACAGACTCTCTCCGTCGTGCACCCGCCTACCGTCGTTTAGAACCTTATTGATACTGCGAACTTTGGTATAGAGTGACTATCCTAGAAGGATATAAGATATCTTAGTACTAGCTAGGTAAGTGCTAGAAATTAAATTTACTTATGCCAAGTCTTTTGGGTCTATCAAAGTCATAGATTTTTTCGAAAATCTACTATAACGATGATTACCTCAAAAGGCTTGCAAAAGTAAGAGTGTATAGAGTGAGTATCCTATTAGTATATCATAGTACCTAGAGTGAGTAGAGTGAGCCTCCCTACTCCCCTTTTTCTCATTCGGGTCATGTGGCCTCCTATTCCGTATCATATGATATCCAACTCAACCAAAGCCTAGAGAAGTATGAAAGTATTAATATTAACCTATAACGTCCCAGTCACAAAATACTTAGGACTAGGTACATGTCTATGCTAGCTGCATACATACGAAATATACTCCAATATGTAGAAACCTCGTATGAATACATAAGTTGTAAAATGCAGTAAACCAAGAGTAATCTAATCTCATCCACAAATAAGACAATAATAATATAAATCAACTATAAAATTTGTTGTTTATACATGTAGTTGGGCGGAGACAAATCCACTACCAACTATCTCAAAAGAAAAAATATACAAGAAGGAATAGAGGAAATAACAAGACGAGCCAAGTGCAATCATCTTCGAAAGGATGGAGAAGATCACAGCCTCGACTAGAACACCTGTAATATCACAGAAGCACGCACCTAGAGAGATAACCTGGTCCTCAAAGGGACGTAACAAGATACATAAAGAACATACTACATAACTGAATATATATACCATGTCCTAAATCACAAGTAAAGTAAATAGTCCCACTCGTAACAAGAACCAATACCCCATCATCGATACAGTGGACTACCCCTACAACCAAACAAGGACAAGGGGTAGTACACTATACCGCGATGCAATATTGTCCCAAGCTACAAATGGAACGGGATGATATGACATTGACGAGGGTTACCTAACTATCTAATGTGTTTATGTAGTAAGAACAAACCTTCAACGCATGGGCACTCTGGCACATGAGCAGTAACCTCAGGTATGGCCCCATCAGGATACCAGGGACCTCAAAACATAACGTTCATCGAATGTCAGAGGCCAGCAGTAAATCAGGTATCAAAATCCAGGACCGTATCTCCCGTGGAGATAACCGACAATAGGGAAGTGCATACTTGGCCCATACGTTAAGGAACTGTTCTTCCCACCCAATGCTTAACAGAGTCACATCCATGACTCATATACCTCTTCTAACTGCTAAGTCTCCTAACATGCCTTTATTAGCAGTTAACCCTAATGCATGCGCATGGGAGATCATCCCACACGCAAGAACCTCGACATGCTACTTATCTCACATATCCTCGTGGTACAACTGTGTCAAGGTGTACGCTATACACTACAGAAGTTGGTCCCTTAACTCTAGGTCCATATGCAATCAAAGGATAATAATAAAGTACATCTAATATCACTGAGCAGACAGTAAATCAAGAACTGTAAGAACTGGAAATAAAAGAATAGTGATATGTAATAAAATACAACTGAATATAAACAGTATAATGGCAAGGTATCTTACCTGAGGTTATGTGCAAAATAGAATAATCCAGTAGCTCAAACCGGCAAATAAACAAAGCAAGAAAAGCCAAATCCCGCAGATGATGCCGGATGCTGCAACAAACATCACAAACGAGTTTGGAATAAAAGATATGCTTAAGAAACGCCTGTCCAAAAGTTAAATTCTGAAATAGGGGCAAAATCGTAATTTTGGGTCAAAACGATATCCACCGTTGGATCCGCTTTGCACCGAAATGTGCGCCAGAACCTACGGTCTCTAAAGTCATCAAACTACATGTCTATAAATTTGTTTTGATGAGACAAATCCAACGATATGTCCAATTTTGGATTCCGGTGGGCTGTGCACAAAATCGCCCGTTGAGTGGGATTATGGGCCCGCCAAAATAGCGTCCCAGTCAACCTTCTCAGAATTGAACCAAACTTGGCTCACAGGGCCAAAAAAATATTTTGATTCCAATGGCACAAGTTTCGTCGTGATTTGATGAGTGTACACGAAGTTGTGACTTAATTTGCAAAAGGTCGATACGGAGGTATCTCGACGGATACGCACTGATTTCGTCGCGCATATGCAACGAAATCGGGTTCTGTCAGTTCTTACACGTCGACAACATCCATACGCGCCTTTCGACGTGTATAGGGCACGACCACGTCGTCCGGTTTGTCGGAGCGCACGCCGTATCGGGTGTTTTTCTACTTTTTTAAAACATAATTTACAATTTTTTGTGAAACTTTAACAACGTATAACTTTCTACATACTAGATGAAAGGGGAATCTAGAAGGTGCATTACAATCTCGATTATGTTGTCTTTGACTGCCTTCAATTAGTTTTTACAAAATCCTATTGTACAGAAAGAAAAGTGGCCGACAAGTTGATATTTTAAAACAGTTTTTAATATTCTAGAAAAGTAGTTTTTCTCCAATTTTGTCTCGATTTTTCGAGCTAGTTGGATGGCCATGTCGAAATCCACTTGGGGATCTCGAAGAGGGTCATGTGGGCTTTCTACATGAATTTATGGATCTAAAAATGGATTTAAAATGAGAGAGATATCGATCGGGGAAGTGGGATACCTTATAGTGGAAATGTTGTGTTGTTGTTGTCGTTGTCGTCGCCGCTGTCGCGGGGTGCTGCTGTTCTTGCGGAGGGGAGGATTTGGCCGAGGATGGAGGAGAGAGGAGGAGAAAGGTGGAGGAAAAGATTAGGATTAGGTCATACATATATATGTATGTATATATATATTTAAAATGGGGAAGGGTGTTGGCTAATAATGTTGCTGCTGGGGTTGCTTGTTGCTTATAAAGTAGGAAAGGGGTTTGGTCCCCACCCACAAGCTAGCTGCTGCTATTGCTTGCGGCCAATCAATGTCGCTGCTGCTTGCTATTGTCAATGTGTGGTCGGTTCCCACTTTGGTGGGGCCGACCACATTAGCTTTTTTTTCTTTTCTTTTTCTAAATCTTTATATGAGATATATATATATATCTCTATATATCTATGTATATATATCTAATATATACACAATAATTACTCCAACTTCCCAACAGGTTTAATGTTATCTATACCATATATATAATATATAAAATATATGTACACACACACACAAAATATATATATATATATATATATATATATATATATATATATATATATATATTCAATTAACAATAAAATGTTAACTGATATAATATTTAATATAAACTATTTATTTACTCATGACGAAATTATCATTGATAATAAATTTAAGTCTAATACAATAATAAAATAATAAAAAATAGGGGTTTTACATCCTAGCTACCCAACATAAAAGAATTTCGTCCTCGAAATTTAAAATAAGTAGGGGGTTGAAAAGGTCACATGGGTATATCGATGAGAAATCATCAAATAACAACGTTCAACAAAACATGAATTAGAAAATTGTGATTTAGATAAATACGAAAATAATCATGGATATGACTAATTAATGCAAGAAAATGATCAAGGGTTTTAAGTAGATCAAGATAAAATACGAGTTTAAAGAATAGAAAAGAATCGAGTAGATTAGAGGGGAAAATAATTTAGAGACTTAAGAGAGATGGTTCCTTAAGAATAATTGTATATTGGTCATCCAGGTTGAGGGCATGATTAAGAGAACGATTTGAATCATCCTCAAGTATCAAGAATGATTAGAAGGTCGAGATAGTAGATATGGAATCGACGAGTAGTTCAAAGCGAGGATATAGTCACCTTGGTTGGTCCATGGCTAACTATCTTGGCAATAGATGGTGGGACAACTAAAGGTGATACTTTGAGTCTATCCATCAAGTACAGTGTGTGGTCTTTCTAAAGTAAGTAAGGTCAACAACAATAAAGTGTTCAAAGACGATGCTATTGAGTACAAAATACGAGGTTCATACGTGACGAAAATAATCCAAATGAGAGTTGTCAAAGATGTCGTGGAAGAGACCCTAAGGCAGGTTTAACTATGTCTCCATCCACATTGAATAAGATATGATAAGCGAACCAAAGTGCAATAGGTTGATCAGACCATCATGCACTGGTTCTGATTAGACAATATGTTAGTGGGTGCACCCAATAAAATATGTCATGATCAAGCTTGATAACGAAATAAGCTTGCAAAACTGAAGCTACATTAGCAGCATGAGATTGTTAAAATATGTGCAAGGGAGGTACTAATGAAGGAAATTTTAAATAGTCCAAGATCTTTTAAAATCAAGTCTTGCCCGAAGTGTGGGCCTTTACAGTTGTCCTAGTTTTCTTCACTTACCGTTTGGTTGTCTAGATAAGTTAAGGTCCTCTGAATTTCTAGTCTAAGTGAGCTTATCAACACGATTCATAAGGACAAAGGAATCGTTAGGTGGTGAGGTATTCTACCCAACTTACAAAAATTAAGCTAGTAGTGTGATGGGATAATGGGTCAAGCAATCAAGATAAAGCACAAATTTAAGCATTTAAGAAATCAACTAGAACACAGTCACACACCGGATCGAAAGAATTGAGTCGAGGTTGAATCCCTATCCGTTGTCGAAAAATATATCGGTATCATGGTAAAGATTATAGTTTAGCCATTTTGACCATAAAGTCATATCAAGAAAATAGAGTGCAAGGAGACGTGTTTTAGTGGGACATGATATGTCTACATGAAGGTAGGCTTGTCTAGGCCTTACATATGAAATTTGTTGGAAGGAAAAGTCTAGTATTGTGCTCCAAATATCCAAGTCACGGTAAGGGACGCCAAAAGATTTAAAATAGAAAGTGGGAGTTCACGAGGTGATAATTAATGCACAAAAAAATAAGGAAGATCAAGTTAAAGCATAAAATAAAATTAATTAGAGAATCCAGTAAAAATAATTTAGGAACACAATTCCAGAGAGAAGATAGTCTCCTAGATGAATACAGTTAAGGAACCATTAACTCATTATTCAAATTGCAAATGGGTTTGAAGGTCGCAATTAAAAGATCTAGAATTGAAGGAAGGTCGAGTAAGTCAAGGTTGAAATACAGTCACATAGCTGGGTAGATGACTAACAACACTTGTGTATATACTACTATCATGGTCATGAGCGATATGGCAATTAGTGTGGAGTACATCTATCTTATTAGAGCTATCTTGATGGCCTACCATTAAAATTTTAACTCAAGTTCCCTCCAAAAGTTTCTTAATAAAATTTTCAAGAATAAACCACCAAAATTTGTATTCACTCCAAGCCGGTCAAATTTATCATAAAAAAAAATTAAATCACTTTCATAAATCTCAAAGCAAATTTTTGTCATGTTACTACTGACTTTTTTAAAAATTTTACATTTTCAATTCAACTTTTAAACACAAGAGTTCATAAATTATGAATCTATATATAAAATATCCATAATCATTCATAACTTTAAAACTCTACAAAAACTATTAGCTCCTTAGATAAAAATTTATGGCACATACAAAGCAATCTCAAAATTTTAGCTCAATATTTTAATGTACTCATCAATTATAACTTCTATTCATACTAAGTTATTCCAACATAATCACAACTTTTAAATGGTAACTTTATTTGATCAATCAAAACAACCTTATCACATCATTAATATATTTTTATTTTATTTCAAAAATTTGTGATATTAGCAATCCAATATTAAACTAAATTTTCAAATAATCTTATCAGTCATAAAATATATTTTTTTTACGAAATTTGATATCCAAATTCATAATTTTAAAAAAAACCCAAAATCTAAATAGATTTGTAAATCCTCAATCATAGGACACAATTTAAAATAATGAAAAAAATTTCAAAAATTATTTTCATAACTTTTAAATATTTTAAACCAAAATTCACCATCATTACTTTCAATTAAAATTTAAAATTTACTAAACACGAAAATTATAAGTTGTACGACTCAAATTTAAATAATTCCTTCCGCCACAATTAAAATCTAAGATCATTTTTAAACCAAATTTATAACTGCTCAAAGGTGTATAACTATAATCCAATAAATTATAAATATCGTAACTCGAAAATCAAATCAATTTTATATTTGTTCAAAGTTGTATAGCTATACCCATAATTCATAATATCAAAACTCAAAAATCCAAAAAATTTCTTAAATCAATGGTATAAAGAATCTAGCATTTTTTTTCTTCCTGCAGTATCAATCCTACGGTGTTTACTATTTAGAAATCTCAAGATTAAAACTTTCCTTGGTAATATCCTACTTTACAAATTACCAATAATTAAATCACACCCTTTTTTTTGTAAAGAAAAACCTTTTTGACTCAATTAGAGTCTTGAATGTATTCCAATTGCCAATATGACCATTTTAGCCATGTGTTTGACCTATAAACATATACTAGTGTAGTCATCTTCCTAGTTGACTCTAAGCACGAAAATAGGAATCAATGGTAGAAAGGAATCAAGCAAGATGTAATTCAAGGAAGTCGAACGAGAGTTCGAAATTTGAAGCCAAGGGAAGAGGTCAAGCTGTATGGATGAGATTCCTAGATTCTATTCCTATGTTGCAGGCTCACATAGGTACAAGTAAATAATCTAGTCGTTGCTTCTTTGTAGGTTTTTTTTGTGGGATGCTACCAGGAGCTAGGGCTCATTATTAGGCAAAACTTCCATAGCTCCTACCTCAATTTTAGTGAGGTGGCCCCAGTATCGTGGTACATCTGGCTCGACTAGATGAGGGTATATATATATCTTGGGATTACTTAATTATTAATTATTCTTTAATCCACCATTTTTTATTTACTTGATATTTGAATTTGTATGTCAGTTGACGTTCTGGTGACCCCCCCATCGCGAGGCGGAGATCATCAAGACCTACAAAAAAGCTGTCGGGAAGAAGTTGGGACGCGAAGGATGACATCCGCAGTGGGAGGAAGGTTTGGCTTCGGGAGGACTTGTATGAGCAGATGCTTGAAAGGATAAATATGTCCGAGTTCAAGAATAAATCGGCATAGGAGAGGGCGAATCTACAGGCAGTGGGTTTGCATACGGGGGATCGAGGCCCCACGCGGTGACGCTTGGAGATCTGGTGAGATATCATAAAAAACTTTATTTTTTTAATTACTTGATATCAAAAAAACTTTATTCTATGCATGTTTCTTACGCAAGCGATAAAGGCAGCAAAGGAGGGAAAAGATCCATGCTCGGTCACCTTGGGCGATGCATTCGAGAGTATGCACAAAAGGAAGAAGGATGGTAGCTTCGTCGACGAAAGGGCCGAGCAGACGTGTAAGTATTTATGTTTATGAGATTGATGTTATAGAATTGTAAGTAGTTTTGTTTATAATTTTTGTGACAATAGTGTGAGGCCTTAGGATTTAGACTATAACATAGGAAAACTCATAGTAAACTAACACGTTCATTGGATAGGCTAAGTATCGTGCGACCATTAGCACGATTGAGCCCACTCCTACCGAGGGTATTAGCAAATCGACGTCCGTCAGTCATTCTCTTCCATGACCGCTCACTTGGATGACTTGTTCGTACAAGCCATCGACGAAATAGGGAAAGACGGGCGCGTCTACGGTACTGGATCCATAGAGCCATCGCAAATGACTTCAAGACTTCCACCACCGTCGTCTCCTGCTCTCTCGACTCAGGTCGACGAGGATGTGAGGACACAGCTTATGAATCTAACCTCGACGGTGACGGATGGCATCGCAGTACTCGGGTTCTTCTGCTGCTCCGGGTCCTTCTGCTCTCGGTCCTTCGGATGGTGTCGGTCCTTCTTCCGTCGGATGTGTTTTTTTTATGCTACTGTCTCTTTTCTGCCAACTTCGTCTACGATTACTCTCCTTGACCTGATGTTATCGACAGATCTACGCCGAGTTTCACAATAGATATTTGATGGTCCGTCGGCTTACATCATTCAGAAGTATCTTCATAGAGCGCAACAGACACCATCAGACGATCAAGTCGATCCAGCCGATTCAGCCGATATTTTCTAGTTTTTTTTGTATTTGTAATGTATCAGAATATGGATAATCCGCCGCTATTATGGTTATTTTGTTCTATTTGTGGATTATTGTGATTATGGATAATTTGGATAATTTTAAGTTATTGTAGATTGTTGTTATTAAGGATATTTTTGTTGTTTGTGGATTGTTGTTATTATGGATATTTTGCTCTGTTTGTGGATTGTTGGATAATGATTAATTGTGTGATTTTGTTAATGATTAATTGTGTAAATAGGGTGCTGTGAATTCAGGATTTTTTTTGAAACAAATTTCCAGTTAGCGACGGACTATTAACGAAATGCAGACGCTCCGCGACGGAATTTTTGTTGCTACGCATTCTGGGATTTTTATATATATCCATTTAGCGACAGATAACGATGGATAAGCGACAAAAAATCCGTCGTCGAGCTTCTGAAAATTTTTATATATCCAGTTAGCAACGGCATACAGACAGAATAGCGATGGAAATTCTTTCTCAAGCTTCTAGAAATTAACATATATCCATGTCGCGACGGATAACGACGGACTAGCGACCGCATGACGACAGAGTTATTCGTCGCTAAAATGTCGCTATAGCGTATCAAAAAATTTTTGATACGCAAATTTTGATGGATAGCGACTGAATAGCAACAGCATGACGACCGATGTATCCGTCGCTAAAGTGTCGCTATAGCGTATTAGAAAATTTTTGATATGCAAATTTTGACGGGGGTACGTCGGTAAGCCGTCGCTAAGTTATCGAATATGTTCTACGGGATTCCGTCACTAATCCCTCAAAATAGTCCATCGCTAGTTGCCGCTACGCGGCCGTCGCTTTTTCGCCACGTTTTCATCGAAGCTTCGACAATCTAGCGACGAATTTTTTTAGCGACAAGTTTTTTACCGACGGCACCATTTGGCCAAAAAATTCGTCGCTAATCCATCGCTAATTGACTTTAGCGACGGATTCGTTCGTCGCTAATCTGTCGCCAATTCATCACAATATACAATGTATCAGCAGCACAAAAAAGATATCTAACATTTTGTAGTAGTCATACAAATATTATTATAGAAGACAAAAAATATAAAGGTGTTAGCATCATATAATAATCACAAAAAACTCTTTGCAGCACTAAAGATGTCTTTTGTTGCCCTTTGCTTATTGGAGACATTTGGCTTAAATTCAAACTTCTAGTAGCTAACATTTATTCGTAGCACAAAATATGTCTTTTATTACTGCATTTGAATCTTACTTTATGGTCTAAGAATGGTGCATTTAAATAGGAAATTTTGCAAAGAAGTATCAAATTTGATGTGTAATCATCCTTTTTTATGAGTTTAGCTTGGATACCAACAGTGAAATGATAATGCCAGATATTTTGGAACAATAATAGAAGCAAAAATAAATAATTAAAAAGAATAAACAATACCAGACTTTTAACTACTTCTTCAGCCTTACCTCATCCCAGCAAAACTACTTTTCTTATCTAAAACCAAGATTCAGAGTTTGAAGAACCACGAACAAGGAGAGCACCAGGTTCAGATTAAAAAGAAGAAGAAGAAGAAATTACCCCTCTTTGTTCTTTGATGAACCACGAACAAGGAATGACTTTCATGGATTTGTATGACATTTCATGGATTAGTCAGCCCCCAGCATTAATTTGAATGAAGAGAGAGAAATTTGAGAGAAGAGAGAGAGATGAAAATAGAATTAGGGCTGCTCCATCACACACACACAAAGAGAGAGAGAGAGAGAGAGAGAGAGAGAGAGAGAAGAGAGAGAGAAGAGAGAAGAAAAAAAATGGGTCGTTTAGGCTCCAAAGTACTGCGGCAAATTTTTTAGGGAAAAAAGCCCCATTGAATCCTGTACTTTAACATTTTGATAGGTTTTAAAAGAAATTGGCAGTTTTAGAATGTCAAAAATATAGCTACTAGCCTGGTCCGTCGTTATTAGCGAACAAAAAGAGTAAAAAATTGATGTTTTCGACATAGTGACCTTTTACCAAAATGGGCATAACTTTCTTATCCAAAATGCAAGTAAGGTGATTCAAAAAGATTTGGAAAGCTAAGGCAAAGATATACAACTTTCATATTTGAATTTTTTGAGATTCAAGCTGTATCATGGACGAAATCAGACTTGAAATTGAGTCAAAGATGTTGTGAACAAAAATATAAACCAAAATAACTATTCCCTACTTATTCTATGACTTAGTTTTATTATTTGAGAATTTGTAACTTTTAGAGGATTTGTGGAAAGATATTGTGGGCTTCGAACAACCAATTTAGAGTGTATAAAAAGGATATCAATCAAGAGAAAAAACCATAACATACGACTCTTCTTCTTCTTCTCCAACTTTACTTTTGAAGTTTTGAAGAACATGTGCGGCTAAAAATCTTGTTGGTCGAAGGAAACAGAAGCCTTGGAATCAATAAACTTGTAAGATCTAAATTGTTATACTTTGAGTATTGAATGTTTTTCTATGCCCATCTTCCTGATTGTTTTGTTTAATTACTGAGAGGCCTACTAGTTTATTATTCATTTTAATCTACTGCTTAATTAGATATCAAATTCGTAGTTGTTTCATTTATTTAATTTGTGAAGCAACCATGATTTAATGAACTGCTTTGTTTTATTAGATCTCACAAGAAATTTTTTTGACAAAACTAAATGTAACCTTTTGTGCTTGTGTTGTTTTACTTCACCGATCTCTTGGTTCTTTAAGAAATTGCTAGATTAAATATTCAGCACTTGTCTTGGATTATTTAGTAATTAAAGTTAATTAGATTGCTTGTTTTTAATTAATTAAGCCTAAGAGAGATAGGAAGATACTTCCAACTGTGAATATTTAAAGTATGAGTTGATTTATAATTGCATCAATGATCAATTTTAAGATCCCAATAGTGAATGTTGACTGCGACCACTATTTGTTCCTTTGATTAATTTCAATACTTTAATTGTTTTTAGCGCTTCTTAAATTTTCTTTTATCATATTCAAAACTTTTTTCCCCATCCTTGTTCATATAGCATAAAATTGTACTAATTACTCTCTGTGGGATTGATCCTTACTCTCACCACTATATGTAATTTTAGAGTAAATATTTTATTTTAGGATATTTAGACTTTGGGTCTCAAATAATGTTGAAAATTAGTGTCTGGGTCTCCATATTACGCATAATTAGGGTTTGGGTCTCAAAAGTGTCACAAAAAATAATTAGTGACACTTTTGGTACACTTTTGATGACACTTTTGAGACATTAGTGACACTTTGGAGACCCAAACACTAATTATGTATAATATAGAGACCCAAACACTAATATCCAAACTTATTTGAGACCCAAAGTCTAAATATCCCGCAACATACATCACACCAAATTTTTTTTTCCACTACCGAGAAGTAATATTAGTAAATTTTTGTGTTATTAATGATCTTATAATTTTTGTTTATTAGCAAAAAAAAAAATTAACATGACATGGAGACCAGTTCTCAACAATTTGCCATTTGGCTAGATCTTTTATTAGGCATGCTAATGAGATAAATGTTTCTTCTCTTGAACAAAAAAAATGCTAGTTTAACTTTTCTTATTCATCAAATGGTTATAGGTAACATGCAAACAGGAAAAACATGTGGGATTTGCTTCGTAGTAGGACATCCAACAGATATGTGCCCAACTCTTCAAGAGGAGCCCAGTGGCATGTGGATTTCTTGGACAATCATAAATGAAGTATGATCCCTATTTAAAAATGTACAACCTAGGATGGAGAGATCATCCTAATTTCAACTACGAGAATCCGCAATCAAAGCATCATGCCTTTCAAAATCGCCTAAGTTACCAACAGTACAAGCAGCCATACCAACAATCCGGCCAAACTTCTAACTCTGGTATGTCTTTAGAAGATATTGTTAAGTCTTTTGCCACTAATACCTTACAATTTCAACAGGAGACGAGGGCAAGTATCCAAAACTTGAACTATCAAATGAGCCAAATGGCAACTATAATTAATAAGTTGGAGGCACAAAGTTCTGAAAAATTATCACCTCAAATAATAATAAATCCAAAAGATAATGCAAGTACAATTGTTTTGAGAAATGTTAAGGAGGTTGACTTCCTAGTAAAGAAAGTGCCTACATCGTCAAAACAAGAAGAAGAAAGAAGCAGCGCTGCAGACATGAACATTCGTAATGGTGATGTAGTACCTATTGCACAGAAAGATTTTGAACATGGTGGAAAAAATGGATTAAAAGTTTCCATTAGAGAGCATCTTGAACAAGAAGATGAGGAGTTATCTTTGAGTTCTAATTTGCAAGAAACTGTAGCAGCATGGAATGATTTTCTAAAAAAACAACAATCAAGTAACGTCCCTTATATGACATTACTAATTTCTAAAAAGAGGCCTTTATCCTCTGTTTTGCAGGCCTCTATTCAAGATGTAAACCCATGCATAGTTGTGTCAAGTGTGCATGGAGTTGACCCAATGACATATTAAACAATGGCGCTGCTTTGGAGGCAACCCAAGGGGAGTTTGTTCTTATTCTAGCATTTTTATTTTTGTTTGTTTTTGTCTTTTCTTTCCATTTAGCCTTACATTGGGGACAATGTCAGCTTCAAATGTAGGGAAGAAGATTTATGTTTTGTTTTAAATTATTTTAAAAATGTATGGTTTTTCAAAATAAATAAATATAGAATTTTTTTTAAAAAATAATGGTTTTTGTTGTATGTAAATAATAAGTAGGGGGAATTGAATATAATGAAAGTAAATTAAAAAGAGCAAGTAGAATATCAAAATAAATCAAAATAACAAACGTTGGTCTAAGTCAACGTCTACCATCGGAATCTTGTAACTGATAATTAATGCAAACATATATTGATATGTATTATGAATATTCATCGTTGAAATTATTTTCCTATCTTCTTTAGCCACAGTTAATTAGAAACAAGTGACCTAATTAACCTTAACTACTAAACAATTCAAGACAAGCACTAAAGGTTTAATCTAGTAGCATATTGAAATCAATGAGATCGATGAAGCAAAACAATATAAGCACAAGCGGTTGCATTTAATTTAGTCGAACGTTTTCCTCCTAAGATTTAATAATACAAAGCAGTAATCTATTAAATCTTGGTTACTTCTCAAATTAGAGGGATCGAACACTTCCGGATTTGATATCTAATTTACCAATAGATTGTCAAAAATAATAAACTACTATGCAGCCTAGTAACTAAACAAGATACTATAAAAATGTGCATAAGAAAACATTGGATACTCAAAGCACAAGTCAAACATATAAACACAAATTAGATCTCACAAGTTTCTTTTGATGCCGAGGCTTCCGTTTTCTTCGACCAATAAGACTTTAGCTACACATGTTCATGAAAACATCAAAAGTAAAGTTAGAGAAGAAGAAGAAAAGTTGTGTGTTGTGGTTCCCCTTTCCTTATGATTTATACCCCATTTATACACTATAAATTGGTTGTTTGAAATCCACAATATCTCCCCACAAATCCACTAAAATTTACAACTTCTCAAACAATAAAACTAAGTCATAGAACAAGTAGGGAAATAGTTATTTTGGTTCCTATTTTTGTTCACAACATCTTTGACTCAACTTGAAACCTGATTTCGATGCAGCCTGAATCTCATAAAACACAAAAAATAAAAGTTGTACATCTTTGTATTAGCTTTCCAAATCTTTTTAAATCACCTCAATTTCATTTTGAATGAGAAATTATGCCCATTTTGATAAAAGATGTCAAAATTGTCCCAATTGCTATTTATCTCTAGTTTGCACTTAGTGTCTCCAACTGCATCATAAATCAAAATTTAAGAATGAGTAACTTTTGTCTTGAAATGAGCATAAATAATGAACACTAAGGGATAAAAATATAACATTTTATGTTCTCATCAGTAGCCGAGCTGAGCGCATGGTTGTACTTGTGAAAGGTGTGCTTCGTGACCTAATTCTAGCGCATGAGATACGCTTAGGTCATTGGTGGGAGGATGTTTGTGAGGCAGACCCACTTCATGAGCGCAGCCTAGCTGAGCGCATGAGTCTGTCATGCCCTCTGGCTTGGTTCCTGAGAATGATATGCACCCAAGTTATACGGAGACTTTGAGAACTGGCTCATTCGGGGCATGGTAGAGCCTGAGTAAGTCTTGTATAGCTTATCGTCAGCTATGCGTATTACTATCAACGCATGCTTCTGGCTTGCTATTGGCATAGCACGTTGAGTGCGCGTGGCATGTGCTGCCTTGGACTTCTTCGTACTAGCCTTCAAAGGCGCATAGTACTTAGAATCCAAATTTGCCTTGCCCCGTGGGCAAGTAATTCTGTCAAACAGAGAAGATCTTCCATGCGCCATAAGCTTCACACATGGGAGTGGTATTGTACCTTTCCTTTTCGTTGTGCCTTCAACTGGGACACGCGGATTGGGTACAGTACTCAGCAGTTCGTTTCCCAGGCCTATGCACAACCCGCGAGGCAGTAGTGACAGTCTTTGCAGGTGCATTAAGTGCACCCATATTCTGGGATGCTTGGGGTGCATCCCCTTCGGCTGCGCTGCACAGCACGGTGGTCTTGGAGACCCGGGTGTAGCGAGTCTTCTTCGGCTTTGCTAGATGCTGGGTAGGACTCGCGCTGCCTTCAAAAAGCAAGTCCTCAAAAGCTTGCTGATCGAAACGAACGAGCAGCATCTTTTGAGAGGACCCAAGTAGATTATTGAAAGATTGTGTCACTACCTTCTCGTCAGAGGAGAAGAAAGTCCCCATCAGAGTTGCCAGTTTGTTCGCCATGGACAAAAGTTGAAAAACTTTTTGTATGATAAACGAAAAAAAAGTACAAAAGAACACCTAAATAGAAGATCCAAGTACAAGTTGATTTTGGGAAAGTGTGAGGATGGAGATCGAATACTGTAGTGGTTCCTTCACTCCATTGACGATCTGAAACGAGAAAAACTTGCTATGACTCTCTAGATGATTGTATATGGATAATCCGGGATTGCCAATTAAGAACCAAAATGAAGGAAGACTCGTTACATTTATAGGTGGATAGAATAAACCACCCATGTACGTATATGCGATACACATATGGGTTTTTGGCACACAGGAGCGCTGCTCATTTTGACGATAGAACTAAATCTGTTACGACTCTATATTAGGCTGCGGATAAGCCGACACGTGGCAGTTGTTAAGATTCATCTGTTGCTGAGATCTTGGATGGTTGGTACCCACTCATAGGCATGACTGAGTTAATGACACATGGTGCATGCACATTGCTCAAAATTCTCATTCTGTTAAAACATAATAGATTTAATTATGTTTGTGAGGCATTACACTTTGTGTATACTACGAGAGCTACGCTCTTGAGCATCGTAGAAGTTGTGCTGTATGAACTCTGCTGTAGAAGCTGCGCCTTGGAGCACCAGGGTGACTGTCCTTTTGAGTACCTTGAAGACTGTGTTCTCAGATGAATTGATAGTAGGTATTTGTCAGCTGATATCTGACATCTGGCCACTGACAACTGACAACTGATAGCTGATGTCTGACAACTATGTTACGTGCTATAAATGCTCAAGTGACAGCTTGGGGGTGCTCACAAGGCTGCACCTTTAAATGCTGCATTCTTTGAGGCAAAGCTCCAAGAGGCTGTGCTTTTTAGAAGCTGTACTTTTTTGGGGGCTCCGTATTGTAGGAGACTACATTCTACCCCGAGACAATGTCGAGTGCCAACAGAGCGGCCAATATGTTAATTTCTGGGTTTGGATTGATTGCTATTCCAATTCGTATTGATAAACGCCTAGGAACTGCACAGGGGAGCTGCACAAGCTATCTTCGATTGATCCACATGGCCGAAGACAAGGTTAAGGTCGCGCTTGCTACCATCTTATGGTCGAGGAGAGTCCTGCATATTTTTTGAGATTTTATGTTGTTTGCCATTGATTGTAAAAGAACAGAACAATTATCGGAGGACTGAACTTAGACTCACAATACAAACTCGCTCGCACAAAGAAAGCCTAGGGACGAAAACCTAGGTACAGCAGACTAAGTGCGATTGTTTATTTTTGATTCTGGGGGGTGACGATAGAGGCTCGGGAAAGCGACGGCCGCTCTGCCTTACTCCTTGGACGATCAGTATGCAGTCTTGACTCGGGAAAGATTTGCTCGGCGTTGACGAAGAAAGGCTCTTCTTGTTCCTCTCTGGTTGCTCTCTGGGCTTCTCTCTCTCTGTGATTGTCACGAAAAAAGGGGAACTCTCTCTCTGTGGGTATCTCTCTCTTCTTATTTTTTTTTTATTATTGCCGCTCTTTTTTTTGTATGAATGCTGCTGGCTATTTATAAGGGTGGGATGTGATTATTAGGGTTTGCTATCTGTTTGGAATGTCGGTGCTCCTTTATTCTATCTGGACCCTTGATCTTGATCATAACGAATCTCGGCCACTAATGCGGATAGCACCAAATCTTATGAGCAGTTAATGCTGATTGCTTTAAATCTTCGTGATTGGTTATGCTAATATCTGATTGCTCGCCACGTGTCTTGCTGATGATGTCAAATATTCTCGTTGGGATTCGGTCGAATCTTCAATGCCACATCTTTTGATTGAAGATCCTGCCAGGGCCGCATAGAGTGGCCAATACTTGAACCGCAGGGAGATACCCTTCATGAGCCGCATGAGTCAACATCTCGTCGAGCCGCAGGGGACGAACTTTCCGTGAGCCTCATATGTGTGGTCTTTGTGAACCGCAGGAGACGACCTCTCCATGAGCCGTATAGTTTCTGTGGGCCGCATGTGGTATTGAGCCGCATAGGCCGGGCTATGAGTGGACCGCATATGGCAGATTTCTGTTAATCATATTAGAATGACGCCTCATGGAGCCGCATGAAGCTGTTCTTTAACCGAGCCGCATGAGACTTTTGCCACGTGGCAACATAGGATTTCTGACAGATCGGGTCAGAGATCTTCTTCTTTTCCCGAAGAATCTGTCATTATGGCAGAGCCATTATGACACTTTATGTCAGAGACGTCGCAGCCGTCGAGTCGTGTCAGAGCATTAAATGAGGCCATTACTCCAATGGCCAACTGTAGGGGGGGTCACACGTGGCATCGATTTGAGCCGCATGTCCCCGAGCCGCATGAGTCTGGGGGTCTCCTTTTGGGCCGCATAAAGCAACTCCAGTATGAACCGCATAGGCTTGCTGTCCAGAGCCGCATGGGTCATTATGCCTTTATTTCTAATATTTTCCATGCTTCTACAAGACCCCCTTCAAAGTTTTCAATTTGTAAAATTGGAACACTTTGAATAAGAAGCATGGCCCCGTTCATGCCGCATAAGTGTCTCAGCCGCATAGAGTTAGCTGTCCGCATAGACTCTTTTCCACATGTCCTGATTAAATGCTCTTGATTTGTTTTGATTTCATGCCGTCTCTTGGGGGAGGATCCTAAGGGTTTTTTTTTTCTTCTGATTGTCCAGTTTACCTTGATAGCCGAAGGGTCGATCATGTCGTTCGAGGCGTCGTTCAGTAATCCTTCTTTTTCTATAAATAGGCAGGTTTTAGATTTTTCTTGACTGAAAACTCCTGTCTTGTTTTCTTCTTCAACTGACAAACAGTAATGGCGCCTAGGGTTTCCAAGATTGTGAAGAAGGCCGCGGCGAGGAGAAAAAAATCGGCTTCGTCGTCGACCGTCGCACCCCCCATCTGCCTTGATGTGCACGTCGCCATCGAAGGTAATAACCTATATAGAAGATTGGGTATTTTGAAACCCTAACAGGGTCTGCTCTACTGTCTCCTCCGTGCACACAACCACGTGACCCACATACACGTTCCCTGATTGAGCCGCATGGGGTATACCCCATGTCTGAGCCGCATACAAGTTCAAGATATGTAATCTGCATACATGTCTCGTGATCGAGCCGCATGGAGTATGCCCCATGTCGGAGTCGCATGTGAGTTAAAATTTCGTGGTCCGCATATACGTCTCGTGACGTGGATCACCTGAGATTTTTCCCATGTCCGACCCGCATACGAGTTGTCTTCAACGAGCCACATAACTTGTCTCTTTTTAGAACATCTTTACTTTGTTTCTTTGTTTTGTCCTTGCAGTATCTCCACTGAACGCCGAGGTTGCAGTGCCAGAGGAGCCGTCGCCTCCTGTCAACGACCAAGGACCTGCCCTCGTTAAAGAAACGAAGGAGGAAGAACCGCCGTCTGCACAGGATGGCCTCTCTCCAACTGTCGAGGCTGTTGAGGGTGGTAGCTCTGGGGATTCTGATACTCTTATTCCGGACGAAGATCTCCTCCAACTGCATTCCTCGTATGTGAAGTGGTTGAGGGATTGGTATATGCGTTTCTGTAACTAGGTTTTTAGGAATTCTCTGCAGATATCTATTTTCTGCATGTTTCTATCTGTTTTCCTGTGGCTTGTATCTTTCCCTTTCGTCTGAAGAAGTAATGAAGAATTTCCTTCGGTTTCGTTTGTTAATTGCGTGAATGTAGCCGATCGTTCTGATGAAGGGAATGTATTTGCTTTCCTCCTTTCTTGTCATGATTTACTTTCAATAGGATATTCTGTGTGAACTTTGTATCCCTGGTGTACCCCACGATAATTTGGATTATGACTGGCATGCTTATCCTGAAAGAATGGGGTTATGTCAAGTCTGGGGACTTTATTTCCCAACGGGATCTTTTGCTCATTTGGGCGACGTCGTTGCCTCCAGAGCCGGTGTATCGAACTAGTCAGTGGTTTGAGCGGTCGACTGCCTCGCTGAAAGACCATTTTTTGACATTTTGTGGCCTCCGGATCATAGTTGTTCCTCTGTCTTATCCTGCTTATTTTCTCTTTATTTCTATCTTGTAGCAGTGATATAATCCCGGAGGATGTGAAACTTTGAAAATGGATATGTTTCATCTTCATCTTGTACTTGCGGTATTTATGGAATTTGGACTTGCTGGGGGATTTATTTGTGGACCTGTTATCCTAGGCGTACCTTAGTTTTAGGTACGGATAACAGTTTAGATAGGATGTCCGGGAAAGTCACAACAAAGTGGTCATGGATGTTTTTGGTACTGGGGGAAGGAATGCCGTAGAGCAGCTGGGCTCCCGGGGCGCGGTAAGATGGTGGATTTATGCTAAGAAGCTTAGCGAATGAATATTTGTGGACCTATTACCCTTGGCGTACCCTAGTTCAGGATGCGGATAATAGGGTGAAAGGGAACCGAACACATTTGCTCTGAGGTTATGATGACATGGCAAACATGAAGGTTTTATCCTGAAACCTTCCTGCTCAGCGGTAATGAGAACATGGCAGGAGAGACTTTTCGGAAGCTATTTATGGTCAACAGAGGACATTTGTGGTCAACAGAGGATATTTGTGGTCAACAGTGGACATTTGTGGTCAACAGAGGACATTTATGGTCAACAGAGGACATTTGTGGTCAACAGAGGACATTTGTGGACCTATTATCCTTGTCGTACTCTGGTTGTGAGTACAGATAATAGATTGAGAGGGAACCAACATACTTGCTCAGAGGTAATGTGGACATGGCAAATATGGTGATTTCTTCGACGGAGCCTTCCCACTCAGAGGTAATGAGGACATGGCAGGAGTGGGCTCAATGAAGAAGGGGTGCATAGAGCTACTCAGAGGTAGGAGGACGTAGAAGTTCTATGCGAGGGGGCGGTTTGTTTTTTTTGGTGGTAGTAAAAACGACTCAGAGGTAATGAGGACATGGTCGTTTCGGAGATTGGCGGATCGATTACCCTTTTTGTGCACTGGGAGTACGGGTAGTGGATCATGAGGGAGGATCTCTTTCAGGAAGAAAGTTCAGAGGCGTAATTATACGTGACTTACTATCTGAAAGAGTGACCGGAATGTAAGTTCAGAGGCACCAGCTGGTACATAACTTGGTAATTTGGACTATTGAGGGAGTGAGAGTTCAGCGGCACCAGCGGGTGCATGGCTCGATAATCTAAAATAGGGTGGATGAGAGTTCAGTGGTACTAAAGGGGTACATGATTCAATAATCTGGAGAATGATGGATGAGAGTTCAGTGGTACTAAAGGAGTACATGACTCGATAATCTGGAGAATGATGGATGTGAGTTCAGCGGTACCAGCGGGTACATGACTAGATAATCTGGAGTGGATGTGAGTTCAGCGGTACCGGGGGGTACATAACTCACCAATCTGGGAAATTTGGAGGCGGAATGTGAGTTCAGTGGCACCGGGGGGTACATAACTCAATCATCGGGGACCTTTTATTTATTTATTTATTTATTTATTTATTTTTTTTGGATGTCGTTTCGGACGTAATACTTCTTTAGGAACTTGCCGTTGATGGGCAACATGGGCAAGCCTCAGACTGAGAGGATGACTCGGGCAACTTGATTATCAGGGGCTCCATGGGTGGAGCAGAACGTGGGGTTGTTGGCGCACTAGCCACCCCCAGCTTGGTACTCGATGCTGGGCGGGGAGTGGTTGGTTCGCTAGAAGTTTCAGACTTTGCATCAGGGTGACGACCCTTCTTGGGAAGGCGTATCGTCAGTGGCTTGTCGGAGGGATTGAGCTTCTCCGTTTGGGGCTGACCGACTCTCGGTAGTCTGATGGTAAGTGGCCCTGTTATGGGTCTCGGCGCTTGGCCGGACCTTGGCAGCCGGATTCTCATTTGTTCTTCTTGTGCCGACAGACTGATTGCGTCCTTACGCAGAGTAGCCGTAAGGGGTGCAGAACAGCCCGGTTTGCGAGCCTGGAGGTGGATCGTCAGAGGTTCTTCTGATCCTGTGGTTGTCTTGGTGTGAGCTTGCACCTCCTCTTCGACCAGGTGCTTCTTTGATTTTTCGTACAAACATGAATCTGAGTAATAAGATTCGACTCCTTTGAAGGGATCGATATCAGCAAACTCTGTCCTCACGAAGCCGTGCTTATCGACATATTTGAAGCACTGGTGTAGCGTGGAAGGCACGATCATGTAATCGTGTATCCAAGGCCGCCCAAGAAGGATATTGTAAGATTTGTCGGCATCTATGACGTAGCAGGTGACTTCTGATTGGAGATCGCCGATCTGACATTTCAAGCGTATCTTCCCTATTGGGTAGCTCCTGCCCGAATTGAAACCGCTAATGGCAGTGCTTGTTGGTGTTAGGCGGTGCATCGGAATGCGAAGATGATGTAGCAGACCCTTCGGAATGATGCTTATGGAGGATCCAAGATCAATGTGCATTCGATCCACCTTCACGTCACCGATGTATCCAGTGTAGTACAATGGGCGATCGTGCAGGTTAGTTTTGATGAGCATATCCTGCGGAGAGAAGACGATATTGGGCATTGCCCCTGTACACGCACTATCTTGGAGCTCTGCAGGTTGGTTATCTCCTGTAAGGTTGACCTGAGCCAAATATGCGTCGACACTTTGGAGCGCCTCGCTTAAAGCTGTGCGGACATCCTTCGAGAGCCTCAGGAGTTCGTATAAAGACAATTTGGCCGGTGTATTGGCCAATTGAGCCAAGATGTCGAAGTTGTAGGGTCTTTCTAGCCCCTGAGGTGTCTCCTTTCGGAGGGATTTGTCGAAGCGAGTCTCCTTTGGCCTAGGCTTGTCGGTCGTCGAAGGCTGAGCCGGTCCCGGAGTATCAGCGTTTGTGGGTTGCTGATCATTAGTCGGATTCTCGGCCACTGGTTGGGCTTGTGCTCCAGATCGAGTAGTGACAGCTGAGACTTCCTCCTTCTCTGTCGAGGTGGTGCGGCATGATCTGACCTTTCCACTTTTCTTTTTAGAAGGTAAAGTGGGCTGAGTCACCTCGTGGATTAGGTCCGGATGAACCCACATGATTTCCCCTCGTGATGTGGTGAGAGGTACTAAACCGGGAGTTTGATCACGGGTGGGCGGAAGATTAGCGATTTCCATCGTTGCCAGAGGGATGGGTATGACACCGTCTTGAGTCTCTGTTGGAGGGAAATTACCGAATTGTACGGACACCATGTTGGCTGCTACGGTTACCTCCTCGAAGTCGATAGCCAGAGCGTTCGAATCGATGAGGTTCTGGATATACCGTTTCAGTTGGTAGCAGTCGTGTGTAGCATGGTGGACATAGCGGTGGTAATGGCAGAATTTCGGATTTTCCAAATCAGCCGGCCGAGGTTCCCGCCTTCGTGGAGGAAGCTGAATTCTGTCCCCTTGTATAAGCATGTCCAAGATAGGCTTGACGTGGCCGTCTTCGAAAGAATAAGTGATTTGAGGCCATTGTTTGTCTGCTGGCTGTGGCTCGGGTTTCTGGGCTGTATCGGTCACCATAGCCTGCTTGCCTCTGTTGTCCCGGTTGTTGGAGGGGCTACCCCCATTGTCGCTGCTGGCATTGGGACGCTTCCCCTTGTTCTCTCCCTCTGAGATATGCAACCCCAGCTGGCGAGCTTTCTTCAATCGTTCTTCGGCACTTATCGCGCTGATGATAAAAGCCTTCCAGTCCTTGAATTGGCTTTCGCCCATCCAGAGACTAATTGTCGGGAGTAATCTCTTTTGGTAAATTTCAATCAAGGAAGAGTCCGGGTTGCCAGATGGCAACTTCATTACGGTTTGACGAAACCGCTTAATGTAATTCCTCGTCAGCTCTTTCTCTCCTTGAACGACGTCCATGAGGGTAGACATCGTGACGTCCTGCCCTACCTCGTAGAACCTCTCCAAGAACAAGCGCTTGAAGCCAGCGAAGGAGTGAATGCAATTGTCTGGCAGGTTGCGGTACCAATCGAAGGCGACTCCTTCCAGTGCCCCAATGAATAACCGTGTGAGGATGGCGTCATCATGGGGCAGATGGTCGGTAGTGACCTCAAAATAAGTGATGTACCGGCTTGCTGATGTTTTGCCGTCATATGGGTTGATATTGAACGGTTTATATCTTGGGGGAAAGGGAACATCCCTCCATTCAGCAGGATATGGTTGCCGTATTCTGAGGTCTTGAGAGTTTTCTCGGGCTTGGAACATTGCTCGGAGCTCCTGAACCTCTCTTCTTACTTCTCGAGCCTCATCTGTCGCGGTAGGAGCCGTTATCTCGGGAGCATTATTGCCCGGGTTTGGTGCCGCTGAATTTGAATCTATGTTGTTCGTGGGACCCACGCTTGTCTGACCAGGTATCACTCCCTGCAAAGTAGGAAGCGCTGCTTTGATCTCATCCACAGACTTGACCAAGGCGTGCAGTATGGCCTCCAAAGTGTCGATACGTTGGCGATCGCCGGAACCGCCTTGGCTGTTGTCCGTCATGAATGCCGTCCTCACGTGAGGAGTGACAGAAGGAGTGGTGGCGGACGTGCTCTCCGAGTCATACTCATGCATCGAAAAATCATCAAGATATGTGGGTATGTTTTCTTTAGGTTCGGACTCGGAAGGGGCAGTACCCCCAGCTTCTGAGCCTGCTTCGTTTAGGATGTCCTCGGGGACGTCGGTATCTGTTGTACCCGTTTGAGGATTTGCTTCCTCCAGTCCGTCTTCTTGGAATGTCGGGTTGTCGTACATGTTCGGAGGAGAGCTACCCCCAGTTCCAACAACCCCCAGTGACGTGGGCGGTGAACTTCCTACTGCTGCCGTTTTTGTCTTTGAACGGGTGTGTTGGAATACTCCAGCAGAGGATGATCCTTTAGACGATGGCTTCTTAGCTGCAATAGTTGACACCTTTGGACTGAAGATGCTGGTTTTCTTTCCTCTCCCCTCAACAGGGGCTTTCCGTGCGGAATTGCAGGAGGCCACAGGGGGTACCTCGTCTTCCGAGCTCGGATGTCGTAATCTTTGGAAGGCGGATGGCCGGTTTGCCGTGTTGCTGCAACAGCAGTTGACGATAATCTGGGCGCAGTGACGTCCCTGCGAGGTCTCTCTGCACGCCGAAGCCCCTTCTCTTTCCTTGCGCTTGTGGAGGATCGCCTCACGCAGGTCAGAGGGACCACTCTGTCCGTTCGCCGTCGGGGTTTGGACTTGAGCGGTTCTGTATAACTTCCCATCAGGGGCCCGTGTGATAATCAGCGGGATGCCCTGATAGTCAGAGGTTGGGGCAGCTATCTGGGCTTGATGAGCCCGTGCTGCCCTAGACTTCTTCTTTTTAGCACTTGTGGGTGCATAATAAGAAGAGACCAAGTTGAACATCACAGAGTCTGGCTTATCATCCAGAGAGTCATCAGGGTTCGGGCCGTACGAGAGACGGTCGAAAACTGATCGAGAGGAGCATGGAGCGGATGCTATGCGGCTGGGAGTGGAAACCGTGCAGGCTGTCTGTACGCGGTTGTCTCCTGTCGTCGGACGAGTTCTTATGCGGCTAGGAGCCATGACCGTGCAGGCTGGCCACATGCGGTTGGCATCTGTGGCCGCATGGGTTTTCTGCAAACAATTGACTTTTCTAGCCGCATGAGTTTCATCCATGCGGTCGGGAACTGTAGTCGCATAAGTTATGCGGCTGACAGAAGTAGCCGCATGAGTTTTCTTCATGCGGTTGGCGGATGTAGCCGCATGGGCTTTCTTCCTGCGGCTAATACTCTTCTGCGGTTCGGACCGCGTAGAGTCCCTCTTTGTCCCTGCAAGTCTAGCATCATAATGTTTTCTTCTGTCGGACTTGGGGGCAGCAGAGTTGTCTACGATCTGAAGTGGGACCGCAGGGGAATCCTTCTCGCCGTCTTAAGCAACAGAGGGCATCCCATCGAGGGCTTGAGGAGGAGCAAAAAACTTCGGTCTCCATTCTTTGCGAGCCTTCGTGGTGCGGGTGCGCTTCTGGGCCGGGCCAGCACTGCCTTCAGAAAGCATCTCTTCGAACGCCTGTTGGTCGAAGCGGACGACCATCTTCTTTTGTGTGGAGCCAAGTTTGGCTGCATCTGATTGCGTCACCAACTCCTCAGCCGTGGAGAAGTTAGTCCCCAGCAGAGTCGCCATCGTGTTTGCCATTGATTGTAAAAGAACAGAACAATTATCGGAGGACTGAACTTAGACTCACAATACAAACTCGCTCGCACAAAGAAAGCCTAGGGACGAAAACCTAGGTACAGCAGACTAAGTGCGATTGTTTATTTTTGATTCTGGGGGGTGACGATAGAGGCTCGGGAAAGCGACGGCCGCTCTGCCTTACTCCTTGGACGATCAGTATGCAGTCTTGACTCGGGGAAGATTTGCTCGGCGTTGACGAAGAAAGGCTCTTCTTGCTCCTCTCTGGTTGCTCTCTGGGCTTCTCTCTCTCTGTGATTGTCACGAAAAAAGGGGAACTCTCTCTGTGGGTATCTCTCTCTTCTTAATTTTTTTTTTATTATTGCCGCTCTCTTTTTTTTTGTATGAATGCTGCTGGCTATTTATAAGGGTGGGATGTGATTATTAGGGTTTGCTATCTGTTTGGAATGTCGGTGCTCCTTCATTCTATCTGGACCCTTGATCTTGATCATAACGAATCTCGGCCACTAATGCGAATAGCACCAAATCTTATGAGCAGTTAATGCTGATTGCTTTAAATCTTCGTGATTGGTTATGCTAATATCTGATTGCTCGCCACGTGTCTTGCTGATGATGTCAAATATTCTCGTTGGGATTCGGTCGAATCTTCAATGCCACGTCTTTTGATTGAAGATCCTGCCAGGGCCGCATAGAGTGGCCAATACTTGAACCGCAGGGAGATACCCTTCATGAGCCGCATGAGTCAACATCTCGTCGAGCCGCAGGGGACGAACTTTCCGTGAGCCTCATATGCGTGATCTTTGCGAACCGCAGGAGACGACCTCTCCATGAGCCGTATAGTTTCTGTAGGCCGCATGTGGTATTGAGCCGCATAGGCCGGGCTATGAGTGGACCGCATATTGCGGATTTCTGTTAATCATATTAGAATGACGCCTCACGGAGCCGCATGAAGCTGTTCTTTAACCGAGTCGCATGAGACTTTTGCCACGTGGCAACATAGGATTTCTGACAGATCGGGTCAGAGATCTTCTTCTTTTCTCGAAGAATCTGTTATTATGGCAGAGCCATTATGACACTTTATGTCAGAGACGTCGCAGCCGTCGAGTCGTGTCAGAGCATTAAATGAGGCCATTACTCCAATGGCCAACTGTAGGGGGGGTCACACGTGGCATCGATTTGAGCCGCATGTCCCCGAGCCGCATGAGTCTGGGGGTCTCCTTTTGGGCCGCATAAAGCAACTCCAGTATGAACCGCATAGGCTTGCTGTCCAGAGCCGCATGGGTCATTATGCCTTTATTTCTAATATTTTCCATGCTTCTACATATGTATGCTCAGTTCTGTAGATAGATAGGTTCTTTTTCTATGTAATCATGAATATCAATGAACATCTGTAATAGACTTCATCATATTGAAATCATGAATATCAATGAAAATGATCTCATTATGCGCTTTTTCAATACTCTATAGTACTTCTTTAAGCGCATGAGTCTTGTTATCTGACCGCGCTAATTCAGTGTGCGCAAGAGTTGTAATCCACTGAAGAGTTGTAATCCACTCCTTTGGGGCTCTGCGCTTTTGTTTTTCGTAGTGCACTTTATAATTTTTCATGCTTCTACAACTTGTGCTTAAGGTTATCATGTTTGACATGACTAGACTTGATAGTACTAGACCATGGGGTAGGGAGAACATGGGAGAACATTACCACCATATCATGCTATATATATATTTTATATATATATATATATATATATATATATATATATATATATATATATATATATATATATATATATATACATATAGGGAGCGGATCAAAAAGATCTGCTCCCGGAGCCGCTCGGGAACCCCCCCCCCCCCCGCCATATCATGCTATATATATATATATATATACATATATATATATATATATATATATATATATATATATATATATATATATATAAAAATAAATATATATATATATATATATATATATATATATATATATATATATTTTATACATATATATATATATACATATATATACATATATATATATATATACATATATATATACAAATATGTATATATATATATAGGGAGCGGATCAAAAAGATCCGCTCCCGGAGTCGTGCAGGAGCCCTCACCCCCCTCGTGCACCATTGGATCTAGCGGGCCCGCGTGGGGCTCGCGAGCTCGCCCGCTCGATCTAACTGTCGAGAGGGACGGGGCTCCCGATCCGCTCCTATATATATATATATATATATATATATATATATATATGTTCGTGTGTGTGTGTGTCACGCACCAATTCCAAAAATAGTTAGGAACCCAAGGCTTGATCATGCTAGCTGTATGGTTAGCAAAAGTATTCCCAATTTAATGGACTTATCCTAATTATAGTACACTATAAACTGAATCTACTCTATCACAACTATGTCTCAATCAACAATAATGAACAAAATCAAGAACAAATATGTGTCATGGTCTACAGCCCATTAGCATATATGTTTGGTATGAACCCGAAGAATAGTAGAGGTCCAGTAAAACTAGGCTAAATGAGCAAGATATAACAAGAAAGAAAATAGAAAGCACGATAAAATGATAAACTAACACTACAAGCAATATCTGAACCCTGCAGCGAAAATTATACCATCCACCTGTCTATACTATAAGCTCAGCAACAATCTGGAGAGATTACAAGGTCCTCAGAGTGACGTAACAAGATACAAAAGTATAATCTACAATATGAATTAAAATAAGTACATGAATAAATAGTTCGGACCATAACACGGTCCAATATCTCGCCATCGAAGCAGTGAACCACCCCTACAACCAAACAAGGACAAGGGGTGGCACACAATTTTGTGACAAGACACTATCCCACTCCATAATACGAACTAAATAATAACTGGCTAATCTACCAACTATGTGAATGCACGTCGAAGACTACTTTGGGATCGTACAGGTAGGTAAGGAGTGATATTAGCTTCAACTAATAATGCAACTATACTAGTATACTCCTGCCCAAACCGGTGACTAGTCCGCAGCTGAAAATAGAATATCCACTAGTATAGCCTATAATTCGGCACACTAAGGCTGATAAGGATATGGTAATCCCGTACGCCTATTAATAGTCTTCCCGGCCCATGAGTTGCACTAGTTATATCCATGACTCGAACAATTCATATCTCAATGCAAGTCACTAACTAGACTGAATCTAATCACTATATGTGCCAACATACGGACAGCTCGCATTAATGACCAGTCAAGTACGTAAGCCCGTGCCAACAAAATTTAGCTCACTCAAAGTGCTATGTTATGAGATGTATCCAGTCATAGAAGTCATAGAAATTAACTTTATTACTAAACAGGAGTCCTCTAACCTCTGAGTCACACATGCACTATCATATCGATTAAACCATTGATAGCACCCAAGTCACACTTGGACGCACACAACTAACCCATCTATTCCTATGCACAACAACAAACTATGTATTTAAATAGAATAAGAGAGGTAGCACGGTATCTTGCCTAAGTTTGCACGATGATTCAACGACGTCCTGCTAGCGAACTCGTCAATCCGAATGAAGCAATAAGGGTAGAAATCTCATAAACATCTTCGGATGCTGAAATAGACATTATGAACATCCTCAAAATTAGCAAAATAGCTAGGATATGCTACCATAAGTCTAATTTTGGACACAGGGGCAAAATAGTAATTTTAGGCCAAAATGGAGTCTAGCGTTAGACCCGCTTTGCACCAAAAATTATGCCCGGACAAAGGTTGTCCAAATTTTACAAATTATATATCTATTTAGGCCATAACGATGCCACGAGTCCAATGGTGGTGTCGGATTTGGAATCCGATGTCCCTGTTTGCCATGAATTATAAATGAACAGAACAATTATATCGGAGGACTGGACTTTTACTTTACAATACAAACTCGCTCATACAAAGAAAGCCGAGGGACGAAAACCTAGGTACAACAATCTAAGTACAATTGTTTAGTTTTTTCTGGAGGGTGACGGTAGAGGCTCGGAAAAGCGACGGCAGCTCTGCCTTACTCCTTGGACGATCGGACGCAGCCTTGGCTCTGGTAAAGAAATGCTCTTGGACGTGTGGGGGAGACTCCCTTGCGCTTTCGGTTGCTGGATCTCTGGATGTCTCTGTAGTGCTCTCTTTCTTTTCTTTTCTCTGCTCTCTCCTTGCTCTTCTCTCCGCTTCTCTTTTTGCCTGCAAGGAAATGACACCTTTCTATTTATAGGAATGAGGTGTGCTCATTAGGGTTTGTAAATGATTGCCTCCTTCAGAAGTCGGCGGTTAAGGATCAATTAATCTGGGCCATTCATCTTGAATATAATAAATTTGAGCAATTAATGTGATTGTATCAAATATCTGTGGGCAATAAATGTTGATTGCCATGAATATTCGTGATTTGTGATAGCCTGCCACATGTCCAATTTGCTTGATTTGATTTGATCTGGGCAATTATGACGATCGCAACAAATCTGATTTTTTTAGGATTTGATAGCACCCATAATTCCAGGGAAGATAAGACTGCCACGTGTCTCAATTGCCACGTGTCTTAACTGGACCGTCGTGGCAGAGCCGTATATGGGGGGTCCTCTCAGCCGTATGAATCCTGTAGCCGCACGTAGATGGGCAGCCGTATGGGGATGGACAGCCGCATGGGGATAGGCAACCGCATACAGAGGGGCAGCCACATAGGGATAGACAATCGTATGCAGATGGGCAGCCGCATGGGGATAGGCAGCCGCATGCAGTTGGGCAGCCGCAGCGGAATAGACAGTCGCATGCAGATGGGCAGCCGTATGGGGATACGGATAGGCAGCCGCATGTAGATGGACAGCCGCATGGGGATAGGCAGCTGCATGCAGATGGGCAGCCGCATGGAGTAGCCTCGGAACTTGGTAGATTTTGCCAGCTGTATGGAGATTTTCTCCACTTTTCTAGGATCATGCCATCATGTCAGAGTCATTATTACGTCCTTATGTCAGAGCTGTCATGGCTTTTCTTTGTCAGAGCAGCCGTTAGGGCATTAAATGTAGCCGAATGTAGAGAAGACTTTTTGAAGGCCATGTGACTTCTTTCTGAGCCGCATGGATCTATCCGAGCCGTATGGACCTCTGAGCTGCATGGACTTCTGAGCCGCATGGAGATCCTGAGCCGCATGGGGATCCTTCTGTTAGAGCCGTATAGGTCTTTCTTTATTCTTTTTCATGCTTCTATAGGACCCCCTTCAAAGTTTTCAATTTGCAAAATTGAAATACTTTGAATAAGAAGCATGGCCATGTAAAAACTCTTTGGGCCGCATAAGATGTTCTGGCCGTATGGATGTCTCAGCCGCATAGCCTCCTTAGCTGCATGGCCATCTGAGCCGCATGAGCTTTCCAGTCGCATGGGCTGCTTGGCCGCATAGTCTTCATGCCACGTGTGCAAATCTTTGCATTGATTGCCTTTAATTTGAGCCATCTTTTGGGGGGATCGCTTTGATACCGAGGAGTCGGTTATATTGCACACAGATCGAGGCGTCGGTCTATGAGCTCTACCTATAAATAGAAGCGTGTTTGGGACAAAGATACTTCTTTCTTCTCTCTCTGTCTTCGATTCTTCTTGCCCTAGCTTTTCTTATCTTCGACTTCCTTCTCTGATCAGCAGATAACAATGGCTCCCAAGTCCTTCAAGGTTGCGGCGAAGGCTGCGGCGAAGGAAAAGGGAGTGGCCTCCACGTCGGCTGCGATGCCTAGGGTTCATACCGATGCTCACCCCGTCATTAAGGGTAATGTCTTGGAAAGACCATCGAAGATGGCTCTGTTGCATGCTTTATGCACAAGCCTTTAATTCGTCTTTCACCGAACTATTCAATCTGTATGGACCGCATGTGCATCCCACGTTCAAGCCGCATGGGGGTATATCCCATGTCCGAGCTGCATGGGATTTGTCTTGACGCTTCACACGCTGGACCGCATGATGACCCTTCGAACAGAGCCGCATGAGTCCTCCTGAATCTAGCCGCATGGAGCCCCCCATTAAACGGGACCGCATAAGCTCGTCAGGATTGGGTCGCATGAGGCTCCAACCATCTCCTAACTTTGTTTCTTTTGGTTCTTGCAGAAACCCTGCCGAAGGCTGAGATCATTGTGAAGGAAGAGCTGCCGTCCTCTTTCAAACAAGAGTCATCGCTTGTTAAGGAGGAGGTAATACCAAAAACGGAAGAACAGAAAGGAGAGCTGGCGCCCATTGCTGTAAAGGAGGAGCCCCAGGCTGACGGCGATAGTACTAGAAGTTCTGACCTTCCTACTTTGGACGAGGATTTTGCTCAAGTACATCCTTCATATGCAAAATGGTTGAGGGATTGGTATATGCGCCACCGTAACTAGGATTCGTGGGCTCTGACAAATGTCCGCCTTTTGTCTTCATATTTCTGTCTATTTTTAGCTGTAGTTTGTGTTTTGCTTCCTTCGGTCATCAATGTAATATTTTTCCTTCTTATCTGAATGAAATAAAAGAGAACTTTTCTGGCTTGCTCATGATATGTAGTCATGTGAATGTAACTGATTTTGAACAGAATATATTCGCTCTGTTCTTTGTTTATAGTAGTTGCCCCAATGGGAGACTTTTTGTGGACCTATTATCCTTGGCATACCCTGGTTCTTGATACGGATAATAAGTTGGGAGATAACCAGCATACTTACTCAGAGGTAATGAGGACATGGCAAGCATGAAGGTTTCTTCGATGGAGCCTTCCTACTCAGAGGTAATGGGGGCGTGGTAGGAGTGGGCTCCATGAAGGGGTACATAAAACGACTTAGAGGTAATGAGGACATGGAAGTTCTATGTAGAGGGGTGATTTGTTTTTGGCGGAAGTGAAATGACTCAGAAGTAACATCGACGTGGTCGTTTTAGAAATTTGTGGATCTGTTACCCTTTTTGTGTACTGAGAGTGCGAGTAGTAGATCATGAGGGAGGAGCCCTTTCAGAAGAATAAGTTCAGAGGTATGGTCATACATGACTTACTATCTAAAAGAGTGACCGAAATGTAAGTTCAGAGGGACCTGCGGGTACATAACTCAACAATCTGGAATATTTGGAGGAAGAATGTGAGTTCAGCGGTACTGGATGGTACATAACTCAGCAATCTGGAATTTGGAGAATGTGAGTTCAGCGGTACAGGAGGGTACATAACTCAGCAATCTGGGATATTTGGAAGAAGAATGTGAGTTCAGCAGTACTGGAGGGTACATAACTTAGCAATCTGGAATTTTATGAATACGAGTTCAGCGGTACCGGCGGGTACATAACACAATAATCTGGGATTTGGAGAATGTGAGTTCAGCGGTACCGGAGGGTACATAACTCAACACTCTGGAATATTTGGAGAATGTCGTTTAGACATAATATTTCTTCAGGAACTTGCCGTTGACGGGCAACATGAGCAAGTCTCCGTTTTGTTTCGCGAGGCGGTAAGCACCGTTGGAGAATACAGACTCAATGATAAATGGCCCTTCCCACTTTGGCTGGAATTTGTCGACGGTTTTGTGAGTCATAACCATCAGCCTCCGAACTGCCTGAACGAGATCGCCCATTTGGAATGTTCTGATTTTAACCTTCTTGTTGAAGGCTCCGGAGATGCGCGCTTGGTATAGCTCGATTTGTTGCTGAGCCAAGAGGCGCTTTTCATCTAAGGCCTCCAACTCTTGTAGCGGCGACGATAGTTATCGTCCGTCATCAATTAGTAAGTAAGAGCGACGCGGAGCAAAGGTATTTGAGTCTCCAATGGGAGAACTCCCTCACTCCCGTACACCAGGGAGAATGGTGGGTTTCCAGTGGCCGTTCGGACTGTAGTACAGTACGCCCATAAGCATTCACCAAGCTTCTCGTTCCAGTCGCGTTTGTTGGATGATACGAACTTTTTGAGCAACTTGATGATGGATTTGTTGAATGCTTCTGTCAATCCATTCGCTGTCGGATTGTATTGCGTCGAAGCAACATTCTGAATTCGGTGTTTGTCGTAGAACCGATAGAAGGCGTGGCTTGCGAACTGCGGACCATTATCGTGGATGATCCTTCGGGGCAGTCCAAAGCGATAGATGACGTGATGCTTGAGAAAGCTGATCTCGTTTGAAGTCTTCACTTCTGCAAGTGGAACAACTTTCGCCCATTTGGAGAAGTAATCTGTGATTGCGAGTATGAAGCGATGTCCTCGGGAAGAAGGTGGAATGATCGGACCGATGATATCCATTCTCCATGCTTCGAATGGCCAGTACGCCACTGTCGGATGTAGAAATTCGGATGGCTGGTGGATGAAGTCCGCATGGACTTGGCAGGCTTTGCACTTTCTTGTATAGTCTATCTCATCTGCTACCATCGTAGGCCAGTAGTAGCCCATTCGGCGAAGACGGTCTTACAATTTTGGGCCAGGCTGATAGGCCCCGCAGACACCGTCATGGGCTTCGCGTACGACTTCTTTGGCTTCTGCATTTGACAGACATCGAAGCAATAATCCATCGTAGGATCGGCGATATAGCATTTTCGTCTCTGTATCGTAGAAGAATCAGAGAGAACACCTTCTGATAGAGGTGGCTTCCTTTGGGTCCTCCGGCAGAATATCGTAGACTATGAGGTCAATGAATGGTTGTCTCCAGTCTAGTGCTTCATCGATCATCTGAGCGGAATAACTCGCCACGAATTGAACGTTGTTCTTGGGACAGACCAGTTCATGGCCTATCACATCCACCGATTGATGAGCATAGTTCGGAACAGCTAGGGAAGCGGCAAGGCCAGCTAAGGCATCGGCTTCGATATTTTGGAGTCTGGGGACGTGTTCGATGAAGAACCCTTCAAATGATGAGATGATGTTGATCGCTATTTGGTGAAAGGAGATCATGTCTTCATGGCGGACTTCGTACGAATCCCGGATCTAATTGATGATTAACTGTGAATCGCCGTATGCTTCAAGATATTCTACCTCCAGCTCTCTCGCAAGTTGGAGGCCAATGACTAAAGCGTTGTACTCGGCAACATTGTTAGAGCAGGGTTCTGTGAGGGAGTAAGCGCGATTGATCACCAGTCCGGAAGGAGAAATCAGCACCACACCGACTCTGACGACGATGTTGCCCTTGGGCCCTGTCACGCCCAGATCCAGAATACTGGAGAGCGGGGGCAGACATAGCCAGCTACGTATATGAAATGGAATCCATCTCGCTATACGGTCACGGCTGTCTAGATACATGAGGGTTTATCTACAAGCCAACAGTCTCTTAAGGTCATGAACAAGCCTAGTGTCTCAATCACAAGCAAGTAAGTAAAAGTCACAAGATGTATGATCATTAAATATACAATAGTAAGGCGTCCCAAACATTACATATTCAGTTGATCATGAAGCTAGTCGTTACAAAATGTCAGGACTAGCAAGAGTTTAGTCATACATGATCAACCCTAGGATCTGTTAATCATGTTACAGCCCGTAGGCAGACAGTAAGTAAGTGCAATCGAGCTAAACAGGTGCTCGTCGGCTAAACGCCTCAAAAGAATATTTTTACAAAAGAGTGGGAGAACGAAAAATAACCCACTCGTTGCCAGGATTCCTTCTAGTGTTCACCATCTGGCAGGAATGTCGGTAGATCCTCGGTAGCTGCTCAGAAATCTGGCCACACAAAGCCAGCTGGGTCAGACCCCAGAAAGAGCAAGTGCCACAAAGGAGGCTTCACTTAAGAACCAAAACCAGCAATCAGCACAAGATATAAATAAAGTAAGAACTGGAAATAAAGAAAATACACCAGGATGATATACGACGAGATAACCATGGGACTATTCAGATAACCAGGTTACAACCCGTAAACCAAACAAGGACCGGGGTTGTAACCCTTCGTCTGAACAGAACTTAGAATTCTCACCATTTATCGGTAAAATAAATACAAGCATTCAGGTCGTTCAATAATCTGGAACAGGATCAGGGCAAGACTAGACTGGTTAGACTCCGTCCAATCACTTCACGGCCAAGCAAGAATTACGGCTTGATACTTTAACTAACTAGGGTTGTCACAAGCCTAATTACTAACAAGATGCAGTGAGATTATTCCACAGCCACAAGCCCTGCAGACCATCCAGGTTACCTATGTCGAAAGATTAGGGTTGAATTCAGGTGGGTACATCGTCCAGGAAACGCATGTACCCTTAAGTAGCTTAAAGGGTGCAACACATGACAGTGTGCTGGAAATGTGCCCTACTCGACGGCAGGTTACAGATCCCAAGCGCGCCCAGGTAACGGGATTGCCTGTAGCTGGGAAATCTCTTCATGACTAATATATTAATCTAGTTATTAGCCTTAGTCCATTTCAACAGGTACTCCTGACCGTGGTACTCAGGAGTCCCATCCTAGACATGATGCAAGACAGGACTGGTTTATTTATACAAGCACAATCGCCCACGGTGTCCAGGTTATTATACAGGTCATGTCATGCAAAGTAGCCGTCGCAACAGCTTATCAAGATATAACATGTCAGGTTATCAGGTCAAGTGTACTAATCAGGAGTGCGCCACGACGGGCCACTATCAGGTCATGTCAGGTTACTCATGTCAGGAGTGCACCACTATGGGTCACTATCGTGTCATGCTTAATTATCAATTCTAAACATATCAAGTAAATTCGTGATTATCAAGTTCAGGACAAAGGGCGTAAGGATATAAAATGGGCATAAAATATCTAATAAAATATCAATATACAGGGCTATAAAAGAGCTAAGCTTAAGGAAAATAAAACCAAATCTGACACGCTGACATGAGACCAAGTCAGCCAAAGGCCATACGCTCAGGTCAAACTATGCTCAGGCCAGCGTACACCTTGCTTGCTTAAGCTAGCGTACCAAGGCACGCGTACGCTCAAGCTACAGGTCAGCGTACGCTCAAGCTAGTGTACCAAAGGGTCCATACACTTCCAATGGGAAGCGTACGCAAGGGTCAGCGTACACCGGGGCACGCTCAAGCTACAGGTCAGCGTACGCTCAAGCTAGCGTACGCTCAAGACTGCGTACGCTTGAGCTAGCGTACGAAAGGGTCTAGGGCACGCTCACGCTAGCGTACGCAAAAGACACGCTGCCAACATGCAGCGTATCAAGGCTAGCATACGCTCGCTAAAGAGGAGCATACCCAAGTCAGCATACGCTCGCTAAAGAGTAGCGTACAGCTCAGTGGCGTAAGCTAAAAAGCTAGCTCACTATTCACTGTCTTCTCCAAATGGCAAGAACAGCAAGAACTCTAAAGTTGAATCTAAGCTTCAACAGTCCATATCTTGGTCAAAACAAGTCCGAATCCAACTTTTCAAAGGTCAAAATTGGATAGAATGAAATTCTCTACAACATGGAACCATCAAAACTTGAAAACAAGGAAGTTTGATAGATCAAAACCACCAAAATCTGAAAATAGCAAGACTCTAGATCTACAAGAATTAAAGCCTCAAAATGGAAAATGACAAGTTCTAATGTGGTTTAGAATAATGAGTAGAAGCTAATGAAACAATCAAAAAGGGGTTCTCTTGTGGAAGCAAGTTGCACTTGCCTATGGTGTTCTTGGTTGGTGGAGAAGAGTAATGGTAGGAGAAGGAGAAGTAAATGAGAATTATGGAGGAGAGAGAAGGTTGGTGGGGATAATAAAGAGGGGGGTTGTGGTGGAAATGAAAGAGAAGCATAGGCTAAGGTGTTCCACCCTTGGCCCATGATGAACCAAGCATTGGGTCGGCCGAACCAAGCCAACCCAAACCGAGATTAAACCAAGCCAAGCCAAGAAGAAAACTAAACAAGGAATCATGCAATACAAGAATAAATACGTACATGTATCCCAAAATATGTAATACGAACACAGACATTACAGCCCGGTCCTTCAAACACCGTCGAAGAACATTCGACATATATCATCGTGAGAGGCCGCATGTGAGTCGGCGATCTCATCTGGGATTTTTTCATATATTCTGGCCGACTCCGAGCCTGGGTGGGCTGCTAAAAAGTCTGCCAGAGCTTGACCTTTAACACCCTTTTGCGGGACGAAGATCATATGGTTGGGGGACAGTAATATTGCCCATGTAGCGAGGCGAGAGCTGAGTGCCCCTGGTGTAGAAGCATAAAAAAGAAGAGAAATATGATCCATGCGGCCAAGAGGCCACATGCGACTCAAGAGCCCCATGCGGCTCAAACACAGAGTGGACTCCATGCGGCTAGCAGAGGAAAGCCACGTATCCTTTTTAGAACGGCTATAACCAGCGTCATTCAAACGCAATTAATGCCCTGACGGTTGACAATTAATGCTCTAACGGCAGACAGCTGACAGCTGACAGCCCTGACGAAAAGTAGTCATGACGACTGACACAAGAGCAACATCTTCCTAGGGAACAGAAGAAAATCTTCACAACTTCGAGGCTAGTTTATGCGGCCAGTCTAGACGAGTTCATGCGGCCTGTGCAGAGAAACCTATGCGGTTCGATCATGAAGGTCCCCCATGCGGCTCGGTCGTGAAAGAAACCCATGCGGCTCGGCCATGAAGACTCTCATACAGCTCGGCCATGAAGACCCCCATGCGGCTCGGTCATGAACATATTCATGCGGCTCGGTCGTGATGACCTTCATGCGGTTCGAGTATAGAGACTATTCATGCGGCTCGGTCATGAAACCTTTCATGCGGCTCGGTCATGACGACCTCCATGCGACCCAAATATGAACGCTCCTCATGCGGCTCAACAATGATGATAGAACACGTGTCCTAAAGACAATCAAATTTTGGGTCAGATCCCAATGATTTGGGACACGTGGCAAAAGAATAAATTAAATTGATTCATTCAGATTTGCGAATATCAGCAAATCATCATGATGGGGATTTATTGCAATCAACATTAATGACTGACATGATTTAGCATAATCCTCATTAATGGCCCAGATCCTTCACGCTCAAGATTAATGGTCCAGATTGATCATTTACCAGGCCGCCGCCACTTTGAGAATGGGCAATCATTGTAAACCCTAATGATGCTCCCACTATTATAAATAGCAGGGTGCCATTCCCTTACAAAAGATACCGACAGAGAGAGATACGCACATATAGAGAGACACTCCCCCAATAATCAGAGAGAAAAATCCACATAGATCAATCCAGAGAGAGAGAAGCCAGAAGAGCAACACGAGGAGAGCAAGAAGAGCATTTCTTCATCAACGCCAACCATCTCGTCACAGGAGCCAAGGCTACGTCCGATCGTCAAAGGAGTAAGGCAGAGCTGTCGTCGCTTTCCCGAGCCTCTATCGTCACCCCCCAGAATCAAAAAATAAACAATTGTACTTAGATTGCTGTACCTAGGTTTTCGTCCCTAGGCTTTCTTTGTACAAGCGAGTTTATAACGTGAAGTAAAAGTCTAATCCTCCCATAAAACTGTTCTGCTCTTTTATATTTTATGGCAAACACGATGGCGACTCTGCTGTGGACAAACTTCTCCACGGTTGAGGAGTTGGTGATGCAATCGGATGCAGCCAAGCTTGGCTCCACGCAACAGAAGATGGTCGCCCGGTTCGACCAACAGGCATTCGAAGAAATGCTCTCCGACAAGAGCGCTGTCCCGGTCCAGAAGCGAGCCCACACAAAGAAGGCCCGTAAGGAGTGGAGACCCCGATCCTTCGTTCCTACTAAAGCTCTTGCAGAGATACCCTCTGTTGCTCAAGACGGCGGAGAAGACTCTCCCGCGGCCCAACTTCAGATCAAAGACGACTCTGCTGTCCCCAAGTCCGACAGAAGAAAATATTATGATGCTGGATTTGTAGGGGCAAAGAGGAACTCTATGCGATCCGAGCCGCATAAGGGTTCTAGCCGCATGGAGAAAGCCTATACGGTTACATCCGCCAGCCTCAGGAAGAAAACTCACGCAGCCACATCTGTCAGCCGCATAGCTTATGCGGCTACAGTTGCCAACCGCATGGATGAAACTTATGCGGCTACTGAAGTCAATCGCTTGTAGAAAACCCATGCGGCCACAGTTGCCAACCGCATGCGGCCAGCATACACGGTCGTGACTCCTAGTCGCACAAGAACAACTCATCCGTCAACTAAAGACAGACGCATGCAGACAGCCTGTACGGTTTCCAATCCTAGCCGCATAGCGTCGGTTCCACGCTTCTCTCGATCGGCCTTCGATCGTCTCTCATGCGGTCCTGACCCTGATGGTTCTTTGGATGATAAGCCAGACTCTGTGGTATCCAACTTGGACTCTTCCTATTACGCACCCGTGAATGCTAAAAGGAAGAAGTCTAGAGCAGCGCGGGCTCACCAAGCCCAGTTAGCTGCCCCAACCTCTGACTATCGGAGCGTCCCGCTGATTGTCACGCGGGCCTCTAATAGAAAGTTGTATAAGGCTACTCGTACCATGCCCCCTGCGGCCAATGGGCGGGATAGCCATCAAGCATCTCCCAATAACGAACGAAGGTAAGCAGGCGGGAGGCCTACACACTCGCGCGCTTGGAATTTCTGAGCCAGCAAAGCAAGTGACTTGCGTGAGGCCATCCTCCACAAACGCAAGGAAAGAGAAGATGTATCGGGGTACAAAGAGTCCTCCCACGGACGTCACTGTACCCAAGTCATCGTCAACTGCTACTACAATAGCACGACGATGCAAGAAGATCGGCAGTCTGTCTTTCAAAGACTACAACAGCCATCATCAGAAGATGAGGTACTACCCGTCGTCTCCTTCAACTCTGCTCGAAAAGTCCTCGCTGATGGAAGGGGGAAGAAGACGAATGTTCCCAGCCCGAAGATCTCAACCACTGCGACTAAAAGACTGTCGTCTAAGCTGGTGCCCACCACCGGAGTTTTCCAAGGTACTCGCTCTAAGACAAAATCTGCTACAGTGGGAGACTCGTCGTCCATAACGTAGGGGGTTGCTGGGGCTGGGGGTAGCGCCCCTCCGAGCCTCCACAGCAATTCGATGTTCCAAGAAGACGAGCCAGGGGAGACGACTCTCCTATCGGATACAGCAAACTTCAACGTCCCCGACGACATCCACAACTCCCAAGACGAGGCAAACTCGGAGGCTGGGGGTACTTTTCCTTCCGAGTCTGAATCAGAAGGGAACATACCCACATACCCCGATGACTTCTCACTACAGGGTTACGATTCGGAGGGCGCTTCCTCCACCGCTCCGTCTATCTTTCCTCATGTGAAGACGGTATTCATAACAGACAGCAACCAAGGTGGTTCCAGTGATCGCCAGCACATCGACAGTCTCGAAGCCATATTGCTTGCTTTGGTCAAGTCTGTAGACGAGATTAAAGCGGCCCTTCCAACTCTGCAAGGAGGTACGCCTGGCCAAACAAGCGCGGGTCCCATAGTCAATGCGGACTCGAATTCGGCGGCACCAAACCCGGGCAATAATCTACCGGAAACAATGGCCCCCACCGCCGTGGACGAAGCACGCGAAGCAAGAAGAGAGATCCAGGAGCTCCGAGCCATGTTCCACGCTCGAGAAAACTCTCAAGACCTCAGAATACGACAACCGTACCCTGCTGCATGGAGGGAAGTTCCATTCCCACCAAGATATAAACCATTCAATATCAATCCTTATGATGGCAAGACCTCGGCAAGTTGGTACATCACCTACTTCGAAGTCACCACCGACCATCTGCCCCATGACGATGCCATTCTCACACGATTATTCATCGGGGCATTGGAAGGAGTCGCCTTCGACTGGTATCGCAACCGGCCGGACAACTGCATCCACTCCTTCGCCGGCTTCAAGCGTATATTCTTGGAAAGATTCTACGAAGTAGGGCAGGACATCACCATGTCCACCCTCATAGACGTCGTCCAAGGGGAGAAAGAGCTGACAAGGAACTACATCGAGCGGTTCTGCCAAACCGCCATGAAGCTGCCCTCTGGAAATCCAGATTCCTCCTTGATCGAGATTTTCCAAAAGAGACTCCTCCCAACAATCAGTCTCTGGATGGGCGAAAGTCAATTCAAGGATTGGAAGACGTTCATCATCAGTGCCACAAGCGTCGAAGAACGACTGAAGAAGGCTCGCCAACTGGGATTGCACATATCAGACGGAGAGAACAAGGGCAAGCGTCCTAACACCAATAATGACAATGGGGGTAGTCCCTCCAACAATCGGAACGGCAGGGGCAAGCAGGCTATGGTGGCCGACACGGCACAGAAACCTGAGCCAAAGCCAGCAGACAAATAATGGCCGCAAATCACTTACTCCTTCGAAGACTGTCACGTCAAGCCCATCTTGGACATGCTCATACAAGGGGACAGAATTCAGCTTCCTCCACCAAGACGGGAACCGCGGCTGGCAGAGATGGAATCCAAAGTACTGCCATTATCATCGCTATGTCCATCATGCTACACACGACTGCTACCAGCTGAAACGGTACATCCAAAACCTCATCGATTCGAACGCTCTGGGAATCGATTTCGAAGAGGTAACCGTGGCAGCCAATATGGTGTCCGTACAATTCGGTAGCTTCCCTCCGACGGAAACTCAAGACAGGGTGGTCCCCATCCCTCTGGCGACAATGGAGATTACCAATCTTCTACCTCCCCGAGATCAGGCTGCTGGTCTAGTACCCCTCACCACATCACGAGGGAAGGTCATATGGATCCATCCAGACTTGGTGTCAGAAGTGACTCGGTCCACACCATCTTCCACCTACAAGAAGAAAAATGGAAAAGTCAGGACCTGCCACACAATCTCGACAAACATCGAGGAAGCTACAGCCATCGTCACGCAGCCTGGAGCACAATCCCGACCTGTGGTTGACAATCCAGCTGAAAATCATCAACCCACTACAACTGATGCTCCGGGACCGGCTCAGCCTTCGACGACCGACAAGCCTAGGCCGAGGAAGACTCGCTTCGACAAATCCCTCCGAAAATAGACAGCCCAAGGGCTAGAAAGGCCCTACAACTTTGACATCTTAGCGCAATTGGCTAACACACCGGCCAAGTTGTCACTGTATGAACTCCTAAGGCTCTCCAAGGACGTTCGTATTGTATTAAGCAAAGCACTCCAAAATGCCGATGCCTATCTGGCTCAATCCAACCTCACTGGGGAGGACTCACCTATGGATCTCCAGGACAGTGCCTGTACTGGCACGATGCCAAACATCGTCTTCACTCCGCAAGATATGCTCATCAAAACTAATCTGCACGATCGCCCACTATACTATACTGGATACATCGGCGACGTAAAGGTGGATCGGATGTACATTGATTCTGGCTCTTCCATAAGCATCATCCCGAAGGGTCTGCTACATCATCTCTGTATCCCAATGCATCGCCTGACACCTACAAGCACCGCCATCAGCGGTTTCAATTCGGACATGAGCTACCCTATTGGGAAGATTCGTCTGAAGTGTCAAATTGGCGACCTCCAATCCAAAGTCACCTGTTACGTCATAGATGCAGACACTTCTTACAACATCCTCTTGGGGCGTCCGTGGATACACGATTATATGATTGTGCCTTTCATGCTGTACCAGTACTTCAAATATGTCGACAAATACGGCTTCGTGAGGACAGAATTTGCTGATATCGATCCCTTCAAAGGGGTCGAATCTTACTACTCAGACTCCTGCCTGTCCAAAAAGTTGAAGAAGCATCTTGGTGAAGGAGATGTACAAGCTAGTACCGAGACAGCCACATGATCAGAAAAGCCTCTGACGATCCACCTCCAAGCTCGTAAACCGGGCAGGTCTGCACCCCTTACCGGCACTCTGCGTAAGGACGCAATCACCCTCTCGGTACAAGAAGAGCAGATGACAATCCGGCTGCCAAGGTCTGGCTAAGTGCCAAGATCTACAACAGCGCCACTAACAATCAGACTGCCGAGAGTCGGTCAGTCCCAAACGGAGAAGCTCAATCCCTCCGACAACCCACTGACGATACGCCTTCCCAAGAAGGGTCGTCACCCCGATGCGAGGTCCGACACTTCTAGCGAACCAGCCACTCCTTACTCCACATCGAGTACCAAACTGGGGGTTGCTAGTCTGCCAACAACTCCATGCTCAGCTCCATCAACTGAACCGCTGACGATCAAGCTCCCCAGGTCGTCCTCTCAGTCTTCATTCACACAGGGGGTAGCCGAAGAGGAACCGGAGCTAGCCAAGTATGTAGCTGCCCACACTGATGTTCCCTCCGCAGATGATGTAATCCCCTTAGAAAAGATACCTTACTTCATCAATAAAGGGCTATTTTTGAACTACATCGAGCTTAATAAGCTTTGTACAATGTACGCTATGGAACACGGCATAGGCACTCACCTACACACACAGGTGACGAATGTCCACACCACTATCCAGCTTACTCCAGTAGAAGATGCTTACCGAATAATCGAGGGAGGAGACCATCCAATCATCTTCGGCCGGAAGGACGATCCGCATCCCTTCACAATAGAAGAAGTCGACCTTGGATCGGATGCCGGAAGACTACCTCTGTATCTTTATAGCCCCCAATCTAAATATCTCATGCAGAAACAGGGGTATAACCTGGAAACGACACCGGGCTTGAATTACGGTACTGGACAACGATCACCTTTGATACCCCCGGTCCCGGCTGGAAAACCACGGGACTACTATAGCAAGACTCGATGTGGATTAGGGTATGTAACACCCACAACGACCCCTGAAAGATCAGATGAAGAGTACGACTGGTATTCACATTCGACCGGGTCACCAACTTCTGACTCGGATACCAGCATCGGAGACGTGTTCAGACAAGTCCTGTCAGTCAACATGGCATTCAGCGACGCCTATAAAGAAGACGAGGATATCCTAGAACTTCTTGAGCTAGAACCATGGGCACAACAGCTAGACGAACAATGGGAGAAGCGTTTCGAGCAAAGAGAACCTCCCACTGAAGACGAGGTCATACAAGTTAATCTTGGTGATGAAGCCTCCCAAACACTACACCAAAATAGGTGATTGCCAACGGTTATTACCGTGACAAATAATTTTTGTCACGGTAATAACCGTGGCAAATTGGCCGTGACTAATATTTGTAACACTTTTTGTCACGATTATTACCGTTACGTAAATAAACACTTGTAACGCTTTTTGTCACGGTTATTATCGTGACTAATTTTATTTTTTTAACAGTTATTACAGTTACAAAAATGTACTATTGCGTTACTTATTTTTCACTTTTGTAACGATTATAACCGTTACCAATATATATTTTTCTGAAAAAAATATAATTTTAATATTATCCATTAACCTATATTCAATAGGCTTAAGAGCAATAGATAACCGAAAATAAAGTCTTATCAATATGCACATAAATTTAAATTCATATTGCAATAGTTGTACACAACTCATAACATTACAATATTTAAACCCTCAAGATGGACAGAAAGGAGAACAACCATTCTCTTCTCAACACAAACACAAAAGAAAACAAATTCCTCTATTATAGATATACTAACTACTCTATAGTTTTTATGATGAGCCTCTTCAGAGAAGTAGCAGTCCATTTACAAGATATGCTTCTATCCCAACAGCTGAGCTAGAATAGAGATATGTCAGCCCCCTTGCCGCTCGAAGTGCTGGGATAACATGATAGGTTCAGTAATCAGCACCTGGGGTCAGAAAATTAGCCATATGAAAGTATTAATATGAGTAGAAGAACTGGTAACACTATCTCAAAAAAAAGACAAAACAGATGGGTAACTGCATATTCCACTTATGATTCTGATAATTTTGGCAAGGATAACAGCAAGCTCCAAATTGTTTAGCTGTGGAAGGAACAAATATGATCTTTAATTCACCTTTCACATCATATACAAAGATTTGAAGAGAAACCCATGCAGAACATACTTGACCGCTGACAAAAGGAACAATAGTTGCTTCATTGACGATTGCCAGTAAGACCTATCCTCTCCTGTTAACAGCATAAAAGCCGCCAATTTCTGAAGCTTCAGTCGTTAGAAATATCGGATCTGGACTAATCCGATTTCTGTATACTGCTGTAGCTGTCTCCAAATCATAGACAAATAGAAGTCCAAGCTTTGTAATGACATATATCAGACTGTACTTTTGAGAGATCTGCCAAAAAGATTTGTTGAATTAAAATTTAGAGAGTACATCACTATCTTGTAGATAAAATACTATTAGAATGGCCCAAAAAAATTCACCTGCATCGCTACAGGGAAGTCATCAGCAAAATCTGGCGGGAAAAACAGATCTGCTTGTTTCTTTGCAAAGCTGGGTTTTCCTGAATGATATTCAACACTTGGTTACTAAATACACAGTTCTAACTTCTAACTTCTAACTGAAAAAAAAGACAAAACAGATAGCTTAGCATATAGTCCTAACTTCTAACTTCCAAGGCTTACTATATAGCCCCTCCTACTCCTGAAATATATGTTTATACTTGCATGGATCAAACCTAAATATTTCTCATAGAACCAAAAAAGGGTAAAATTGTCATGCTTGACTTATTGCTGTTATATTTAGATAATAGTGGAATTATATGAGTTAAGCAAATGCCTTTCCAGGTGATGCAGCAAATGGGATCCTAATAGGAAGTGATTTTGATGTATGTTTAGTGGTAAATAAAGTAAGCAGCAAACCTAAAATAAATAGAGAATCATTTATTTATCCATTTGTTGCAAATAAGAGAAAGTAGTTATAATGAATGAATTAACTAGACTACATGTTGCAAGAAAAATCTTCTCTTGAGTCATTCTGGTGGATTCCCTTCCACTTGGGATGGATTGGCCCCATTCCCTCATCCTTAAAGCTATCTGACTCTTGCCACACACCTATAGAACACAATAAAGAATCAAAAAGGTTTCTGATATGAAGATAAGTTAGCGAGAGAAATATGGAGGGGTCAATGACCCCTTCCTTGGTCATATTTACAATCAAGATTGTGAACACTTGTGTGCCAAGCCATTATGTTTGAAGTCAATGTAGCCCAAGCCATTACTGATGTGAAATTCTAAATTGTTTGCCTCTCCACATACAACTAGACAGCTAGTATATATGAATCAGAAAAGGTTCCAATGAGACAACTCAAATTGTTGCAAGCATGTATGAAATTCTCCATTTGATTCAAGAAAAAAAAAGTTCATAGTAGTTTTCCAAGAGTAGAGCGTGCCTTTAGTTATTTTAGAATGGAACTTTCCTCCAACCTCCACAAGCTTCTTCTTCCAATCCTCTTATAGGGTCAAAAAGAATCTCATTTATACAAAGGTACCAAGGTATTAACAATACAACAGTAAACGATTGGTAGTGTCATGAAGATAGGTTTTAACATCAGTCTTATAGGGAAGGAAAAAAATAGGCTAAACAACTTTTCTTGGATGAAAATAAACTCTTAGACATTTACTAAGTGACTATGGAAGAAAAGAGCACCCTTTATTGCCTTGACAATACTAACCTTTAGCTCATACATTCAAATAATAGAAAATGCAGTATGAATGCAAGGCAAAAGCACACGTGCATACACCCATAGAGATTAAGGTGTCTTCATTTCTACACATCAATTGTAACAATCATACTGTTATAGAAAAAAGAAGCTATACCATAACCATGGCCTTGCTCAGTTCACCAGCTACATCAACTTTCAGGTCCTCCAATCTTTATCAGCTAGAGTCTGACAAATAAAGAACGAGAATCGCTGCTCCAACTCGTCGAAGAGTATATCGATGTGTTCGCTGGAGCTATGAAGATATGCCAGGATTGGACCCCGAGATCGTACTCCATAAACTCAATATTCGTCCGGATGCAAAACCTGTCAAGCAACAGCAACGACGGTTTCACCCTGATGTCATGAATGTTATTGAAGCCGAAGTCAACAAACTGATAGCCAGCGATTTCATTCGTGAAGAGCAGCATCCAGACTGGGTAGCCAACATCGTACCAGTTCTCAAAAAGAACGGGAAGATCCGAATATGCATTGACTTTCGGAATCTGAATGAGACATGCCCTAAAGATGAATTCCCTCTCCCTATCACGGATATTATGATCGACAACACCTGCGATTTCGAACATATGTCCTTCAGGGATGGCTTTTCAGGATACAACCAGATCAAGATGTTCCATGACGACGAGAAGCATACATCATTCCGAACACCAATTGGTACATATTGCTACACCGTTATGCCTTTTGGTTTAAGGAATGCTGGCGCCACTTACTAGAGAGCTATGAACATCATCTTTATAGACCACTTGCGCAAGACAGTGGAATGCTACGTCGATGACATCGCCGTCAAAAGCCGTTCAAAGGAAGATCATCTGTAAGATCTCAGGACAGTATTCGACCTAATGCGAGCCCATAATTTAAAGATGAACCCTACAAAATCATTCTTGGGTGTCTCCAGCGGAAAATTCCTGGGCTTCGTCATCACTTCTCAGGGCATTCACATCGACCCCGAGAAAACAAAGGCAATCATGGAGATGGGTCCCCCGAGAAATCTCTGCGAACTCTGAGGCCTCCAAGGCAGGCTAGCTTACATCAGGAGATTCATCTCTAATCTCTCCGGACGATGTCAACCATTCACCCATCTCATGAAGAAGGGAGTCTCTTTCGTATAGGATGAGGAATGCCAGCGCGCTTTCGACAGCATCAAAAAATATTTGTCGAATCTTCCAGTCCTGGTAGCTCCTGTTGCTGGGAAGCCATTCCTGCTCTATGTACGAGCTATAGAACATTCTCTTGGTGCCCTATTGGCACAGAACAATGATGCGGGCCACGAACAAGCTATATACTACCTCAGTCGAAAGATAATTGGGCCAGAATACCAATACAAGGCCGTAGAGAAGGAATGCCTTGCTCTCGTATTCGCAATCCAGAAGACGCGATACTACGTCACGGGACAAACCATCCACGTGATATCGCAGATCAACCCCCTCAGGGTCCTCATGACCAAACCGGGGGCACTCAGATCTCGTCTTGCTACCTGGGCGATATTACTATCACCATACCACATGATCTTTATCCCGCAAAAGGCTGTTAAAGGCCAGGCTCTGGCAGACTTTCTAGCAGCCCATCCAGGTTCGGAGACGACTAGGGTATATGAATAGATACCGGACGAGGTCACCAGTTCAAATGCAATCTCCCATGATGCCATCTGGCGAATGTTCTTCGACGGCACTTCGAGAACTGGACCCAAAGGCAACATCATCTCTAGAGTTGGAGTGGTGCTGATTTCTTCCTCCGGCTTAGTGATCAACCGGGCCTACTTACTCACAGATCCCTGTTCAAATAATGTGGCCGAGTATAATGCCTTGGTCATTGGCCTCCGACTTGCAAAAGAGCTGGGGGTAGAGTATCTTGAAGCATACGGCAACTCACAGTTAATCGTCAATCAGATTCGGGGGTCGTATGAGGTCCGCCACGAAGATATGATCCCGTATCATCGAATAGCAATCGACATCATCTCGTCTCTGGGAGGATTCTTTATAGAACATGTTCCCAGACTCTAGAACATCGAGGCCAATGCCCTAGCTGGTTTGGCCGCTTCCCTAGATGTGCCAAATTACGCTCGTTATCAGATCGACATAATAGGCTGTGAACTGGTCTGTCCTAAGGATAACGTTCAATACATGGAAAGCTACTCCGCCCTTTCTGTTGATGAAGCACCAGACTAGAGACAGCCATTCATCGACTTCGTAGTATACGACATCCTGCCAGAGAATCCGAAGGAAGCTACTTCTATCAAAAGACGTTCTCTCAGATTTTTCTACGATACGGAGACGAAAATGCTGTATCGCCGATCCTATGATGGTTTACTGCTTTGGTGTCTATCAAATACAGAAGCCAAGGAAGCCATACGCGAGGGCCATGATGGTGTCTACGGAGCCCATCAACCTGGCCCAAAACTGCAAGACCGCCTTCGCCGAATGGGCTATTACTGGCCCACGATGGTTGCAGACGCAATAGATTATGCACGAAAGTGCAAAGCCTGCCAAATCCATGCCGACTTCATCCACCAGCCATCTGAATTCCTACATCCGACTGTGGCCTCTTGGCCATTCGAAGCATGGGGTATGGACATCGTCGGCCCAATTACCCTGCCTTCGTCCAGAGGACACCGATTCATACTCGCAATCACCGATTACTTCTCCAAATGGTCAGAAGCCATCCTATTGGCAGAGGTAAAAACTTCAAACGTGATCAGCTTCCTTAAGCATTATGTCATCTACCGCTTTGGACTGCCCCGAAGGATCATTCACGACAATGGGCCACAGTTTGCAAGCCACGCATTCTATCGGTTCTGTGACAAGCACCGAATTCAGAACATTGCTTTGACACCCTACAACCTAGCAGCCAACGGGTTAGCTGAAGCATTCAACAAAACCATAATCAAACTACTCAAGAAATTCGTATCTTCTAACATGTGCGACTGGAACGAGAAGCTCGGCGAATGCTTATGGGCGTATCGCACCACAGTTCGAACAGCCACCGGGAATACACCGTTCTCCCTGGTATACGGGAGCGAGACAGTTCTCCCATTAGAGACTCAGATCCCCTCACTCTGTATCGCCCTCACACATCAGTTGACGACAGATGAAAACCACCATCGCCGACTACAGGAATTAGAGGCCCTAGACGAGAAGCTCCAGTTAGCTCAACAGCGAATCGAACTATATCAGGCCAGAATCTCCGGAGCTTTCAACAAGAAGGTCAAGGTCAGAACATTCTAAGTAGGCGATCTCGTTCTGGCGGTTCGGAGGCCGATGGTTATGACGCATAAAACCGTCGGTAAATTCCAACCGAAATGGGAAGGCCCGTTCATCATTGAAGCCGTATTCTCCAACGGTGCCTACCGCCTCGCAAAGCAAAATGGAGACTTGCTCATGTTGCCCATCAACGGCAAGTTCCTAAAGAAGTATTATGTCTGAAACAAAATCCTCGAGACATCTCAGAGTGTCGAGTTATGTACCTTCCCGTACATCTGAACTTATATTCTGGTTCCATACATTAAGTCATGTACCCGCTGGTACCTCTAAACTCATCCCCATATTTTCCATACATCGAGTCACGTACCCGCTGGTACCGCTGAACTCACCCTCATAATTTTCTAGATTTTCGAGTCACGTACCCGCTGTTACCACTGAACTCACACTTTTATAATATCGAGTCATGTACCTGCTGGTGCCTCTGAACTTATATCCCGGTCACTCTTTCAGATAGTAAGTCATGTATGATCATACCTCTGAACTTTCTTCCTGTAAGAGATCCCTCCTCATGATCCACTACCCGTACTTCCAGTGCACAAAAAAGGGTAAGTGATCCACAAATTTCCAAAATGGCCATATCCTCATTACCTCTGAGTCGTTTCACTTTTGCCAAAAACAAATTACCCCTTTACATAGAACTTCCATGTCCTCATTACCTCTGAGTCGTTCTATGTACCCTCCTTCATTGAGCCCACTCCTGTTATGTCTTCATTACCTCTGAATGGGAAGGCTCCATCGAAGAAACCTTCATGCTTACCATGTCCTCATTACCTCTGAGTAAGTATGATGATTCCTTTTCAACTTATTATCTGTACCCACAATCGGAGTACGTCAAGGATAATAGGTCCACAAATATTCTCCGCTGAGTCCACTCCTGCCATGTCCTCATTACCTCTGAGCAGGAAGACTCCACGGTAAAACCTCTGTACTTACCATGTCCTTATTACCTCTGAGTAAGTATGTTGGTTCTCTCTCGTCTTATTATCCGTACCCTGAACAAGGGTACGCCAAGGGTAATAGGTCCACAAATGTCCTCTGTTGACCACAAATGTCCTCTGTTGACCACAAATGTCCTCTGTTGACCATAAATATCCTCCATTGAGTCCACTCCTGCCATGTCCTCACTACCTCTGAGCGGAAAGACTCCACGGTAAAACCTCCGTACTTACCATGTCCTCATTACCTCTGAGTAAGTATATTGGTTTCCTTTCATCCTATTATCCGTATCCTAAACCAGGGTACGCCAAGGATAATAGGCCCACAAATATCCTCTGCTAAGTTTCTTAACATAAATCTACCATCTCGTCATGCCCTAGGAGCCCATCCGCTCTACGGTATTCCCTTTTCCCAATACCGAGAGCACCCATGACCACTTTGCCATGGCTGTTTCGGATATCCTGACCAAACTTGTTATCCGTACCTAAAACCAAGGTACGCCTAGGGCAACAGGTCCACAAATAATCCCCCAGCAGGTCCAATTCCACAAACACCACAAGTACAAGAAAGAGAAGATGAGTCGAAACATGCTCATTTATTCAAAATTTAAAGTACTACATCATCTGGAATCATATCCCTTAACAAAAAGAAAAAAAAGAGAAGGGAAAAAGGAGCAAAAGAAAACAGAAAACCGATCACTGCTCTGGGGCACATAGTGTCGTGAGACGGTCCGTCAGCAAGGCAACCGACCGCTGAAACCTCTTTCTAGCTCGACGCTCTGTCTCTTGGGTCAGCGCCTGTAATGCCTGTGGTTCGTATTACGTATTTGGAATACGTGTACATATTTTATCTTGTATTGTTTGATTTCTGGCTTAGCTTTTCTTCTTGGCTTGGTTTATTTCCTTGGAGTGGTTCGGCTTGGCTTGGTTTTACTTGGTTCATTACGAACCAAGGTGAACCCCCTATCTACCACCACCACTCATATTTATTACCTATTCTTCTTCTCTCTCTTCATTAATCTCTTCTTCTTCTTCCATTTACTCCCTTCACCTACCAGAGAGAGAAGAGAGAGGTCTAGGCAAGTGCAACTTGCTTCATGGAGGAACTCTGATTTTATTGCTCCATTCTCTTCTTTACTACATTCTAAAACACTTTAGAACTTGGCATTTTTACTTTCCATGGCTAGATTCTTTTAGATCTAAGTTTACTTTATTTTTGGATTTCTTGGGTTTTGATCTACTTAATCCTATTATTTCTGAGTTTTGAGGGTTCTATGTTGTAGAGAATCTCGTTCTACCCCATTTTGACCTATGGAAGTTCGGATTTGGGCTCCGAATGATAGAGTTATGCAGCTTGGAAGCCATGGCTTATGGTGTACTTCTTCTCGGAAATTTGGAGAAGAAGCACAGTCCCGAGCCGCATGGTGTACTTGACCGTATGAACATTCATGCGGCAAGTCAGTTCCAACCGCATGCACTATTGCCTTGACTTGACCGTGTGACAAGTTCATGCGGCAAGTATTCCGGCCGCATGGGACCCAGTCAGTTCAGCCGCATAGAGCTGTGGACCTTATCCTGCCGCATCAGCTTATCTTGGCCGCATGAGTTGGACCCAGCCGCATGTGCACAGCCTCGATGAGCCGCATGAACCAGACTCACTCGCTGGCCGCATGAGTCCTATATCCGCCAGCCGCATGAGATCCTGAACCTTATAAGCCGCATGAACCCCCCCGTCAGCCGCATAAGCAATCACCTTGACCCAGCCGCATGGGGCTCGACTTGGTTGAGCCGCATGGACTCATTTTCGCCAGCCGCAGGAGTACCCTTGCCATCCTGGCCGCATGTGTCTTTCCCTTCTCTTGGCCGCATGAGTTTGATTTATTCCAGCCGCATGAGAATCCCTCTCCTGCGAGCCGCATGGGTCCTTAGTTCCCCCGACCCGCATGAATCTCTCCCCAGCCGCATGAACCCGACTCCTTCCCCAGCCACATGAGATCCATCCTGGCCGCATGTGCCTTAGCCGCATGGCTCTTCTATAGCCCTGTATATTGATATTTTATTAGATATTTAACGTCCATTTTATATCCTTATGCCTTTTGTCCTGAACTTGAAAATTATGAATTTACTTGATATGTTTGGAAGTGATAATTGAGCATGACATGACAGTGACCCGTAGTGGTGCACTCCTGACATGACTAACCTGACATGATAGTGGCCCGTCGTGGCACACTCCTGACAAGTACACCCGACATAATATATCTTGAACAGCTGTTGCGACGGCTACCTGACATGACATGACATGTATAAATAACATGGACACCGTGGGCGATTGTGCTTGTACAAATAAACCAGTCCTGTCTTGCATCATGTCTAGGATGGGACTCCTGAGTACCACGGTCAGGAGTACCTACTAAAATGGACTAAGGTAAATAACTAGAATTACACAGTAGTCATGAAGAGATTTCCCAGCTACAGGCAATCCCGTTACCTGGGCACGCCTTGGGATCTGTAGCCTGCCGTCGAGTAGGGAACATTTCCAGCACACTGTCATGTGTTGCACCCTTCAAGCTACCTAAGGGTACATTCGTTTCCTGGACGATGTACCCACCTGAATTCAACTCTAAATCCTTCAACCCGGGTGACCTGGATGGTCTGCAGGGCTTGTGGCTGTGGAATAATCTCACTGCATCTTGTTAGTAATTAGGCTTGTGACAACCCTAGTTAGTTAAAGTATCAAGCCATAATTCTTGCTTGGCCGTGAAGTGATTGGATGGAGTCTAACAGTCTAGTCTTGCCCTGATCCTGTTCCAGATTATTGAATGACCAGAATGCTTGCATTTATTTTACCGATAAATGGTGAGAATTCCAAGTTTTGTTCAGACGAAGGGTTATAACCCCGGTCCTTGTTTGGTTTATGGGTTGTAAGCTGGTTATCTGAATAGTCCCATGGTTATCTCGTCGTATATCATCCTGATGTATTTTCTTTATTTCCAGTTCTTACTTTTATTTATATCTTGTGCTGATTGCTGGTTTTAGTTCCTAAGTGAAGCTTCCTTTGTGGCACTTGCTCTTTTTGGGATCTGACCCAGCTGGTTTTGTGTGGCCAGATTTTGGAGCAGCTCCGGAGGATCTACCGACCTTCCAGCCAAATGGTGGCCACTAGACGGAACCCTGGCAACGAGTGGGTTTATTTTTGATCTTCTACTTTATTGTAAAAATATTCTTTTGAGGCGTTTAGCCGACGAGCACCTGTTTAGCTCGATTGCACTTTACTTACTGTCTGCCTACGGGCTGTAACATGATTGACAGATCCTAGGGTTGATCATGTATGACTAAACTCTTGCTAGTCCTAACATTTTGTAACGACTAGCTTCATGATCAGCTGAATATGTAATGTTTGGGACGCCTTACTATTGTATATTTAATGATCATACTTCTTGTAACCTTTTACTTACTTGCTTGTGATTGAGACACTAGGCTTGTTCATGACCTTAAGAGACTGTTGGCTTGTAGATAAACCCTCATGTATCTAGACAGCCGTGACCGTATAGCGAGATGGATTCTATTTCATATACGTAGCTGGCTTTGTCTGCCCCCGCTCTCCAGTATTCTGGTTCTAGGGCGTGACAGCGCCGCCTCGTCCTCCAGATGAGCGTGAGCTTGCCAGTTGTCCTCAAATTTCTTGAAAGCCCGCTCCAGGTTAACAGAAGATCGGGAAACCTTCTCGGCCTCCTGAACAATTGACTCATGTTCCGCATGAGCAGCCCTCAGCTCCGACTCTAGGAAGGCCAATTCCTTCTAAAGTGCGAGAATTCGCTCCTTCGTGTCAGCTATTCCACGAGAAGCTGCCTCCTCCCGAGCCCTACAAGCGTGACTTCGACGACCCAGCCTGTCGTACGAAGCAGAAAGCTTGTCAAGGTCCCCCTTCACAACTGGCCCGACAGTGTCTCGAGCGAGCTGTATCCTATCCCGAGCGGCAATAAGGAAGCCCCGCTCCCGTTCAATCGCAGCAGGCAAGTCAGCCTGCCGTAACACCAGCAATCGGGTCACGAGCTAATCAGCCTCTGCCAACTTGGGCTCCAGGAGCGCAGCCAACCCCACCTCGCCAGGAAGAGTCTTCAAAGTTTCAATCTGACCCCGAGCACACCGCAGGGACAGAGAAAAAGGGGTCCCCCGTTCTACGACAGCATCTACGTCCCTCTTTAAATGGCGGTAGAAGCTGTCGACCACATCCTGCGACACCTTGTCCAGAGCCTCCGAAGAAGCCGGCGTCAACGGGAGTGTAGCTGGCAGCACTGAAAAAGATTCGACAGAATCTGTCGCTCCTGCCATGAGGGAAACAAACTCCGTACGGAAGGACACCTGAACAGCGGTCAACTCCTCTTCAGCAGCCCGCAGAACTTGAATGCTCGGCAGGGCCGAAAAGTCAGTCTCTGAAGCCGTATGAGCAGCAGAGGATGTGACAGAGACCATCGCTCCCGGAACAAGCTCCACTTCCATCTTCCCGGAGCTGGCAGGAGGCCCCTCGACATGAGTCGGTGAAGGAGAGGAAACACTCCTTTCCCTCGGATCACGGTAGGCCGAGCCTTCCCCAAGAACATCCGCTGTAGAAAGTAAAGGGTCAGGACCTGTAGGGCCAAGACAACCATGAATCGATTTGACCTGGAGGATATGTTCATAAAGCAAATAAGCCCCCTCACTAGTCAATATTTGGCTTATCTTACCAGCGAAAGAGTGTGGAGGCTAAGGTTCACCTACGGCCACCACAACCTCTACACCAGCGGCCTTCGAGTCGGATATAATAGACTCCTCCGCCCATGCACCCTCAGGAGGGGATGCAACGAGATCGGCGTCGTCTTGCTGAAGTTCAGCGATCTTGGAGACAGGCCCGAGGAAACCTTCATCACCCCGGACCGAGGCCTCAGCAACCTGGGAGCCCCCAGCCGCCCTGAGAGAGCCCCCGCAGAAAGGACCGCGGCACACATGTCGCTAATCAAAGAAGCCAGGGCCGAATCAACTCCAGGGGCAGCAGAAGGTTCAGGAGAGCCTGGTTCGTCAGACGCCTACAAAGAAAAAATCGTTAGGTCATATCTCCAAGAAAAAAAGCCACAACAAGGAGATAGCTCCAACATAGTCGTACCTCCGGAGCAGCGTCGACATTTTCACCCCTCTCGATAATAAGCAATCCCACGAGACCTAACGGCAGCTCTTTTCACAAAAAAGGTCGCTCTACCGTCAGAAGATTCACGTCTGACTCGTTTGCGTGAGGGACCAGGCACAGCGGGAGGCTGTCCTTCCTTCACTACTTCCTCTTGTGTAGCAAGTAACGGATCCTCCGCCAGCTCGTCTGGTGTGGTAAGCGGTTGATCTGCTACTTCTTCACCCCCACCAGAAAGAGAGTCTTCGCTATCATGATCATCATCATCCTCAGCCGACTCGGAAGATTCTGATTCAGGGAGGGGAGTCTGGAGCGCTAGTTGCTTTCTAGCCTTAGCCCCCTTGGGCTTCTCCTCTAAACCGGTACCCACGATGAAACTGGTACTCGGATCGAAATTAACAGGAGGCTTGTTCGCCATAACATGATACAAGGCAGCCACGTATAAAATTTCCCTCGTCGTCTTAGCATCAGGGACCGAGAAGCTGGCCCGAGTATGATAAGCGTCATAATAATTCCACGCCCTGACACCATCAAGAACGCTACCTTCAAAGCCCAAGCAAGGGCTGGGACAGTCAAAGAATAACTGGCTATAGCCAAATTGGCGGGAAAACCTACTAGGCAGGTAGGGCTCCAAGTACACATTATCGCGGTTATGATAAACCAGATGCGCAGGGAGGATGTTGCACAACCAGGTGAGCATCTTCGGAGACAGAAAGTGAGGAGGTCCGGTACCATCAAGGTGTACATCCCTCACTTCCTCATCAGAAAAATAAGGAATAGACACAAAAAAGTTACACCCATCCACCCTTGCCAGCACCCTCCGACAAGCTGGCATAGTATTGTATTTCCAAGGTTGGTGATGGCGTTGGAAAATGAAAGCGTCCTCGTCTGTAGCATCTTCTGATATTCCAGATCCTATCAAAGACTTGTAGTGCATCGATAACCACCCCATCAAATAGTGGAAAGGTAGCTCTATGCGCTCAAAGTTTAGCGTCTTCTTGCGGGCAATAACCTTGGACAAGAATGTTCGAAGACCATGGTGTATGCTACACACCATAGCCGGAAGAAGAGCCAGTCTAACTCCAAATACCAGCTTAACGGCAGGGAGAATGAAGTGGCGGCTGATCCTCTCAATAGAACCTGCCCCCCCCCCCCCCGAGACTACGCAGTTCCGTAACCATATCATCAAAAATCCAGCCAGGAGCACCTTCTCTGACATCTGCCTGGTGCCGTAGTAAAAATAGCTGAGAGAGTCAGCTTGACTCCCGAATATGTCGCTATTAGACCGCGACTTCTTGACACTCAACATAAGGTCTTTTATTTCTCCCCAGGTTTGAGATAAACCTCGCCAGAAGGGCTAACTTTAAAAAGATAATTGACCCAGGATGTGGTGTGGGGAGCGGTCCCTTCTGAGCTATCCTCCTTTTTATAGCCATCTGATGACAAGCACTATGACGGCATAGCAACTCCTGATACACCGCAACAAAACCTGGGAGTCGTCGGTTCAGGTCCTCGAACTCCTCGTTCGACGGGGTGTACACCTCGAAAGGCTCGTTCACCCACGGAAGTTTGGAGATAGTGTACATCTCATGAAGAGCAAGCCCCAACTCCCCTTCGGGTGCAAAGGATGTCCCTGTTCGCCGGTTATACATCTCCAAGAGCGCCACGAACAATGGTTTATTGATAGGAAGCCCGTGACAGGTGCCCCGAATGGCATGATAGAGTCCCACCTCCCGCAGGAATATTTCGTAGGTCTGCAGAACCCAAGTGGTCAAGTGGGCCCACGTAGAAGTGGGGTTTATCCAGTTCAGCAATGCCAGTCTGCCAACGGGATAAGATTTTTTGCGAGCGAGCCGAATCAGAAATGTATCAGCTTGAGTGAATGTGAAGTTGGGACCATATATGTTCATGAAAGAACCTGGGGCTAGGCCCATCATGTACCGGAGGACGGAATCCTTACCCGCGTACGCTGACCTAATGTTTGGGTTATAATGGATGTCGCCCATCAATATCCCTGATTGGGTAGGAGTTAAGTTACACACCATTTTCCTGTCCAATAATACCATATTGAACCACGACAGACGATAATGACACTCCATTAGAGGAATATGGATCGCCATCCCATCCAAAGAAAAATCCCAGTTCTCAGAGGTCTCTAACACTCGGGGATTCTTTATGATTAAAGCGTCTCCAAAGAGGAATGAAGGCTTCAGGTATGATCCATCCAACTTCCCAGAATTCATCATGGTACGGAGATAATGGAGGGTCTGATTCTCGACGGCGTTCAACCTCCCCGAAGGCTCATTAGCAGGAAATTGATTCAGCACGTACTTAAATAAGTCATGAAGACGCACGCCCAAGGCGAACTGATTTGAGCCCACTAGGAGTTCTCCCACAGGATTTATTGGCAGATTCACTGAAGAAAGAGACGAAGGAAATAAGATTAGGAGATAGTCAAAACAAGAAACATTTGAAAGATCATTTGAGTCTATGCGGCTCGGGTCGTCACAGCCTCATGAGTCCATGCGGTTTAGTTCATTACAGCCTTATGCGGCCCAGAACCAGATGAGTCCATACGGTTCTGTTCATCATGGCCTTATGCGGCTCCGAGTCAGACAAGTCCATACAAACTAAGTATAGATGAGCTTATGAAGCCTCTACGGATTGGGTTCGGAAGGGCCTATGCGGTTCATGGTTCACATGGGCTCAACAGACAAACCTAGGCGCAGATGAGGCTCGGATTCGGGTGAGACTATCCGGTTCGAAGTCCACACAAACTCATGCGGCCCTGAACAAACAGACTCATACTGCCATAAACAGATGAGCTTATGCGGTTCAAAAGTGAACTATGCTCATGCGGCTCAAATAGAAAATATATATGTGGTTCAGATCGAGTATGACAAGCCCATACGGCCTCCTGGACGAAGTGCTTATGCGGTCATATCGACGAACCTTATATGTGCGACTTGTGCATAAATTATGCAGCAGAGCCATGGCAGTTAGGGTTCTAAAGCAATGCCCTTACCAGCGATGGGTGGATGAACGTCGGGATAAACAGAGTGAATAGCGGCCGACGGAGGAGTGGCCACGTTCGTCGCCGCAGCCGCCGCAGAAGCGACCGCCTTGCCCTTCGCAGCCTTCGACGCAGCAGCCTTCTTGGGAGCCACGGGTGCTTGGGAGAGAAAGGAGTTAGAACAGCGAAAGATCGAAGAGAGAAAGAAGATTTCCTAGAACGAGAGTGTTTCTATTTTTAGACAAAGAAGGAACGCCTCGATCCGCGTGCAAATTGATAACTGACTCTTCGGTCATCGAGGCAAAACGGCTGAATAATAGCCTGACTCTTGGGATCCTGGCCCAAGAAAGCGGCTCTTAAAATCTGCAGCAAATTAAGAGCATTAAATGCAGGAGATTCACAGAAGATTTGCACACGTGGCAGGAAGACGTGGCAAGAAGCTCATGCGGCCAAAATAGCTTATACGGCTCAAAGAGTTATGCGGTTGAGATAATCATGCGGCTAGTCAAATCTATGCGGCTATGAAGGAATACATCCATACGGCTCTGGCATAATCATGCTTCTTATTCAAAGTATTTCAATTTTGTAAATTAAAAACATTGAAGGGGATCTTGTAGAAGCATGAAAAAGAAAAAAAATATGATCCATGCGGCCAAGAGGCCACATGCGGCTCAAGAACCCCATGCGGCTCAAACACAGAGTAGACTCCATGCGGCCAGCAGAGGGAAGCCACGTGTCCTTTTTAGAATGGTTGTAACCAGTATCATTTAAACGCAATTAATGCCCTGACGGCTGACAATTAATGCTCTGACGGCAGACAGCTGACAGCTGACAGCCCTGACGAAAAGTAGTCATGATGACTGACACAAGAGCAACATCTTCCTAGGAAACTGAAGAAAATCTTCACAACTTCGAGGCTAGTTTATGCGGCCAGTCTAGACGAGTTCATGCGGCCTGTGCAGAGAAACCTATACGGTTCGATCATGAAGGTCCCCCATGCGGCTCGGTCGTGAAAGAAACCCATGTGGCTCGGCCATGAAGACTCTCATACAGCTCGGCCATGAAGACTCTCATACAGCTCGGCCATGAAGACCCCCATGCGGCTCGGTCATGAACATATTCATGCAGCTCGTTCATGATGACCTTCATGCAGTTCGAGTATAGAGACTATTCATGCGGCTCGGTCATGAAACCTTTCATGCGGCTCGGTCATGATGACCATCATGCGGCCCAAATATGAACGCTCCTCATACGGTTCAACAATGATGATAGAATACGTGTCTTAAAGACAATCAAATTTTGGGTCAGATTCCAATGATTTGGGACACGTGGCAAGAGAATGAATTAAATTGATTCATTCAGATTTGCGGATATCAGCAAATCATCATGATGGGGATTTATTACAATCAACATTAATGACTGACATGATTTAGCATAATCCTCATTAATGGCCCAGATCCTTCACGCTCAAGATTAATGGTCCAAATTGATCATTTACCAGGCCGCCGCCACTTTGAGAATGGGCAATCATTGTAAACCCTAATGATGCTCCCACTATTATAAATAACAGGGTGCCATTCCCTTGCAAAAGATACTGACAGAGAGAGATACGCAAATACAGAGAGACACTCTCCCAATAATCAGAGAGAAAAATCCATAGAGATCAATCCAGAGAGAGAGAAGCCAGAAGAGCAACACGAGGAGAGCAAGAAGAGCATTTCTTCATCAATGCCAACCATCTCGTCACAGGAGCCAAGGCTACGTCCGATCATCCAAGGAGTAAGGCAGAGCTGCGGTCGCTTTCCCGAGCCTCTATCGTCACCTCCAGAATCAAAAAATAAATAATTGTACTTAGATTGCTGTACCTAGGTTTTCGTCCCTAGGCTTTCTTTGTACAAGCGAGTTTGTAACATGAAGTAAAAGTCCAGTCCTCCCATAAAACTGTTCTGCTCTTTTATATTTCATGGCAAACACCTGGTTTAGTCATGAGGACCCTGAGGGGGTTGACTCATGATATCACATGTATGGTTTGCCCCATGACATAGTGTCGCATCTTCTGAATGGCGAACACCAGGATGAGGCATTCCTTCTCTACGATAATATATCGGTGCTTTGGCCCGATCATCATTCGGTTGAGGTAATATATAGCTTATTCATGGCCTGCGTCGTTGTTTTGTGCTAGCAGAGCGCCAAGGAAATGCTCCATTGCTCGTACATAGAGTAGGAATGGTTTTCCAACAACCGGGGCCACCAGGACTGGAGGGTTTGACGAATATTCTTTGATGCTGTCGAAGGCACGCTGGCATTCTTCATCCCATACGAATGAGATGCCCTTCTTCATGAGATGGGTGAAAGGCTGACATCGCCCGAAGAGGTTGGAAATGAACCTCCTGATGTAAGCTAACCTCCCTTGGAGGCCTCGGAGTTCTCGAAGATTTCTCGGGGGACCCATCTCCATGATTGCCTTCGCCTTCTCAGGGTCTACGTGGATACCCTGGGAGGTGATGATGAAACCGAAGAACTTCCCGTTGGATACGTCCAAGAAGGATTTCGTGGGGTTTATTTTCAAATTGTGTGCCCGCATTGGATCGAACATTGTCCTTAGATCATGCAGATGATCTTCCTTAGAGCGGCTTTTGACGTCGATGTCGTCAACATAGCATTTCACTGTTTTGTGCAAGTGGTCTCTAAAGATGATGCTCATAGCTCTCTGATATGTGGCACCAGCGTTCTTTAAACCGAAAGGCATGACTGTGTAGCAGAACGTGCCTATTGGTGTTCGGAATAATGTATGTTTTTTATCGTCGGAAGACATCTTAATTTGGTTGTACCCCGAGAAACCATCCATGAATGACATACGTTCAAAGCCGCAGGTGTTGTCAATCATGATGTCTGTGATAGGGAGGGGGAACTCATCTTTGGGACACGTCTCGTTCAGATTGTGGAAGTCGATGCAGATTCGAATCTTTCCATTCTTCTTAAGGACCGGTACTATGTTGGCGACCTAGTCCGGATGTTGTTCCTCCCGAATGAAGCCGCTGGCTATCAGTTTGTTGACTTCGGCTTCGATCGCATCCATGATGCCTGGGCGGAAGCATCGTTGCTATTGTTTGACTGGCTTTGCATCTGACCGAATGTTGAGCATGTGAAGAGCAACATCGGGGTTCAGCCCTGGCATGTCTTCATAGTTCCAGGCGAACACATCGATATATTCTTTGACGAGTTCCAGTAGCGATTCTCGCTCTTCGTTTGTCAGGCTTTTACTAACAAAGATTGGTTTTGGAGACAAGTCGCTGCCGAGATCCACTTGCATGACCTCATCTTCAGTAGGAGGCTCTTTTTGTTCAAACTATTTCTCCCATTGCATATCCAGCTGTTGGGCCCACAGCTCTAATTCGAGGAGTTCGGGAAGGTCTTCACCTTCTTCGTAAGCATCGACGAATACCATATTGACAGACAGGACTTGTCTGAATACATCCCCGATACTGATATCTGAATCAGAAGTTGGTGATCCGGTTGAGCGTGAATGCCAGTCGTATTCCTCATCTGAGCTTTTAGGGGTCGTTGCAGGCGTAACATATCCCAATTCGTATCGGGTCTTGTTGTAGTAGTCCTGTGGTTTGCCAGCTGGGACCGGCAACTTTAAAGGTAATCGTCGACCAGTGCCGTAGTTCAAACCTGGCGTAGTCTCCAGATCATACCCCTATTTTCGCTTGAGGTATTTGGATTGGAGGCTATATAGATAGAGAGGCAGTCTCCCGACGTCCGATTCGAGATCGACTTCTTCTATGGTGAAGGGTTGTGGATCATTCTTTCGACCGAAGATGATTGGATGGTCCCCTCCCTCGATTATGCGGTAAGCGTCTTCCACAGGGGTAAGTTGATTTGCGGTGCAAATATTTGTCACCTGTGTATGTAGGTGAGTGCCTATATCATGTTCTATTGCATACATTGTACAAAGATTATTAAGCTCGATGTAGTTCAGAGATAGCCCTCTATAGATGAATTAAGATATCTTTTCTAATGGGATTACATCATCTGTGGATGGAACATCAGTGTGGGCAGCCACATACTTGGCCAGTTCTGGTTCTTCTTCAGCCACCCCCTGTGTAAATGAAGACTGAGAGGATGACTTGGGCAACTTGATCATCAGGGGTTTCGCTGGTGGAGCAGAACGTGGAGTTGTTGGCAAACTAGCAACCCCCAGTTTGGTACTCGATGTGGGGCGGGGAGTGGTTGGCTCACTAGAAGCCCCAGACTTTGCATCGGGCTGACGATTCATTTTGGGAAAACGTATCGTCATTGGCTTGTCAGAGGGATTGAGCTTCTCCGTTTATGGCTGGCCGACTCTAGGCAGTCTGATTGTCAGTGGCTCTATCGTAGGTCTTGGTGCTTGGCCGAACCTTGGCAGTCTGATTATTATTTGCCCCTCTTATGACGAGAGACTGATCGCATCCTTACGCAGAGCGGCCGTAAGGAGTGCGGTCTTGCCAGGTTTACGAGCTTGGAGGTGGATCGTCAGAGGTTCTTTTGATCCTGTGGCCGTCTCAGTACGAGCTTGCACATCTCCTTCACCAAGGTGCCTCTTCGACTTTTCGTATAAGCAAGAGTCTGAGTAGTAGGATTGGACCCCTTTGAAGGGATCGATGTCGACAAATTTTATCCTTACGAAGCCATATTTATCAACATACTTGAAGCACTGATGCAGCATAGAAGGCACAATCATGTAATCGTGTATCCTAGGATGCCGCAAGAGGATATTGTAGAAAGTGTCCGCATCTATGACGTAACAGGTAACTTCTGACTGAAGATCGCCGATTTGGCACTTCAAGCAAATCTTTCCAATCAGGTAGCTCCTGCCCGAATTAAAACCGCTGATGGCGGTGCTTGTTGGTGTCAGGCGATACATAAGAATATGGAGATGATGTAACAGACCCTTCGGAATGATGCTTATGGAAGAACCAGGATCAATGTGCATCCGATCCACCTTTACGTCGCCGATGTATCCAGTGTAATATAACGGACGATCGTGCAGGTTGGTTTTAATGAGTATATCCTGTGGAGTGAAGACAATATTGGGCATCACTCTTGTGCAAGCGCTGTCTTGGAGATCTGCAGGCGGGCTCTCTCCCGTGAGGTTGACCTGAGCTAGATATGCGTCGACGTTCTGGAGTGCATCGCTCAAGGCCGTGCGAACATCCTTGGAGAGTCTCAGGAACTCGTATAATGACAATTTGGCTGGTGTGTTGGCCAATTGTGCTATGATGTCAAAATTGTAGGGCCTCTCTAGCCCATGAGATGCCTCTTTTCGGAGGGATTTGTCAAAGCGAGTCTCCTTCGGCCTAGGCTTGTCGATCGTCGGAGGCTGAGAAGGTCCCGGAGCGTCAGCAGTGGCCGACTGATGCTCTTCAGTCGAGTTATCTGGTGCAGGTTGGAATTGAGCACCAGACCCAGTGACAACAGTTGTGGCATCTTCGACGTCTGCCAAAATTGTGCGGCAGGATCTGACCTTTCTACTCTCCTTCTTGCCAATGGAGGATGGTGTGGACTGAGTCACTTCAGGTACCAAGTCTGGATGGACCCATATGATCTTCCCTCGTGATGTTGTGAGGGGCACTAGACCAGCAGTCTGATCTCGAGGAGGTGGAAGATTAGCAATCTCTATTATCACCCACGGGATGGGTACCACGCCGTCTTGAGTCTTTGTCGAAGGAAAGCTGCCAAACTATACGGACACCATGTTGGCTGCCACGGTTACCTCCTCGAAATCAATGGCCAGAGCCTTCGAATCGATGAGATGTTGGATGTATCGCTTCAATTGGTAGCAGTCGTGTGTAGCATGGTGGACGTAGCGGTAGTAATGGCAGTAGTTTAGGTTTTTCATTTCTTCTGGCCGAGGTTCCCGTCTTGGTGGAGGGAGCTGAATTCTATCCCCTTGTATGAGCATGTCCAAGATGGGCTTGACATGGCCATCTTCGAAGGAGTAGGTCATTTGTGGCCATTACTTGTCTGCCGGTTTTGACTCAGGCTTCTGGGCTGTGTCGGCCACCATAGCCTGCTTGCCCTTGTTGTCCCAATTGTTGGAGGAGTTACCACCATTATTGTTGTTGGTATTAGGGTGCTTGTCCTTCTCCTCTCCCTCCGAGATGTGCAATCCCAGTTGGCGAGCCTTCTTCAACCTGCCCTCGGCGCTAGTAGCACTGATGATGAACGTCTTCCAGTCCTTGAATTAACTTTCACCCATCCAGAGGCTGATTATTGGGAGCAGTCTCTTTTGGCAAATTTCAATTAAGGAGGAATCCTGATTACCAGATGGCAACTTCATTATGGTTTGGCAAAACCGTTCAATATAGTTCCTTGTCAGCTCCTTCTCCCCTTGAACGACGTCCATGAGGGTGGACATTGTGACGTCCTGTCCTACTTCGTAGAATCTCTCTAAGAACATGCGCTTGAAGCTGGCAAAGGAGTGGATGCAGTTGTCTGGCAGGTTACGGTACCAGTCGAAGGCGACCCTTTCCAATGCCCTCATGAATAATCATGTAAGGATGGCATCGTCATGGGGCAGATGGTCGGTGGTGACCTCGAAGTAAGTGATGTACCGACTTGCGGAGGTCTTCCCATCATATGGATTGATATGGAATGGTTTATACTTTGGTGGGAAGGGAACATCTCTCCACGCAGCAGGATATGGTTGTCGTATCCTGAGGTCTTGGCTATTTTTTCGGGCATGGAACATGGCTCGGAGCTCCTGGACCGCTCTTCTAGCCTCCCTGGCCTCGTCTACAGTGGTAGGAGCCGACATTTTAGGAGAATTATTGCCCAGGTTTGGTGCCGCTGAGTTCGAGTCCGCATTGACCGCTGGACCCAAGTTTGTTTGGCCACACGTCCCTCCTTGCAGTGTAGGGAGGGCTGCTTTGATCTCGTCCACCGATTTGACCAAAGTGTGCAGTATGGCCTCCAGAGTGTCGATGCGTTGGCGATCACTGGGACCATCTTGTTCGTCATTTGTCATGAATGTCGTACTCATACGAGTAGAAGTGGAAGGGACGGTGGATGACGTGCCCTTCGAATTATACTCCTGTACCGAGAAGTCATCGGGGTATATAGGAATGTTCTCCTCTGATTCGGACTCAAAAGGAATAGTACCCCCAGCTTCGGAGCTTGCCTCGTTTTGGAAGTCGTGGACGCCCTCGGGGACTTCAGACCCTACTGTATCTGATAGGAGTGTTGTTTCCTCAGGCTCATCTCCTTGGAACATCGGATTATCGTGGATGTTTGGAGGAGTACTACCCCCAGTTTCAGCGACCCCCAGTGATGTGGATGATAAATCTTCCACTATAGCAGATTTCGTTTTTGAACGGGTACCTTAGAAAACTCCGGTGGTGGACAACCGTTTAGACGACAGTTTCTTAGTCACAGTGGTTGAAATCTTTGGGCTGGAAATGTTTATCTTCTTTCCTCTCCCATCGATGGGGATTTTCTGAGTAGAGTTGTAGGAGACGACGGGAGGCGCCTCATCCTCTGAGCTCGGCTGTTGTAATCTTTGGAAGACGGACTGCCGGTCTTCTTGTACCGTCGTATTGTTACAACAGTAGTTGACGATGACTTGGGTGCAGTGACGCCCGTGGGAGGACTCCTTACACCCCGAGACCTCTTCTCTTTTCTTGCGCTTGTGGAGGATAGCCTCACGCAAGTCAGATGGGTCTGGAACGACCATGTTTCCTCCCTGGATTTTGGGAGACTTTTTGGAACCACTTTGTCTGTTTGCCGCCGGGGGCTGGACTCGAGTGGTTCTGTACAACTTCCCATCAGAGGTCCGCATAACAGTATATGGAGCTCTCGGATGGTCAGAGGTCGGGACAGCGGACTGAGCTCGCCAAGCTCGTACTGCCTTAGACTTCTTCACTCTAGTGCGTGAGGGCACATAGTAGGAAGAGTCTAAGTGGTGTTACAGAGAGTCAGATATATTTTCTCAGGAGCATGAGAGATCAGAAGCATAGGAGAGGCGATCAAAGACTGAGCCTGGGCTACGTGGAGCAGACAGTATGCGGCTGGAATCAACAGTCTTTATGCGGCTGGTAATCGCAGTCGCATGGGCTTTCTTCATGCGGCTGGAAGTCTCGACCGCATAAGTATTCTCCATGCGGCTGGCAATCTTGGCCGCATGGGTATTCTGTATCTGGCTGACAGTTTCGGCCGCATGGACATCATGCATACGGCTGGCAAGTTTGGCCGCATGAATGTTCAGCCTGCGGCTAGTGCCTTTGTTCGGCTTCTTCCTGGAGCACATAGAATCACTCTCTGCCCCTGTAAGTCCAGCATCGTAGTGCTTTCCTCTGCCGGACTTAGGGACAGCAGAGTCTTCTATGGCTTGAAGTGGGGCCCCATGAGAGTTACCTTCGCCGTCTTGGGCAGCAGAGAGTACTCCGTCCAGAGCTTGGGGAGGAGCAAATGATTTTGGCCTCCACTCCCTGCGAGTTTTCTTTGTACGGGTTCACTTTTGGACCGGGCCAGTACTTCCGTCGGAGTGCATTTCTTCAAACGCCTGTTGGTCGAAGCGGACGACCATCTTCTATTGTGTGGAGCCAAGTTTGGTTGCATCCGATTGCGTCACCAACTTCTCAGTCGTGGAGAAGTTTGTCCCCAGCAGAGTCGCCATCGTGTTTGCCATAAATTATAAAAGAACAGAACAATTATATGGGTGGACTGGACTTTTACTTCACAATACAAACTCGCTCATACAAAGAAAGCCTAGGGACGAAAACCTAGGTACAGCAATCTAAGTACAATTGTTTAGTTTTTTCTGGGGGGTGACGGTAGAGGCTCGGGAAAGCGACGGCAGCTCTGCCTTACTCCTTGGACGATCGGACGCAGCCTTGGCTCTGGTGAAGAAATGCTCTTGGACGTGTGGGGAGACTCCCTTGCGCTTTCGGTTGCTGGATCTCTAGATGTCTCTGTAGTGCTCTCTCTCTTTTCTCTGCTCTCTCCTTCCTCTTCTCTCCTCTTCTCTTTTTCCCTGCAAGGGAATGGCACCTTGCTATTTATAGGAATGGGGTATGCTCATTAGGGTTTGCAAATGATTGCCTCCTTCAGAAGTCGGCGGTTAAGGATCAAATAATCTGGGCCATTCATCTTGAATATAATAAATTTGAGCAATTAATGTGATTGCACCAAATCTCTGTGGACAATAAATATTGATTGCCATGAATATTCGTGATTTGTGATAGCCTGCCACGTGTCCAATTTGCTTGATTTGATTTCATCTGGGCAATTATGACAATCGTAACAAATCTGATTTTGTTAGGATTTGTTAGTACCCATAATTCCAGGGAAGATAAGACTGCCACGTGTCTCAATTGTAACGAAGAGCGCCACGTGTCTCAACTCGACCGTCCTGGCCGAGCCGCATATACGGGGGTCCTCTCAACTGTATGAATCCTGCAGCCACATGTGGATGGATAGTCGCATGGAGATGGGCAGCCGCATGGGGATAGGCAACCGCATGCAGAGGGGCAGCCGCATGGGAATAGGCAGCCGCATGCAGATAGGCAGCCGCATGGGAATAGACAGCCGCATACAGATGGGCAGCCGCATGGGGATAGGCAGTCGCATGTAGATGGGCCAGCCGCATGGGGATACGGATAGGCAGTCGCATGCAGATGGGCATCCGCATGGGGATAGGCAGCCGCATGCAGATGGGCAGCCGCATGGAGTGGCCTCGGGACTTGGTGGATTTTGCCAGCTGTAAGAAGATTTTCTCCTCTTTCCTAGGATCACGCCATCATGTCAGAGTCATTATTACGTCCTTATGTCAGAGCTACCATGGCTGTTATTTATCAGAGCAGCCGTCAGGGCATTAAATGCAGCCGAAAGTAGAGAAGACTTTCTGAAGGCCACGTGACTTCTTTCTGAGCAGCATGGATCTATCCGAGCCGCATGGACCCCTGAGCCGTATGGACTTCTAAGCCGCATGGAGATCCTGAGCCGCATGGGGCTCCTTCTGTCGGAGCCGCATAGGTCTTTCTTTATTCTTTTCCATGCTTCTACAGTCCCGGGTTCAAATTCATAATTTTAGATGTTGGAAATTACTATTCTGAGAGGCCAACATTGGCATCGATTTCAACCAACCAAAAAATATCCTATAAAACTAAAAATTTTAGGACACGAAGGTGGTTTTACCTACTACGGACCAAAGTTAGCGGTTCGTCAACCAGAGCTTCGACGTGTGTCACTTCCGTTTCCCATTATACGTGTTTTAAATTTATTTGTACAATTTTTTGACGTTTGTCAGGTGATCCGTGTTTTGATTTGTCCTGTTTAGCCTAGTCTTGGTTTAATTTTGTCTTGACTTGGTTTATTTTGGTTCATGTTGGCTTGGTTTGGTTTGAGTTGGTTCATTATGGTGAACTTCCTATTTAAACCAACTCCCCTCTCTCTCCTCTTGTTTAGTTCTCAATTATTTCCTTCTTCTTTATTGCTCCTCTCCACCCACCAAGTACCCTAGGCAAGTGCAACTTGCTTTATAAAGGATCTCCCCATTTATTGTTCCATTCTATTCTCTACTAGATTCTAAGCCTCTTTAGACCTTAGCACTTTTAATTTTGGTGGATAGATTTGTGTAGATCTAAGTTATGAGTTTTATTGTTTTTCTTGTTTTTTTGTTTTTAATTTTGGTGGATGGATTTTGTGTAGTGTAGACCCTTAGAAGTTCGGATTCGGACTTGTTTTAGCATGTTATGCTCATTTGAAGTTTTCAACTTGGCTGCTATCTGGAGAAGAAGAACATTGTGCCGACGCCATGTTGAGCTAGGTGCCCCATTTCTCCATTGTGCCCCCGGTGCCATGGTGCCCTACGTACTTTGGCGCCCCATGCCACTTGCGTTCACGGTGCTTAGGTGCCAATGTGATGCGCCAGTCTGGTCCAGGTGTCCTGCGCACTCTGGTGCCCCTGCCCCTTGCCCTCACGGGTGCTTAGGCTCCCAGTGTGATGCGCCCCTCCCCTCTGGTCATTAAGGCCCAGACGCCCATGTTGGCCCTGGCGCCCACGATGATCCAGCGCCCCCTGGCCATGCGCCCAGTCTGACCGTACGACTCTAATAGGCCATGCGCCATCCATGCCTAGGCGCCCAAGCTTACTTAGGCGCCATCTTGGTCCTGGTGTCCATTCATGCCTAGGCGCCATCTTGGCCCTGGCGTCCATTGGTGTCCAGGCGCCCATCCATGCCTAAGTGCCCCTTGTGATGCGCCTACCTCCCTGCACCTTCCTTGTTCTTGCAACTGTTTATGTATTTTGTTATATGCATGTGATAACTTGATAACTCTTAACATGAACACGACATCATGTCATGAACCCTTCTTGATAATCTTGATAGTGGCCTGTCGAGGCGCACTCCAAACAAGTAATCTTGACAAAAAACAAGTAACCTTACATGACAAAAAACAAGTAACCTTACATGACATAATAATCGTGAAACGCTGTTGCGATAGCTACCCTGACTTGCTAAGTAACTCTTATCTTGACACCATGGTTGATTTTCTTGATTGTGCCTGTACAAGCTACCTGTCTCGTCTTTCATCGTGTCTAGGATATGGATTCATGGGTACCACGGTCAGGGATTCATAATGAATCTGACAAGGTTAATGACTACATTGATCAAGTAGTTCATATAGAGAGATTTTTCCAGTTACAGGCGATCCCGTTACCCGGCCACACTTGAGGGACTTGTAGCCTGTCGACGAGTAGGGCACATTTCCTGCCTAATGTCATATGGGGCACTTCTTGAAATTAATTACTAAAGCACACTATCATGTGTTTTACTTCAAGTCACCTAATAATTCTTGTAACTCTAATAAATCATCTCACCTGGATAACCAGGATAGCTGCAGGGCTTGTGACTGTGGAAACATCTTATTGCATCTTGCTAGTAACTAGGCTTGTGACAGCCCTAGTTAGTTAAAGTATCAAGCCGTACTCTTGCTTGGCCGTGATTGAAGGATGGAGTCTAGTCTTGTCTAGACAGTGCCAATATATGGTTACTACAGTGCATTATTGTTTATACTTTACTCTTGTCGATAAACGGTTTAGGACTAAGTTCTGTTCAGGTGAAGGGTTACAACCCCGGTCCTAATTTGGTTTACGGGTTGTAACTTGGTTTCCAAGATAGTTTCTTAGTTATTTTATTATTTGTCATCCTATCTTTCGAACCTTGTCTTCTTGTTTCTTAATCATGTTCATTTATCTATATCTTCTGTTTATTAACCTGTTAGTTTTAGTTTCTAAGTGAAGCCTTCCTTGTAGCACTTACTCTTCTTGGTTCTGACCCAACTAGTTTTGTATGGCCAGATTTTTGAGTAGCACCCGAGGATCTACCTGCCTTCCAGCCAGATGGTGAACACCAGACGTAATTCGGGCAACGAGTGGGATTCTATTTTTCTCTCCCACTCTCTTATAAATTATTCTTTTGAGGCGTTTAGCCACCGAGCAAGTGTTAGCTCATTTTGGAACTTAAATTCTGTCTGCCTAAGGGCTGTAACATGATTGACAAATCCTAGGGTTGATTATGTATGACTTAAACTCTTACTAGTCTTCGTATTTTGTGTGACTAGCTTCATGATCATCTGAATATGTAATGTTTGGGACGCTTTACTTTGTATGTCTGATAATCTAATATCTTGTAACATTTATTTGCTTGCTTGAGATTGAGACACTAGGCTTGTTCTTGACCATAATGGACTGTTGGCTTGTAGATAAACCCTCATGAATCTAGACAGCCGTGACCGTATTGTGAGGTGGGTTATGTTTGTCCCCTGCTCTACAGTATACTGGTTCTGGGGCATGACAACGAGAGAGAAACGAATCTGCGAAGTTGGCTACGCAATACTGTCGAAAAAAAAACGTAATTTAAATGGTTAAATTGGTGGCTGATTTTGATCTATCAAACGATTGAACTAACGGATAAAATATTAGGTGAGCGAAAGGGTATATACCAAGATTGAGATGGAAGAATCGGATCGACAATCCAATGGTCAGATTGTCCATAGAATGTGTCCAAAGTTGCTGCGATGAGACAAAATTCTGGACTTCAATTCGCGCGTGTCACGACGGTATTTCGTGTGAAATGCCTGAATCAACTGTGTACCATATTGGGGACAAAGGAGGCACGCCTGGGGTGGTCGTTGGGGTCGTACGAAGGCTTAGGGGGGTCGTCGGCATGGTTGCCAGTGGTGCAGCACCGTGAATGATGTTGTCTCGAGCGTGTGAGGGATGTCGGTGCTGCCTGGCCGAACGCGGCTGCGCGGCGGTCGTAGCGGTGGCCGCTGCTGCTGATGCCTGTTCACGTACGGCTTGCTTGTTAACGTGCGGGGGAGGGAGAAATATAATAGGGTTTTTAATACCTATGTATATATCTATATATATATATATACACACACAAGTATAGTAGTATGTATGTATATCGGATTCTATATAGATCAAAGACATATATGTATATATATATATATATATAGTAGTATGTTTGTATATCAAATTCTATATAAATCAAAGATTTATATGTATACATATATAATTTATATACAAAACCACATACAAAAATCTAAAAACAATATGTTTACATATATTATGTATAAATATCTTTAATATATATATATATATATATATATATATATATATATATATATATATATATATATATTTTAATATATATATATATATATATATATATATATATATATATATTATATATATATATATATATATATATATATATATATATATATATATATAAATATATATATATATATATATATATAAAATAAACAAATAAATATATATAATTATTATTATTTTATTATTATTATTAGTATAAAAAATTTTTTTTACTAAATAAGTATATATATATATTGATCAAAATATATAAAAATATATATATATATTGATCAAGTAGTTCATAATTATTATTTTTTTTACTAAATAAATATATATATATATATATATATATATATATATATATATATATATAACACAATTATCGTAATATAAAAAAATATATATAACACAATTATCGTAATATAAATCTAGATACCAAAATATATAAAAATAATAATATAAAATAATTAAAAAAAAAACTTCCTGTAGAGAATACATATATTTCCTATATAATTCTACAAGTGAAATATAATATAAATAGAATCAAAGAACTCTTATTTAAAACTGTGTATAACGATATATAAATAAATTAAAGCCTTAAATGTACATATTTATCATTAAAATAATTATATATATATATATATATATATATATATATATATATATATGATATAAAAAATATATATATATATATACACATATGATACAAGGCAATTATAAATATAATCATAATCATATATATAAAAAATTATACCTAAACCTATTCATCTATACAAAATCCCGTAAAATAAATTCAAAGTAATCCTACCGGGTCATGGCAACCTAACATGGCTCTAGGGAGCGGGGTTGACTAGGTTAGGGATTGTACATATTTCCTATTTAAATCGAATCTGAAATCACCTAATGAGTCTCCTGTGTCATTCGCAAATAAATATCACATGGAAACTTGATTGAGTGGCACCCTTGGCATGTGCATCGTAGGCTCAAAATGGGTCAAAACCATATATTAGGTCAAATAATTTTGATCGATGTCGAGTTCCGAACTCACATTGGAAGTTAGGTCCAGAATTATGATAAACGGTCTAATAGCCTAATTTGACCCAAAGTTGCGTGAACTCAAAAGAATATTAGAGGACAAGTTTGGATGGGGCATGATATACCAAATTGAAGGTCAACATGTCTGCTTCGAAACTCATGAAGGACATTTCTAAAGATGGGCATGTCTTATGGTCCAAAAATCAAAGCTACGGAAAGGTACGTCTATAGTCATATTGATATAAAAATCTAGTTTAAAATATAAATACTATATAAAATAGATAAAATAAAATTAAAAATGATATCCAAAAATTAGGGGGCGTACAACCTACCCACCTTAGAAAATTTTGTCCTCAAAATTAAAATAACACTACCACGCTGAAATCTAAATCAATAAAATAGTTAAGCTATAACTCACCGAAATCCGTAAATAGATAGGCATAACGTTTTGCATGGAACCTTCTTGCTCCTAAGTAGATTCTCGTGGAGAATGGTGCTTCCATGCAATCTGAACCAAACTAATCGTCTTCCCTCTAAAATTTTCTTACTAGTATTCTACATACCAACTGACTGCTCCTCGTATGATTGACTGGGTCCCACTATGATCTCGGAATGGTCGACTACATGACTGGTATCAGTCGCATACTTTCTCAACTGTGAGACATGGAATACATCCTACACTCCCTCCAAGAATAGGGCGATACGAGATGATACGTCGCTTCTTCAACACTCTCTATATCACTGATGGGTTACAATCCTATAGGTAAGGCTTCTATCTTGGTTCCTATTACTTTATTTGTAGAAAGTTCACAATTCCTCCGCAACTCACTAAATCCTTAAATTATATACTATATTCATATACGTTACCTCACCAACTCCTATAATAGTTCACTAGGGATCCACTCATTTCTGTCTAAAATCAATCTATACCATTCTTGAAAGTATACCGAACCATTGATACCTATTTGGAGTAAAGGTCGAGGCTGAACTAGACCATTATATATACCTATTGGTCATCCTTCTAGTCCTAGTCTGCTATTGGTCATTTTAAAAGAGGTTCGTCCATTGTACATCGATCTTCATACTTTATCTAGCACTCTTAGGTTACTAACCATCTTGACACCATCATCATATAGTAATTCTTCTAGTATTTCTAAGCACCATCCAAGGCCAAGGTAGCAAGATTTACTCTCTTAATTTCTAGGGTTGTCAGTTAGGGTTAGGCTTCATACCGTACTATACCTAACTTATTCCGTAGGGAAGTACCCAAGAATTTTTACCCACCTGAGCTATTTACCTAGTCTCGTGAACCATGGAATCATATCTTGAAAAATTCCATAAATAATGGTTCTTCACAGTCTGAGGTCCAGCCTTAAATATATGGCTTATCAGGCTATTCTATTCATAATAACTCCTTAAAATCTAACACAAGGGGGTCATGTAGTTTAACAACATGGCCTCTAAAATCGTATAGTGGGTCGAAAGAGTTGGGTCGAGGTCAAGTCTCTAATTTAGGTTGGAGCGGTCAACGGTATCGTAGGAGTGGCTAAGGTTGAAGTCGTAAGCCCGAATGTTGTGCCTTAAAAATAGTGCACGAGGAGACGCATTAGAGTGGGACACGTTAGGCATAATTGAAGGTGGACTCGTCTAAGTCGTGTATATGGAATTTGTTTGAAGGTAACAACTAGTCTTGCGCTCCAAATATCAAAGTCACGGTAGCGGACAACAAATGGTCTGATTAGGAAGTGGGTGTCATGTACTACTGACTAATTAGTTTATTTGGAATGAAGGTTCTCCCGATCACTCATAAATATAGGGAAATCCTTAAATTTATGAGGCCCTACAATCTCACTACCATGGAACCCCGGGTTATTAGAACTAAATAGTATCACTACATAAAAGGATAAGGAAGTCATTCTTGGATTAATTCAAGATGAGTATACGTAAGGAGCATTAAGTCATAGTGACTTGATCAAGAAAATTTGATTAGGTAAGGACTGGTACCTATCGTGATATGGATGTTATCTTCACGGAGGTACAAAGGAGTAAAGATTGATCCTTAGTATTGTTCGACTTAGGTTAGAGGTATAGGCTATACTCATTCTCTTAACTGAGATGACTAGTTATGACCAAAATATTGGGACAAAAATTTGCAAAACGTATCCGTAATTGAAAGGATAGTGGCATGATCAAGGACGAACCCTACCTGAGGTTCTAGAATAATCTTGAGCTTTGGATGATTAGTCAGATGGTGGATGTTGACTTTCTACTCCTACTAGAATGTTTGCCTTCTCTATCAAGGGTTTCTAGGATAGCATTTGATTCTTACAAATGCAACTAGCTAATCTTGTACAAGTCCTTTAGGATTTCTAACTAACTGGTTTCGATGAAGGACTTAACATAGCTACGGTTTACTAGTCTACTCGAGGTAAGATTTCTAGTTCTACGCTCATGTCCTCGGTTAGGTTTAACCACTGAAGATAGGAATATCACGATTAATCCTTAAACTCTATCCCATACTCCCGTAGATTATATACCAAATCCCTTAATAGTATAGCTAACAACCTACTCCTTTCTAGCTACAAGAAGTTATCCAATACTTACAAGTATGTCTAAACCTTATAGTTCTATCTGCTAGGTAAGGGTGAAAGTAAATACTAGGCGATGCTTATTTATGGTACCTTGGCAACTGACTTACGTATTGATCAATCTCCTAGTCATAGTTGTTAATAAATCCTTTCAAGGCTGTTCCTGCTATATCTAGATGTCTGTCTAGTCTAACACATTTATATCCCAAATATCCTTAGATCCTTTTATGGTATAACCTATCACCACGTATCACTCTGATATTTTTTTTTGGTATAAATTTTCCTTAATTGGGATTCTCCGGGCCACTGTCCAAGTTAACTTTATTTCCTAATATATGCATATTTTCATGCTCTCCACATCGTTTAGGGAAAATTTTCCTCTACCTCTATACAACCCTAAAACTCCTATAAGGATTATACTTATCTCAAGTATGGTATCTGTCTAATCATTCTATTCATGATGTGATCCTTGAGCCCTTCCAAATGTAGTCTTCCACAAGGGTGATCATATCCTAATTAGGGAATCGTGACTAGCTCTAAAATTTCTCTATATAATTCCTCAAATCACTTGGATCACTTTGGTTGAGAAACATATCATATCTCTCTGACTAAACCGATTTAAAATTGTATACATCTAGTCCCTCTCTATCTACCATAGGTACTCTAATACATCACTATCCAACATAGGTAGATAGTAGAATGGTTTATCCTAATGACTCCTAGGGTCTCCTATTCGATTTAAGTAGTATATATGGGTTCTATATTATCAATCCGACCTACTCAGTTTATCTATAGTGGCGTCTATCCAAATCCTTATTACCTTAACCAATCAATCTATTTTTAATTACTAACAACTACCTACTATCTTACAATAGAATATAACCTTAAAGGGTTCATCAAGCATGAGTTGTTCGTCTCCCCGAAATAAGGAAGGACGAGAGTCAAAACCAAGGAGTTCAAGAAAGGGTAATTGACTTCAATTTCGAGTTCTAATGAATATAGATAAGGTCAAAAAGATTTTCAAGAGTAGTTGTGGATTGAGTTCTTATTATCCTATTGTAGGCCCGCACGGTATAATAACGTAACCGAAACGACTAACTCGACCTGTATGGGCCACCATAAAAACATGTCACGCCCTATTTTCAAAAATACTTAGGAACCCAAGGCTAGAGCATGCTAGTTGTACGGTTAGAATAAGTATTTCCAATTTAATGAACTTATCCTAATTATAGTACGATATAAACTAAATCTACCTATCGCAAATATGTCTCAATCCACAATAATGAACAAAATCAAGAACAAATAATATGTATCATGATCTACAGCCCATTAGCATATATGTTTGAAATGAACCCGAAGAATAGTAGAGGTCTAGTAAAACTAGGCTAAATGAGCAAGATATAACAAGAAAGGAAATAGAACGCACGATAAAATGATAAACTAACACTACAAGCAATACCTGAACCCTGCGGCCAAAATTATACCATCCACCGATCTATACTATAAGCTCAAAAACAATCTGGAGAGATCATAAGGTCCTCAGTGAGTCGTAACAAGATACAAAAGTACAAGCTACAATCTGAACTGAAATAAATACATGAATAAATAGTTTGGACCACAATACGGTCCAGTATCTCGCCATCAAAGTAGTGAACCACTCCTATAACTAAACAAGGACAATGGGTGGCATACTATTTTATGACAAGATACTATCCCACACAATAACACGAACTGAATAATAACTGGGTAATTTACCAGTTAGGTGAATGCACGTTGAAGAATACTTTGGGATCGTACAGGTAGGTAAGGAGTGATATTAGCGTCAACTAATATCGCAAATATACTAGCATACTTCCGTCCAAACAGGAGACTAGTCCGCAGACGATATTGGAATATCCACTAGTATAGCATGTAACTCGGCACACTGAGGCTGATGAGGATAGGGTAAATCCCATACGTCAACTAATAGTCTTCTTCGCCCATGAGTTGCACTAGTCATATCCATAACTTCATTACTAATCGGTAGAGTCCTCTAAGCTCTAAGTCAGACACACACTATTATATCGATGAAAACATCGATAGCACACAATTTACACTTGGACGCACACCACTAACCCATCTATTCCTATGCACAACAACAAACCATGTATTTAAATAGAATAATTGAGGTAGCAAGGTTTCTTGTCTGAAGTTTGTACGATGATTCGACGACGTCCTACAAGCAAACTCGTCAATTCGAATATAACAGTACGGGTGGAAATCTCGTAAACATCTTCGGAATACTAGGATAGGGTATCCATAAATCCAATTCTGGACACAGGAGTAAAATAGTAATTTTGGACCAAAACGGTATCCGTTATTGGACCCTCTCTGCACCATAAATGTGCCAAGACAAATGCTGTCCAAATTTGACAAATTATATATCAATTTGGGCCAGAACGATGCCACGAGTCCAACGGTGGTGTTCGATTTGGAATTCAATGTTCCGGGTTCAAAATCATAATTTTACAAGTTGGAAATTACAATTTTGAGAGACCAACTTTGGTATCGATTATAATCGACCAAACAACATCCTATAAAACTAAAATTTTTATGGCACGATAGTGGTTATACCTAATGCGCAGCAGAGTTGGCAGTTCATCAATCGAAGCTTCGACGAGGGAGAACAGAATCCATAAAGCTGACTCCACGAAACTGTCCAAAATAATCGTAATTTAAATGGTCAACTAGGTGGCCGGTTTTGATCTATCCAACAGTCGGATTGTCCAAAAAATGCGTCCAAAGTTGCTGCGACGAGACAAAATTCAGGAATCTAATTCGCGTGCATCACGACGGGATTTCGTGCAAAACGCAGGAATTGAATGTATCGCATCAGGGACAAAGGAGGCTCACATGGGTTGTCTTCGGGGTCGTGTGGGGGCTACGAGGGGTCACCGACGTGGTTGGCAGCGGTACAGTGCCACGACTGCTGTTGTCTTGAGCGCGTGCGCATGTGCGCGTAAGGGCTGACGGTGGTGCCTTGCCTTGCCTTACCTGGCCTTGTACGGCTGCGCGGTGGTATGCTGAGGACCACGTACGGGGTGGCGGCCCAGCGACGTCGGTGGCTATGCGGCGATCGTTGCGGTGGCCGCTGCCGCTGACGCTTGTTCACGCACGGCCTGCATATTTACGAGCAGAGGAAGGGAAACTAGAATAGGGGTTTTAATACCTATGTATATATATATATACACACAAACACACACACACACACACACACACACACACACACACACACACACACACACACACACAAAAGGTATAGTAGAATGTATGTATATCGAATTCTATATAAATCAAAGATTTATATGTATACATATATAATTTATATGCAAAAACCGTACATACAAAAATCTAAAAACAATATGTATGTTTATATATATTATATATAAATTTCTTATATATATATATATATATATATATATATATATATATATATATATATATATATATATATATATATATATATATATTTTATATATATATATATATATATATATATATATATATATATATATATATATATAATATATATATATATATTCTATATATATATATATATATATATATATATAAACATACATGATTATATTTATAATCGCCTAATATCATATGTATATATATATATATATATATATATATATATATATATATATATATATATATATATATATATATATATATATATATTAGTATAATTATCCATACATGTATATAGATTACTAAATATCTATACATATAACAAATATCGTAATATAAATCTAGATACCAAAACACATAAAAATAATAATATAAAATAATTAAAAAAAACTTCCTATAAGTAGAGAATACATACATTTCAGATAGAATTCTACAAGTGAAATATAATATAAATAGAATAAAAGAACTCTTATTTAAAACTGTGTATAACGATATATAATTAAATTAAATCCTTAAACGAATATATTTATAATTCAAATATATATATATATATATATATATATATATATATATATATATATATATATATATATATATATATATACATATGATATTAGGCGATTATAAATATAATCATATATATACAAAATTGTACCTAAACCTATTTCGCTATACAAAATCCCGTAAAATAAATTCAAAGTAATTATTCCCGGTCATGGCAACCTAACATGGCTCTACCAAGCGGGCTTGACTAGGTTAGGGTCTGTACATATTTCCTATTTAATTCGAATATGAATTCACCTAATGAGTCTCCAGTACTATTCGCAAATAAATAGCACATGGGAACTCGATTGAGTGGCACACCCTTGGCATGTGCGTTGTAGGCTCAAAATTGGTCAAAACCATATATTAGCTTAAAAGATTTTGATCGATGTCGAGTTCCAAACTCATATTGGAAATTAGGTCTACAATTACGACAAACGGTCGAATAGCGTAATTTGATCTGAAGTTGTGCAAAGTCAAAAGAATATTAGGAGATAAGTTTGGATGGGACATGATATACCAAATTGATGGTCAACCTGTCTACTTCGAAACTCATGAAGGACGTTTTAAAAGATGGACATGTCTCATGCTTCAAAAATCAAAGCTACGGAAAAGTACATCTATAGTCATATTGATATAAAAATCTAGTTTAAACTATTAAAATATTAATACTATATAAAATAGGTAAAACAAAATTAAAAGTAATATCCAAAATTAGGGGGCTTACAGTGTGTGTGTGTGTGTACTAGTTTGGCCTCGTATCTATATATGGGACTGGTTGTTATTATACTAGTTTACAACTGTCTCTATAGCAGAGCTCTGATGTTATTATCGTTTGCCCTTGGTCCCACGACATGGTGCCTTAGGTGTCTGCCTACTTAGGAGCTTGTGAGCCTCAGTGGCTAAATCCTAATTTTCGGAATGTATTCTCAACTACATTTTCACTTAGGTGGCTAGGGTAGTTACCCCTCTTCATTTATATATTTTACCGTTACTTTGGCATGTATATTATATACCTTGTTATGCACCTCTGAGGACCTGGTGATCTCTCTAGGTAGTTTCTTATGCAGAGAAAGTTCGCTGATCCGGGTGGTGTCGCTATGTTTGACTCATGTATATATTTGGTTGATATCTTCATTATATTCTACCGTTATTATATTTACTTCTATTATTTTATTTTGCTATTATGGCGTAGTTCTACAATCTTTATTCTTTAACATAAGTTTGTCCATACAAATGTAATAGTGTCCGATCCACTTTATTATATGTTGTCTATTCTTGTGTGCTTCTAAGATCCGATGTGTTAATGCCTGGCCAATATTAGTGCACTTGGTCATACGGTAGATTTATCTTCTGTGGATTGAGATATAGAATTATCATAGTGATATGGATATATAACTACCTAACATAGACAGCGTATACCTATTCGAGCTGGGGTGGAGTCCAATTCATACGTAGTTGACATATATACGTATCCTAGTCCTACATATTTTGGAACTGGGGCATTACATAGGTTATCCTCCTTATTGAATGAGATAAGAAAGACTCCCTCCAGTAGTGACACAGAAGAGATAGATGCACTAAAATTGAGTTTGCATAATGCTCTACAAAGTATTGAAAAAAGATGGCATGGCTATGCAAAACTCAATGCAGAATATGAGATAGAAAAGAAGAAATTTAACATAGATGCACAGAGAATTGATGTTCATACTGCTAAATATGATGATGTATGTACTAAATCTAGAAAGTTAGAGATTAGACTAACAAGCAAGTTGTACAACTATGACTCGGTCTAGCATAAGACACGACTCATCACAAGGTCACACGACAAAAGAAAGCAATCAAAATACATGCTAAACATAATCACACTTTCTTTTACAAGTATCCACGTAAGTCACAACATACAGCTTCACATACATATATCTACATTGCTGCACCAAGCACTAATTCCTTTGTCACATGTCACTAGTATGGTTTGCTAGGACATATATCGTGACAATGTATAGTTAGACAGTAGATATGAATATTTATGTATGGGTACCAAAAGCTAACAATTCAGGACCCTCAAAGAAATGGGTACCGTATGTCACATCTATTCGTGTTGTAGATGGACCAACCTTGCCATGCTAGAAGCAAGTGGATTTTCGATAGTGGTCGCTCACGATATATTATCAGTGGTGCTACCCTATTTGCATCACTATCGATGAAGAAAGAAGGATATGTCTCCTTCGGTAATGACCTCAAAGGTTATATTATTGGTACTGGTAATGTTGGTATATCTCACTCTCCAGTAATAAAAGATGTATGGCTAGTAACAGAATTAAAACATAACCTACTTAGCATCAATCATCTTTCTAATAATGGTTATGATATTAATTTTATTAAAAATAAATGTTCCATTTACGAGATATCATGTAGCAATGTTATTTATAAAGGTATTAGGGAAATAATATATATGTTTTCTATCTTTTGGAGAATACTAACAATGTTAGCATATGCCTTATACTAACAAAGATAAAAGTTGGTTGTGGCATATGCGTGTAGAACATGTAAATATTGTTGACCCAAACTGGAGCACAGTCAACCTGAGTTAGATAATTAACAAAATGATAACTGATATGATCCAATATGACACATCAAGTTCAAGACAGGACATCATCTACGATCCAATACAATATATCAAGTTCAAGACAGACGTTGTCAACAAAGCTATTACGTTGTAAATGTATTTGTTCTCAGTCTGTAATTTTTTTAATTTGTTGAGCCTAGAAAAATATACGCTGAGTCGCACTGAGTCATCTCAACCCCTAGACATACTTCTCTAAGCTCCACCATACAAAACAAAACATTTCCTGAACCAAACCAAACCACTCTAGCCGATTTAGAACTTCTGGTCTGAGGAAAACAGAGTTCGGGCCGAACTCTGCCTAAGGCAGAACTCGGGTGAACTCTGTCCCCTAAAAATTAGCAACCTTATTTTTAGGAACACCCTGCCACGAGCTGTCCAACGTTCAAAATTTTGAATATTTGGGACATAATTCTGGCCGAACTCTGCATCCCCTAACTAGTATAAATAAGGCTTGATTTCTCTCATTTCAAATCATCTCTCACTCTCATTCTTCTAAGCCTTATACATTCTAAGTCTTACTCTTCCAATCTACTAGCCACAAAACTTTCTAAGCCCCAAGGTGGTCAGTGGGATTCAGCTAGAAGTTCTGTGCAAGAGTTGAAAAGAAGTCACTTGTAAAATTTCAAGTTTTGCCTCTATGACGTTTCAAGAAGTTGGCATGCTCTTCTAAGTAAAGGCACGTGTGTACCCTATTTTATAAATAGTGGATTTCAATCCTGAGCTAGAGTTAAAAGGCCTGGAATAGTACTCCACAAGGGAAACCAGGTTATATCGCTGTGTCTGCGTGTGCTCTTCTAAACTCTTATACTTTCCGTATTATTACTCTCTTATTATATATTCTCTCAGTAGTTGTTTTCTGGACTTAGCATATAGTTAATTTTTAATTAGTCATTATAGACACAAACTCTATTCACCGTCCTCTAGAGTTGTCTACGCGTTACTTCAATTGGTATCAGAGATCTGGTCTCTTAATAAAAGATTAACATCCTAAGAGCTGATCCATGGCAACCACACAACTCATTTTCACCAACTATGGTGAAAGACAGTCCATTAATAGGCGACCCCTATTTGATGGAACAATCTACACCTACTGGAAGACACGAATGAGTTTCTATCTGAAATCTCTAGACTTTGACTTATGGACCATAGTCACAGATGGTTATAAGAAGCCTGCTAGAATTGTTATTGAGGGAAATCTCATAGAAAAACCCCACGACAAATATACTGATCAAGAAAAGAAACATGCTAGTCTAGATGCTAGGGCTACTAATGCTCTCTTCTGTGCTATAGACAGGACTGAATTCAACATGGTATCTACATGTCCCACTTTCTACGAAGTATGGAAGCTTCTAGAAGTGACTCATGAAGGAACCACTCAAGTGAAGGAATCGAAAATCAGTCGGCTAACATATAAATACGAAGCATTTATGATAAAGCCCATTGGGACGATCAAACAAATGATCACTAGATTTCTCGACATCGTCAACCCTCTATCTTCCCTCGGTAAGGACTACTCCAACCATGAGAAGATACGCAAGGTGCTAAGGGCACTAACGAAGAACTGGAACCCCAAAGCCACAACATCGAAGGCAAAGATCTTGCCACCTTGTCTCTGGAAACTCTGGTGGAAAAACTAATGACGCATGAGCTCGACCTCAAGGACTTTGAAAAATCTGCTCCAAAGAAAAAATAAATCGCTCTGAGAGCTCATCGCCGAAAGACTACTCCAGGTAAAACAGACGATGATGACAACGATGGTGATGATCAAGCGCTCATGGTTCATAACTTCATGAAGTTTCTACGTTTCAATCAAAGAAAGAAGGAACAACACAAAGACGATAATGAAGAGCCTATCTGTTTTGGCTGTAAGAAGACGGGGCATGTCAAGAAAGACTGTACTGCAGCAAAGAAAGAGAGCCGATATGAAAGATCATACAAGAGGCCATCCTCTCAAAAATATGCCAACACAAACATCTGGCACGAAAGCAAAGCCAGTGACTCATAAGAAGAAGAGGACACTCCCCAAGATACTGCAAACGTCTACCTGTCCGACAAGGTAACAAATGATCCACTTGGTGACTTTACTTTTGATGAACTTGGAGATGCTTTTAGTGACTTACTTGAAGATCACAAGAAGTTACTTAGCAAGTACAAATATGCAAAGGATAAGATCAAGACTCATGAAGTTGGGATTCATAGACTATCATGCTTGCTTGATAATATTAGAGACACATCTCCCACTGATAACACTGAAGAATTATCCAAGCTTAAATTAAGCTTATACGATGCTGAATCTCATATTGAGAAACAAACACATGATCTTACCGTACTCAACAAAGAGCTTAAGGAAGAGAAAAAGAAGTATAAAGCTGCGGCTGTAATAATTAGTGCCTTGACTGCTAAATATGATGAAATGTATACTTCCTCTAAAATATTAGAGATTAAGCTGGGCAAACAGGTTATTCAACCTCAAACTTAGTCTCACAGTCACAGCACTCACATGAGACACAAGACCACTCAACACAAGAATACACGTCATAGAAAAAACATACATACACATACTGCACACAAACACGCTTTTATGTACACATACTCTCATGCAACACATCAATCACCCACACATAGACATCATTATCATCCTGCTCCTAACACAAACATACATGCTACATGTCACTACTGTGGTAAGTATGGACACACTTCACCATAATGTAGATTCAGAAGATTAGTTAATTTAAACTTGTATGCATGGGTACCAAAGACTAACTTTTCAGGACCCTCAAGAATTTGGGTACCAAAGGTCACATCTACTCATGGTGTAGGTGGACGTTCCTTCAGCTTCTAGAAGCAAATGGATTCTCAATAGTGGGTGCTCATGACATATGACTGGAAATGCAAATCTTTTCGCAACACTATCGATGAAAAAGGATGGATATGTATCCTTCGACAATAATCTGAAAGGTTATATTATAGGTAACGGTACTATTGGTAATCCTCCCTTTCTTATTATTAAAGATGTCTGTTTAGTAACAGAGTTAAAGCATAACTTGCTCAGCATCAGTCATCTTGCTGACAATGGATATGATATTAACTTTAGGAAAACTAAATGCTCTATATATGATAGATCAACTGGAGACATCGCTTTTGAAGGGATAAGGGAAGATAACATCTATATATTCTCTCTCTCGAAAGATACTAATAATGCAGGAAGAAGCCTCTATGCTTACAAGGATAAAAGATTATTATGGCATATGCGTCTTGGATATGCAAACATGGATACCATATCAAGACTGTCATCCAATAAGCTAGTAAGAGGACTACCAGACATCACTTTCAAAAAGGATATGGTATGTGCCGAATATGAAAAAAATAAGGCAACTAAATCCACTTTTAAATCCATCAACTCTGTAAGTACTACTAGGCCCTTGTAACTTCTTCATATGGATTTGTTCAGTTTTAGTTGAGTAGCCAGTCATGGTGGAAAACCCTACGCCTTTGTGATTGTTGATGATTTTTCTCGCTTTACTTGGATTTTCTTTCTTTCAAACAAAAGTGATACAATTTTTGTTTTCGAAATTTTTGCTAAAAATGTTCAAGACGAAAAAGGCTTCATGATTACTCGAATTCGAATTGATCATGGCGGCAAATTCGAAAGCTCTGATTTCAAAAAGTTTTGTGATTCAAATGGTTTTTGTGTCCTAGAAGTCCCCAACAAAATATTATTGTGGAGCGGAAGAATAGAACTCTTGGCGATATAGCCAGAGTCATGTTAAATTAATTTTTACTTCCGAAATATTTTTGGGCAAAAGCTGTAAGTACAGCATGCCATTTCTTGAATAGGGTTTTGATTCGACCTATTTCGAAGAAAACTCCCTATGAACTTTGGTTTGGTAGAACCCCAACTATTTCTTATTTTAGAGTATTCGGTTGTCGCTGTTTTATCCTGAATACCAAAGACAACTTAGGCAAGTTTGATGCCGAAGCTGACGAAGGTATTTTTCTTGGATATGCTGCCAAGAGTAAATAATACAGATTGTTCAACAAATGCTCCATGATTGTTGATGAATCTTCTAATGTTACTTTTGATGAGAATAATAGTTCAGCAACTGTTCTTGATGATGATGATGATGTTCATATCAAATCAATAACTCCTACCCCTGCGAATACATCATTTGGAACTAGTTCTTTAGATAACTTACCAAAGAAGTTCCGCTTCACCCCAAAACATCAAAAAAAACTTGGTAATAGGTAAGGTATCAAGAGGAGTTAGTACTCATTCATCCGTTTGAGATTCTATAGCTAGCACTGCTTTTGTTTCTCAAATAGAACGTAAAAATGTTTCAGAAGATTTTTCTGATGAAGTTTGGATATCTACAATGCAAGAGGAACTCAATCAATTCGAAAAAAATCAGGTTTGGGAACTTGTTCCTAAACCGCTGATCATTCGATCATTGGTACTAGATGGATTTTTTGTAACAAATTTAATAAAAACAGTTCAGTCACACGTAACAAAGCACGTCTCATAGCTCAAGGATACAACCAAGAGAAAGGTATCGACTACGATTAGACATATGCTCCTGTTGTATGACTTGAATCAATCCGCATGCTTTGTACCTTTATAAAATTTCAAAATTTCAAACTTTTTCAAGTGGATGTTAAAAGTTCTTTTCTAAATGGTTTTATTGAAGAATTTTTTTTCGTAAAGCAACCACCTTGTTTTGAAAACTATAAGTTTCATGATCATGTTTTGAAGCTTAAGAAAGCTCTTCATGGCCTCAAACAAGCCCCTCGAGCTTGGTATGAATGCCTACACACTTTCTTACTTAAAAAGGGCTTTTTAAAAAGGAAGATTGATACGACACTCTTTATAAAATTAATTGATGACACAATTTTATCAGTGCAAATTTATGTAGATGACATCATCTTTGGGTCTACTAATTAGGTATTATGCCAAGAATTTGCCAAGTGTATGTGGAATGAGTTCGAGATAAGCATGATGGGGGAGCTTAACTACTTCTTGGATTGCAAGTCAAACAAAACTCACAAGGAGTCTTCATCAGTCAATCAAAGTATACAAAGGACATGCTGAAGAAATTTAATCTTGACAACATCAAACCAATCAGTACTGCGATGGCTACTACAACTAAACTAGAACCTGATGATAGCGACAAATCCGTCGACCAACGTAAGTATCGAGGTATGATTTCTAGTCTACTCTATTTAACTGCTAGTCGCCCCAATATAATGTTTAGTGTTTGCCTATGTGCTCGATATCATGCCAACCCTAAGGAATCACACATGACCGCAGTTAAGTGTATCTTTCAATACCTTAAAGGCACTGTTACAGTGGGCTTATGGTATCCCAAAACCACATCCTTTGACCTACTCAGTTATTCTGATATTGATTTTGCTGGATGCAAAGTCGACCATAAAAGTACTGACGACACGTGTCATTTATTAGGCAAAGCTTTAGTCTCTTAGTTTAGCAAGAAGTAAAACACTGTCGCACTATCTACAACAGAAGTTGAATACATAGCTGTAGGACGTTGTTGTGATCAAATTTTGTTGATGAAGCAAACCCTAGCAGACTATAATTTATCTTTTCAGCACATTCCTATATTCTGTGATAATACTAGTGCTATTAACTTGACAAAGAACCCAATATGTCACTCACGCACTAAGTATATCGAAATTCGACACCACTTTCTAAGAGATCATCAATTGCAAGGCACTATTAATCTAGAATTTATTGACACTGATCATCAGCTAGAAATCTTTTTCACGAAACCATTTGTCGAAGAGCATTTCAACATTCTTCGTCGAAAATTAGAAATCTTGGATGAAAATGTCATATAATAAGTCTTACCTATCGAAATACTTGTTAAATCAAATTCATACATGTTGCATAATTTTGGATACAAGCCGAAAGGGTCCTTCGGTCAACAAGGCATAAAAGCCTAAGCGACACGGTACCAAGTGTCTTCGGACTACCTCTAGCTGGGATCCGGCACCTACAGCTAACCTGAGACAATTCACAAATACTGAATAATGATTCACAAGTCTGTCGTATGTTCTACTTATTTTATGGCCAATAAAATCTACTATTTTCCAATTTTAGACTATCTGCTCCATGATGGTTGTGGTCTACTACTTTATGATGCTGCTGATGCACTCTAGTTATGTCTCTGCTTTTTAGTTTCATTTCATGTACTATGTAGTTTATGTCTGCAAGTTTTACCTGCTGGATTATCAAACTGCTAGTTTCAATATTAAGGTTGATTATGGTTAAAGTTGTGTGCTTGCTCTCTTCACTTTGTCTATCTTTTATCTCTTTACGGGAGAGATATGCAATATTTTGCTAAGTGACAAAGGGAAAGAATAATAGATATTTGATGTGATAATGTATATGATGTGATGTGCAATGTGGTGTGTTTGGATAAGAACTTTCTATCAGGACGGAAATGGAAATATCTATTTGCGGGGGAGCCACTTCATACGTACAAATTATTTTATCTCCTTCAACATGTGTCTAGGTATGAATATTGAGATATACAAATATTATTTTATCAATTATCAAAATGAGGAAGATTGTTGACCCAAACAGGATCATAGTCAACCCGATTTAGAGAATTAACAAAATGATAACTTATATAATCGAATACGACACATCAAGTTCAAGATAGGACATCATTAACGATCCAATACAACGTATCAAATTCATGGCGGACGTCGTCAACAAAGCTGTTATATTGTAAATGTATTTGTTCTCAGTCTATAATTTTTTAATTTATTGAGTCTAGAAAAATGTACATTGAGTCGCACTGAGTCATCTCAACCCCTAGACATACTTCACCAAGCTTCACCATACAAAATAAAATAATCCCTGAACCAAACAAAACCACTCTAGCCCGTTTAGAACTTTTGATCTGAGGAAGATAGAGTTCGGGCTGAACTCTGCCTAAGGCAGAACTCGGGCCAAACACTGTCCCCTAGCAAACTAATTTTTAGGAACACCCTGCTAAGAGCTGTCCAACGTTCGAATTTTTGAATATTTGGGACCGAATTTTGGCCAAACTCTGCCTCCCTTGACTAGTATAAATAGGGCTTGATTTCTCTCATTTCAAATCATCTCTCACACTCAATCTTCTAAGCCTTATACATTCTAAGTCTTACTCTTCCAATCTACTAGCCACAAAACTTCCTAAGCCCCAAGGTTCTCAGTGCGATTCAGCTAGAAGTTCTGTACAAGAGTTGAAAAGAAGTTACTTGAAAAATTCCAAGTTTCGCATCTTCAAAGTTTCAAGAAGTTGGCGTACTCTTCTGAGTAAAGGCATGTGTGTACCCTATTTCACAAATAGTGGATTTTAATCCTGAGCTAGAGTTCTCAAGCCTGGACTAGTCCTCCACGAGGGAAACCAGGTTATATCGCTGTGTTTTCTTATGCTCTTCTAAACTCTTATACTTTCCTCATTATTACTCTCTGATTATATATTCTCTCAGTAGTTGTTTTCTAGACTTAGCATAGAATTAATTTTTAATTGGTCATTATAGACACAAACTTTATTCACCCCCCTCTAGAGTTGCCAACACGTTACTTCAAATATAGATTCTTTTGCAAGGTTATATTTGAAAATTTTGGTAAGTGCCTTGCCTGAAATAACTTTCAAGAAAGATATGATGTAAGTTGATTGTGAAAAGAACAAAGAAACCAAATTTTTTTAAGTCAATAATTTATAAGTACCTCTAGACCTCCTCAATTTATGCATGTGGATTTATTTGGACCAAGCAGAATCGTCAGGCTTGGTGGTAAACAATATGTCTATGTGATTGTTGATCATTTTTTAAGATATACTGGGGTATATTTTCTTCAAAATTAAAATAAGGCTTTTTTGAATTCATTACATTTTGCAAAATAATACAAAATGAATTTTTTTCATGATAACTCATATCTGAAGTGATCATGCAGGCGAATTCAAAAAAAATTACTTCAAAAACTTTTATGGTTCAAATTGATTTTCACATGAATTTTCTTGTCCTATTAGTGTACTGTCGCAGGCACCCAAAAATAAAATATTTACTCTTAAAATTATATGTAGTAGAGAGTAAGGATCGATCCCACATAGAGTAATTAGTATCTATTTTATGATATTTGAACAAGGATTGGGGGAGAGAGTTTTGAAAAAAAAATTAAGAAGAGCTAAAGCAATTAAAGTATTAAAATCAATCAAGGAACAAATATTGGTCTCAGTGAACATTCACCATTAGAAATCATAAAATTGATCATTGATGCAAGCATAAATTAAATCATACATTGAATATTTACGTTGGAAGTATCTTCCTATCTCTCTTAGGCTTAGTTAATTAGATACAAGCGACCTAATTAACTTTACTTACTAAATAATCTAAGACAAGTGCTATAGATTTATTCTAGCATTTTCTTCAAGAACAAAGAGACCGATAAATCAAAACAATACAAGCACAAGCGGTTGCATTTAATTTTGTCAAACATTTTTCTCCTAAGATCTAATAAAACAAAGCAGTTTATTAAAGCTTGATTGGTTCACAAATTAGAAACATCAAACTATTACGGATTTGATATCTAATTTAGCGTAGATCGAAATGAATAATAAACCAGTAGGCCTCCTAGTAATTAAACAAAATAATCATGAAAGTTGGCATAGAAAAACATTCAATATTCAAAATATAACTCAAATATATAAAACAATTTAGATCTCACAAGTTTACTAATTCCAAGGCTTCCGTACACTTCGACCAACAAGACTTTTAGCCGTACATGTTCTTCAAAACTTTAAAAAAAAGTTGGAGAAAGAGGAGAAGAGTTGTGTTGTGTGTTCATGATTTCTACCCCTTTTATATACCCTAAATTAGTTGTTTCAAGGCCACAGTATCTTTCCACATATCCTCTAAAAGTTACAACTTCTCAAACCAAAAAAAAAAAACTAAGTCATTAAACAAGTAGAAAAATGGTTATTTTGGTTCCTATTTTTGTTCACAACATCTTTGACCCAACTTGAATGCTGATTTCGTCAATGATGCAGCCTGAATATCGAAAACCTTAAAATAGAAATGTTGTAGCCCTTTGTCTTAGCTTTCCAAATATTTTTGAAGAACCTGAATTGCTTTTCGGAGGAGAAATTTATGTCCATTTTGGTAAAGATGTCAAAACTGTCTAGAATTGCAATTTAGCTCCATTTTGCACATAGTGTCTCCATCTGCATCCTAAAGAAAAATATAAATATAATGAGTACCTTTAGTCATAAAATGAGCATAAAATGGTGAACATAAAGGGATAAAAATACAAAATTTTATATTCTCGTCAAATACCCCCACACTTAACTTTTGTTCATCCTCGGACAAAACTCAAATTTATTTATCTTTTTCAAAACGAAAATCAAGGTTGTAATGCCATAAATAAAGAATAACCAAGCTCCTTAAAACTCATAACATATCATAAAAATATATTCTTAGGCAACTTCTAATTACTTAGAAAATATTTTCACTTGAAGATAGAGTAAACTAAATTGGTAGACGCTCACAGGAATAAACACTCAACTCTCATCGGTTTGAAGGCTAAGTGTTTTGCTCAAATTCATTTCCTAAAGAAATGATGTACCATAAGCTTGCATATCTTCTCATTCTCCACCACTTGGACTACATGCGTAACATAAATCTTAAGGGCTTTCAAGGGTGGTAATGGGGCTTGGGATCAAGGTAGGATATATTTAGGAGTGTCGTTCGAAAGCCATCAAAACTAGTGGAGCAAAAATGATTTAACTCAAGCTCAAACATATAAAACATACACATCCAATCACCCCCATTCACCTTCTTCAATTTGACTTTAAAACATTCGATATACCCCTTTATTGGAATTGGAGGAGGAATTATGGAAATGAATATCAAAAGTAATTTTCTCTATCACTTCTTTTTCATTACTTCTTCTTCTTCTTTTTCTTTTCTTTTTTGTCTTTTTCTTTTGTCTTTCTTCACTTTTATTTTCATTTTTATTTTTACTATAATGGAACTCAATAATTTGAGAATAAAAATATGTAGCCAAACTTGAAATTCAGATACCGCCACACCTTCTTTTTGTACACCCATACATATCATAATGCTCCACTAGTTTTTCGGCCTGGGTAAGGATTTTTCTTTTCAGGTTAAACTTTGTATTATGGGTTCACAAAAATAGAAGCAATAAGGCTCAAAGGGGTTCAACCAAAGGAAAAATAATTTCAGGGTGGGCAATTTGGCTTATGTAGCGTATAACAAAGATAGCCTTAATCATGTTCATATATGCATGTGCCTATGTGACCTCGAAGAGAATCTAAGAAAGTTCTAGAAAAACAAGTCCATGGAAGAATATCTCTCATCAAAGAAAATAGTGAGACTGATGTGTCAGTCTAAAGGCTCAAAACCTCACCGGCTTTTGTCTACCAAATTTAGTCACTACAATCATTAAGGAAAATAGCTAGACTAATTAATTCTAAGTTGAAAAAGAGTACTTATTCAATTATGTTATGAATTTTTCAAACTCAGTTGAATCTTGTTCATGGCATACACAACCAAAAATTATTGAAAGCCACAAAAAACAGAACTATTTTTTTCTTTCCTTCTTCTTTTGAAAAAAATACTAAAACATTATTAAAAACCAAAAAAAACTTTTTTTTAAAATAACTAAAACTGCTTTAAATAATTTAAATCCCCTCGCCACACTTAAACTGACATTGTCGCCAATGTAAGGCTAAATGCAAAGAAAAGGAAAAAATAAACAAAAAATGCAAGAACTAGAACAAACTCCCCTTGGGTTGCCTCCCAAGCAGCGCCTTTGTTTAATATGTCGTTGGCTCGACTTTATGCACGCTTGATGCAACTAGGCATGGATTTTACATTTTGAATAGAGGCCTGTAATGCTGATGGTAAAGACCACTTGTCAGAAGTTGATAATGAAATATAAGGAAGGTTACCTGAATGTTGCAATTTTGTAAGGCCATTTGACACGGCAATAACTTGTTGTAAATAAGTACTTAAGGCTAATTCCTCATTCTTTTTCTCAATATATTCACTAATGGCAACTTCCATGCCATTTTTTCCATCAAGTTTACTGATTCCAAGACTTCTGTACACTTCGACCAACAAGACTTTTAGCCGCACATGTTCTTCAAAAATTCAAAAGAAAAGTTGGAGAAAGAGAAGAAGAGTTGTGTCGTGTGTTCATGATTTCTACCCCTTTTATACACCCTAAATTAGTTGTTTCAAGCCCACAATATCTTCCCACATATCCTCTAAAAGTTACAACTTCTCAAACCAAAAAAAACTAAGTCATAAAACAAGTAGGGAAATAGTTATTTTGGTTACTATTTTTGTTCACAGCATCTTTGACCCAACTTGAAGCTTGATTTCGTCAATGATGCACCCTGAATATCGAAAACCTTAAAATGGAAAAGTTGTAGTCCTTTGTTTTTGCTTTGTGAATATTTTTGATCACCTTAAATGCTTTTCGGAGGAGAACGTTTTGCCAATTTTGGTAAAATATGTCAAAACTGTTTAGAATTATAATTTAGCTCTATTTTGCACATAGTGTCTCCATTTGCATCCTAAAGCAAAATATAAATATAATGAGTACCTTTAGTCATAAAATGAGCATAAATTGGTGAATATTAAGGGATAAAAATATAACATTTTATATTCTCGTTAAATACCCCCACACTTAACTTTTGTTCGTCCTCGGACAAAACTCAAATTTATTTATCTTTTTTCAAAACGAAATTCAAGGTTGTAATGCTATAAATAAAGAATAACCAAGCCCTTTAAAACTTATAACATATCATGAAAATATATTCTTAGACAACTTCTAATTACTTAGTCAATATTTTTACTTGAAGATAGACTAAACTAAATTGGTAGACGCTTACAGGAATAAACACTCAACTCTCATCGGTTTGAAGGATAAGTGTTTTGCTCAAATTCATTCATAAAAAATGATCTACCATAAGCTTGAATATCTTCTCATTCTCCACCACTTGGACCACATGCGTAACATAAATCATAAGAACTTTCATGGGTTGTAATGGGGCTTGGGATCAAGGTAGGATATTTTTAGGATTATAGTTCGAGAGCCATCAAAACTAGTGGAGCAAAAATGATTTAACTCAAGCTCAAACATATAAAACATACACATCCAATCACCCCCATTCACCTTCTTCAATTTGACTTTAAAACATTCGATATACCCCTTTATTGGAATTGGAGGAGGAATTATGGAAATGAATATCAAAAGTAATTTCCTCTATCACTTCTTTTTCATTACTTTTTCTTTTTTTTTCTTTTCTTTTTTGTCTTTTTCTTTTGTCTTTCTTCACTTTTATTTTCATTTTTATTTTTACTATAATGGAACCCAATAATTTGAGAATAAAAATATGTAGCCAAACTTGAAATTCAGATACCCCCATACCTTCTTTTTGTACACCCATACATATCATAATGCTCCACTAGTTTTTCGGCCTGGGTAAGGATTTTCTTTTAAGGTTAAAGCTTGTAATATGGGTTCACAAAAATAGAAGCAATAAGGCTCAAAGGGGTTCAACCAAAGGAAAAATAATTTTAGGGTAGGCTATTTGGCTTATGCAGCGTATAACAAAGATGTCCTTAATCATGTTCATATATGCATGTGTCTATGTGACCTCGAAGAGAATCTAAGCAAGTTCTAGAGAAACAAGTCCATGGAAGAATACCTCTCATCATAGAAAAAAGTGAGACTGATGTGTCAGTCTGAAGGCTCAAAACCTCACCGACTTTTGTCTACTAAACTTAGTCACTACAATTTAAAAAAAAATAGCTAGACTAATTAATTCTAAGTTGAAAAAGAGTACTTATTCAATTATGTTTTGAATTTTTCAAACTCAGTTGAATTTTGTTTATAGCATACACAACCAAAAATTATTGAAAACCACAAAAAAACAAAAATGTTTTTTTTTCTTTCTTTCTTCTTTTGAAAAAAAACTAAAACATTATTGAAAACAAAAAAAACTTATTTTTTGGAAAAAAAAACTAAAACTGCTTAAAATAATTTAAATCCCCTCCCCACACTTAAACTGATATTGTCGCCAATGTAAGGCTAAACGCAAAGAATAGGCAAAAATAAACAAAAAAAATGCAAGAATAAGAACAAACTCCCCTTGGGTTGCCTTCCAAGCAGCGCCTTTATTTAATATGTCGTTGGCTCGACTCTATGCACACTTGATGCAACTAGGCATGGATTTTACAATTTGAAAAGAGGCCTGCAAAACAGAGGGTAAAGACCACTAGTCAGAAGTTGAGAATGAAATATAAGGAAAGTTACCTGAATGTTGCATTTTTGTAAAGCCATTTGACACGGCAATAGCTTGATGTAAATAAGTACCTAAGGCTAATTCCTCATTCTTTTTCTCAATATATTCACTAATGGCAACTTCCATGCCATTTTTTCCATCAAGTTTACTGATTCCAAGGCTTCCGTACACTTCGACCAACAAGACTTTTAGCCGCACATGTTCTTCAAAACTTCAAAAGAAAAGTTGGAGAAAGAGAAAAAGAGTTGTGTTGTGTGTTCATGATTTCTACCCCTTTTATACACCCTAAATTAGTTGATTCAAGCCCACAATACCTTCTCACATATCCTATAAAGTTACAACTTCTCAAACCAAAAAAACTAAGTCATAGAACAAGTAGGAAAATTGTTATTTTGGTTCCTATTTTAGTTCACAACATCTTTGACCCAACTTGAAGCCTGATTTCGTCAATGATGCAGTTTGAATATCGAAACCCTTAAAATAGAAAAGTTGTAGCCCTTTGTCTTAGCTTTCCAAATATTTTTGAAGAACCTGAATTGCTTTTCGGAGGAGAAATTTATGCCCATTTTGGTAAAGATGTCAAAACTGTCTAGAATTGCAATTTAGCTCCATTTTGCACATAGTGTCTCCATCTGCATCCTAAAGCAAAATTTGAATATAATGAGTACCTTTAGTCATAAAGTGAGCATAAAATGGTGAACATTAAGGGATAAAAATATAACATTTTATATTCTCGTCACCAATCTTCGACAAAATGCCGTTGTGGAGCGAAAGAATAGAACTCTTGGTAATATGGCCAGAGTCATGCTGAATCAATTTAGCCTTCTAAAATATTTTTGTGTTGAAGCTGTCAACACAACTTCTCATGTTTTGAATATAGTTATGAATCGACCTATATCGAAGAAGACTTTGTATGAATTGTGGTTTGATAGAGTTCCTATAATTAGCTATTTTAAAGATTTGGATGTAGATGCTTTATTTTGAACACCAAGGACAACTGGTAAGTTTGATTCAAAGGCTGATGAATATATTTTTCTTGGTTGTACTTCTTGGTTGTGCTGCTAAAAATAAAGATTTTCAAATTTTTAATAAACGATCAATGATTGTTGAAGATCTATTATTGTCACATTTGATGATCTTAACAGTCAAACATCCAGTGACTGTGATGATGAAGATGCCAGAATAACATCCAACAAAATACCTGAAGATACACCAACTAGCATAAGCTATCTGGAGAGTTTGCCGAAGAAGGTGAGATTTATGGCCGATCATCAAGAAGACTTGATTATAAGTGACGTATCAAAAGGAGTAAGAACTCGCTCTTCTAACAAAGATATTATTCCAAATGTAGTTTTCATTTCCCAAATAGAACCTAAGAATATTGTAGAAGCATTTTCTGATGAGTTTTGGCTTTCTGCAATGCAAGAGCAATTGAACCAATTCGAGATAAATCAAGTTTGGAAACTTGTTCCTAGACCTAATGATTACTCAGTAATTGGCACCAGATGGATATTCTAAAATAAACTCAATAAGGATGGGCAAGTTACAAGCAACGAAGCACATCTCGTAGCTCGAGGCTATAATCCAGAGGAGGGCATTGACTATGACGAGACTTATGCCCCTATTGGAAGATTTGAGTCAATTCACATGCATTGCGCTTTTGAATTTTTCTATAATTTCAAATTATTTCAAATGGATGTTAAAGGTGTTTTTTAAACGATTTTGTAGAAGAAGTTTCAGTGGAACATTCTCCGGGTTTTGAGGATTTTAAATTTTCAAATCACGTTTTCAAGTTGTCAGCTCTTTATTGACTCACAAGTCCTACGCGTTTGGTATGATTGACTCAGTTCCGTTCAACTTGAAAAAAAATTCAAATGGAAAAGTTAACACAACTTTGTTTATAAAAGCACATGATGATCAACTTTTATTAGTGCAAATTTACGTTGAGGATATTCTATTCGAGTTCAGTAATGAGATACTTTGCGAAGAATTTGCTAAGTCTATGAAGAGTGAATTCGAGAAGAGCATGATGGAAGAACTCAACTTTTTTTTGGATTGCAAATCAAGAAGAGTTCATAGGAAATCTTCATCAATCAAGCTAAGTACACAAAAGATTTGCTCAAAAAGCTCGACATGGATAACGCAAAATCCATCAGCACTCCAATGGCAACATTCACTAAGCTTGACCTTGATGAAAATAGTAAACCAGTCGACACACGTAGGTATCGAGTTATGATTGATAGTTTACTTTATTTAACTACTAGTCGTCTAGATATTATGTTTAGTATTTACTTTTACGTTAAATATCAGGTCAACCCTAAGGAATCACACTTGTGCGCAGTTAAGCGTATCTTCCGATACCATAGAGGTACTTTGACGGTAGGCTCATGGCATACCAAAACCACATCCTTTGACCTCATTGGTTATTAGGATGCTGATTTTTTTGGTTACAAAGTCGATCAAAAAAGTACTAGCGGCATGTGTCATTTCTGGGACAAGGCATTAGTCTTTTGGTTTAGTAAAAACAAATTTTTGTCACATAATCAACTACTGAGACTGAGTAAATAGTCGTATAACGTTGTTGTGCACAAAATTTATGGATGAAACAAATCCTAGCATACTATAATATATGCTACAAGAATATTTTCATTTTGTTATGACAATACTAGCACATTAAACTCACAAAAAGTCTAATATATCACTCATGCACTTAGTATTTCGAGATATGTCATCATTTCTTGTGAGATAATCAGTTATATGCTAATACATGTTTAGAATTTGTTGACACATAAGGCATCCAATAATGATATTTGAAGACGACGAAGATTTATCTCCCAAAATGCCTATTGCAGATCTCAGCAAATACCTGAAAGAAAATGAATAATAACCTGGAGAGGTCACCAGGTCCTTAGAGCGATGTAGAAAGATACATAATATATATGCCTACTATGACAGTAAATAACATGTGAGAAATAAAGGAAAAACAACTACTAGAATAAGAATAAAGATCACATGGAAGAAACTCAATATATAATGACATGTCTAAAGGAAAGTAATAGTAAGTATGGCTACAAAAAAAGTAGAATGACCGTAGTCCTGCGTGGTGATCCCGGTCCTATAGAAAGTAGTCCTGCGTGTTGCTCCCAATCTATAGTAAATCTCTATCATAGCCCTTAGGGGTCTCCCGAGTCGAGAGTGGTCAAGTAGACAATCCTAGTATTAGTCGAGGGTCACGTCAAGTCAAAGTAACATGGAATACATGATCAAGTCAAGTCGCTTATGTAAACAAAACTATGGAAGTCACTTGTGGAAATATACAAAAATAACTAATGAAAAAAACAAGTGATACAAGGAACAAGACATGAAAGTAAATCATAGCAAGGCTATAGGTACAAATAGAAAATAAGCATGAACAAGCAAGTACAATAGAAAACATGCATGTAAATAAACTGTACAAAGTTGGCAAGATATACTTGCCTAGAGTTTTGTCCAATCTGTGCTGATGTTTTACCAAAGTCTAACCAAATTATCCATGAGCCAATGAATCATACTCCATGTAAAGATCTATCAAACCAAAATACAAACAAATATATATTACACTAAAATACAAATATGACTTAACAATTCCTACCTAGAGACTCCGGTCATTCTAAGTCGGATAATACCTATGTCATCTAATCCACTTATTAATCATACCATCTAGTACTATATCACACTAGTCTCTCTAATCATTATCTATTTATTAATAATATGGATTACAAATTTTAGGTTTAAAATATTAAGTATGTATCTCGTAATTTATACCACGAAACATACGACACGTGAATCGAGACTAAATGATCAACCAGAAGGTTAACAATCTTATCTTGGTAATGCATATTGTCACATTGTCAATTTCAGCGTTGTAAGATTACTGGAATTGACTGATCTTAGTTTTGATGCTCGGATTACAAAATACGATCATAATATAAATTAATTATAATTTGTTGATGATATCAAAAGTGAAATCTAACAGACATCCTCAGATGATGAAATAGACATCACCAACATGTCCAGAATAATCAAATTAGGTAGGATAGCCTACTCATAAGTACAATTTTGGACACAGTGACAAAATGGTAATTTCGGATCAAAATGGTGTCCGCTATTGGATCTGCTTTGCACCGAAAAGCGTGGCAAAGTCTATGGTCTTTGAAGTCATCAAACTATATGTCTACAAGTCTACTTTCTTGATAACAACTCAATGGTATGTCCATATTTGGATTTCGATGAACCGATCACAACGCCCATTGAATCGGATCGTAGGGCCCGCAAAACGGTGAATCGATCAACTGTCTCAGAATCGGACCAAACTTGGCTCATATGACTAGAAAAATACTATGATTCCAATAGCGTAAATTTTGTTGCAATGTGATCTGCATACATAAAGTAATTGAAAGTTTTCAAAAAAGGTCGATACAGTATTTTTTGACGAATACGGGTCGAATTTGTCGCGCACACGCAACCGATTCGAATTCCGTCAAAGCCCATATGTGTGCAAAGTTCGAACACACCTTTCATTGCAATCAGTTCATGACCAAGTCATCTTGTTTGTTAGAACAGACTCCGTATCGGAGAATTTTGATGTTTTGAAAATAGTTTTTCTCCAGTTTTGAAACTAATTTTATTTACAAACTAATGAAGAAAAAAAATTACAAATAAATATTTGTTGTGAAGCGTCTATATTAGCTATAACTCTATTCTTTTCGAATTTATCTTTGATATCCGGTCCTCGTCTTCCAAAACAACGTTCTGGGATAACTTTTAACGTCCAAAAATTATGTTTTTTTTCTCGATTTTGGAACTCAATTTTCGTCGCATACATCGCAAATTAAATTATTCTGATTGAAAGGAGTTGAAGAGGGTTAGGTTGTCTGCGTACTTGAGAAATTGGTTGAAGAAAATATTGAACGAGGTGGAAGAAATTATACCGCGAAGGGGAGCAATTGGCTGTTGTTGCGTTATTGTAGTTGCTGTTGTTGCTCCATTGGCACCGTTGTCTGCAGCTGCCGCGACTGAGCTCGACAGTCGATGCTCCGGCGTCGATGGTGCACACGTGGTGGCGACAACCATAGGTTAGGGTTAGGGTTTTAGTTTTTTTACAACACACACATATATATAAATAGGTATAGAGGGAGGGGTTGTGTTTTTTTTTTCTTTATTCATTTCTTTTCTCTTTTTACTTTTGGAAACCTAATAAAAAAACAACAAAATATATTTTTTAAAATAAAATAATATAGAACTTATATATTTTCATATAAAATATTCTCCATATATTATTTGTTTTTAGTAGTTAATATATCTATATATGTTTATAACTATTTCTATTCGTATTTATAAAAATTTATGATAATATAATCTATTATCATTTTATATTTTTTCCAAATATTATTTGTCATATATATAATACCATATTCAACTATGTAGCTTGTATGCATATTATCTATATTACATATATTCAATAAATAAATAAATAATAATAATCATAAAATCTCTTTATATTAAATTCACACATACCCAAGTACACATATTGGTTTAAATAATCAAGAAATTTTTTTATAATAAAAATAATATATATATTAAACGTTTCTATACTAATATATATTTTTGAAGGATGTCACAATTTTAACTGGTTTTTATGCGGAGGACATGGATATGGCTATGACATCCCTATCATGCCTTCATTTCTTTTCCCTTTTCCCTTATATAAAAACCTAATAAAAAATCTAGAACATATATTTTTAAAAATAAAATATAATAGAACCTATATATTTACATATAAAATATTCTCCATATATTATTTGTTTCTCAAACTGAATATATCTATATATATGTTTATAACTATTTCTATTTGTATTTATAAAAATTTATGATAATACAATCTATTATATATATATATATATATATATATATATATATATATATATATATATATATATATATATATATAAGCAATGGTCAATTGCGACGAACTCGCTTTCACAGGAGCTCGAACTCTGACCACTTGGGCCGCATGCATCTTTCTTAACCACTAGGCTAGAGGTCATTTGTTATATATATATATTTTTTTTCATTTGTTATATATATATATATATATATATATATATATATATATATATAAATAAAATATATATATATATATATATATATAGGAAGGATCAAGATCCCCACACTTTTTGTTGACACAAAGTCACAGTCAACCAAATATTGATAACATTGACTAAATAATAGTTGTGATAATTCAATACGACAGACGACGACTACATTCAGCTCAAGCCAGACGACAGCACTGTTTTGTAAATGCGAGTCATTTTTCGAGTCTGTACTTTTATATTTATTGAGTCTAGAATAATTGTAAGCTGAGTTATGCTGGGCTCTTGAGACTCAACCCATAACATATCCAAATCCATAAAGCTCCATATCCAAAATCAGCCCACTGGACCCTTGGACCCATTCTGTGCTCTGGAGACAGAGTTCGGGCCGAACTCTGCCTCTACACAGAGTTCGGGCCAAACTTTTTCCCCTAAAAATCAGCACCCTAATTTTTAGGGCTGGCTGGTTGCTAGTTGTCCAACGGCCAAATATTTGAAAATTCCTACCAGAATTCTGGCCGAACTCTGTCTGTTAAAACCCTATAATTAGGCCAAGAATTCTCTCATTTTCAATCATCCAATCTTCTCTTCTCTTCTCTCTTAAGCTCAATATAAGCCATACCCTTTTTCATCTACTAGCCACAAGTTTCCTAAGTCTCGAGTGCTCAGCATCTCTCAGTTAGGAGTCTTGTGCAAGAGTTCAAGAAGTAGCTTGGAAAATTCCAAGCATCGCCACTGCGATCCTTTGTAAGAAGTTGACGTGCTCTTCTGAAGAAAAGGCACGGGGTGTAACTACTATTTTACAAATAGTGGATTTAATCCTGAGCTAGAGTTCTCAGGCCTGGACTAGTCCTCCACGAGGGAAACCAGGTTAAAATCGACTGTGTTTGCGTATGCTCTCTTGCTCCTTATTTATTTCCGTATTTACTCTAATTAATTTTAGATTGTGAAAGAGTTGATTTTTTAATTGGCTATTATTGCTATAAACTCTATTCACCCCCCTCTAGAGTTGCCATCTGTTCTTCAATTGGTATCAGAGCTCTGTTCTCTTTACAAGGACTTACATCCTAGAGCTGATCCATGGCAACCACACAATCCTTGATTTCCAATCACGGTGAAGGACAGTCCACTCATAGGCCTCCCCTATTTGATGGAACTAACTACACGTATTGGAAAACAAGGATGAGCTTTTATCTCAAGTCGCTAGAGTTTGACCTGTGGACTATCGTCACTGACGGTTACAAAAAGCTCGCAAGGATAGTTGTCAATGGTGATCTCGTTGAGAAATCACATGACAAATATTCTGACGAGGAGAAGAAACAGGCAAGTCTAGACGCGAGAGCTATTAATGCTTTATTCTGTGCTATAGACAGGAATGAGTTCAACAGGGTATCTACATGCACCACATCTCACGAAGTATGGAGACTTCTTGAAGTGACTTATGAAGAAACCACCCAAGTCAAGGAATCAAAGATAAGCCGTCTCACTCAAGAATACGAGGCTTTCAAGATGAAGCCAAACGAGACGATCACACAAATGTTCACAAGATTCCTCGACATCATCAACCCCCTGTCTTCGCTCGGCAAGCAATATTTAAATCACGAGAGGATTCGCAAGCTACTTAGGGGGCTACCAAAAATTTGGAACCCTAAGGTGACAGCCATCATAGAAGGAAATGATCTCACAACCATGTCCATGGAGACCTTGATGGAAAAGCTAATGACTCATGAGCTTGACCTCAAGGACTTCGAAGAGCCTGCTCCTAAGGCTAAGGAGATCGCACTCAAAGCTCACCGACGGAGGGCTGAACCCGAAGAGACGGATGACGACAACTTAGAAGATGATGATCAAGCTCTCATGGTCCACAACTTCAAGAGATTCCTTCGCTTCAATCGAAAAAAGAAGGAACCACAAGAAGATGGCGAAGAAGAGCCAACCTGCTATGGTTGCAAGAAGATTGGACACGTCCGAAAAGACTGTCCATTCTTGAAGAAGAGCAACCGCTATGAGAAACCATACAAGAAGCCCTCCTCAAAGAAATATGCCAACACAAGCATTTGGCATAAAAGCGAAGCTAGTGACTCCGAGGAAGAAAAGAACTCTCCTCAAGATACGGCTAATGTGTGCCTAATGGCGACGTCCGACAAGGTATCAAACGAAACTCTTGATGACTTCACTTTTGATGAACTTGACGATGCTTTCACCGATTTACTTAGTGATCACAAAAAGGTCATTAGTAAATACAAACATGCCAACGTCAAAATCAAAAGTCATGAAGTCGAAATACAAAGACTTTCTCTATTACTTGATAACATTAGAGACACTACACCCACGGATGTCACTGATGAGGTATCTAAGCTTAAAATAAGCTTACATGATGCCGAGGCACGCATTGAACAACAAACACAAGAAATCACAACACTCAACACGGAGCTTGCAGAAGAAAAGAGTAGACACAAGATTTCTATTATAAGATGCATGGTTTGAATGCTAAGATTACTGAATTGCAAGCTGTTTCTAAGAAACTAGAGACTAAATTGGGAAAACAGGTTGCTCAACCTCAAACCCAATCAGATGAGACACACACAAAGCATGACACCACTCATACTAGTCAACCACGTCATCCTCATGCTGCTCATAATCATGCTTACATGTACACACACTTTCACAAAGGAAACAAACCACATGCACGTAGAAATAATCATCATATGTCACAAAATCATCATGCTACACATAGATACAATCATCACCATGTTGCACAAAGACACAATCAACATCACTCTACATATAGAAATCATCATGTCATGCCATATAGACAATATCATCATGCCATACCATATAGACAATATCACCATAGTCATCATCACTATGCTGAATCTACATATCATCACACTTCTCCTCATTACTCTGCTTATAGACTTCATCAGCATGCTCCTAATGTAAATAGGAATGCTACATGTACTTATTGTTGTTTACATGGACATATTTCACTACAATGTAGAATTAGAAGATTAGTAGATAGAAAGATATATGCATGGTTTCCAAAAACTAACTCTTCAGGACCCTCAAGAACTTGGGTACCAAAGATCACATCCACTCTTGATGTAGGTGGACCTTCCCTCCTCAACTAAGAGTAAGTGGATTCTCGATAGTGGATGCTCGCGACATATGACGGGAGATGTAAATCTTTTCGCATCACTATCGATGAAGAGAGAAGGATATGTATCCTTCGACAATAACCTAAAAGGTTATATTATAGGTAATGGTAATATTGGTCATCCTCCCTCTCCCGTAATAAAAGATGTCTGCCTAGTGACCGAGTTAAAGCATAACCTGCTCAGCATCAGTCATCTTGCTGACCATGGATATGACATTAACTTTGGACAAAACAAATGCCTTATTTATGATAGGTCAACAGGAGACATTATTTTTGAAGGGGTAAGAGAGGATAATATTTATATTTTCTATTTGTCTATAGATACTAACAATGCAGGTAGATGCCTATATGCTCATAAAGATGAACGATTACTGTGGCACCAGCGTCTTGGTCATGCCAACATGGATACTATATCCAGGCTATCGACCAAGAAGCTAGTTAGAGGCCTGCCCGATATCACATTCAAAAAGGACACGGTATGTGCCGAATGTGAGTTGAATAAGGCAACCAAGTCCTCTTTCCATTCTATAAACTCTGTAAGTACTTCTAGACCTTTGTAACTTCTCCATATGGATTTATTTGGCCCTAGTAGAGTAGCCAGTCTTGGTGGAAAATTCTATGCCTTTGTTATTATTGATGACTTTTCAAGATTTACTTGGGTTTTCTTTCTTACACATAAAAGTGATACTATTTCTGTTTTCAAGATTTTTGTTAAGAAAGTTCAAAACGAAAAAGGCTACATGATTACTCGTATCCGAAGTGATCATAGAGGCGAGTTCAAAAATTCTAATTTTGAAAAGTTTTGTGATTCAAATGGTTTTGATCATGAGTTTTCTTGTCCAAGAACTCCTCAACAAAATGGTGTTGTGGAGCGGAAGAATAGGACTCTTGGCAATATGGCTAGAGTCATGTTGAACAAGTTTTTACTTCCGAAATACTTTTGGGCTGAAGCTGTGTCACGACCCGCACCCTAGAGTTAGGGCACGAGAACGTAACAACGCCCAGCCTACGCTGCAGTGTCGGCGGTAGAACGCTGTCCTAGGTCTCAATGCATCTAACAGTATAAGACTAAACAGTTTATACTCCCCGAATGGGGGTGACATAGCAGAATGTAAACTCAATCACATCTAAGGTAGAGCATAATGGAAGATAGATAAAATATGAAATCCAAAAGAGATACAGCAAATAGAAGTCTAAGTGTCTAAGAAACAAACTCAGAATACATCTCAAAACTCAAATACATTAATCCATAAATACAACTCAAGATGACTGAAAATAAACTATAAGCAAACCCTAGCTATCTATACAACCTCTACTGTCTCCTCTAGGCTAGCAAGCAACCTCCAGGCTATCTGTAAAATTTATCAACAGGTCCAGTCAGGACTGGAGCGAGCACAGTACATCTCAACAGATCATAGCAGGTTAGAAAATATAATTATGCAGTAAAGTAAGATACATGAACTGAAGAAATACAGTATGTAAACAGAGAGAGAGAACTATAATAGAAATATCTACAATAAGTAGAGAGCTAATAGTAACTAGTGAGTCAGAGTAAAATATAAACATGTGAATGGCATAGGAGATTCATAACTATAGCTAAGAGAGTGATTCATGACTACAGCTACTTGGATAATATTCACATGCCTATTTCCACTCCTCCATCCCCAATCAATACACAAGGATCTGTTCAAGTTATGTTAAGATTCGTGAAACTTCACATGGCTCATAAAATGAGTGATATGTGAAGGTGATTCATGATGGCTCTATGAACATGAGAGTACATGTGTCACAAGCGATTCGTGAATCAGAGGAAGCATAGAGATACGTGATGATTCGTGAAACGCACAAAATATGCAGTATCCGATGCTCCCGAGGAGGATAACATCTCATGAAAAGATCCATATAGTACCAATCCGTGTGACCAACGTGACAGTATCAAGTAAAGTAATTTAAAGCAGGAAAATAATTCTAAACAGGATATGAAATGATTAGAGAATGTACTCGCCTGATATCTGAATGTCTAAGGTAAAGATACTGTCCGAGGAGAGGTGTATGGCTCCTAATTAGAACAGCACAAGTCACAACATATCCAGAAGGGTAATATAAAGCACAACAATGCATTCTACATGAATCTAGGTCAAACTAGACCAAAGTCAACCCTTGGTCAACTCTGGTCAACTGTACTAGTCAAACTAGGTCAAACTAGGTCATGTCCTAATCCAGCAAGTCTTACTAGGCCTAACCAAGACTATCCTAGCAAGCACACATCAATACAAGGCTATACAAGCCAACATACACCCAACTCTATATAGCATGCAATTATTCAATACTCAAATAGGCAAGAATTCATATTGGATATACACTAGGTAATCTATTACTTTAAGCTATATATGTCCACACATATATACACATGCATATATTGGTATTCAACATTAGGTCTATAATCATGGTATTTCAAATGGTTATATAAACTTACATATTACAACATAATATGCTAACATATATATAATATACATACATAGCTAAGTTAACTATATTCATAAATACTTATTTAAGAGGCTATGTGTGTGTATGTGAACATGGCAAAAGGGCAAGTGAGGGTTAAATGGGCATACATAGTGTATACATATCAAAGAGTGTCAAAGTGTAAGTGAACAAAGTGTCAAGTGTGATAGTGTCAACATAGTGTAAGGGGTACATGAGGTAATATAGGATTTGTGTTAACATAGAACATTACATCTCATTAACTTGTATATTGCATACATTACATCTATTATTACATTACATTTATGCTTTCATTCATTCATCATTCATTTATTCTCTTGCACTACTATATGCACCATACATTACATACTATGGAACCTACATATTCATTACAAGCCATACTTATACATGCTTACATTAGATAGGATACTTACACCTCATACATCATTTATTTAAACATTTACTCATGCTTGCATTCTCTATTTAATTACATAATGTATATACATTAATATGGGTTAAAATCAAATAGAATATTATATTACACACAAGGGTGCACAAAATACATATGCCGAATAGTAACTCCTACTAATAATCAATACTGTACCATCTCAGCATGAATTAAAATTTAGGATTAAATTATGTTATAGATCTATGTGTTAGCTTTCCGAAACTTCAAACGGATCGCATTTTTGTTTTCGAAAACTCCCGGAATCGCGAAAACACCAAGAACGCGTTTGTCTTTCCTACAGCTGACACTCAAATAATTCTCCAAAAAGTTACAGAAAGAATTAGGCCTATTAATACATGTTTTTGGAAATCTAACTTCAATACGCTTCTTTTAAAAAAATGGAAGATTAAACCGAGCTTTGAGCTAGAAGTTATGATATTTCTAAGTTAGGGCTGAAATTAAAAACGTGGATAAAAATCATGACGGATTTGGGTAGTTTGAGATAAAAGAACACAAGTATATAACATAATATATCAAGAACTCACTCTCTACACTAATATATATATGAGACACTATAGAACACATCTCCAATACAAAAATACGAGATTAAACATGTAATAATTCATTCATACATAACAACAACACATAGTATGTCCAAATTTGGGATTTTCCCACATGGACACAACCACAACACAAAGGACACTCCTATGACCTCCAAATGGACACAAAATGGACACAAATGGAGATACAACCATGGGGGTCATTCCTATGGGTTCAAAATAGACCTATATGCATGAAGAAATGAAAAGGAGAAGGGATTTATACCTCCCGGTAGATCGAATCGAAGAAAAGCCTTCCCGGAGCGACACCGACACGTAGAGATTCCAAAAGGACACGAACGAGCTCCGAATCCTCCCAAACTTGGGTAGCTTCCTTCTTGGCTAGAATGGAGAAGGAAAGAAAAAGATTTGGTGGCAAAATAGAAGGATTTGGTAGAGAAATTGCTAGGGATTGCTCTCTAGGAATTTGGGGAAGAACAAGAGAGAGTGTGTGGATGAGAATAATGAAATGAACTTGAGCCTATCCTCTCCCAAAGTGGCTGGCCATATGGGGCTATTTGTCCTATTATGGTAAGGTCCAAAATGCCCCCACTAACCTATTCTATGTGTATTAGAAAAGGGCTAATTGGTTGGGGCTAAATTAGTCATTCTAAAGTCTCTAATCACACTAACCTTATCCATAATAATTAGTCTAACCTCTAACTAAAATATTTCTATCATGTGGACTAAAATTAATATCATGTGGGCCATGCCTAACTAGTGTGTGGATCCCACTAGAGTCAAACTACCCCCGGGTCCCCGTTTCAAGTCAGATTGAGTTAAAATTCGAACCCGACTCAAATAACCCCAAAACAATATCATAAATAATAAAATAATATCAAAATAAATCAAAGAGGTCAAATGCAAAAATATCTTTAGGCCAAAAATGATATTAAAATATCATAATCACATGGTTAGGCTCTAGGTCAAACAGTCTCTAGGGTTTCACTAGCAAAACGTCAAAACCACAAGTCATTGATTTAAATAATTTTAAAATGATTTAAAATCACCAAAAATCATATCATGAATTAAATATCATTATTAAAATAATTATAAACACAAAATTTCAAAATTACCCTTATTTGGAAAACTGGGTGCTACAACTCTACCCACCTTAGAAAAATTTCGTCCTCGAAATTTAAGATCGATAGTACTCCTTCTAGAGCCTCTAACCTACCCAATATCTAAGGTAACACTTCCTAACACTGGAATAATAAACGGACATCTAAATAGTATCAATCTAGGAATACCTCCAACACTGCTCTACTGTACGGCGGTAATAGAACTTCAATAAAATATGGACTGGAACCTATATCCAAGGGACTGGACCTATTTTAAAGTGGTCTTAACTAAGGATGAAAAGGAACTAATCATAGGCTATAGGTATGCTCAAACTATTATCTTCCTATTATCCATCTATTAATACATTCTATTACCATAGGAACGATGCATTACTAAGACATATAGGCCCCTATCTCTCATAACACATTTATACTCACCAAAAGACTAGTACATCCTATCAAGGCTGATACTATAATCTCTCATAAATCTCATAAGCTACATGTTTATAGACACACATCCCCACATCAAGGACTAACCTATATATATCTACAACTGATACTAATGGGGTGACGTCCCTATTTTCCAACAATCAAGGTCTAAATTTTTTTTATCTAAATCATGCAATTTGAAGGAATAGTATACAAGGTCAGGACATACCGTAGCAGTTGGAAGTCTTACCTAGGTACACTAATCATTCTAGGTCAAAACAGTACTATGGTATCAACACACAAACAATCTAGGGTGTCCTAATTGGGAAGGTAAGGGAACAACAATCATCAAGGTTGTAGGGCTGTCTACCATCCTATATAAAAATTGGTCATTAACAAGCAACTAAGAAATTATTAATAGATGGTTAATAGGAAGATAATAGTATGCTCCTGTTGCTAGATTAGAATCCATTCGGATGCTTTGTGCATTTGCAAATTTTCAAAATTTTAAATTATTTCAAATGTATGTTAAAAGTGCTTTCTTGAATGGTTTTATTAAGGAGGAAGTTTATGTAAAACAACTCCCTGGCTTTGAAAATCACAAATTTCTCGACCACGTGTTCAAGCTAAAGAAAGCGCTGTATGGCCTCAAACAAGCCCCTAGAGCTTGGTATGAACGGCTAAGCAATTTTTTGCTTGAGAAAGGTTTTTCAAAAGAGAAAATTGACACTATACTTTTCATAAAATCTTTCAAAGACACTATTCTTTTAGTACAAATATATGTAGATGATATTATTTTTGGCTCTACTGATGAAACTCTTTGTCAAGATTTTGCCAAGTGTATGCAGACCGAGTTTGAGATGAGCATGATGGAGGAGCTCAACTACTTTCTTGGACTACAAGTCAAACAAATGTCAAATAGAACCTTCATCTGTCAGTCGAAGTATACAAAGGACATGCTGAAGAAATTCGATCTTGACAACGTCAAACCAATCAGCACTCCTATGGCTACTTCAACCAAACTTGAACCGGATGATAGTGGCAAACCCGTAGATCAACGTAAGTATCGAGGTATGATAGGCAGTCTACTCTATCTTACTGCAAGTCGCCCTGATATTATGTTTAGCGTTTGCCTATGTGCTAGATATCAAGCAAATCCTAAGGAATCACATATGACCGCAGTTAAGTGTATCTTTCGATACCTTAAGGGTACGATTACAGTGGGCCTATGGTATCCCAAGTCAACATCATTTAACCTCATTAGTTACTCTGATGCTGACTTCACCGGATGCAAGGTCGACCGTAAAAGTACGAGCGGTACGTGTCATTTATTAGGAAAAGCTTTAGTCTCTTGGTTTAGCAAGAAACAGAATTATGTCGCACTATCCACAACAGAAGCTGAATATATCGCAGCTGGGCGTTATTGTGCACAAATTCTGTGGATGAAGCAAACCCTTGAAGACTATAATTTATCTTTTATGCATATTCCAATCTTTTGTGACAACACTAGTGCTATAAATCTGACTAAGAATCCCATTTGTCACTCACGCACGAAGCACATTGAAATTCGTCATCACTTTTTGCGTGATCATTATCAAAATGGCACGATTAACTTAGAATTTATTGACAATGATCATCAGTTAGCAGACTTCTTCACAAAACCATTATCCGAAGAGCACTTTATTTTTCTTTGTCGTGAACTTGGAATTTTAGATGAAGCTGTTATAAATTAAAATCAACCTGCATAAATATCGAATATATCATGATTCTCTTATGATGAACTTGCTATGGGTACAAGCCGAAAGGGCCCTTCTGACAACAAGGCGTAAAAGCCTAAACGACATGGTGCACTAGTCCTCAGGACTACCGCTAGCTGGGATCCGGCCCCTGCAGCTAACCCATGGCAGCTTCAAAATATTGAATTATGATATAATTCCTTGTTTATTATACGGTTCATTTTTATTTATCACATACTGAAATACTATTTTTTTAATTTCATATTGCTGCTTCAAACTCACTTTCTGTTATTCTTTTGTTTACTAATTGGATCTTTCCTATCTTTATACTCATATCTTATATTGGTTTGTCTATTACTTAACCAATATTTTTCTTTTTCTGTCTGATTCCTGTTCTGTGACCAGGACCCAGAATTCAGGCCGAACTCTGCTCCTACCAGAGTTCGGGCCGAATTCGGCCCGACTGTTCCAGAACCGGGAACAGTCTCAGCCGTTGATCTAATATTAGATCCAATGGCCATGATTAGGTCCGACCAAGAGAAACCCTTCCCCTATATTCGGTTTCTCTTCCCTCTCCTTCTTTCTTACCACCTTTCCACCCTCTCAAACATAATTCTCTCAAAACCCTAACCCTATTTTCTCCTCTTTAGTGCTCCATTCTTCCCAAAACTCAAGAAGAAGGCTTATTTTTCAATTCTCTTCCATTGTTCATCACTAGTTTGAGGTATAATTCCTTACTTTTCTATATCTCAAATTTCTTTTATTATCTTCTATCTATTGTGTTATGGCTCCTCGTCTGTTCAACCGCGGAAAAAGACTTCGGACAGAGGGAGTATCCTCGTCGAATGCTCCTCCACGTGTTGAACCGCCCGTTGCACCACCCATTGCACCGGCCATTTAACAACAAATCTATCCGTTGTTCAATCCTCCACGTCCCCATGATCCAAACACTTACGACGACCAAATTTTTGTATCACTAGATGCCTCAAATGATTGGTTTAGTAATTTTCGGACACGTCAAGTATTTACGGGACACCCCATCAACTTTACTATATTCTCACAATATGATGCACTATTTTATGACCTCTGCCTTTATGAACTCGTTACCTCAAATTCGATCATTTATCGTAGTGCCATTCAAATGTTTTACTGCAACTTAACCCATGATGACACTCATATTTATTCACGAGTTGCGGGAATTGATATCTCCTTTGATGATTTTGAATTGGCCGAATATCTTGAACTTCAAGAGCCTAATTTTTGGAAAAAGCTTGTAGAAGCTAGATCCTTTATCTTTCTCGAAGGAATTTCACTAGAAAGCTTCAATGATGACCTGTGTAGCCCTAACACACGTCCTCGTAAGCTTTTGGCAAAATTCCTCAATCTTTATTTCTATGAGCTTCATCGGATCACTTTCAACACCATTTTACCCAAAGCGGGTTCTACCGATGAAGTCACTTATTTTGAGATCTCAGCCTTATACCATCTCCACTTCTATGTTCCCTTTAACCTTCCACGCACAATGATGGATTGGATGATCAACTGTAGGAAGAAACCAAGATCTTTGGTTTATGCATTATACCTTCCTATGATCTTTTGTGCGTTCCATGTACCCTTGATGAGTGTCCATTCTTACCTGCTCCTGCCTTCCTCTCTAAGGCAAGGAGGCTTCAGGCGGCCATTGGCTCACCAGTAGTGTATGAGCATTCTGATGATGAGCCAGATACCCCTCCTCTCGGACAGGATCCTCCTCCTCCTCCTGCCACTCTCGAGTCTCTTCAGTCCATGCTCCGAGATCGTTTCACTTTGGAGGACGATCGATGGACTCAGCTGGATTATCGGACCACCTTGTAGATGAGTGCTATCAGCAACTCGCTGCATGATATTCGGTATTCCATGTCTCGTCATCCTTCCATGCCCATTTCTATGGAGCGAGACCCAGGTCGTGAGGGATTCCGTATCGATGACCCTTGGGTTCGTCGCTACATGGATCCGGATGCGGCATTTGTGGACCCACGTCGCTCCTTTACTGATGTTTCGGATGACGTCGGGCCCTCTCATGCTCGATGATGGATATGCACTACTTTTGATGCTGCTACTGAGGATCTTAGATTATGTTTATGTATTTTGCTTTAGTTGCTTTTCTGTACTTGCTTTGTAGTAGACTTATTATGAGTTGTGCTTTTGAGACTTTGGCAGTTCTATTATCAGTTTCTATGTTATTATGACTCTTGGTTATTATCTTAGTTTATATACAGTTTCTTCTCTTTTGGGTGTGCTTGCTAGTTATTATTTATATATCTCATATTGCTAAATGCCAAAAGGGGGAGATATGTGTATATTCTGTTCTTTTTGGTTTATATGTGCTTTTGGAAGAATATTATTAACCGACCAACAAGATTCACAGCATTGTTTATATGTGTATATTCTGTTCTGTTTGGTTTATATGTGCTTTTGGAAGAATATTATTAACAGGCCAACAAGATTCACAGCATTGTTTATGGGGGAGCTATTCTTAAGCTCGGCACTAATTATGGGGGAGCTATGTCGTTATATGTGTCCAGGTATGGATATTGAATATACAATTATTATTTTGTCAATTATCAATATGGGGGAGAGTGTTGACACAAAGTCACAGTCAACCAAATATTGATAACATTGACTAAATAATAGTTGTGATAATTCAATACGACACACGATGACTACATCCAGCTCAAGCCAAACGACAGCTCTGTTTTGCAAATACAAGTCGTTTTTCGAGTCTGTACTTTTATATTTATTGAGTCTAAAATAATTGTAAGCTGAGTTATGCTGGGCTCTTGAGACTCAATCCATAACCTATCCAAATCCATAAAGCTCCACATCCAAAATCAGCCCACTGGACCCTTGGACCCATTCTGTGCTCTGGAGACAGAGTTCGGGCCGAACTCTGCCTCCACACAGAGTTCGGACTGAACTCTGTCCCCTAAAAATCAGTACCCTAATTTTTAGGGCTGGCTGGTTGCTAGTTGTCCAACGGCCAAATATTTGAAAATTTCTACCAGAATTCTGGCTGAATTCTGCCTGTTAAAACCCTATAAATAGGCCAAGAATTCTCTCATTTTCAATCATCCAATCTTCTCTTCTCTTCTCTCTTAAGCTCAATATAAGCTATACCCTTTTTCATCTACTAGCCACAAGTTTTCTAAGTCTCGAGTGCTCAGCATCTCTCAGTTAGGAGTCTTATGCAAGAGTTCAAGAAGTAGCTTGGAAAATTCTAAGCATCGCCACTGCGATCCTTTGTAAGAAGTTGACGTGCTCTTCTGAAGAAAAGGCACGGGGTGTAACTACTATTTCACAAATAGTGGATTTAATCCTGAGCTAGAGTTCTCAGGCCTGGACTAGTCCTCCACGAGGGAAACCAGGTTAAAATTGGCTGTGTTTGCGTATGCTCTCTTGCTCCTTATTTATTTCCGCATTTACTCTGATTAATTTTAGATTGTGAAAGAGTTGATTTTTTAATTGGCTATTATTGCTATAAACTCTATTCACCCCCCTCTAGAGTTGCCATCTGTTCTTCACTTTTTGCATCCCCAAGCATTCCCCCTATTTACACCGTTGGATGGTGCTTTAAGTCATCTAATCTTAACCATTGATTTATCAATGGTTAAGATTAGATGACTTAAAGTACATCCAACGGATGTGAACATGGGGATGCAAAAAGTGTGGGGATGCTTATCCTTCCTCATATATATATATATATATATATATATATATATATATATATATATATATATATATAAAATATATATATATATATATATATATATTTAAAAATATATGTATATATATATATAAAAAATATATATATATAATATATATATATATATATATATATATATGAGGAAGTATAGAGTATAGGCATCCCCGTACTTTTTGCATCGCCAAGCATCTCTCCTACTTAAACCGTTGGATGGTGCTTTAAGTCATCTAATCTTAACCGTTGATTTACCAACGGTTAAGATTAGATGACTTAAAGCACATATAACGGATGTGAACATGGGGATGCAAAAATTACGGGGATGCCTATCCTTCCTCTATATATATATATATAATATATATATATATATATATATATATATTATATATATATATATGTGTGTGTGTGTGTGTGTGTGTGTGTATGTATATACTTCCTTCATCTCTCCTCCGACTCAGACTTCTCGCTTGTTTGGGCCAAGGGCTCCACCTCCATCGGTCCTTACAACGTGAAGATCACCAAATGGACCCCCAGCTTCTCCACCGACGCCGACTCGACTATTATCTTGACTTGGGTCACCTTGCCGAACCTTCCGCTAGTCTGCTTCGCCCCGACAGCTCTCAAGAGGATTGCGAGCTCCTTTGGAAGTTTGGTGGCCATCGCGGAGGAAACCCGAAACTTGTCGAAAGGCAACTATACCAGAATTTGTGTAGAGGTTGATCTATCCTCTGCTCCACCGACTGTTCTCCGGATCGAGCTTTGGGGACGATCCCATACCTATATCGTAGAATTCGATAACAACATCAATTTCTGCAATCACTGTCAGATTTAGGGGCACCTGTTGAAGTATTGCTTCAAGGCCAATCCTGAGCTCAGGAAGACAGCTATCAGAAGGACTCCAACACCCAAAATGCCCTTAATCCCCCTACTGAACCCATCTTTCCTCCCCCTAATTCCCACTCCCACTTCCCAGAAAGCAACAGCTCCCCCAGCCCCTGCGCCCCCCAAATCTCGCAGCACATCGTCCCGAAGCCAGCACCAGAGCATCTTCCTTCTCAACAGGTTTCACATTCTGAGCTCTTCACAGGAGACGGATGTCCAGGCTACCCCTCCCCCTTTCCCCTTTCCCCTTCCACCTCCCTTCTTGTCGTCGGAGGAGAGACCTCCACTGTCACGGTAGACCAGGAGTGGGTTCGGTTGGCGTTGACTCTATTCCAGGCTCCGGCAGCATTGAACGCCCCATGTTCAGATGCTGGGCGACCAACAGTCATCCACCCCTCCATTATAACCAAGGCCGTCAACCCCGCCAACCAAATCCTCTTCTCCTGAATAATCCCGCAGCGACGTCGATGTAGAGATTGGGTCAGCCTCTAAGAAGCACTCCGGGTCTTCTGTTGATCCTCCCCCTACCTCCCTCCGAAGGCGGATGCTCATTCTCTAGGACCCGATTATGAGGCCAGGATGAGACAGGCCCAGGAAGCAGGGTTTCTCAACCCTAACAACCCCCTCAGCGCTCTTGCAAAAATGGAAATAGAACTCATGAACTCTACAGAGGACGACACTGGCATCGACGCAATGAACCTTCGTGCAAAGCCGGCAGAAGCCCTCGCAACATCTCTTATAGTCCCCAAAGACCAACTGACCAAGAGGAAGAAAAAATGAGCGCAAGAGCCTTCGGCCAAGATAACCAGGTCTGCTATCAAGAACAACCCCACCTCCAATCCCTATCTAGCCGATGGTTAACATCCTTGCATGGAATGCCAGGGGGTTGGCCAACAAACCCACCCTACGGAGATTGAACACCCTTACCAAATCCCACCGGATCGATATATTAGTTATCATAGAACCAAAAACCCTTTCCAGGAAACTTAAATCTATCCGACGCCAGCTTGGCTTCCCGAATGCCATTGCCGGTTGCTACGACATTTGGATCCTCCTCTCCGACGAATGCCTCTTCGGTACCATTCTTGACCACGAACAGAATTTCTTATGCTGGATGGAACATCCATCCCTCCCTTCCCGATCTATGATCCCTGCGGTCCATGGTAGCTGCGACTACATTGAGAGAAGACAGCTCTGGTCCACCCTCTTAGACACCCGCAGCTGCTACATCAACCTCCCCTGGCTATGCATTGGAGACTTCAACACCATCGTGAGCCCCGAGGAAAAATTGGGCGGCCGCCCTCCCCACCGTCCGGCCATGAATGACTTCAACTCCTTCATATTCCAGGCCAACTTGTTCACTCTGCCCTTCTCCGATAACTCCTTCACCTGGTGCAACATGCAGGAAGGTCACCAGCGCCAATATTTTCGTCTCGATCGCGCCCTCATGGACTTCAGATGGTCAGACATGAACCACAGATCCAATCTCTCCCATCTTAACTCCACAGAATTCGACCACTCTTCCCTCGTCGTTGAGACCAGAAATTATCCCAACCCCATTAAAAAACCGTTTAGATTCTTCGACTACTGGAGACATCACCCCCAATTCCTTAACATTGTTACTGAAGTATGGGGTTCGACGAAAAACCCCGACCCCATGATCAAATTGGTTGGAAAGCTTAAGGCCACCAGGATAGCCCTTTCGTCCTGGAGCAGAAGGGCGTTTGGCAACATCTTCCAAGAGATGAGAGCTGCTGAAGATGACGTCACCCGCGCGGAGATCCGGTTCACCACCGAAACCTCCGCAGAGGCTAGTGCCTCGCTCAACCTGTCAAGAGCCATCCTCAAATCCCGCCTGAAAGTTGAGACAGAATTTTAGAAACAGAAAGCCAGGCTGACTTGGGACACGGAGGGGGACAGAAACTCTGCTTTCTTTCATGCCTGCGTTAGGGGCCGCAGAAACCAATTATCCATCCACCAAGTTACTGACGAGTCCGGCAACCTCCTCAAAGATCAACGGAGCATCCAGATGGCCGCCGCTACCTTCTACAACAAACTCTTCTCCAAAGACGGAGTAGTTAAGGATGACAGCTTACTGGCCCAGATCCTGACCCTCATCAGGGAGCTGGACAATGAGCAACTGTTAGCTCCTCCATCCACGGACGAAGTCAAATCTGTGGTCTGGGCCCTCGACGAGTACAACGCCCCAGGGCCGGACGGGTTCATAGGGACCTTCTTTCGCTCGTGTTGGAACATCCTCCACACCGAGATAACCGATGTCGTCACGGCCTATTTTCAAGGCGCCCATCTCCCCAAATCTATATCTCGGGCTAACCTCATCCTCATCCCCAAAAATAATAATCCGAAGACCTTTAAAGACTTTCGCCCGATCAGCCTCTTCAACTTCGCTAAAAAAATTGTATCCAAGATCATCGCCACCAGAATGTCACCCATCCTTCCCAGAATTATCTCTAAAGAACAAAGCAGGTTCGTTCAGGGGCGGAACATTACCGACAACATCCTTCTTACCCAGGAGATGGTCACTTGCATGAAATTTTCGGCAAGGGGAGAAAACATAGCCATAAAGCTTGACATGGAAAAAGCTTACGACCGGCTAGACTGGCAATTCATGATCTGGGTTCTTAGAGCTTTCGGGTTCTCATAAACTTGGACGGACATCATTTACAAAGCCATAAGCAACTCTTGGTTTTCCACCGTCATCAATGGCCAAACTGACAGGTTCTTCATGGCCAGTCGCGGTGTTAGACAAGGAGATCCCCTATCCTCCACCATCTTCATCATTGTCGTCGAGGCTCTCAGCTGGAACCTCAACTGCGTGGTCAACACCCCCAACTTCCTCTACTTCCATACCACTACGGGTTGCCCCATTATTACCCACCTGGCCTACGCAGACGATGTGCTCATCTTCTTCTCTAGAGACATCGGAGCCGTGCAAGTGGTCTACAATACCCTCGAGAAATACACCAGAAGCTTCGGACAACAGATCAACAGGGATAAAAGTGTCATATACACTCACCATAACGCCGACAGAGGACATTTGGCAGCCCTCGCCAACCTCACCTCCTTCTCCACTGCTTCTCCACCGTTCACTTACCTGGGATGCCCACTGGCATACGGCAGGACCAACTCAAGGATTTTTGGCGGATTAGTTAGCAAGGTTACAAAGAAGATCGAAGGTTGGCACAACGCGACCTTATCCTCCGGCGGGAAAATTATTCTTATCAAGTACGTGCTATCCTCCATCCTTATCTACCCTCAAGCGGTCTGTTCCCTCCATTGAAGGTCCTCTCGTCCTTGGAGGCCCTCTTCGCCAGCTTCTTCTGGGCCACACCAAAGGCCAGGATAAGCACTACTGGGCCAGCTAGGATTCCATAGCCAAATCCACTGACGAAGGGGACCTCGGCTTTTTTAAATTGGTGCATATAGTGGACGCTTTCTCAATGAAGCTGTGGTGGAAGCTCAGAACTCACTGCTCCCTCTGGTCGAGGTTCATGAAAGCTAGATATTTCACCATTCATACCCCATCACAGCCACCGCTAACTGCCGACCCTTAGCGTCGTGGCGCCATATTCTTCCCGGGCGTCAGCTCGCAGAACCCCTTATTCGATTTCGTCTCGGCTATGGGGACTCTTTCCCCTATTTCGAACGGTGGATCGGCGACAGGACATTCCTTCTTTCCCCTAACGCCCCCCAGTGCTGCCGGATTCAGGACCTCTGGGACCCGATCGAGGGCTGGCACCACGATCGGATTCGAGAATGGCTAGGACTGGAGGCGGCATCTAGAATCGAAGCTGTGGACATCTGGCTAGACGACTCGCCCGACCAACTATGTGGTCTCCCACCGGAGGGGATCGTTTACGATGGCTTCCGCTAGACGAGAGGTGGGCAGGGGAGCCTCACCCGACCCCCTGATCGTGCCATTCTAGCAATCCTGCATCCCCCACAAATGGTCCTTCCTGATCTGGCGAGCGCAGCATAGGAAGCTACCGACCGACGATTCTCTCACCTCAATCGGTTTTAGCCTTGCATCTAAATGCCACTGCTGTACTTTTCATCATCCGGAAACTGTGGAGCACATCCTGGTCTCCGGCGAGCACGCTAACACGGTCTGGCGAGATCTCTACAGTCGTTGTCAGAGGTGACTCACTCCCGGGGGCTTCAACGATCTCCGGGCGCATTGGGGAGATACCCATGGTCATCTGGTCATCACGGCCATCGGTATTTGGGTTCTCTGGAAGAATAGGAACAAATACAGGTTTGAAGGGCACCAATTCACCCCTCCTCAGCGGGTCAGATAAATCCTTCGACAAATCCATAAATCCCGGAACCGCTGCTCCCACTTCTCGAAGCACTTTTGGTAGGCTTTCCTCTAGCCAAGGGCTTCGCCCCTTCTTGGCGGATCCCTCCTTTTGCTTTAGTTTAGCTTTTCTTTCGCGCCTGGCGCGCTTACTTGTATAGGCTTCGGCATTTTGCGCCTGTTACATCAATAAAGCTTTTCTTCCAAAAAAAATAAAAAATAATATATATATATATATATATATATATATATATATATATATATATATGTATATATATATATATCCATATTCAACTAGCTTGTACACATATTATGTATATTATATATATTCAATAAATAAATAAATGATAATAATCATAAAATCTCTATATATTAAATTCACACAGACCCATGTACACATATTGGTTTAAATAATCAAGAAAATAAAATTAAAAATAATATATATATTAAATATTTATATACTAATTTTTTTGAAGGATGTCATAATTTTAATTCGTTTTCATGCTTAAAACAGGGATATAGCTATGTCTGTCACGCCCCGAATCCACATAGTCATTCGTCTCGCTTTTATCTCTGAGAATCAATCGTGCTCGCTTGGGCGTGATGTCGTACAAGTCTATATTTGTAACGCCCCAGTCCCAAAATACGTAGAACAAAGTACGTAGACATGCAAGCTGTATACATACAAAGTATACACCAGTATATGGAATACATAAGCTGTAAAATACAGTAGAAACCATAACAACTAATCTCATTCACAAAATAAAGGACTAAAAGGTATCTTATAATCAACCAAGAATTGTCTTCATACAAGATGTTGGACGGAGACAAATCCACTACCAACTAGTTTAAAAGAAAAGTAAGATCCAAGACACGTCATCTTCGAAGGAAGTGAGAAGATCACAACCACGACTAGAATACCTGCGGGAAGATAAGAACACACACCTGGAGAGATCACCAGGTCCTCAGGGGACTTAACAAGATACATAATATCATGCCATATAAACTGAATAAATACTGCTCAATAATAAGTCAATCAGATCATAACATGGTCCAATAATCACCCTTGAATTAGCATACCATCCTCCCAACCAAACAAGGACAGGAGATGGCACATTAACCCACGATGAAATATCTTTCTAAGTCATGAATCCAATATGGTATCCGGACCACAACAAGGTTCAGCACCTTCTCATCAGAGTAGTAAGCCACACCTACAACCAAACAAGGACAAGATGTGGCAAACTAGTCCGCGACAAGTTATTGTTCCAAGCCATGGTCAGATACAAGTACCCAAACCAAGAGTACTCATACCTAACGGATAAGGGTACCTAACTAATCTAAGTGAATACAGTTTTAAGAACTGTAACACCCACTTTTCTAAAATGAGGATAATTTTGAACTTTTATAAAAGTTTATTATTTAATAATAGGATTTATGATTGGGAATTTTTAATTAATTTAATACTATTTAAAATTGGTGAATTATAATTTTGATGTGTTAGCTAGTGAACCCTAGAACTGTTGAGCCTAGAGATTAACCATGACCATGGGGACCTAACCATGTGATTAGAATGACTATTTACAACTTTTTAGGCTAAGGGTATTTTGGTCATTTTGTGACTTTTAAATTATTTAAGATTTTGATTAATTGGTGAATTTTAGATTATTTTAATAATATTTAAATTGATGTATTATGATTTTGGTCATTTTTCATATTTTAATATTTTGGGAAAATTTTATATTTTTAATATTGTTTTTATTGGATTTGTTTAGTCGGGTTTGAGTTTCGTCTCGTTCCGACTTATACTGTGACCCGGATAGCTTAAACTCTAGATGGGACCCAATATTAAGTTAAGCATGGCCCACAAAACCCAACATTTAAGTTAGTTAATTAAACTAATTTTTATTATGTTAGAATGGTTAAGTTAGAGACTCAAAACTAGATCATTTTGACCCCAAACTTGAACCTAATCTAGACCTAGAGAGGGACAATTAGGACATTTCCCATTAGCCCTAATGGACTCTTTATGGCAGCCACCTTTAGGGGAGAATGATTCATTTCATTCATTACAATCTTGTCTCTTTTATTTTCTTTTGTTCTTCCCCAATTTTAGAGAGCCTTACCATTGATTTGATCTCCAAATCAAATCATTCCTTCACCAAACCTTCCCTCAATCATTCCCATTCTCCAAGGGAAGGGTGATACCAAGGATTGGAAGAGGAGTGCAAGGAGGAGTGTCCACTTTGAGGGATCTTCGTATCGGAGCCGTGTCCTAAAGAATTTTATTGGAATTCCACTCCCAATAGGTAAAACCTGTCATCTAAATCGATTTTCTTTGCATATAAATTAGTTTTGAATCCGTAGGATCCATCCTCATGCATGTGTCCCATTTAGATTCAAATTTGAGGTAATTTGGAGCTCTCTTGAGGATTTTAGATATGTGTCTTGTGTCCTACTTGATAGATCCCAAATTAGGACACCCCATGTGTATGTATGCATGATAATTGTTTTAATAGATATTTAAATTCAGTTTTAGAATGATTAGAGAGTGGATTGATCTTAGTTAGGATGGTTAGAATGAGTTTCATTTGGATACCTATGTTTGTATCCAAGTATCTTGGCCTATATGTGTTCTTTTGTCCAAAATAACTCAAATTCGTCATAATATTCATCCACATTTTTATTAACAAAAGTAAATTAGAAATGTCATAACTTTTAGCTTAGAACTCCGATTCATCTCCCATTTTTTTAAAAGAACCGTATCGAAGTTAGCTTTCCAAATATATATTTTAATAAGCCAAATTCTTTCTGTAACTTGCTGTAGAATTATTTGAGTGTCAGCTGTATGAAAGACGAACGTGTTTCGGTATTTTGCGATTTTGGGAGCTTTCGGACACGAAAATGCGATCCGTTTGAAGTTTCGGAAAGCTAACACGAAGGGCTACAACATACTTTAATCCTAAAATTTATTAGAGGCCCAATTGTTATAGTATTGGTTTTAAGTAGAAGAGTGACTATACAATATATGCATTTTGTGTAACCTATGAGCCTATGTAGTATGGGTATTAAAAGAATATAGAGTATGTAATACATGATATGTTAGATGAATGAAATGATATATATATATATATATATATATATATATATATATATATATATATATATATTTTGATATATATATATATATATATATATCCTCTTTACATTAATGTATATATATGGTTGAATGCAAGCATGTAGGAATGCAATTAATATAATGTATGTAAGCAATGCATAAATGCATGAATGAAAGAATGATATACAATATATGCATGAAAGTATATAATGAATGCTAGATATGAATGCAAGGTATACATGTAATGATAGATATGAATGCATAATATATAAATAAAATAATACAATATATAATGAAAGCATGTATGATAATGTAGAATATATGATGCAAGCATGTATATGTCCACTGTTTCCCCTTTTTCTTACATTTTCCTTACCTTCCCTTTCCATTTCAGTTTTTTGCTTTTTTTTTTCCTCTTCTATTTTTACATGTTATATACAATGTATATAATGTATAAATGCATGTAAGTATGTAATATACATGAATGAATGTCATATATGAATGAATGAATGAATCAATCAAAGGTATAAGTAAAATATAATGTATTGTAACGAATGTTAACATATATAATGTATAAAAGTATGTACGTAAATGTGCATGAATGTATATATCTATGTAAGTATGTAAATATGCATGATGTAACATATGCCTATATATATAAATATGTATGTAATGTGGATATACATGTATGTATGAAGGTATGTATTTATATATATTATCTATTTTATATTATGCATTGTTGTGGTTCACATTGTCTTGTGATTGTGTGAGTGCTAGCCTAGGCTTGGTTAGGCCTAGTGAGACTTGTTAGACTTGTTTGGGCTAGGACTTGACCAAGTTGACCTAATTTGACTAGTATGGTTGACTAGAGTTGACCGAGCGTTGACTTTAGTCTAGATTGACCTAGATTCATATAGAATGCATTAAATTACATCTTATTATCATTTTAGACATATTGTGACTTGTGCTGTTCTATAGGAGACATACACCACTCCTCGGACAGTTGATATTCTTCAGATACTCAGGATACAGGCGAGTACATTCTCTGACCGTTTCATACTTGCTAGAACGTCTATTCTTGCCATAGATTAATTTACTTGATGCTGACACGTTGGTAACACGGATTGGTACTATATGGAGCTTCTTTTGCGATATTATCTCCTTTGTGTTCACTAAATACATATTGTGATGTGCGTTTCACTAACATATTGTATTTATTGAATACCCTTATCATTATACACTTATTGTGTATATTGTACTCTCATTATCACATTGAGCTCTATTGTACAAGCCATTGTACAAGCCATTATACAAGCCATTGTACAAGCTATTATACAAGCCATCGTATAAGGTAACGTAACTGAATTGGATCCTTGTGTATTGATTGGGGAGGGAGAGTAGAAATGGTTATGTGATCAATCCTATTGTATAAGAAATTGTATATGTCCATTGTACACCCACGTACAAAGGAGTCCCATTTTATTGTATAACCTAACCCGTTTACATAACCATATTGTACTCTAAATCACATATTGCTTACAGTTCTTACCTATCATATATAGATATTTCATATTATCATATCCTTCTATTTTTCATATATATCTTCTTTCAGCGTTTCATGTATCTTACTCTATTGCACGTTATATTTTCTAACCTGTTATGATCTGCGTGAGATGTATTGTCCTCGCTCCTGTCCTGACTGGACCTATTGATAAATTTTCCAGATAGCTTGGAGGTTGCCTGCTAGCCTAGAGGAGACACAGTAGAGGTTGTATAGATAGCTATTTTAGTTGTCTTGAGTTGTATTTACTTTATGGATTACTATATTTGAGATTTGAGATATTTTTTGGGTTTGTGTATCTTAGACACTTAGACTTCTATATGCGGTATCTCTTTGTGGATTTCATGTTTTATCTATCTTTTATCATGCTCTACCTTAGATGTGATTGAGACTGTATTTGCTATGTCACCTCCATTCGAAGTGTATATACTGTACAGGTACCTTTATATTGTTAGATGTTTGACCTAGGACAGCGTTCTACCGCCGACACTGTGGCGTAGGCTGGACGTACCCACTTCTCGTGCCCTTACTCTGGGGTGCGGGTCGTGACACGTTTTTAGTGGTGGCCCATACAGGTCGAGTTTGTATAGTGGTATTCGAACTAGAGTACCACTACAGCCTGCAGTAGGATTAGGATATATTTTTGAAGGTACTCAATCACAGTTAGGACCCCTTGAGAGATTCCTGGGATGACCCTTGAGGATCTCATTATAAAATATCTCGAAATTTGATTCTAATAGTTTATAATAATCTTTCTTGGTTATTTAATAAATTTGATTTTTGGGTATCCATTGTTGATTTAATTTAATTTTTGTCAAGATGAAATTATATGGGCTAGGCCATCTAAGTTATGGAATCTAGTCTTCTACAGTCACATTAGCCAGCATGGTGAGGACATATAGTCTGACTTTGGATATATTTCTCGGGTGTGAGAATTTAAGGTTTTCGCAGCCAAGCTAGCGGCATCGCAAAAATTTTAAATACCATGATTCTAGAGGTATGTGCCTAAGTCGAGGACTTTGTGATTATTGTAGCCTTGCTTACTAGTATGACGAGGATTTAGAGTACCAAGATTTTGGATAGACGCATATGACTATCAGATTGTACCTTAAATATTCTTGAACATGTTTTCTCTTCTTTGTTTCTGTCATTCTAAAAAAAGAGATTTATTGTTTGTTTTGTTTGTTTTGCTTCTCATTATTTAACTTAGGAGTAGCTTTAGCTCTATTATAAACCTTGTGTAACTTCTTACTATGAATTTCTTCTTAATACAATGAATCGATGATTTTGCTAGACCTTATCTTGGATTTGATATTATAGCTCTGGTTTCAAAATAGTTCATACTTTTAAACAGATAAGCAGAACAGATTTTATCGTTATTTTCTTCTTGCTATTATTCTTGTATTAAATAATAATAATAATAATAAAACTATCTTGATTACATCAATCACCTACTTGCAATCTTGGTAGGAATCTAAATGTTGGTCTTGATATGGAATTTGATTTTTATATTGGGACATGAGAATATATATAGCGGACACAGACACTTTGCCTGACAAGTATGCATGCTAGACTTTGATTACCAACCCATCTAAATACATATTAATATGTTGTTGATGTTAAATTCTCAAAACCCCAATATCTCTTACACAATACAGTATCAGAGAATAGTTCTCTGTTTTTTTCCAGTTTAAATTCGTAATTTAAATATAAATTTCATATTATTAGTTGTTGTTTACATCACTGCACATGTATGTTATATACAGGGTTTCAATTCTTAAAGAAATTGGTTAAGTTTTGTGTTTGAATTTGTCAAATCTGAGATCGTGTGCATATTAACCCTTTAATACTGGATTCTAAGTGATTAGTTTAATTTGCAGTTTTTAAATGTAATATTTTGAGCCATATACATTATTGTATGTAGGGATATAATGTTAGGTTTCATACTCTTACATGTTAGGTTGTGGTTGTGGTGAACATTGGGTTAGTTTTAATGTTCGAATTTTACCAAAATCCTGAAACTGAATACATGTTAACATTTTTCACATTGATTTTAAATGTTTAGTTCAATTTCAGATTTAATATGTAATGTTAAACTGAAATGAATGATTGAACCCTTCATTTTAAGTTATAACCCCTGTACTCTTGACACTCTACACTAATGTACACTAGTATTCACAACTGCCATGTAAACCTAACCCTTCATCTCTATGTTATGTTCATATATATATATATATATATATATATATATATATAAAAAATAAAAAAAAATAAAAATATATATATATATATATATATATATATATATATATATATATATATAGTTTATGCATACTGTTATAATGTATATAGATACATAACTAAATCTCTACCTCTCTTTACATATAGATATATGTATATATATGGTTAGCCATGCATGTTATGAGTAAATAGGTTGTGTATTGTAGATTGTTTAACCAATATGCCATGAGTAGTGTAACTTGATAGCTATTGTTTTGAAACCCAAATCCTCCTATACACTTTCATGTATATTTCACACACACACACACGTCTACTATCTAACCCTATGAACATGTCCACATATACCCATAAACACACTAACCACATAACCTTTGCATAATGCTAGCTTTTTCTCTTCTAACACTCTCTCTCTATATATATTGTGATTGGATTTTAATGCTCGACATTTGTGCTTTAAATTTTGATTTTGATTATGCCTTAAAGCCTTGATGATTTGTTATTTCTGTATCTTTTCCAGTTTAACACCCCTGATTGCTTGTAAGTTTTGATACCCTATGATTGTTTTGGTCTAGTGTAACTAGTATACCTAGATGAGACTTACACTACCACCGTATGCCATGACCTTGTATGCCATTCTTTTAAATTGTATATTTAGGTAAGTTCTGAGACTTTGATTGTTGGGGACGAGACTCTAGAAGAAGTACAACTATTTTAATTTCGAGGACAAAATTTTCTAAGGAGGGTAGACTTGTAACACCCACTTTTCTAAAATGAGGATAATTTTGAACTTTTATAAAAGTTTATTATTTAATAATAGGATTTATGATTTATGGGAATTTTTAATTAATTTAATACTATTTAAAATTGGTGAATTATAATATTGATGTATTAGCTAGTGAACCCTAGAACTGTTGAGCCTAGAGATTAACCATGACCAGGGGTACCTAACCATGTGATTAGAATGACTATTTACAACTTTTAGGCTAAGGGTATTTTGGTCATTTTTTGACTTTTGAATTATTTAAGATTTTGATTAATTGGTGAATTTTAGATTATTTTAATAATATTTAAATTGATGTATTATGATTTTGGTCATTTTTCATATTTTAATATTTTGGGAAAATTTTATATTTTTAATATTGTTTTTATTGGATTTGTTTAGTCGGGTTTGAGTTTCGTCTCGTTCTGACTTGTACTGTGACCCGGGTAGCTTAAACTCTAGATGGGACCCAATATTAAGTTAAGCATGGCCCACAAAACCCAACATTTAAGTTAGTTAATTAAACTAATTTTTATCATGTTAGAATGGTTAAGTTAGAGACTCAAAACTAGATCATTTTGACCCCAAACTTGAACCTAATCTAGACTTAACCATATGAGACTAGAGAGGGGCAATTAGGACATTTCCCATTAGCCCTAATGGACTCTTTATGGCAGCCACCTTTAGGAGAGAATGATTCATTTCATTCATTATAATCTTGTCTCTTCTATTTTCCTTTTGTTCTTCCCCAATTTTAGAGAGCCTTCCCATTGATTTAATCTCCAAATCAAATCATTCCTTCACCAAACCTTCCCTCAAGCATTCCCATTCTCCAAGGAAAGGGTGCTACCAAGGATTGGAAGAGGAGTGCAAGGAGGAGTGTCCACTTTGAGGGATCTTCGTATCGGAGCCGTGTCCTAAAGGATTTCATTGGGATTCCACTCCCAATAGGTAAAACCCATCATCTAAATCGATTTCCTTTGCATATAAATTAGTTTTGAATCCGTAGGATGCATCCTCATGTAGGTGTCCCATTTAGATTCAAATTTGAGGCCATTTGGAGCTCTCTTGAGGATTTTAGATATGTGTCTTGTGTCCTACTTGATAGATCCCAAATTAGGACACCCCATGTGTATGTATGTTTGATAATAGTTTAAATAGATATTTAAATTCAGTTTTAGTATGATTAGAGAGTGGATTGATCTTAGTTAGGATGGTTAGAATGAGTTTCATTTGGATACCTATGTTTGTATCCAAGTATCTTGGCCTATATGTGTTCTTTTGTCCAAAATAACTCAAATTCGTCATAATATTCATCCACGTTTTTATTAACAAAAGCAACTTAGAAATGTCATAAATTTTAGCTTAGAACTCCGATTTATCTCCCATTTTTTTAAAAGAACCGTATCGAAGTTAGCTTTCCAAATATATAATTTAATAAGCCAAATTGTTTCTGTAACTTTCTGTAGAATTATTTGAGTGTCAGCTGTATGAAAGACGAACGTGTTTCGGTATTTTTGCGATTTTGGGAGCTTTCGGACACGAAAATGCGATCCGTTTGAAGTTTCGGAAAGCTAACACGAAGGGCTACAACATACTTTAATCCTAGAATTTATTAGAGGCCCAATTGGTATAGTATTGGTTTTAAGTAGAAGAGTGACTATACAATATATACATTTTGTGTAACCTATGTAGTATGGGTATTAAATGAATATAGAGTATGTAATACATGATATGTTAGATGAATGAAATGATATATATATATGATATATATCCTCTTTACATTAATGTATATATATGGTTGAATGCAAGCATGTATGAATGCAATTAATATAATGTATGTAAGCAATGCATAAATGCATGAATGAAAGAATGATATACAATGTATGCATGAAAGTATATAATGAATGCTAGATATGAATGCAAGGTATACATGTAATGATAGATATGAATACATAATATATAAATAATATAATACAATATATAATGATAGCATGTATGGTAATGTAGAATATATGATGCAAGCATGTATATGTCCACTGTTTCCCCTTTTTCTTACATTTTCCTTCCCTTTCCATTTCAGTTTTTCCTCTTTTTTTTCCTCTTCTATTTTTACATGTTTTATACAATGTATATAATGTATAAATACATGTAAGTATGTAATATGCATGAATGAATGTCATATATGAATGAATGAATCAATCAAAGGTATAAGTAAAATATAATGCATTGTAATGAATGTTAACATATATAATGTATAAAAGTATGTATGTAAATGTGCATGAATGTATATATCTATGTAACTATGTAAATATGCATGATGTAACATATGCCTATATATATAAATATGTATGTAATGTGGATATGCATGTATGTATGAAGGTATGTATTTATATATATTATCTATTTTATATTATGCATTGTTGTGGTTCACATTGTCTTGTGATTGTGTGAGTGCTAGCCTAGGCTTGGTTAGGCCTAGTAAGACTTGTTAGACTTGTTTGGGCTAGGACTTGACCAAGTTGACCTAATTTGACTAGTGTGGTTGACTAGAGTTGACCAAGCGTTGACTTTAGTCTAGATTGACATAGATTCATATAGAATGCATTAAATTGCATCTTATTATCATTTTAGACATATTGTGACTTGTGCTGTTCTATAGGAGACATACACCACTCCTCGGATAGTAGATATTCTTCAGATACTCAGGATACAGGCGAGTACATTCTCTGACCGTTTCATACTTGCTAGAGCGTCTATTCTTGCCATAGATTAATTTACTTGATGCTGACACGTTGGTAACACAGATTGGTACTATATGGATCTTCTTTTGCGATGTTATCTCCTTTGTGTTTACTAAATACATATTATGATGTGCGTTTCACTAACATATTGTATTTATTGAATACCCTTATCATTGTACACTCATTATGCATATTGTACTCTCATTATCACATTGAGCACTATTGTACAAGCCATTCTACAAGCCATTGTGCAAGCCATCGTATAAGGTAACGTAACTGAATTGGATCCTTGTGTATTGATTGGGAAGGGAGAGTAGAAATGGTTATATGATCAATCCTATTGTATAAGAAATTATATATGTCCATTGTACACCCACGTACAAAGAAGTCCCATTTTATTGTATAACCTAACCCGTTTATATAACCATATTGTACTCTAAATCACATATTGCTTACAGTTCTTACCTATCATATATAGATATTTCCTATTATTATATCCTTCTGTTTTTTATATACATCTTCTTTCAGCGTTTCATGTATCTTACTCTATTGCACGTTATATTTTCTAACCTGTTATGATCTGCGTAAGATGTATTGTGCTCGCTCCTGTCCTGACTGGACCTGTTGATAAATTTTACAGATAGCTTGGAGGTTACCTGCTAGCCTAGAGGAGACACAGTAGAGGTTGTATAGATAGCTATTTTAGTTGTCTTGAGTTGTATTTACTTTATGGATTACTATATTTGAGATTTGAGATGTTTTTTGGGTTGGTGTATCTTAGACACTTAGACTTCTATCTGCGGTATCTCTTTATGGATTTCATGTTTTATCTATCTTTTATCATGCTCTACCTTAGATGTGATTGAGACTGTATTTGCTCTGTCACCTCCATTCGGAGTGTATATACTGTACAGGTACCTTTATATTGTTAGATGTTTGACCTAGGACAGCGTTCTACCGTCGACGCTGCGGCGTAGGCTGGACGTACCCACTTCTCGTGCCCTTACACTAGGGTACGGGTCGTGACAAGAACACCCTCCAACGTATGGGCCCTGACTAAAATAGGATCGACATGGTCCCCCTTTGTGGCACCAGAGGCCCAATCGATAAGAGCATAACGTTTCGAAGAACGTCAGTGGCCGTCAGTAAAATAAGGGTCATCTCACACCGTATCTCCAGCAGAGCATCCGGATCACAACTGGGAAGTGTATAATAGCCCATATGCTAAGGAATTGTCCTCCCCGTCCAATGCCTATTATGTCATATCCACAATACAGAACCGCTATTAACCGTTAAGTCAAACTAATCATGCAAACACTATTAACGATTAATCCTATCACACGGCTTATGCGTACTGGTGATCAGCCAGTCACGCATGTCCAAGTCTATATGCGACTCGGAACAACGTGGTACAAATGTGTCAAGGCCTATGAATGCAACATACAAAGGGTGGTCCCTTAAATCTAAGTTCAATGTGTAAGAAAATAGTATATAGCAGGAAATAGAATTGAACAGTCAGATTCTATCAAATTATGCCATGTATCACAGTTTATTTTACAGGAAATAAATAATAAGTAAATGCATGAAAGATGAGCTACAATAAATAAACAACAAATGGCAAGGTATCTTGCCTGATAGTGACGCCTGGTGTGCTGTGACGATCAAGGTGGCACAAGATATGACTTCGATGTTACAACTACGCAAGACAGCCTCCAATGATGGCATGAGCTTTTCCATCGGGTCCAGGACAGTCAGATTAGTTAGCGTCGGCATAATGAAGTATAGAATTGGTAATAAAATAGGAGTTGTAGGACTAGCCATGGACTGGATGATAATCGAAGGGAGTTTGATAAAAAGTATAGATATGATTTTAGAAAACTATTTATAATACTTGAAATCTATATTTTATTATCCCAAAATATTTATAAATAGTAAAATCATTTTAGGTCAAAACTATTAATTTTATTAGTAGAAATATTTTACTTGAATATATATGATAATCTGAAATTATATTTTATTAGTCAAAATTATCTTTAGATACATACATGAAAATTGAAAATTGTTTTTAGGCTAAAAACTCTACGTTTGTCAAAAATAGAGTTTCTAGGTAAAAACTATAATTCAAAAATAATATGTGCGTGTAGCAGAGGGAGGCAAAGTCAAGTGGGTTCGGCGGCCACGGAAGGTTAGTGGTTGTGGTTTCTTATACGGGGTGGTGATGGGTGTGTGCGTGTGCTCTTGTTTTGAGTGTTGGCGGTGGTGGTCATAGGGGATGTGGTGGTGGCCGTGGCGGAGTGCGACGGTGACTGCCGTCTTGGCGGTGCTGCGGTGTTTTGGGGGTGGCTCCGACGGGAATAGAAAGAGGGTGGTGGTGAGGGATGATGACAAAGATGGTGGTTGCGACGGCCTTGGCGGTCGAGAGCTGGTGGTTGGTTTGGGGAGTCGGGTGGTTGTCGGCAAAGGAGTCGAAAAAAAGGGGTCCGAATGAGGTAGCTCGGCCAAGGGCAGAGGTGATCTATGGTGGCGGTGAGTCTGTACTGGTGGCGGGTGGCTGTGGTTTGACGAAGATAAGATGCGGGATTTGGCTAGGCTGTTGGTTGCTTCAGGGAATTACCTGGGTGCGGTGAGGGTGCGGGCTGGAGGCTATGGCTTAGGCAAGGCTGGGGTTCGGTCGGTGGCTAGGTATAGGATTTGATGGTGTCGCGGGTGTGTCCGACACGAGAAATTTATTTACATGTAAAAGATGGAATAAGATTTCGGACACCGACACGATGCACAACACTTATGGGTGGAGGAGAATTTTGTGGAATAGAAATTATGGAGAAAATTAATAGGAAGGCTCCCCTATATATAGGGGGTGGAAGTCCTAATTGGTTAAAGTTTAGGAATATTTAAGTCCCCTTTTGATAATCCTGCCTTTAGTTTAAATCGATTCAATAAATTTCAAATCCAAGTCCAAATCAATTTCTAATTCAACTTTACTCTAGATATTCCAATTTTAAATATAGATAAATGGCATCTTACTATTTAAATCAATCCATAAAATCGAATCAAAGTTTAAATTACTACTATAAGTTCAAAATATCATTTCTAAAAATAATATTAAATAATTTCAAGAAATCATAATAAATATTTAATTATTTGAAATACCTTTTTGACAAATTAAAAATAATTAATAATTCAAAAACTAAACATATACAAGAATTGAATTTCATGTACTCACATGCGATTAGAGTATTTACATAAAATATATTTTTTTATAATATAGTTCATATTATTTAAAAAGGAAAGCAAAATCATTTCTTAAACTATTATCTATACTTGTTTAAAATAAGAAGCCTTTCTATGAAAATAAAACACCTGACTAAAATTTTGCGAGAAAATATTTATTTTCAAAATATTTACTCTCTATTTATTTTGAAAACAAAGTTATTTCTTTTTATATTTACGAAGCCTATAATAAAACTTTTTATGTAAAAAAAAATATAATTAGCTCGTATATGCATACTCGCACTCGTTATTCAAATACCAGCATAAATCAAAAGGAGAAAAAATAAAAATTAATAAAAATTGATGGGGTTTACAATATTGTACTTCTACAAGGCACAGACAGTGCATAATTGATAATCTTCAAGATAGGAACACACCGCAGCAGCACAAGCAGATAAATTGAAGACGTTAAGAACACATATCTTTATTAGAAAGAATACCTTAGTGGTTTATAACAACAGAATAAGCAGATAACTTGAAGTCACAATAAGGTATGTAGAAATATGTTCTTTTTATTGATAATTAAAATAAAGTACGAGGCTTGCAGTGGAATGCAAATCTTACAACACAACTCACATTACATTGATAACCAACTAAAATGCCTGCCATTTAGGCTTACATTTGATCTAATCATACTAACTTACAACTGGATATGCCAATTTGGCATACAACTCAATAATACAATAGATATACAATTTTCCATACATTCCACCTTTTATAAACAGAAAACATTATCTTCTTTGCAAGGAGAGCTTATGCATGCCTAACAAATCTTCGATACCTTGGGACTGATCAAGCCAATCTTTATGTACTGAACTTACCAAGTACGAGCATCTGAAAAGAGTGCCATAACATGGTTCTGTACATTATCATGTACTGGTGAGCAGAACCAGCCCACTCACTTAAACCAATACTAAGTAATAATGTGAGCGAACGTTTATTAAGAGTGATCTTTCTACTTAGGACCTAGCATTAGTTTACAGTTCATGTGTAGCATCATAGTGAAACATGTTATAGTATTGTTCATGTAAAGGCACAATATAGCATACTGATGTTAACATATTTAGTAGGTTATAACAATACTCATAGAAAGGCAACATTGTAACACAATTGACAATAACATGTTAAGCAGTCAAGTTGAATTAATCTGTAATAATCATATCACATTTTATGTGATTTCTTATCGACGGCCGACTTCCCATACTGTATAAAATACAATATAATATGACATACTTACTCAGCCTGCATAAGACATTCATTAGCATGCTTTCGACTAGTGGTCGTTGGTGAAACTTCACCATAAAGGACTTTTCCATCTTAATATACGACCACCCCTCCTGTAGGTAGCAAGCCCACTGAAGGTCCGCAACCACCCGTATTATGACACGCCCTAGCAGCCTGGGTTTCAAGCCCAACTAGAGGTCTCGCAATACGTCATGCCACCAAAGCACGCCAATGTTTCCTTCCGGGTCGAATCGGTCACAGTGCTCCAGGTACCGTTCAAGGAAACTTACTCAGAATCATGCACAAGTGCGTCCACGACCATGTGAATGTGTGTCCATCTCAATAATCACAAAGTGCATGATAAAACAACTGAAAGTCAGCAAACCCATCCATTCATCATCTCATCTGAAATTAAAGCCGTGTTGAACGACTAATCATTTCCATTATTCACATTATTTTCACACTTGGTAATCTCAACGATCTAAAGCCTCATCATTCATATTTTTATTTCATCACATCACAACATTCTCACATCATTCCATTCGATAAGGACAAACAGTATTTTATTTATCATAGGGTCATTTATCATTCATTTTATTGTATCAATAGTACTACCAGTTCATTTCTCTCATTCACATAAGCATTTTATTATTCAAGTATTTTATTTGTTTCAACAACATTAAACATAAACAACAATATCAATTCATTATCAGGCATCAACTCACGTTACCAGTTGAATATTCAAGGATTTATCTTTAAGCAGTATTCAATATGAGCATCTCAACTATTTCGATAACTAAATCATGAGACATTTAGGGACATAATATAGCAACACAATACTCTATTTTATTAAGCATGAAGGAGTAGGGAAGAAGGGACAGTTCTACTAACTTGCACAAGAAGGGTCTTTCTGTTTCGATCACATATATGCACAACGGGTCCTTCAGAGATTGATTTGACACAAAGCACGATATTTCCCACTTGACATAGCCACACCATTGAGCTATGTTCCATAACTCATCCCAATCCTGCCAACTTAGAGAGACTACATCATTCTTAAATCCTATGATATTCCAACGCAAGTCACGGTCCATTATTCTCATCGAATCCAGAAAGCTAAACAACTGTCTCGCATGGAGCGAGGCATTACATAATATACCACTCACAAAAAGTTTCATCCTCGAAACTTAAGAGAACAACTCATTCTACTAATTTATTTAGTCATAATAAGTTCCTCATTCATCTTCCTTTCAATATTCTTTTCGGCACTCCCAACAAAAAAGAGATCTAATCGCACATATTTATATATCAATGATTCAGTCTGTCTTTTTTCCTTTACAAAATATTTGTACTTCTTATTAATTCACCAATATTCTCCCTGTAGTGCTATCTTGGTCACAGCCTATCACTTCTTTTGGATTCATATATATAATTTAGGCGTCTCCAAATTATATGCATCTCAGCTCAACGTCCGTGGTAATGCGATTAGATAAACTACAGGTTTAACTTTCTTCCCAAAATTCGATTTACACCTATTAGATATCAAATTTCGGTCTAGGCATTCTCAAAGTCTATCGTCATCCTTTAAATTACTTATTGTTTCATTCATTTGCCACAATCACTATCTTTCAATCCACAAACACTTAACATAAGGGACTATCTAGATAAGTAACTCACCCAAGCAAGATATTTTAAACATCAGAACCAAGAGTCTAACTTAAAACCAACCATAATAAAAGTTCACAATAATCAAGATGTAATTTCATTCCTTCCAATCTCAATACCAATCCTTCCATCTACTTTAAGTACACCAACATCCTTATCGCAATGTTTCAACCCGTTCATCTGTCATTCACATAAATTATGAATACAACGATCTATACTTATTTTGATTCACATTGAGTATCATGAATGATCTCCCAAATTTCCAATTATATAACTATCTTCTGAGAGAGGAATATTTTTGTCATTTCAATAATTGTTTGATAATTGAATTAGTGATGATAATATTTATGATTATATGTATTGGTTCTGTTCTAGCAAATTAGAATAGACCATGCGATTAGTTAGTTAGTGGACTAGCCTATTTATTAGACTTGTGTTAGTGGACCCAATTAGACTTGACATGAAACTAGAGTCCAACAATTAGATTGACATGATACATGGACCAACACTTTAGGCTAGATCCAAGTAGACTCAATTAGTTATCTCACTTGATTAAAAGAGATTAGTCTAATTTACCAAATTAGGATTAGAGGCTTCCATAATTAGATTAGCCTTCATGACAAGCTTAGAGGGGCATATAGGACATCTTACATTGGCATGAGAGGGGGAGCATGTAGCCGGCCCTATTAGAGAGGAGAGGCTCTCTTTCTCTCACTTTTTGTCTTTATTTGTGCCATTTATTTCTAATTTGGTGTTTTCCCCAAATTGATCCATTCCTCCCATAATTCCACTTCAATTCCTTCCAAATTCTCTTCATTCTCATTACTTGGAGGAGCTTATTAGCTTTGTGGCTAGGAGCACTTGTGGAGGAGGCTCTAGGCTAGGCGATCGTGTCCAAATCGGGTCCATCAGACTTTGTATTGGAAATCCATATCCCAATAGGTATACATCTCAATTTCTCCTCTATTTAGTCCCTAATTGCTTAACTTAACCAATAGAAATCCACCTACATATAGGAGGAAGAATTAGGCTATAATGACCCTTTATGTGAAAGTTATATTGAGATTTGTGCCTATTTTTTCGAGAATTTTGAGATTCGTGCACCAAGTATTTCTCATTTGGTAATGCAGATCAATTTAGACTTATTTTAGTTATCTGTGTCTAGATCCGTGTCCATAATTGGAAACGAGTAGGCCGTATCAGGATATGGTAGGACACGAAGTCATTTTGGGAGTTTTTCCTCTAATATTTGTGGCATATATATCCAATTCTTGATGACACATTATATTAGCTATAGATTGTTCTAATTAGGCTCTAATTTGTGTTTTAGGCTTGCTCATATAATTTGGGTTGAATCGGACAAGGTTTAGTATAGGTACCTTGGACATATCGCAAGAGTACCGTAGATTGGTGCGATACTAAGGTGATGCACACCAAGTGTTTGGTATAGTGACATTATATGAGTGTTATATGTGTCTATGTGAATGTGTTTATATATATATATATATACACTAGCATATGTGCACGTGCCTTGCACGTATTTTAACATTCTTTTAATTAATCTAGGAAGACTCTTTTGGAAGACCAAATGGTAGTCTACATAATTACTAAGTTGTCCTTATTAAAATTAATGAACCATTTTTAATTAGTATAGACATGTAAGGGTATTTTTGGAATTCAAAAGTTTCACCATCAAGTTTTTCTATTATATAGTATAATATATATATATATTGTGTGTGTGTATTGATATTTGGGTTGATTTATTAGGGTATCATAGAGGAGTTTGGGTGTGTGTGTGTGTGCGTGTGTGTGTGTGCACGCGCGTGCATACATATGTGACGTGTGTATGCACATATATCTATGTCTATGTGTGTAAGAGAGGGAGAGTTTTCAGTTGGAGGAGGATGTGTCCATGAGTGTAGTGAGTAAGGGTTCAAGTCAGTCCATAGGTATCTGTGTTGAGTTGTGCATATGATTGTGTGCAATAGTTTACATATGTGTGTATATAGGTTACAAATGTGAGATGTTGTAGTGAAGAAGGGGGATATGGCAGCATAGCATTAGAGGCAGCATTGTTAACTCCTACTAGACACTAGATGCAATAACAGCAGTGGAAGTTTAGTGCCACCAGCAGCTTGCAGCAGTATAGACTACTACATCAGTAGGGATAATGAAGGTAGAGATGTAGGGGAATTGAGTACGTTGTTGGGTAGTAGTTGCAATAGGAAACAAATGTGCACAGTAGATAGCAGTTGCTACTTAGGCAAGTAAGTCTGCATCATGTAGCTAGTAGGACAATAACAAAAATATGGTAGTATTATAGTAGGGTAGTAGGCAAGAGGGGGAGTACACAGTAGGCATAGCAGCAACCGTTGCTTGGTAGTTTGATTGCATCAGTGATTACAATACTGCAAGCAACAATATTGTCTATATGATGGTAGTCAAACAGTAGTAGTGTACCAACAGTGGTTATAGGCTTTGACTGCAACAGGCAATGGAAAGGTAGCAAGAAGAAGTAGGCAGTTAGTAGCAGGTCTAGTTTGTGTGTTTGTGTAGTACTTGTGAGAAGGGTGTGTGTGGCAGTTGGTGTAGGAAAAGTTCAGTCTATATGAGAAGCATATAGGATACAGTAGTAGGATCTTAACAGCAGCAGAGGTAAGGGTAGCAGTGAGGACTGATTGGTATAGCAGCGTGCACTGCCTAGAGTGTTATGGTATGTGGCAGTACACTTGGGTGTGTGAGTATGTAGTGTATAGGTATTGGATATAGGAAAAACATATGTTCGTATAGGTAAGTAGTATGGTACGTGAAATGAGTATTATGTAAGGGTAAGTGATCTATGGATAGGTTGTATGTGATGTATTAGTATATGTATAGGGCATGTTTAAGATAAAGGGTAAATGCATAGGATATGCATTGGTATATGTTAGGGGATGTATAGGGTAATGGTAGGAGCTAATGTATAGAGTTACATTGAGTGTCTTATGTACATTATAGGTTAGAGACATAAAGATATTAGCTAATGTTACCTAATATTGGCTACAATACCTTGGTATGGCAAGGTATGGACTTAGAAACCTAGAAATGATCTAGTATGCTTAGAAAACTAGTTAATGACTAGTTTGACCTAGTTTAGCAAGGTATTGACCTAATTTGACTTCCACAATCGAGAATTGATCTAGAAGTCATATTTTCAATTAGATATCAATGATTATTACTCTAACATACCAATTGATATTGATATTCCATATTTAGGTCTTCGAGGCACTATTACGGATACTTTAATACTTTATCCCGGATTCTAGGCGAGTACATTCTCTGGTAATTTTCGTTTATGATATCTTCTATGTTTCTTTTTTCTAGTGTAGATATCCTTGATTTCTTGACACTTGGTTACACGAATTGGTATTTTTGAATCATGTCATGAGATGTTATTTCTTATATATCTTGGTACACCATGTGCAAGCTTTGGTGTTCTTGTACTTTTATGGACACTTATTCCTTAGAGGATTAGCTACCTTCTCATAGAATGCCATATCGTAATGTACCATGGTTGAATCCACTATACCAATCGGGAGAGGGGAGTATTAGTATAGATATGTGATCATACCCTCCTTATATCATGTCTTGTTTCTTGAATAGTATTAATCATACACCGCACGTATAATTAACCATGCCATTATCTTTGTATTAAATTTCCAAGTCGATCGCATGTTGAAACTAGTGCTCATTCACATAGATAGTTATTTCCTGACTCTTGTACATGATATTTTTTGCTCTTGTATTTACTTACAACATTTTTGTATCTTGTCATATTTATGTACCTGTTCTATTATCTTGTATATTCTTTCTATTTACTGTTATATAGTCTATATCATGTACTGGAACGGTTACTTGAGGTGTGGTTCTCTCCAATCCTGACTGGATATCTTTTTCAGATGATTTAGAGGAGTGGTGCCTTACCCACTATAGACCTCAGGATTTAGTGGGAGTAGATTAGGAGCCTTTGGAACAGAAGGCACTATCTCTATCTGAGGAGACACTAGTAGTGACTCAGTTAGATTAGCTTTTAGTACTGGATTTGTCTCCAACTTCTGATACATTGGAATGTTATTATTTTTTAGACTAATATTTGTGTTGAGATAGTTAGACTCATAGACTTTGGATGTGGATTTGGGTTATCTTTATGCTTGTAGACTTCTCTAGATTATCATTTCATGTCTTTTATGTCATTATCATGCAATTTATCTTCCTTATAGTCATTATAATTGAGTATAAGTATAATCATTATATTGTCCTCCTTTTGGTGTTGAGATATTGTTGATAGGTTGTGATACATATTCATGAGATATACTAGATAACATTATAGACCTTGACAGCGTTCTACCATTGATGATGCGGCGTAGGCTGGACGTACCCACATTCTTGTATCTTACATCGGGTGCGAGTTGTGACACATTTTTGTGGTAGCCCATACAGGTTAGGCTTTGCAATTAGAGCGATTTCGTGGTAGTGCAACGACTTAGTTGTAATATTGCGAGCCTGTTATAGGAAGAACTAGGCTCTAATGACCCTTTATATGAAAGTTATGTTGAGATTTGTGCCTATTTTAGAGGAATTTCGAGATTGGTGCACCAAATGTTTGTCATTTGGTAATCTGGATCTATTTAAAATTATTTTAGTTGTGTATGTCTAGATCCGTGTCCAAAATTGGAAACGAATAGACCGTATCATGATACGGTAGGACACGAAGTGATTTTGGATGTTTTTTCCTCCAATATTTGTGGCACACATATCCAATTCTTCATGACACATTATATTAGCTATAGGCTCTAATTTATGTTTTAGGCTTGCTCATGTGATATGGGTATAATCGAACAAGGTTTGGTATATGTATCTTGGGCGTATCACAAGGGTTTCGTAGATTGGTACGATACTAAGGTGATGCACACCAAGTGTTTGGTATGGTGACATTATACGAGTGTTATATGTGTCTTTGTGAATGTGTTTATATGTGTGTGTGTGTGTGTGTATTGACACTTGGGTTGATTTTTAGTGTATCATAGAGGGGTGTGTATGTGTGTGTATACATATGTGATGTATGTGTGTGTGCACATATTGTAGGGCCGTTGAGCACCTCTTGGGGGTGAATAGAGTATGTGCATGTGCAGAAAAAATTATCACCAATTAAAAATTTATAAATATGACAAGTAAGAGCAATATAACAGTAAATGAATTACAGTAAAGTAAGAGTAAAGAAGATCAAACTCAGGGACACAGCGATATATACTGGTTTCCCTCAGAGAACTAGTCCAGTCTCGAGTACTTTTGCTCGATGTTAATCCACTATGGCACAAGTTTTAACTAAGCGCTTGCGACTCTTACAACACCGTGCTTGGCGACGAGCGCACGATCGACTCTAGAGGGCGATTTGAAAACTGAAAATTTTTATGAATGTAGCCTCTGATACAACTCTTCAACACCAAACTCTAGATTAAACAGAAATTGTACTGGCTTGGCTAAGAGTGGTATAGGCTTGATTTGAAAGTGTAGCTCGTAGAAAACACTTAGAAATAAATAGAGAAGAGAAGATTGAATGAATGAATGATTTGCAAATGTAAAAGTTATTCTCTATTTATAGTAATTTTGTAGACCAAATTCGGCTAGAGTTCGGATGCAAAAATCTCGTATTCGAACGTGGGATACAGATATCAAGGGAATTCAAAAACAAATTGAACTGACCTGGACCGAACTCAGGCCGAGTTGTGGCCGTGTTCTGCCAGGGTTAGAACAAAACTTGTTTGGACCAATTTTTATTGGGTTTTGGGCTTTTTAGTATATGGACTTTTAGATATGTATATGTGGATAGGTAGGCTATAATTTTCGTGGACTGAGAAAACCTAAGCCAGTACCGATCCTTATTAATCGTATATATTTTTTATATACTCAATAAAAGTGAAAATACAGAAAAAATATATAAAATCTTGATTCCATTGTATTTGCTTCTTGATGACGACACGATGTTTGTGTTTGTACCAGTAGGATGCAGTCTTTATAGCAGTAGGATGCATATATTCTTCTGATTTGAAATATATAAATTTGTAGCAGTATATGTATTTCGTGTATCAACCAAAGTTGATATTGATTAACAAAATCATGTGTGATCATTAACCAATGGGCCAACATATATATCTATGTGCATGTATGTAAGAGAGTAAGAGATTTCAGTTGGAGGGGGATGTGTCCATGAGTGTTGTGTGTAGGGATTCAAGTCAGTCCATAGGTACCTGTGTTGAGTTGTCCATATGATTGTGTGCAATAGTTTACATATGTGTGTATATAGGTTGCTAGTATGAGATATAGTAGTGAAGAAGGGAGGATATGGCAGCATAGCATTAGAGGCAGCATTGGCAACTCCTACTAGACACTAGATGTAACAGGAGCAGTGGAAGTTTAGTGCCACCAGCAGCTAGCAGCAGTATAGACTACTACATCAGTAGGAATGATGAAGGCAGAGATGTAGGGGAATTAAGTACACTGTTGGGTAGTATTTGTATTAGGAAATAAGTGTGCACAACAGATAACAGTTGCTACTTAGGAAAGGAAGTCTGCAGCATGTAACTGGTAGGACATTAGCAGAAATAAGGGTAGTATTAGAGTAGGGCAGTAGGCAAGAGGGGGAGTACAGTAGGTATAGTAGTAACTGCTGCTTGGAAGTTTGGTTGCGTCAGTGATTGCAACACTACAAACAACAATATTGACTATAGGATAGCAGTCAAGCAGTAGCAGTGTTACCAACAGTGGCTATAGCCTTTGACTGCAGTAGGCAGTAGAAAGTAGCAAGACGAAGTAGGGAATCAGCAGCAGGTCTAGTGTGTTTGTTTGTGTAGTGCTTGTGAGAAGGGTGTGTGTGGCAATTGGTGTAGGAAGATTTCAGTCAACATTAGAAGCATATAGGATAGTAGCAGTAGTGGGAGCTTAACAGCAGCAGAGGTAAAGGGAAGCAGTTAGGACTGATTGGTGTAGCAGTGTGTACTGCCTAGAGTGTTAGGGTATGCGACAGTGCACTTGGGTAAGTCAATATGTGGTGTGTAGTTATTGGATTTAGGAGAAACATATGTTGGTGTAGGTATGGGATATATTATGGTGTAAGGAATGCGTATTATGTAAGGATAAGTGATATGTGGATATGTTATATGTGAGGTATTGGTATATGTATAGGGTATGTTTAAGTAATATTTAGGATAAAGGGTAAATGCATAGGGTATGCATTGGTATATGTTAGGGTATGCACAGGGTAATGGTAGGAGCTAAGGTATAGACTTATATGAGTCTCTTATGTATATTATAGGTTAGAGATAGTGATATTAGCTAGTGTTACCTAATATTGGCTAGAATACCTTGTTATGGCAAGGTATGGACATGGAAACCTAAAAATGACCTAGTATGATTAGAAAACCTAGTTAATGACTAGTTTGACCTAGATTAGCAAGGTATTGACCTAGTTTGACTTCTACGACCTAGAATTGACCTAGAAGTCATATTTTAAATTAGATATCAATGATTATCACTCCAAAACACCAATTGATATTGATATTCCATATTTAGGTCTTCGAGGCACTATTACGGATATTATTGACACTTTACCTCCATGTGAGTACATTCTTTGATAATTTTGTTTATGATATATTTTTATGATTCTTGTATCTAGTACAGACAACCTTGATTTCTTGACACGTGGTTACACGGATTGGTATTTCTGAATTTTGTCATGAGATCTTATTTCTTGTATATCTTGGTGTACCTTATGCAAGCCATGTTTTTCTTATACTTGTATGGACACTAATTTCTTAGAGGATTAGCTACCTTCACATAGAATTCGGTGTCTTAAAGTACCATGGTTGGGTCTATTATACTAGTCGAGGGCGGGGAGTATTAGCAAAAATATGTGATCATACCCTCATTGTATCATGTCTTGTTCCTTAAATAGTGTTAATTATACACCGTACATATGATTAACCAGGCCATTCATTATCCTTGTATCAAGTTCTCAAGCCGATCACATGTTGAAACTAGGGCTCATTCACATAGATATTTATTTTTTGACTCTTGTTCATGATATTTCTCACTTTTGTATTTACTTATAGCATTTCTGTATCTTGTCGTATTCATGTACCTGTTCTATTATCTTGTATATTCTTTTTGTTTACTGTTACAAAGTTTATATTATTTACTGGAACTGTTACTAGAGGTGTTGTAACACCTAGTTTTATAAATGAGGGTAATTTTAAAATTTTATGATTTTAATTATTAAATTATGATATTAAATAATAATATGATTTTTGGTGATTTTTAAAACTATTAAAAACCATGACTTGTGATTTTGATGTCCAGCTAGTGAAACCGTAGAGACTGTCTGCCCTAGAGCCTAACCCTGTAATTTGGAATGTTAATTATCATTTTTAGCCTAAGGGTAATTTGGTCATTTTGACTTATTAGAATTATTGATTTATTTATTGGATTGACGGTTGTTGATTTTGACTTTTGCTAGTTGTGACTTAAGAGACTAACCTAGATGCTGACTCTAGTTAATGTGACTTGATTAGCATGGTGAGACCCTAATCTAACTTAAGTCGACTTGGTTTTGACTTGAGTGATTTAGCTCTTGAGAAAATTAGGAAGGATTTTAATATTGGACTTAAGGCTAAGGTAGAGAACCCATTGCTCATGTGACTTGGCCCATGGCCCATGACTTGTAACCCTAACCCTAATTTTCATTCAATATGACCAGCCAATTAGGGCTTCCCTCCCTATAAATAATCTCCTCATTGTTGTTCTTGCCTCTTTGTAATATTTCAATAAATTAAAGAAATAGGTAAAGAGCCATCTTCCCCAATCCATAACTTTCTCATTTGAAGTCCTTTTTGGCTCAAATCTTTTGCATTAGGTTCTAATTAGTCTCGTCTTGCTATTCATGGAGAGTAATCTCAGCCTTGGATCAATTTGGAGCTTTTGGCCATCAAGGAGAACATCCCCTATTTGAAGCTTTTCTTGCAAATTGCACCTATATGTAAAACCCCTTAAATTGTAATTTAATTCCGATTTCTTTGCATATTAGGCTAGAACTAGGTGTCCCCTAGCTGTCCCTAAAAATTGGGTAGAATTCGTGTCCATTTCTTGTCCGTATCGGACACGTATCAATGTGTCTATGTAGGTGTTTGATGAAATGCCACACTCGTTTTTTTTTTTTGAAATGTGTTTGAATGAATTAGTAGTGCTAGGTGTAGTGTTTGATTTCATGTCATTGATCTATGATTTTCGTGTTGTGTCGTTCCACACGAGGACAAAAACTTGCTGTTCTGGACAGCGTGCAGGGTCCTGCATCTCGGGCCCTATAACTCACTGTGTAGGACACGTGGGGACACGAAATTTTTTGGATTTGTTAGGGCAATCACTGACACTATGCTCCCAATATTTGGGAGCATATGATTTACCACACGAGGAGAAATTGCACGTGCACTGGACACGCACTGCTGCACACGTGCGAAAAATCGCGTCTGATATGCTCATATTACTTGGACACGACACAGGTTCGACCCAAGTCAGGGTATAAGAATCCTAGCCCTACTATGGGCGAACCTCTGTGCACAAGCACGAGTCACGTGTCTCCTTGTGTCGAGACCGTGAAGGCTCGATACGCACGCACAAGGCCCATATTATACTGTTTTCTGATGCAGTTCATTTTGTTGGTTGACACGATTGTGTCCACTTCGTGGACATGTCTAGGCTCGTGAGGACACGTGGGACGAGTACCGACCTCTGTACACCTATTTCATTTATTGTTTTCGAGTTTTATTAGAAATTAGAATCGAAATTAAGGTTTGCCCATTTTGACTGATACCCACAGTTCTTGTTTCGAATTCTGGAAATTATTGATTCCTAAACTGTTTTGTGATGTTAATTACCTAGATTAATTCATTACATGTGTGTTAGATTGCTGAAATGATGATTTAAGTTTGGTGTTTTAGAATTGGGTTTCAATTAGTTTTTGGATGGATTATAAACTGTCAATTTCTCAATTCCTGAATGCACTTATGCACTGTTTGAATTTTCTAAAAATTAATAGAATTTCATTAACTGGTACTTCATAATGTGCACTGCTTGTAAACCCTGATAATTTGCAACTTGAAATTGGTGTACTGTTCCTATGTTCAGCTGAGAATTGGGTTGTATTGTATGAGAGTTCTCTCATTTCCTGAAACTGAGACTGACACACATGTAACTACACACACACACACCTCCTCAACTCATTTCCTGCCACATGACTGAGAACACATGTAGCCATGACACACACCATAAAAACTTGAGATTTTCTTTTATGTAAAACTGAGTTTTATTAACAGTTTACTTATGAATTTGATTGGTTTGAATGTAATTCCTGAGATTTCAGCAGTAGTTAAACCTACGATTGGTTGATAACTGGGAGTTCATTTTCTTATTGAAAGTTCATTTATGTTAGTCCTATGTTTAAATGGGTTTATTGAAAGTTCATTTGTGTAAACTGTGTATGTTAACTGAAATTGTTCGAATATAAGCATGATGGTTGAGAACCTATGGAATAAACTTTACACACACACATGAACAAACTGTCATTTGACACACAATTGTATGTCACAAACCATTGCACTAATCTTGAGAATCACTGGTAGCTACTTACATATTGAGACACCATTGTAGGCTACCACATACACACCACTGTGCACACATTGTTTACCTATGTATCTATACACACACCCACATGTGCACACAACTAAAAACAGAGACTGGAATCAGGGAACACACTATTTTCCTGAACCTTGGACACACCACTACACACCCATACAAATCTAAAACCTGAGAATTCAGACTTGTTGAGTTGCACTATTTTTCTATGTATCTACACACACTTTTACAAATTATATTGAAGTCTGAGAACACTGTGATATGCACACATGGACTGAGAACCATTTAAACTTGAGAATTTGGTTTTGATTTAGTTCATAAGGAGAAACCTGAGATTTGTTTGATCAAACTGTGATTGATTTGAGTGTAAACTGAAATTGAGTTCTAGGGTTGAGGTTGTATGTTTATGTAAGTTTGTTTGTTTAATTTCATTGATTGATTGGTTGAATATTGGGTAAAAACTGAGATATTGAGTTGAAGTTTACTGACATTTCACTAAAACTGAGAACAAGGTTCCACTGTCACATTGTCTCACAAACCCTTGACCCTCTCATAAATAACCACACATATAAACTTTATGCACACACACACATCTATACATTATTATCACAAACACACATTCGTCCTATTCACATATACACACATGCTCATGTACTACTAACCCCCCTTTCACATGTTCCCTATACAAATTTGACACACACATACACAGGTACACACTCACTAACCCTCTATAGCCCTTTACATGAATGCATGCCTATTTATACATTTAGCCCTTCTAGGCATTGTAGTATATATATATATATATATATATATATATATATATATATATATATATATATATATATATATATATAATGTCATGTTATGTAGGCCTAGTATTGTATGCTAATATATGCATGTATGTTTACACTAGCTCATTGAAATGTTCCTGTGAATGCTTAATGTATATAGTTGATTGCCTATATGTATATCTAGTTTATGCAATGTATGAATTATATATATTATAAATTATGTTATTTATGGCTTGTTTGGCCTTGTGATGATGTGTGCTTGCTAGCCTAGGCTTGGGTAGGCCTAGTGAGACTTGTTAGACTTATTTGGGCTCGGACTTGACCTAGTTGACCTAGTTTGACTAGTGTGGTTGACTAGAGTTGACCAAGTGTTGACTTTAGCCTGGTTTGACCTAGACAGCATGCAGATGCATTGTAGACTACATTTATCATCACCTGTATATGTCTTGACTTGTGTTGCTCTAAATAGGAGTCAGATACCTCATCTCAGACAGTACATTTACTACAGCTATTCAGATACCAGGCGAGTACATTCTCTGATTATTTCATAACTTGCTTCGAATTATATTCCTGCTCTAGTTTACCTTATTTGATGCTGTCACGATATTATCACGGATTGGTACTATATGAATCCCTACATTGAGATGTTATCCCCCTCGGGAGCATCAGATACATCATGTCGTGTATTTCATGTACATCATGTATTCCTCGCTCTCATGTTATTCATGTTTCTCATGTGCTTTATGCTCGTTCATACATGCTCGTGTACTCTCATGTGCTCTCATGTTTGGTCATGTTTCTCATGTATCTCATGTATAACCTATACTTCATGTGCACTCATTTATGAGCCCTCATGTGAATTTCATGTGCACCCATTTATGGGCCTTCATGTGAATTTCATGTGCATTCATTTATGAGCCCTCATGTATACTTCATGTGCACCCATTTATGGGCTTTCACGTGAAAATCATGTGCGTAACATGACTTGTCTGGATCCTTGTGTATTGATTGGGGTATGGGGGAGTATAAATAGTCATATGAACAATTCCAAAGTAGTATAACCATGTGTGCCTCTTTACTATATTCATGTGCAAATCCAGCCGTTCATATGTCGACTTTGTACTCTAAATCACTAGTCACTGGTAGCTCTCTACTTATAGTAGATATTTCTATTACAGTTTTCTCTCTATTTACATTATGTACTTTCTTTTAGTTTTATATACCGTACTCTCTTGTGTGTTTATATTTTCTAACATGTTATAATCTGTGTGAGATGTATTGTGCTCGCTCCCGTCCTGACTGAACCTGTTGAAAATTTTACAGAGGATGATGAGGAACCTTGCACCCCTTACTTTGGTGCTTGCCTAGATGACACTCGCGACCTGGACCCCTGGGGAGGTTCAAGCAGCTGCTGAAGATGATACCATGCATAGTTTAGATAGTCTAGACTGTTCCTTATTTTTTATGTTAGTAGTTGTCTGGATTCAGAGTTGTTTTATTATGGAGACTGGTAGTTGTTGAGACTTATGTTATTTCATTCTACTGTACCTTAGTTGAGGATTTCTTTATCTATTCCATCGTGCTATATTCTATCTTTAGATTGTGATTTTGTTGTACCTCTGTGATTGGTCCCCCTTGGAGGGTATTTCATATTGTAGTTATAGTTCATGACCTAGAACAACGTTCTACCACCGACACTGTGGCGTAGGCTGGGTGCTGTTACGTACTCGTACCCTTACGGTGGATACGAGTCGTGACACGTTTTTAGTGGTGGCCCATGCAGGTCGAGTTTATGTAGTGGTATTCGAACTAGAGTATCACTAGAGCCTGCAGTAGGATTAGGATATATTTTTGAAGGTACTCAATCGTAGTTAGGACTCCTTGAGAGATTCCTAGGACGATCCTTCAGAATCTTATTTAAACTTCAATTTGAAATCCTTTTCCTTGTTTTGTTTGCTCTCACTCCTCGATTATTGAAATTGATTTTGATGGATCGTTGTTGATTTTGATTTTCCTATCGAGATGAATTTTATGGCCTGAGTTATGATATTTTTTGATAACATATGTTGACGGGAATAAAGGGATGGTAAAACGTCTACTGGATTATGGAACCTGTAGTTTATTGTAGCCATATTAGCTGGTGTGGCAGAAACATAGAGGCCTGACTTCGGATGTACGTATCTTAGTTATGAGATTTGGAATTTCTCGTAGCTATACTAGTTGGCATAGCAAGAATTTCAGACGACATGATTATAGAGGTGCATACCCCAGTTATGGAATCTATCGTTTATCGCAGTCCTGCTTACTGGCATGGTGAGGGCTCTGAGTAACATGATTTTGGACAGACACATATGATTATCAGACTGTATCTTGAGAAGGTTTTTAAACATATCATCTCTATCGTACCCTTCTGTTGTTAAAAATTGTATTCCATCATCAAATAACTTAGGAGTAGGGATATTTTAGTTTTATAGAGCTTATTCATATGTAGTTCTTTCATAGTGTAATGATATGATGACTTGTAGTGTGGCTATACCCTAGAGATGATAGTTAGCATTGGTATTATAATAGTAACCCATTATGGATGATTCTCCTGTTATTTATAATATCTACCAGTTTCCATAGAGGATGTTAGTCTGCTCTGCAGCCTTGATGATTGTTATTATTTTCCCTTGTCCTTTCCAGTAAGGCACCCATGACTAGAGCCTGTCCTTGAGTATAGTTGTAGTTCACCTAAGATTGAGAGGTCTATATATATAGATAGACTGCAGATGATATTGGCATATGGGATATGGGTTGGTTGGTATCTATAGGCCAATATTGTATAGGATTATAGACATGTTGATTAGCATATATTTGGTTCAGTTTCCTATTTTAGTTAAGTTCTCCTTCTAATAAGTTCAGGCATGATAGATCAATCTTATAGGCAGTGTGCAGAGCTTTCACTAGATGTCCTGACCTTTGTTTATAAATTCAGTCTCCTGAGCATTATTTCCTTGTGCCTACATTGATGTTTCAGACCATTCATCCTTAGCCTAATTTCTGAACATTTGTTCAGTGTAAGTTTAGTCTACTTTAACCCTTGATGATCATTTATATATGTACGGATATATAGGTGATATAATTAGGATATATGTAATGGATTGTTTTTCTTGTGCTTATGTATATATAGTATTTGGGATTTGTGTGCTTAGATTATGGGTATTTAGTTATGGGTGACTTGATAAGATTGGAAAGTTAAGAGTTAGTCTATTATAGAGTTTTTCTTTTTTTGCTAATCTCTAGTTGCCAACACCTAGATAGCTAGCATAGGTAAAACCCTAAGAAGTTGACCAGTTGATGATCAAGTACTTGGATGTTGAAAAATTGACTAGTGGTTGACCCATGACTATGTTGACCTAGAAGTAGTACTACCATCTTAAATTTCGAGGACAAAATTTTTCTAAGGTGGGTAGACTTGTAACACCCAGTTTTCTAAATGAGGATAATTTTGAAATCTTATGATTTTAATTATTAAATTATGATATTAAATAATAATATGATTTTTGGTGATTTTAAAAACTATTAAAAACTATGACTTGTGATTTTGATGTACAGCTAGTGAAATCGTAGAAACTGTCTGCCCTAGAGCCTAACCCTGTGATTTGGAATATTAATTATCAATTTTAGCCTAGGGGTAATTTGGTCATTTTGACTTATTAGAATTATTGATTTATTTATTGGATTGACGGTTGTTGATTTTGACTTTTGCTAGTTGTGAGTTAAGAGACTAACCTAGATGATGACTCTAGTTAAGGTGACTTGATTAGCATGGGGAGACCCTAATCTAACTTAAGTCGACTTGGTTTTGACTTGAGTGATTTAGCTCTTGAGAAAATTAGAAAGGATTTTAATGTTGGACTTAAGGCTAAGGTAGAGAGCCCATTGCTCATGTGACTTTGCCGATGTCCCATGAATTGTAACCCTAACCCTAATTTTCATTCAATATGACCAACCACTTAGGGCTCCCCTCCCTATAATTAATCTCCTCATCGTTGTTCTTGCCTCTTTGTAATATTTCAACAAATTGAAGAAAGATGTAAAGAGCCATCTTCTCCAATCCATAACTTTCTCATTTCAAGTCCTTTTTGGCTCAAATATTTTGTATTAGGTTTTAATTAGTCTCTTTTTGCTGTTCATGGAGAGTAATCTCAGCCTTGGATCAATTTGGAGCTTTTGGCCATCAAGGAGAACGCCCCCCATTTGAAGCTTTTTTTGCAAATTGCACATATAGGCGAAACCCCTTAAATTGTAATTTAATTCTGATTTCTTTGCATATTAGGCTAGACCTAGGCGTCCTCTAGCTGTCCCTAAAAATTGGGTAGAATTCGTGTCAATTTCGTGTTCGTAGCGGACACGTATCAATGTGTCTATGTAGGTGTTTGATGAAATGCCACACTCGTGTTATTATTATTATTTTTGAAATATGTTTGAATAAATTTGTAGTGCTAGGTGTAGTGTTTGATTTTGTATCATTGATCTATGATTTTCGTGTTGTGTCGTGTCCACACGGGGATACGAACTTGCTGTTATGGACAGCGCACAGTGTCCTGCATCTCGGGCCCTATAACTCATTGTGTAGGACACGTGGGGACACAAAATTTTGTGGAGTTGTTGGGGCAATCACTGACACTATGCTTCCAAAATTTAGGAGCTTATGGTTCACCACACGAGGAGAAATCGCACGCGTACTGGACACGCACTGCTGCACACGTACGGAAAATCGCATCTGATTAGCTCATATTACTTGGACACGACACAGGTTCGACCTAGGCCAGGGTGTGGGAATCCTAGCCCTACTATGGGCGAACCTCTGTGCATAAGCACGAGTCATGTGTCGCCTTGTGTCGAGCCCGCGAAGGCTCGACACGCACGCACGAGGCCCATGTTACTCTATTTTCTGAAACAGTTCTTTTTATTGGTTGACACGATTGTGTCCACTTCGTGGACACGTCTAGGCTCGTGAGGACACGTGGGACGAGTACTTACCTCTGTACACCAATTTTATTTATTATTTTCGAGTTTTATTAGAAATTAGATTCAAAATTGAGGTTTGCCTATTTTGACTGATATCCATAGTTCTTGTTTCGAATTCTGGAAATTATTGATTCCTAAACTGTTTTGTGATGTTAATTACCTAGATTAATTCATTACATGTGTATTAGATTGCTGAAATGATGATTTAAGTTTGGTGTTTGAGAATTGGGTTTCAATTAGTTTTTGGATGGATTATAAACTGTCAATTTCTCAATTCCTGAATGCACTTATGCACTGTTTGAATTTTCTAAAAATTAATAGGATTTTATTAACTGGTACTTGATAATGTGTACTGCTTGTAAATACTGATAATTTGCAACTTGAAATTGGTGTACTGTTCCTATGTTCAGCTGAGAATTGGGTTGCATTGTATGAGAGTTCTCCTATTTCCTGAAACTGAGACTGACACACGTGTAACTATACACACACACACCTCCTCAACTCATTTCCTGTCACATGACTGAGAACACATGTAGCCATGACACACACCATAAAAACTTGAGATTTCCTTTTATGTAAAACTGAGTTTTATTAACAGTTTACTTATGAATTTGATTGGTTTGAATGTAATTCCTGAGATTTCAGCAGTAGTTAAACCTAGGATTGGTTGATAACTGGGAGTTCATTTTCTTATTAAAAGTTCATTTATGTTAGTCCTATGTTTAACTGAGTTTATTGAAAGTTCATTTGTGTAAACTGTGTATGTTAACTGATATTGTTCGAATATAAGCATGATGGTCGAGAACCTATGGGATAAACTTTACACACACACATGAACAAACTATCATTTGATACACAATTGTATATCACAAAACATTGCACTAATCCTGAGAATCACCGGTAGCTACTCACATATTGAGACACCATTGTAGGCTACCACACACACACACACCTGTGCACACATTGTTTACCTATGTATCTATACACACACCCACATGTGCACACAACTGAAAACAGGGACTGGAATCAGGGAACACACTATTTTCCTGAACCCTGGACACACCACTATATACCCATAAAATCTAAAACCTGAGAATTCAGACTTGTTGAGTTGCACTATTTTCCTATGTATCCACACACACTTTTGCAAATTACATTGAAGTCTGAGAAAACTGTGATATGCACACATGGACTGAGAACCATTTAAACTTGAGAATTTGGTTTTGATTTAGTTCATAAGGAGAAACCAGAGATTTGTTTGATCAAACTTTGATCCATTTGAGTGTAAACTGAAATTGAGTTCTAGGGTTGAGGTTGTATATTTATGTAAGTTTGCTTGTTTAATTTCATTGATTGATTGGTTGAACATTTGGTAAAAATTGAGATATAGAGTTCAAGTTTACTGACATTTCACTAAAACTGAGAACAAGGTTCCACTGTCACATTGTCTCACAAACCCTTGACCCTCTCATAAATAACCACACATATGAACTTTATGCACACACACACATCTATGTATTATTATCACAAACACACATTCCTCCTATTCACATATATACACATGCTCATGTACTACTAACCCCCCCCCCCCACTTTCACATGTGCCCTATACAAATTTGACACACACATACACAGGTACACACTCACTAACCCTCTATAGCCCTTTACATGAATACATGCCTATATATACATTTAGCTCTTCTAGGCATTGTAGTGTATATATATATATATATATATATATATATATATATATATATATATATATATATATATATATATATATATAATGTCATGTTATATAGGCCTAGTATTGTATGCTAATATATGCATGTATGTTTACACTAGCTCATTAAAATGTTTCTGTGAATGCCTAATGTATATATAGTTGATTGCCTATATGTATATTTAGTGTATGCAATATATGAATTATATATATATTATAAATTATGTGATTGATGGCTTGTTTGGCCTTGTGATAATGTGTGCTTGCTAGCCTAGGCTTGGTTAGGCCTAGTGAGACTTGTTAGACTTGTTTGGGCTAGGACTTGACCTAGTTGACCTAGTTTGACTAGTGTGGTTGACTAGAGTTGACCAGGTGTTTACTTTAGCCTAGTTTGACCTAGACAGCAAGCAAATGCATTGTAGACTACATTTATCATCCCCTGTATATGTCTTGACTTGTGTTGCTCTAAATAGGAGTCAGATACCTCATCTCGAACAGTACATTTACTACAGCTATTCAGATACCAGGCGAGTACATTCTCTGATCATTTCATAACTTGCTTAGAATTATATTCCTGCTCTAGTTTACCTTATTTGATGCTGTCACGTTATTATCACGGATTGGTATTATATGGATCCCTACATTGAGATGTTATCCCCTCGGGAGCGTTGGATACATCATGTCGTGTGTTTCATGTACATCATGTATTCTTCGCTCCCATGTTATTCATGTTTCTCATGTGCTTCATGCTCGTTCATGCATGCTCGTGTACTCACATGTGGTCTCATATTCGGTCATGTTTCTCATGTATAACCTATACCTCATGTGCACTCATTTATAAGCTCTCATGTGAATTTTATGTACACCCATTTATGGGCCTTCATGTGAATTTTATGTGCACTCATTTATGAGCCCTCATGTATACTTTATGTGCACCCATTTATGGGCTTTTATGTGAAAATCACGTGCGTAACATAACTTGTCTGGATCCTTGTGTATTGATTGGGGTATGGGGGAGTATAAATAGTCATATGAACAATTCCAAAGTAGTATAACCATGTACGCATCTTTAGTATATTCATGTACAAATCCAGCCGTTCACATGTCGACTTTGTACTCTAAATCACTAGTCACTGGTAGCTCTCTACTTATAGTAGATATTTCTATTACATTTTTCTCTCTATTTACATCATGTACTTTTTTTCAGTTTCATATATCGTACTCTCTTGCATGTTTATATTTTCTAACCTGTTATAATCTGCGTGAGATGTATTATGCTCACTCCCGTCCTGACTGGACCTGTTAAAAATTTTACAGAGGATGATGAGGAACCTTGCACCCCTTACTTTGGAGCTTGCCTAGATGACACTCGCGACCTGGACCCCTGGGGAGGTTCAGACAGCTGCTGAGGATGATACCATGCATAGTTTAGATAGTCTAGATGTTCCTTATTTTTTATGTTAGTAGTTGTCTGAATTCAGAGTTGTATTATTATGGAGACTGGTAGTTGTTGAGACTTCTGTTATTTCATTTTGTTGTACCTCAGTTGAGGATTTCTTTATCTATTCCATCGTGCTATATTCTATCTTTAGATTGTGATTGAGTTGTACCTTTGTGATTGGTCCCCCTTGGAGGGTATTTCATATTGTAGTTATAATTCATGACCTAGAACAACATTCTACCGCCGACACTGTGGCGTAGGCTAGGCGCTGTTACGTACTCGTACCCTCATGGTGGGTGCGGGTCATGACAGGTGTGCTTTGCTCCGATCCCGAATAGATATATTTTTCCAGATGATTTAGAGGAGTGATATCCTACCCACTATGAAACTCTGGATGTAGTAGGAGTAGAACAAGAGACTTTGGCTCAGGAGACACTAGCTCTATCTAAGGAGACACTAGTTGCGCCTCAGTTAGATTAACTTTAAGTAATGGATTTGTCTCCAGCTTATGATACATTGGGTTGTTACTGTTTTTGAGACTTCTGTTTATGTTGAGATAGTTAGACTCATAGACTTTGAATGTAGATTTAGATTATGTTTATGCTTGTAGACTTCCCTGGATTATCATTTCATATCTTTTATGTCATTATCGTGCCATTTATCTAACTTATAGTTATTGTGATTGAGTTGTGTATTATCATTATATTGTCCTCCTTTTAGAGTTGAGATATCGTTGACAGGTTGTGATACATATTCATGAGATGTGTTTGTAACTCCATGTTCCTACATTTGAGAAATATTTTAGTTTACTAAATAATAATAAGTTGATTTAAACCATTTCGAAGAAAAATAATACTTGATTAAATATTTTAATAAATATTTAATGATTTCTTTTGGTAGGGGATTTGAATTATGGCAAGTAACTAATTTTTAAATTTATTGGAGTGGTCCCCACTCCCTAACAAACTTGTAACCAATTTTTCTAACTGAATTTTTTGATATTCTAGCAATTAGTAAAAAGGGGAGGGGTTTTTGTGTTAAAATATCAATTGGTGGGGGGGACCTAATTGCTAAATTGCCAATCTCTTTTTTTCGGGAGGAGAGAGAATCCTCCCATTTTTACTAAGTTTTCGCAGAGTTCTCTCTCTCTGCTTCTCCCCAATTCTTTTGTGAAGTCAACCCTAGTTTCCGGCGGTGGTGGCGACGGCGACGGAGCTCTCATCACCGACGACTTCTTCAGCGGCATCACGACCTCCATGGCGGCGGCGGCAAGCCTCTCTACCGGCGACGAGCAAACCGCCACCAGTTGGTGTAGCGGTTGTACTCGGAAGCCCTCCACGACCGGTCGACGGCAGCACGCCTTCGTCCACGACAAGCAGCAATGGCGACGCGAAGGTTCCTCTACCGATCGATCCAAATCATGGTAAGTTTTGATATATTCTGTTAATCTCAGAGTTGTTCTTGGAACATTTAGTTGATCGGTACTTCTCTGTGATCAAATGGATTTGTAGGAGAATTATTGTCAAGATCGAGTGGTACGAGTTGAGAATTCACTGCTTGGTCCATTTCGCGTTAGCATCGGTGAGAGTTCCATTTCGTTGCTTGTAACTTATATATTCAAGTTCTGAACATCATATTTACGATGTATTAAATCTTGATTCCTTCTTGATTTTGTTTGATTCTCTCAAAAATCCTAAAGTGTGGGCACCAGAAGATCATGAAAGATTTTCTTGGAACAGTATTGATCAGGTGTTTGTCTAAATGTTTAACTACGTCCTTCTCGTGTCTGATACGTAGAGGACAAAGTCGGATACAAATTACTCATGCTCTCGTCAGTTGGAAAGAATCTGTTTCCTCAGGTACTATCCTACTTCTTCACTGTCGTAGCATTTGAAGTTCGTAGCTAGGATTTAATAGGAGTATATTTCTTGATAGGTCGTGTTCTGTAGGAAGTATTCATTTCTAACGTGTGTCTTGTTTATCATCAATTGGAGATTCAGTGTACTTATGTTCGAAATGTTCGTGTCCGATGTGGCGGGATGCGGGTAGTTCGAGTTGTCATGTTCAGTTGTTCATGTCAGGCCGTGTCCAGGTTTTTGGGATCGTATCCAGACGTGTGGTGTGTCGGGATGGGGTTAAAATGGAGGGACTGACAATTTGAATCTCGTAACATTTTTGTATATTTTATCAACTAGTTGTATTACTTCATGTTTGGATTTTCTCTTGGGTGCTATATATCATCTCTCAGCTCTGTTGTCAAATTCTGAGTTTTCTGGGTGTTTGGAGATTTCCAAACCAAATGGTTAATATGAGAATTTTGGTCAAGTTGAGCTGCAGGTTGAATATGAGTCTGGTGTTGGGATCGTATTGGTATTGGAACGATGGGGTGCAGGAGTTTGCAGTGTCGAATCTATATTTAAATTTGGTTGTTGGGTTTTGCTGAGCTTGTGTGAAATCTGGTAGGTTGGACTCTGGAATTAAATTTAGCTTTTAATATGTTCAGTTAGGTCAAAAGATAGCATGTTTTAACTGGGCATAATTGGCTTGAGCTGAATTGTCCTTCCTGTTCTAATAAGACTGAAATTTTAGAATATTCAGTAGATGGTAAACTAGAGAGTGAGTTTAACTTGAGGAAGTCATATGTTAACCAATGGGTTCACATGTTGGCATAGTTATTTTAGCTATATCAAATGGCTATGAATTCAGGCTTGGCAATGTTAGATAATTAGATTCTGTAGAGTTCCAACAAGAATATAGGGGTTCATGATTGGTAGTATTAGTAGATAAGTAAATGGAGGGTACCAGGTGGTCTAGGTGGCAATACTGATTTAAGGAAGTCCACTATATCTGCTACTAGATTTGAGTGTTGTTAAGGAATGGTTGCGTCAGTCAACTTTAGGACTGACTGAACATTAACTCCTATAACTCTTATGTCCTGTCCCATGTCCTGCGTTAAACTGAATTGGCAATTCCTAATTTTTACTGCATAGTTGTATATAGAAAGTTTAATTCTTCTTATTGAATAGGCTGATTTATTCCACTGATCAGCAGTCTAGTAGTTACTTCAAATATTGGCCTTGGCCTTTCCGGATCAAAGAAAACTTGGTTAGGAATAACTTAGAGGAGTGGAAATGTTGTTCTATTATATTTTAGTTAAAATATGAAAATTATAACTTTAGTATGATTGTTAAGATATTTGTACATTGATTATCAAGCTGATATTTTGAGATACCAATCCTTGTTAGTTAATAATTGTGGTAGGCTGAGCCTGTATCTGAGTATCTACTGATACTCAGGAATGTCACCAGCTTAGTATATAGCCTATGTTTTTGATACTTAGTAAACAAGGATATTTAGATGAGGAAAATTCTAAATTAGGAACTTGTATAGATTTTAACCAAGTTATAAATCATAACAGGAGGATTTCCAGCTTTACTACCCTTTCTCGATCACCCGGAGCAAGGCAAGTATACTCCTCGGATTTGTTCATTTCTCATATCATGCATGTTCATTGCTGCATCTCCTTGTTGACACGATGTATCACGGGATTGTCTGGCTTCATGTTTCATAGATTACTTGTGTCTGGAAGGGGAAATACTATTGATATATGATCAAACCCTATTACTATTCATGTAAATAGCTTAGGTCCCGCATCGTGCACGCGGGACCAAAGCCGTACCATTTTATGTTCATTACATCTACCCAAGCCGATCACAATCTAGATGTATTTCAATATTGCACATGTTAGGATCAGGTTGTATTTCAGGATTCATGGTTGTATTTCATGTTCAGATTCTATTTCATGTTCAGATTATATTTCATGATTTATGACTCTTACCATGTTCCCTGCATTTACTTTCAGTATTCCTGCTCAGTTTCATGTCTTGTCTCATTTTTTGTTCTTTATATATATTTCCTGTTTCTTGTTTATACCATGATGTTCATGTTCATTTCCTTGGATATACTTAGCTCCGCTCCTGACTAGGATATGTTGCAGGTGTACTTGCAGGACATTGTTATGCTCTATGGGACAGAGCCCAGGATATTAGCTGAGCAGGATGAGACTTAGCTTGAGGCTTCAGGTTTAGACTATTTAGCTTTACTTCTAGATATTGTCTTTAGAGTTCATAGTATTTTTTTTTTCATTCCTGTGATTCTGGTACTTTGTGATATCTGGATTTTTGGATTATGGTGATCATCTGTGTAACCCCACCTCCCTATTTTGAGAAATATTTTAATAATAATTTTTGTGTTAAAAAAAATCATTTCAAATAATAATAGCCTTGATGAAGTATTTTTTTAAATAAATATTTAAAAATTATTTTAGAGGGAGATTTAAATTTTAGCAACCTATTAATTTTCAAATCTATTTGGAGTGGTCCCCACTCCCTAACAACTTATAACAAATTTTCTAACTGATTTAATTGAATTATGTGTAATATATGAAAAGGATGAGGGTTTTATTGTTAATGTTCAGATGCGGGGGGATTGATTTGCATAATTGCAAATATCTTTTTGTACTGCTGAGGAGAGAGACTCCTCAGTCTCTTTCTTTCCGAGCTGTGCTCTCCTATTCTTCCCCAAATCCTCCGAGAGAACCCTAGCTTCCGGTGGCGTTGACGACGGCGACGACGCGATTCTCCTCCGACGATGGCGAGGCCTCTTCTCCACGGCGGCACGATGCTCTCCGGTCGACGACGAAAGCGGTGATGACCACGACGATCGACGGCAGTAACTGGCGCTCTTCTCCACAACCACCAGGCGGGTCTCCTTCCGACGATGGCGATTTCGGCAGCGACTCGAGCGGCGGCTTCACCGGCAACGAGCGGCGACTAGGAGGCGGAGACCCTTCAGTAGCAGCGCCTGTGCAGCGGTTCATGCAGCGTCGCTCTTCCGACCAGCTGCGGGAGTGGATCGTCGTCGATTTTCTCTCGACGACTTCGAGTTTTGGTGAGTCTCCACTTTGTTCTCCTGTCTTCTTTTTTTCCCTTGTTGAAATCGAACCCCTCACTTGATTCTTGGACTGAAATTCTAGGGCAAGCGGGTTCGACTTACTTTTGGAGATCACTGACGTTCTTCACGATTTGTGGTTCTCGGGTTCGATTTGAGATTTCGATTCGAATTTTGTTTCGGTTGGATCAGCTTTGAAGGACAGTAGATCGAAGGATTTGGTAAGCTGTTCTGATCCTTGACTCGTGACTTCTGTAGATTTAAATTGGATTTGTTTTTCAGTGAGTAGTGTAATAGTTGGTAGATCCATTATGATTTCGGATTGAATGTGGTCGAGTCAGTAGAGTTTCGGGTTGTGTTACAATCTGAGTTTTGGGAGAACAGTAGGATGCAGGGGACTTTATGCATATTTTCTGATCATTGTTGGTGTATGTCCACACCAGGAGATCGAATGATTTTAAGTCTTCACTAAGACCATCGGGACTTGAGGGGTCGTGCCCAACGCATCAGGTCGAGTTTCCAGTTTTGGTGAATTCATCAGGTAATTTTGTGACTCAATTCTCTAGAATAGTTGGTATGATTTCGTATGTGTGTGTCCAGGAATCGTAGAGTCCGTGTGTGCGTGCCTGTTCGTGTCCTGAATTGCTGTGTCGGCTAGCCGTGTTCGTGTCAGGGAAGGAGGGTTGTGTCCCGGGGCATTGTTGTACCTGGGTGAGTTGGGTGGACTTACCAGCTGGCTCTGAACTGACCAAGCTTTGTGTCCAAGCTATTGTCAGAGTCGTGTCTGTGTGCGTGGTTCGTATCTTGCCGCACCTACTCTTGTTCGGGGGCGTGTATTTGAGGAATTGTGTGCATTCGAGATTTCTGAGATGAAGATCAGTTGCTTCAGTTTTGTTTGCTTAACAACCTTCATGTTCTGCCATTTTCTTTGATCTTTAATTTCAGTTTGTATATTGATTTTCAATTTGTATATTCTAATTTGGTTGGAGGGATTCATTCAATTTAAATTTATGTAATTTTGTATGGTTTTCTTGTGATAGCTTAATAAGGATTTGCCGAGTTCTGCCTCTTGATTTAGGTTTGAATAAATACTTTAGCAGTGCATTGAAGATAGGTTTTGTTCCGTTTCTTACTACTTGTGAGCTGTGAATTCTTCAGTAGTTGGGTGGCTTGCAGGCTTGGGATTTTAATGTTTGATTAATGAATGTGATAGGTAGATGGTTCAAGTTTTTGTGGCTAGACTCTACAGTTTGGAATGAGGAGTTCCATCCATTGAAATTGTTATGTGTAATGATCTTCATGCATAGATCACATCTTTATAAGCCGAGAAGCAATGTTAGTATTTACTTTTACAGTAGAATCTAGGAGTGGTTGTGGTTAAGGTATTGCGATAGTTGGGTCTGGTTATTGGCTTTCTAAATTGCTAGCTTATTTCTTACAAATCCTTATTAGTAAAAGATTGAACATTCTTTAAGAAGATCCATGGATGGAATGCTGCTAAATTATGTTTGGCTCAAAGTACTACCTTGTTTAAATATTTTTCGTACTAAACTAATTGGTTAACCTATAATTAGTATCTTTCCATTGCCATCACCTAGTAAGTTCTGAGCCTAAATATTATTTAGCATATGATATTACTTTAGATTATCACCTATAACCTGTATTTTTTTAAAATTAGAATAAACTAAGTGGCTAGTTTTGTTAGTAAATATTTTTCTATCTAGACTCTAATATTTATCTTAAACTATGGCATATTATTTTCTCGCTAATCATATGTATATAAGATTTGACTATAGATGTATAACTAGCTAAGGTTGATGACTAGCAAGTTATGGTTAGAAAATAGTTAGTTAACTAAAATGTCTTATTTAGATTTTAACCAACTTGTACACATCATTATTACATACAGGAGGATATCTAACTCTTTTGCCTACTTGTACCTTCCTGGAGCAAGGCAAGTACATTCTATGGTTTTGATCAGTGCATTTTCTTGTTCTTTATTGCTGACACACTGCGACACGTTCATGATCTTTTCTGGCTTGTTCTTTCATGATCTTACTTGTATCTTGGGGTGGGGAAATACTCTAGATATGTGACCAAACCTGGATACTTATTCATGATCTTTAGCTTAGGCCTCGCACAGTGCACGCGGGTCCTAAGCCGTACCTACATGATCTTTCAGGATCTTTCATGCTCTTTCATGGTCTTACCCGAGCCGGTCACATATCATAGAAGTATTTCAAATTTATAACACACATGTTCAGGATTTTGTTCTTACATTAGTTTCCATGATCCTGATCTTGATTTTAGCTATAGTCATGATCTTTTCTGCATCTTTACATAGTCATGATCTTTCATGTATCTTTATAGCAGTAGCTCATGTTCTTCATGTTCTTTACATACCTTGTTCTTATCCTGTTCTTTCAGCATTTATTTTCCATACCATGATGTTATTGTTCATTACCTAGAACTGTACTTTGCTCCGCTCCTGAATAGGATATGTTGCAGGTATGCTTGCAGGACATTGTTCTACTCTATGGGCCAGAGCCCAGGATTAGCTGAGCAGGATGAGGCTTAGCTTGAGGTTTCAGGTTTAGACTGTTAGCTTACTCTTAGATATTGTCTTTAGAATTTATGTACATTTCATTCTTGATGACTCGTACATTATGATATCTAGATTTATGGATTATGGTGATCATTCTGGGATACGTTTTTAGATGCTGTGATTCTATATTTTCATGATTATCTGGTTAGTTTTCCCTAGCTTGGTACAGCTTAGTTCGTCGTTTCTAACGACGAAGGCTGGACGTGTCCGACTCGTGTCTGATTATTCGGGAGCGGGTCGTGACATGTTTTTAGTGGTGGCCCATGCAGGTCCATCCTAATGGTACCTAGGATTTAGCGTACTATTGGGGGACTTGATTAACTAGGGAAACTTGATCACAGCATAGGAAAAATCGAGAAATAAGGGTATATCAGGTATATCAGGTGTATCAGGTATTTTAATATTCTATAAACACTTGTTGTATGTAGGTCTAGGTTATTTTAACAGTTTTCTGTTTTGCAGATAGTTCAAAAGCATGCGACACCAGAACTGTCAATTCACCTGCACTTGACGTTTTCGAGCTTCCACTACCTTCTATCACCCTACTATCCCCATGGGTAGTACGTAGTTGACGGAGACGTTTGAAGAGTCCCTTGACAACCAAAGGAAGCATGCCGGACACCGAGCACATATCTTGCACAGAGGAGCGTATAGAGAACCCGGGGCCGCCACTGAAGATCATATAAGTCTTGAGGATCCGACTCCTCTAAAGATTGAAGTCATCAACCGGGAGATCCAGCTCGTAGCACATACAACAAGACGGAAAACTGAAGCTCGGGAGGAACATGAAGACTTATGATGAAGATAGCAACTACTGTGGATCCGTAAAGCGTTGCCACACTCAGACATCATTTCTTCAGTCACCTCATCAGAGACAGATTCAGGCCCACATTCACTGGATGAAGGATTGCCAGCAAGTCGCAGATCACAATGATCGAGGAGCATCAGGGTCTCAGTAGTCAGCAGCCAGCAACCATATATTTCTGTCAGAGTCCCTGCACTTCAGTCACCTCAGCGAGAGATCCAGATTTAGATCCAGTCAACGATCATTTGTATATTCTGCCGCAGCTCAGGACACCACTACGACGAATGCCGCAAAAGATGGAGACTACACTTGTTCTACGGATCGTCTGCCCACCAAGTCAAGATTGTCCGGAGACCGTTGATCGCATTGCCCGAGAACAAGCACGAGAAGCACCAGGACCGTAGCAGAAGGACCCGTATCTCCAGATTCAGCAGCTATATGGAGCATTACCGCATGGACCAGTCTACGTCAGGACAGTGAAGAAGATTGAAGTAATTTCAGTCCCGGAGGAAATATTGAAGACAGAAGATTTCTTTTGCATGGTTGGAAAAACCATGTATCTGATTAGCAATCCAGTATCTCCTTAAAATTCTTTTAGCACCTAGATCACTTCTTCAAAACTTTTGGTTTTCTATCTTTGAAATCTTGATTGATGTCAAAATTTACTTTGAGATATTGTTTCCTGTTTCGGTAAACTTGTTTCAGATCCACAAATCGATAATTGTTTAAAATTTATTATTCGATACCGTTTGCATATTCATCATTCCTGACCTTGTTTCCTAGTAATGGCTCCTATTTTGCAAATTTTGTTCCTTTATCAAACTTCGCACTAATTGAGATTTTAATTCCTACTCGAGACTTCATTTCTAAATCCTGTTCCTCAATCAAAAATTTGTTTAAGCTCCGTCCTATTCAAGACATTGTTGCAAATTCCTTTGGGAGTTTTGAAGACTTTATTTCCTATTCGAGATTTGTTTCCTCATTCATGACTTTGATTTTCTAGTCGAGAGTTGTTGGTCCACTATTTTGTTTCGATCTTGTCTCCTATCCAAGATTTAGCTTGTTTCATGGATACTTGTTCCTACTCGTTTATTGATATTCTGTTTGCTAATCGAACTTGTACTATTCCAGAATTATTCCTATTTGAAATATTATTTTGAAACCTTGTTTGAACCTTCGCTTCTATTGATGCTTGTTTGAGATTCTATTTCCTATGTTTGACTTTATTTAGGAATTGTCCTCTATTTACAATTTTGTTTGCTATTGAGATTCGCTTGTTTCATATTTACAATCCAATACCTTGTCTCCTATTGGAACCTGTTTTATAGTCACTATTCTAAACCTTGTTTTCTTGTTGAAATTTTCTATTCAAGATTTTATTTCTTAATTTGAAACTTGTTTCCTATCTGGTATCTTGCTTTTATGTCACCTTGAGATTTTGCTACCTATCTGGGATTAAGTCCATGTACTAAATCTTGTTACCATTCCAGATATCAGTTGAAATTCCGTCATAATTTGAAACTTCGCTCCCTGTCTGAAATTTTAAATCTCCCTGGCTGCCCTTTTGTACTCACTGATTGGATCCCTTGTCATTTTTAGTACCTAATAAACTCATGTATTCTAACAGTCAGGTAACTTCACCATTTCCGTGACTTGGACTACTGAAACTCATTTTGAACTCCTTGAAACTCCTTTGAAATACCTAGGGATAAAGTCGAGAGGCTATTCGATGACCTATTATGGCATGACAGTTGCGCGCTGCAGCCATCAGCTGGATTATGGAGACTGAAGGTTCACTGTAGCCAGTAGCGCACTGGCGAGGCAGGAACTTTAAGTTGAAGTGATTTCAGACAATCATAGGTTTTCGAGTACTGTCGAAACTTGTCATATTCTTCATACCTTGATCTCTTGGGTTGCTTCGTCAATGATTGTTGGAAAATGGATAAGGTTGACAGATTACTCGGTGACATATTGTTATTTGAGTCACGAAGCCGAAAGTCTACTGCAGTCAGATATATACTGGCGGGGTAGGGATTCTAGGCAAAGTGATTTCAAATAGCTATATATTCCCGGACACCATGGAAACTATATCCCTTTTTATATGATTATTGGTTTTCGAGAATCACAGATCCTTGCACGTTCATCGTGATTTGATACTAATACCTCCTAAGTATTGCGTACGTCTTCTCAATCAACCTTTGCTAAAATTTTTTTCTAGCATTTTATCGTTAGATCATTGAATTCCTCAAAATTGTATATTACCAGATTGTGATTCCGTACTTCGTTTGTGTCTTGTCTAAATTTTGATCTTAAATCATGTCTGTCTGACCATGATTTTCCTATCTTGTGCTAGCCACCTGTGTTAAACTATCGATTTTGATCGTACTTAATATTGTGTCTTCATGATTTTGCTCATTTGAGTTGTAATTGAAATTCCTTCCACTTCGTGACTATTTGATCCTCGATCTTTGTCAAAGCGTGATATCCCAAACTTCTTGTGTGTACTTAGACTCAAGGCTTAGAGCGTCATGGATCGACAGAAGCACCAGGCGGACAACAGCAGATGGTCACCGGAGTTCGTAGTTAGAAGCAGAGTGTTCCCGAAGAATCTCGTCGACCAGAGGCACCATTCGTTTTGGCAGAGGCAGAAAGCTCAGTCCGAGATTCATCAGACCTTTCGATGTGACGGCGCGGATCGGCGAGGTGGCATACCGATTAGCGCTTCCAGCTAGCTTGGAGGGAGTGCACGACGTTTTCCATGTGTCCCAGCTTCGACGCTACATTCCAGACCCGAGCCATGTGGTGGACTATTCAGAACTAGAGGTGGGTCCGAGATTGACCTACGAGGAGCAGCCAGTAGAGATCCTCGATCGGAGGGAGAAGCGCTTGCGGAACCAGGCTATTTCTCTTGTTCGCGTCATGTGGAGACGCCACTCTCCGGAAGAGTCCACATGGGAGCGCGAGGACGAGATGCGGGAGCGCTATCCCAATCTGTTTAATTGATTTGATTGTACTCTGTTTCTTTTGAAATTCTATTTTCAATAAATGACTGGTGTTTGGATCTTTTGTGAATTGCTGAGATTTATTTTTGGGGTCTTCGAATTTCGAGGACGAAATTATTTTAAGGGGGGGAGATTTGTAACCCCACCTTCCTATTTTGAAAAATATTTTAATAATAATTTTTGTGTTAAAAAAAATCATTTCAAATAATAATAGCCTTGATGAAGTATTTTTTTAAATAAATATTTAAAAATTAATTTAGAGGGAGATTTAAATTTTAGTAACTTATTAATTTTCAAATCTATTTGGAGTGGTCCCCACTCCCTAACAACTTATAACAAATTTTCTAACTGATTTAATTGAATTATGTGTAATATATGAAAAGGATGTTAATGTTCTGATGCGGGGGGATTGATTTGCATAATTGCAAATATCTTTTTGTACTGCTGAGGAGAGAGACTCCTCAGTCACTTTCTTTCCGAGCTGTGCTCTCCTATTCTTACCCAAATCCTCCGAGAGAACCTTAGCTTCCGGTGGCGTTGACGACGGCGACAACGCGATTCTCCTCCGACGATGGCGAGGCCTCTTCTCCACGGCGGCACGATGCTCTCCGGTCGACGATGACAGCGGTGATGACCACGACGATCGACGGCAGTAACTGGCGCTCTTCTCCACAACCACCAGGCGGGTCTCCTTCCGACGATGGCAATTTCGGCGGCAACTCGAGCGGCGGCTTCATCGGCGATGAGCGGCGACTAGGAGGCGGAGACCCTTCAGTAGCAGCGCCTGTGCAGCGGTTCATGCAGCGTCGCTCTTCCGACCAGCTGCAGGAGTGGATCGTCGTCGATCTTCTCTCGACGACTTCGAGTTTTGGTGAGTCTCCACTTTGTTCTCCTGTCTTCTTTTTTTCTCTTATTGAAATTGAACCCCTCACTTGATTCTTGGACTGAAATTCTAGGGCAAGCGAGTTCGACTTACTTTTGGAGATCACTGACGTTCTTCACGAGTTATGGTTCTCGGGTTCGATTTGAGATTTCGATTCGAATTTTGTTTCGGTTGGATCATCTTTGAAGGACAGTAGATCGAAGGATTTGGTAAGCTATTCTGATCCTTGACTCGTGACTTCTGTAGATTTAAATTGGATTTGTTTTTCAGTGAGTAGTGTAATAGTTGGTAGATCCATTATGATTTCGGATTGAATGTGGTCGAGTCAGTAGAGTTTCGGATTGTGTTACAATCTGAGTTTTGGGAGAACAGTAGGATGCAGGGGACTTTATGCATATTTTCTGATCATTGTTGGTGTATGTCCACACCAGGAGATCGATTGATTTCAAGTCTTCACTAAGACCATCAGGACTTGAGGGGTGGTGCCCAACGCATCAGGTCGAGTTTCCAGTTTTGGTGAATTCATCAGGTAATTTTGTGACTCAATTCTCTAGAATAGTTGCTATGATTTCGTATGTGTGTGTCCAGGAATCGTAGAGTCCGTGTGTGCGTGCCTGTTCGTGTCCTGAATTGCTGTGTCGGCTAGCCGTGTTCGTGTCAGGGAAGGAGGGTTGTGTCCCGGGGCATTGTTGTACCTGGGTGAGTTGGGTGGACTTACCAGCTGGCTCTGAACTGACCAAGCTTTGTCTCCAAGCTATTGTCAGAGTCGTGTCTGTGTGCGTGGTTCGTATCTTGCCGCTCCTACTCTTGTTCGGGGGCGTGTGTTTGAGGAATTGTGTGCATTCGAAATTTCTGAGATGAAGATCAGTTGCTTCAGTTTTGTTTGCTTAACAACCTTCATGTTCTGCAATTTTCTTTGACCTTTAATTTAAGTTTGTATATTGATTTTCAATTTGTATATTCTGATTTGGTTAGAGGGATTCATTCAATTTAAATTTATGTAATTTTGTATGGTTTTCTTGTGATAGCTTAATAAGGATTTGCTGAGTTCTGTCTCTTGATTTAGGTTTGAATAAATACTTTAGCAGTGCATTGAAGATAGGTTTTGTTCCGTTTCTTACTACTTGTGAGCTGTGAATTCTTCAGTAGTTGGGTTGCTTGCAGGCTTGGGATTTTAGTGTTTGATTAATGAATGTGATAGGTAGATGGTTCAAGTTTTTGTGGCTAGACTCTACAGATTGGAATGAGGAGTTCCATCCATTGAAATTGTTATGTGTAATGATCTTCATGCATAGATCACATCTTTATAAGCCGAGAAGCAATGTTAGTATTTACTTTTATAGCAGAATCTAGGAGTGGTTGTGGTTAAGGTATTGCGATAGTTGGGTCTGGTTATTGGCTTTCTAAATTGCTAGCTTATTTCTTACAAATCCTTATTAGTAAAAGATTGAACATTCTTTAAGAAGATCCATGGATGGAATGTTGCTAAATTATGTTTGGCTCAAAGTACTACCTTGTTTAAATATTTTTCGTACTAAACTAATTGCTAAATTATGGTTAGAAAATAGTTAGTTAACTAAAATGTCTTATTTAGATTTTAACCAACTTGTACACATCATTATTACATACATGAGGATATCTAGCTCTTTTGCCTACTTGTACCTTCCTGGAGCAAGGCAAGTACATTCTATGGTTTTGATCAGTGCATTTTCTTGTTCTTTATTGCTGACACACTGCAACACGTTCATGATCTTTTCTGGCTTGTTTTTTCATGATCTTACTTGTATCTTGGGGTGGGAAAATACTCTAGATATGTGACCAAACTCGGATACTTATTCATGATCTTTAGCTTAGGCCTCGCACAGTGCACGTGGGTCATAAGCCGTACCTACATGATCTTTCAGGATCTTTCATGCTCTTTCCTGGTCTTACCCAAGCCGGTCACATATCATAGAAGTATTTCAAATTTATAACACACATGTTCAGGATTTTGTTCTTACATTAGTTCCAATGATCCTGATCTTGATTTTAGCTATAGTCATGATCTTTTCTGCATCTTTACATAGTCATGATCTTTCATGTATCTTTATAGCAGTAGCTCATGTTCTTTATGTTCTTTACATACCTTGTTCTTATCTTGTTCTTTCAGCATTTATTTTCCATACCATGATGTTATTGTTCATTACCTAGAACTATACTTTGCTTCGCTCCTGAATAGGATATGTTGCAGGTATGCTTGCAGGACATTGTTCTACTCTATGGGCCAGAGCCCAGGATTAGCTGAGCAGGATGAGGCTTAGCTTGAGGTTTCAGGTTTAGACTGTTAGCTTACTCTTAGATATTGTCTTTAGAATTCATGTACATTTCATTCTTGATGACTCGTACATTATGATATCTAGATTTATGGATTATGGTGATCATTCTGGGATACGTTTTTAGATGCTGTGATTCTATATTTTCATGATTATCTGGTTAGTTTTCCCTAGCTTGGTACAGCTGGGCGTGTCCGACTCGTGTCCGATTATTCGGGAGCGGGTCGTGACAATCTGTATTTCTTGATTCAGGACTTTACCATGTTCCCTGTATTTACTTTCAGTATTCCTGCTCAGTTTCGTGTCTTGTCTCATTTCTTGTTATTTATATATATTCCTTGTTTCTTGTTCATACCATGATGTTCATGTTCATTTCCTTGGATATACTTAGCTCCGCTCCTGACTAGGATATGTTGCAGGTGTACTTGCAGGACATTGTTCTACTCTATGGGCCAGAGCCCAGGATATTAGCTGAGCAGGATGAGACTTAGCTTGAGGCTTCAGGTTTAGACTATTTTGCTTTACTTCTAGATATTGTCTTTAGAGTTCATAGTATTTTTTTTCATTCCTGTGATTCTGGTACTTTATGATATTTGGACTTGTGGATTATGGTGATCTTTCTGGGAACGTTTTTAGATGCTGTGATTGTACACATTTATGTTTATCTGGTTAGATTTTCCTAGCTTGGTACAGCTTACTTCGTCGTGTCTAACGTCGAAGGCTGGGCGTGTCCGACTCGTGTCCGATTATTCGGGAGCGGGTCATGACATATTTTTAGTGGTGGCCTATAGAGGTCTATCATAATGGTACCTAGGTATTAGCGTACTATTGGGGGACTTGATTATACTAGGAAAACTTGATCACAGCATAGAAAAGATCTAAAAATAAGGGTATATCAGGTATATTGATATTCTATAAACACTTGTTGTTTTTCGGTCTAGGTTATTTTAACAGTTTTCTATTTTTTAAATAGTTCAAAAGCATGCGACACCAGAACTGTCAATTCACCTGCACTTGACATTTTCGAGCTTCCACTAGTTTCTATTGCCACTACTATCCCCATGGGTAGTACGCAGTTGACGAAGATATTTCAAGATATTCTTGACACCAGAGGGAGTAGGCCATCCTTTTTCTAGCCAGCTTGTGTATACACTCTCCGAGCTAGGAAGGACTTCCGATTTTTAGACTCACGAATCCTTGGATTTCTTCGACACCTAGCACATATCTTGTATCTAGGATATGATCGAGAACCTGGAGCCGCCACTGAAGAACATTCAAGCCTCTGAGGATCCGAATCCTCTGATCCCGAATGCAGCACAGACAATAGAACGAGATGGGAAGCTGAAGCACATAAGATACATGAAGACTTATAACGAAGACAGCAACTACCCTGGACCCGCAAAGCGTTGCCATACTCAGACATTGCTTCTTCAGCCGCATCATCAGATTCAGACTCAGATCTAGCTAACAACCAATTACAATTTCTGCCGCCGCTCGAGACACCACTACGACGAGTGCCGCAAGAGACGGAGGCTATGCTGTACTGCCGGTCGCTTGCTCATCAAGTCAAGGATTGCCAGAGACCGTTGATTACACTGCTCAAGGACAAACACGGGGAGCACCAGGACTATAGCAAGGGGACCTGCCTCTCCAGGTTCAGCAATTGTATGGAGCACTGCCGTAAGGACTAGCCTATGTTAGGACGGCTGAAGAAATTGAAGTGATTCCAGTCCCGGAGGGATACTGAAGACAGACTGAATGCAGAAGATTTCTTTTACGTAGTTGGGAAAACCATGTATCTTGATTAGCAATCCAGTCTTTCCTTAAATTTTTTTTAGCATCTAGACCATTTTTTGAAACTTTTTATTTTCTATTTTGGAACCTTGGTGGATATTCGAAACTTATTTTGAGATGTTGTTTCCTATTCGTTGATTGATACTCCTCCATCCATTCTTCGTAACCCTGCTTTCTTTTCGAGATTCTACTCAGGAATTTTGTTTCCTATTCAGAACTAGTTACAATTTGTAAATTTTATTTTCTTTCCGAGGTTCAGTTTTCTATTCGGGGCTTGTTGGAATTTGATTTTATTCAATATTTGCTTTTATTCACCATTCAAGGCATCCATTGAAAATTTCCTTTCAAGTCTGAGGAATTGACATGTTCCCTATATGAGATTCTTTCCCTATTAATGGCTTGTTTTCTGTTTCATAATTGTTCTGATCACCACTTTGTTTCAATCTTGTCCCCTATTTCAGGTATCACTTGTTTCATGGATACTTGTTTCCTATTCACCCAGTGATTCTCTTTTCTTATTTCGTAATTTGATTCCATTCGATATTTTAAGATCATGTTCCCTATTTACGAGACTTTGTTTTGCTCGTGATTAGTCTCATATTCAAGATTTTCCAGACTTTGAAACTTCAGTTACTATTCGCGACTCGTTGAGACCGTGTTCCCTATTCAAAATCTTGTTTCCTCGTTGAGATTTTCTATTCGAGTATTTGTTCCTTATTCACAATTTTGTTGACACTTGATTTTATATATATTTTTTCTTCTTTCTCACTGTGTACCTTATTCGAGAGTTCGTTTTCAAATTCAAGTTTTTGCTGGATATTTTATTGTTATTCGAGATTTTATTAAAACTTGTTTCCAGTACGTAATTTTATTTCTTATTTTGAAACTTGTATCCTATCTGATACCTTGCTTCAGTTCACCCTTCGAGACTCTGTTATCCCTTCGGATAATGTCCCATATATTGAATCTTGTTACCATTCCAGATATCAGTTGAAATTCTGTTATAATTTGAAACTTTGCTCCCTGTCTGAAACTTTAAATCTCCCTGGTTGCCCTTTTGAACTTACTGCTTGGATCCCTTGTCGTCTCTTATTACCTAATAAACCCTTGTATTCTAATAGTCAGATAACCACACCATTTTCGTGACTTGGACTATTGAAACTCATTTTGATTCCTTAAAATTTTCTATGGATAAAGTTGAAAGACTATTCGATGACCAACTAGGGCGTGACAGTTGCACGCTGCAGCCGTTATCTGGATTACGGAGACCGAAAGTTCACTGCAGCTAGCAGCTCACTGGCAGGGCAGGAACACTAAGTTGAAGTGATTTCAGACATTCATAGGTTTCAGGTATTATGGAGAATTGTCCTAAATTCTTTATGTCGTGATCTCTTGGGTTGCTTTGGTGATGATTATTGGAAATGGATATAGTGTATAGAATATTCGGTAACATATCATTATTTGAGTCACGGAGCCAAAATTCACTGCAGCCAGGTATACCCTGGCGGGGTAGGGATTCTGAGTAAAGTGATTTTAAATATATATATGTTTCCGGATACCATAGAAACTATGTTTCTTTTTCCTATGATTATTGGTTTTCGAGAATCACAAATCCTTGCACGTTATTCTGATTTGATACTGTACCTCCTAGGTATTTCGTACGTTTCCTCAATCAACCCTTGCTAACTTTCCTTTAGCATTTTATCGTTAGATCATTGAATTCCTCAAAAATTATACATTACCAAAGTTTGATTCCATACTTCGTTTGTGTCTTGTCTAAACTTCGATCTTAAAGCATGACTATCTGACCATGATTTTCCTATCTTGTCCTAGTCCACTTGTGTTAAAATATTAATTTTTTTATCGTACTTAATAGTTGTGTCTTCATGATTTTGCTCCTCTAAGTTGTAATTGGAACTTCATTCTATCTCGCGCCTATTTGATTCTTGATCATTGATCGTGTTATTCAAACTTCTTGTGTGTAATTATCGTACAGGGTCTCAAGGCTCAGGGACATCTCAGAGTTGTGCAGGATCGGTAGAAGCAATGGGCGGACAGTAGCAGACGGCCACTAGAATTCGCAGTTGGGATAGAGTGTTCCTGAAGATCTCGTTGACCCGAGGCGTCTTTCGTTCGACAGAGGCGGGAAGCTCAATCTGAGATTCATCAGGCCTTTCGACGTGACTGCACAGATTGGCGAGGTAGCATATCGACTAGTGCTTCCAGCCAGCTTGGAGGGAGTGTATGATGTTTTTCACGTATCCCAGCTTCGATGCTACATTTCTGATCCAAGCCATGTAGTAGACTATTCAGAGTTGGAGGGGGGCCCGAGCTTGACCTATGTGGAGCAGCCAGTGGAGATCCTGGATTACAGGGAGAAGCAGCTCAGGAACCAGACTATATCACTTGTCAGGGTCGTGTGGAGACACCACTCTTCCGGAGAGTCCACATGGGAGCGTGAGGATGAGATGCACGAGCGCTACCCAGTTTATTACTTGATTGTGCTGTGCTTTTTAAATAATTTTTTTTACAATAAAATATCTTGTGTTCTTGAACAATCCCTGTGATTTTGTATTAAAAACTTAAGTTTGATTTTTTTTGAATTTCGAGGACGAAATTATTTAAGGGGGAGAGATTTGTAACTCCATCTTCCTACTTTTGAAAAATATTTTAGTTTACTAAATAATAATATGTTGATTTAAACCATTTCGAAGAATAATAATACTTGATTAAATATTTTAATAAATATTTAATAATTTCTTTTGGAGGGGGATTTGAATTTTGGCAAAGGGGAGGGGTTTTTGTGTTAAAATATCAATTGGTGGGGGACCTAATTGCTAAATTGCCAATCTTTTTTATTTCGGGAGGAGAGAGAATCCTCTCATTTTACTAAGTTTTTGCAGATCTCTCTCTCTCTGATTCTCCTGAATTCCTTTATGAAGTCAACCCTAGTTCTCGACGGTGGTGGCGACGGCGACGGAGCTCTCATCATCGGCGACTTCTTCAGCGGCATCACGACCTCCATGGCGGCGGCGGCAAGCCTCTCAACCGGCGACGAGCAAACCGACACCAGTTTGTGTAGCGGTTGTACTCGGAAGCCCTCTTCGACCGGTCGACGGCAGCACGCCTTCGTCCACGACAAGCAGCAACGGCGACGCGAAGGTTCCTCTGCCGATCGATCCAAATCACGGTAAGTTTCGATATATTCTGTTAATCTCAGAGTTGTTCTCGAAACGTTTAGTTGATCGGTACTTCTCTGTGATCAAATGGATTTGTAGGAGAATTATTTTCAAGATCGAGTGGTACGAGTTAAGAATTCACTGCTTGGTCCATTTCGCTTTAACATCGGTGAGAGTTCCATTTCATTGCTTGTAGCTTATATACTCAAGCTCTGAACATCAGATTTACGATGTATTAAATCTCGATTCCTTCTTGATTTTGTTTGATTCTCTCAGAAATCCTAAAGTGTGGGCACCAGAAGATCATGAACGATTTTTTTAGAGTAGTGTTGATCAGGTATTTGTCTAAATGTTTAACTAGGTCCATCTCGTGTCTGATACGTAGAGGACAATGTCGGATACAGATTACTCATGCTCTCGTCAGTTGGGGAGAATCTGTTTCCTCAGGTACTATCCTACTTCTTCATTGTCGTAGCTTTTGAAGTTCATAGCTAGGATTTAATAGGAGTATATTTCTGGATAGGTCGGGTTCTGTAGGAAGTATTCATTTCTAACGTGTGTCTTGTTTATCTTCAATTGGAGGTTCAGTGTACTTATGTTCGAAATGTTCGTGTCCGATGTGGCAGGATGCGGGAAGTTCGAGTTGTCATGTTCAGTTGTTCATGTCAGGCCGTGTCCAGGTTTTTGGGATCGTGTCCAGACGTGTTGTGTGTCGGGATGGGGTTAAAATGGAGGGACTGACAATTTGAATCCCGTAACATTTTTGTATATCTTATCAACTAGTTGTATTACTTCATGTTTCGATTTTCTCTTGGGTGCTATATTTCTTCTCTCAGCTCTGTTGTCAAATTTTGAGTTTCCTGGGTGTTTCGAGATTTCCAAACCAAATGGTTAATATGAGAATTTTGGTCTAGTTGAGCTGCAGGTTGAATATGAGTCTGGTGTTGGGATCGTATTGGTATTGGATCGATGGGGTGCAGGAGTTTGCAGTGTCGAATCAATATTTAAATTTGGTTGTTGGGGTTTACTGAGCTTGTGTGAAATCTGGTAGGTTGGACTCTGGAATTAAATTTAGCTTTTAATATGTTCAGTTAGGTCAAAGATAGCATGTTTTAACTGGGCATAATTGGCTTGAGCTGAATTGGCCTTCCTGTTCTAATAAGACTAAAATTTTAGAATATTCAGTAGATGGTAAACTAGAGAGTGAGTTTAACTTGAGGAAGTCATATGTTAACCAATGGGTTCACAGGTTGGCATAGTTATTTTAGCTATATCAAATGGCTATGAATTCAGGCTTGGCAATGATAGATAATTAGATTCTGTAGAGTTCCAACAAGAATATAGGGGTTCATGATTGGTAGTATTAGTAGATAAGTAAATAGAGGGTACCAGGTGGTCTAGGTGGCAATACTGATTTGAGGAAGTCCTCTATATCAGTTACTAGATTTGAGTGTCGTTAAGGAATGGTTGCGTCAGTCAACTTTAGGACTGACTGAAAATTAAGTCCTATAACTCTAATGTCCTATCCCATGTCCTGTGTTAAACTGAATTGCCAATTCCTAATCTTTACTGCATAGTTGTATATGGAAATTTTAATTCTTCTTATTGAATTGGCTGATTTATTCCACTGATCAGCAGTCTAGTTGTTACTTCAAATATTGGCCTTGGCCTTTCAGGATCAAAGGAAACTTGGTTAGGAATAACTTAGAGGAGTGGGAATATTGTTCTTTTAGTTTGTAGTTAAAATATTTAAATTATAACTTTAGTATGATTGTTAAGATATTTGTACATTGATTATCAAGCTAATATTTTGAGATACCAATCCTTGTTAGTTAATAATTATGGTAGGCTGAGCATGTATTTGAGTATCTACTAATACTTAGGAATGTCACCAGCTTAGTATATAGCCTATGTTTACGATACTTTATAAACAAGGATATTTAGATGAGGAAAATTCTAAATTAGGAACTTGTATAGATTTTAACCAAGTTATAAATCATAACAGGAGGATTTCCAGCTTTACTACCCTTTCTCGATCACCCGGAGCAAGGCAAGTATACTCTTCGGATTTGTTCATTTCTCATGTCTTGCATGTTCATTCTTGCATCTCCTTGTTGACACGATGTATCACGGGATTGTCTGGATTCATGTTTCATAGATTACTTGTGTCTTGGAGGGGAAATACTATAGATATGTGATCAAACCCTGTTACTATTTATGTGAATAGCTTAGGTCCTGCATCGTGCACGCGGGCCCAAAGTCGTACCATTTTATGTTCATTGCATCTACCCAAGCCGATCACAATCTAGATGTATTTCAAAATTGCACATGTCAGGATTCATGTTGTATTTCAGGATTCATGGTTGTATTTCATGTTCAGGTTGTATTTAATGTTCAGATTGTATTTCATGATTCAGGACTCTTACCATGTTCCTTGTATTTACTTTCAGTATTCCTGCTCAGTTTCATGTCTTGTCTCATTTCTTGTTCTTTATATATATTCCCTGTTTCTTGTTCATACCATGATGTTCATGTTTATTTCCTTAGATATACTTGGCTCCGCTCCTGACTATGATATGTTGCAGGTGTACTTGCAGGACAATGTTCTACTCTATGGGCCAGAGCCCAGGATATTAGCTGAGCAGGATGAGACTTAGCTTGAGGCTTCAGGTTTAGACTATTTAGCTTTACTTCTAGATATTGTCTTTAGAGTTCATAATATTTTTTTTAATTCCTGTGATGCTGGTACTTTATGATATCTGGATTTGTGGATTATGGTGTTCTTTCTGGGAATGTTTTTAGATGCTGTGATTGTACACATTTATGTTTATCTGGTTAGATTTTCCTAGCTTGGTATAGCTTACTTCGTCGTGTCTAACGACGAAGGCTGGGCATGTCCGACTCGTGTCCGATTATTCGGGAGCGGGTCGTGATAGTGTTAGATAGTATTGTAGACCTAGACAACATTCTACCGTCGATGCTGCGATATAGGATAGACATACCTACGTTTTCGTGCCCTTACATCGGGTGTGGGTTATGACAAATTGTTAAATAACTTATCGAATCAAACAACAATTTTTCTACTGAGACAATGTCATTTCTAAAAGGTCAAATCCGAGGGTCACTCGATATTAATTACTCGAGCCAAAAACACAATTTCATGCAACATACCATCCAACATAATATCCATCATGCAATGTCTTATTTCAAAAAAAAATTTGACTATAAAATTAACAATCAAACTTTTGAGCAACAATCCATCTCTTCAACTTGATAAATAGTATTCAATGTTAATCCAACTAACTGAATTTAGATACCGATCTAACATTTCTGTCAAGAGTAGTCAATTCCAGCTTATGGAATAATTCACTTCTCGATACATACAACTCAAGTCTCATTCCACATTTGCAGTTCCGCTTATGGCCGACACATTACTTCACAAGTGTCAAACATCTCTGAGGCGCACGTTGCAGTATATACTTTCTTAGGACATACTCATCACCTCCCTCTCTCATTCAATACCAGAAGGATCATCCTATGGGTCGCCAACACTCACCCTATTATTCATTCAAGTCTCTAAGGCTAGCTATACCGACAACGAAACCTAATCATTTAGGTGACACCCCTAGAGTGGACGTCAACTAGGGACCATACAAATTTCATATTCTTAGATCCATCAATCAACCGACAGTTCAACGAAACTCTACCCAAACCTACGGGTATAAACTCAATCTGAACAACTAATCGCCATTGCTGACTATGCCAACAATTAGTTATGTAGCCTATGGTATCTAGGGTCAAGTATATCTATCCATGGTCATCCTCAAGGAACTAACTTCTATAGCGGCTCATTCTAGACTTACCCAACAATCAACACGATTGATCCGACAATATTACGGTCTAAATCCAAATCGACATACAATTTACTGCAATCCAATTTAAATTCTAATTCCTTCGTATCCACATTGATCTATATGCCAAGGCCAACTATTCAAGGGCCATCAAACCCATCATTATGTTTTTCTTCAATTCTGTCAATCAATTCTTTACTTATATTGTATATATTCCGATAAAGTCTCACCAAAAACCATCGAATCATATTAACCATCAACTTATTCGGGTTGCATCATCATTGTCTAACAAAGTATTTCATATACAATATCTCAAATTCAGTAATTGTCCGCAATTCCACATATACCAGCTAATGATTATATAACCATGTTATTGATCTATAATGTCAACATTCATATTATTTTGGTTTGTATGACCAAGTCATATCACTAAGTCATAACCCAATAATATATATCCCAAAGGACAGTTGTAATGACCCGTCCAGCTCAGTTCAACCGAAGAAATCAAAATACTTATGGCATTTCGACTTAGCCATGAAATGGCCTGATCGAAGTCCTGCTCGATCGAGGCAACTCCTCGCTCAGGTGGTTGGCTTCGGTGAACTTGCCTCAACTTGACCTTCATACTAATAACTAGATGTTTTCAATTGCACTGAGTAGGTATGTAGAAGCATGAAAAATTCTAGCTGATGCAAGGCACAAGAGACTGTTGTCGTCGCCCACCCTCTTCCTACCATAGTCCCGATGACATATGGCACAGGTTAGTGTCCCTACTACCGACCTAACATCACAGAGGTGTAGACAGTGAGATGCGTAGACCAACCAAGGATGAAGACATTCTCAGGATAAAGTTCAGAAAAAGCACTTTTCTTATTGATCTTAGCTGCAAGTGTATATTATACAGGCTTATCGCAAGTACATAAGAAAGAAGTTTCTTGAATCTCGTTTATAAGGATCAATTACAAGGTCTTTGTTACACGAGTGAGAATAGAAATTTTTGTGAACATAAGGAAAGCATCGTCTTCGATGGGCAGCCTTCATAGTGTGATCGTCATGGACAGAAGAGAGATATAAGTCTACATCAAAGTCTCTTACCCACCAACTCACAGTGTCATCAGAGCAAACCCTCTTGTCATCAAGAGAAGCTAGAAATTCAATATATACTGAAGCAATGGAAGACCCAGAACCACAGCACGACGAAGCCCCATTGCTTCCAAAGATCAAGGAAGAGCACGGCCGGCTATTCATCGGGTGAGAAACCGATCTCGAACACGTGGCTTGGATCTCCTACATCCCCCAGACATCGCTCAGAGCCGAACTCCCTAAGAAGGACATTTGCATACTTCTCAAGGGCCGCGATAGCTCCTTCTATAAATAGTTCCTCTATAAAAAAGTGGCTCCTACAAACGAGAGAAGCCTCAACCAGCAACCAACATACACAAGGCTGATCGTCGCTCGAAGTTAAGATTGGATCTCGCATTGTGGTGAAGGATGCCGAGAAGAAGACAACGACTCTTTTGAGGAGAACTTCTCATTTTATAGGACCGAGAGTGGCCTAGAGCGCACGCCACATGGCCGACGGTCAGAATTTCCGTATTAATGGGGCAAACCTAAGACTCAAAACTATTAATGTTGGTCTTAGACCCTTAATTCCCTATATTACAGTGGCAATTAAGAGGGAAGCTTCTTAAAAGAGCGGATATTTATTGTTCTCTGCTTCAGAAGCCTTCAAGCCAGAGGCGCAGCTACCTGCCGGTGCCAACCTCCAAAACAAGATGGTGGTAGGCCCCCTCTCCTTTTTTTACTTCAGAAGCCAGTGTCTTCACTCCTGAGGTGCAGATACCTTCCTGTACCAATCTCAGATGCACAAGGGTGTCATACCCTTCCCTTCACAGCCAACGCCTTTACTATTCAGAGGCGCAGCTACTTATCTGCGTTCGCATGAGGCGCAGGATGGTGATATGCTCATACCATATCCTTTCCTATGGTATAGTCGTCTCCTTCGGATCAAAATCTTAAGTCACTTATCTACAAGAGACTTGGGAACTCCTATCGTAACCAATGCAAGTCAACCTATCGCTCCAAAACACAGTAACGTCGCCAACCTAAAGCATAATCCTACTTGTCGCCTACAGTACAGTGACTCGGGTAGCCCAAAACATAGCTTCATAAGTTGCTCTATATGCACAAAAGTCTCGTCGCCATTCGAAGCCAAGTCCACTTGTCGCATGAAAGCACAGAGGTTCCGTCGTCTCCAGAAGCACGGTCTACTCGTTGCCCCAGAAGCATAACATCCCTTAGTTCTTACCAGAGGCGCAGGAAGCATGGGTCCATCCCAATTGTTTTGTTTAAACCGCCTCTTGCAGGAAAGATTGGGATGAAATCTTGATTGATATCATATCAGATTGATTTAAATCTTAGACAAGGATTAGTTAGACTCCAAATCTAGGATGAAATCCCAAGATTTACTCGGCTGCATCTGAGCAAGCAAATCGGCATACACCACATGTCACCTCTTTCGGTTATGTTTATAACCACCAGAGATCTCGTTTAACGGGAATCTCGATGTCCGCCACGTGTCAACGCCGCAGAAGCCCGTGCCGTACAACGATGGCAGATTCTTCCATATCTCAGGAACCCTAATCCACATCGCATGTGTGCTTGGTTCTCTATAAATAGAAGGAGTTCTTCTTCCACCAAAAAAGAGAAGAAAATAGGGAGGGAACATTGACAATTGACAAACTTCAAAGGAGCAGCGATCTCTATCCACGAAGAGTCGACAACCCTCATCCACCTTTCAACCAAAGAACCAACCAACTAACCATCTTCAAGGGATCTTGTCATCTAGTTAGCCTCTTGATTGGTGACCCCAGAGTCCCATCAATGGCGCCAGAGAGCCATAGCATGGTTGATTCATCGTCAGATCGTCAACGGAGTAAAGGAGCCACTGCAGCGCTCGATCTCCACGGTTACACTTTCCCTGAAACCTCTTCTCCCTGTACTTAGAATATCCTGTTTAGGACTTCCTTCTTTGTACACAAATACCTTATACATTCAATAAAATAAAAAGTTTGTTCAACCTTTTGTTACGTCGAACAAAATGGCGACTCTGCTGGGGACTACCTTCTCCTCCAACGAGAAGGCGGTGACGCAATCTGATGACAACTTGCTGGAAGCTTCTCAAGACATGATGGTCATATGCTTCGACCAGCAGGCTTTTGAAGATCTCCTCTCTGATGAAAAGTCAAAGACTTTGAAGCGGTTTGTACAACCGAAGAAGACTCGACGTGTCTGGAGGCCTATGGCGGCTACAGCCAGCAGCACGATGACGGGAACTGTGTCTCAGGACCCTCTCAATGTCAAGGCTACAGAGAAGATCCCGGCTGCTACAGCCTTATCCCCTCGCCCGATTCCTGTCCCGAGAAAGCATGCCTAGGAAGATGGTGGTTCTATGGTTGATCTGACGAAGGAACGATGCCAAAGGAAGCGCACACCGGTCCAACCCCTCACGACGGGAGTATTACCGGTAAGGAGGCCTGTCTTCGACAAAATCGCTTTTCCTTCAGGTAAACCTTCGACGGACTCTGAATACTACTCGCCCGCTGGGAGTAGTAGGAAGAGATCCCAGGTGGCTCGCACTTCGTACAACAAGCGTGCGAGACCAGTAGCAGACCAGAGGCCCGTGTTGACAGTAACATGTGCAGCCGACAGAAAGCTATGCATGACTGGCTTTGGCGCTCCGATGCCTCAACTATTCAAATCTTCCTTCCACTAGGTACTCCTGTACGTAAGCTAAGCCAGGGGGTACGTCTCACGGAAAAGGAGCCATACGAGCAGCATTGCCGCAGGAGCGACATGAGGCTTCCTCGCCAGACCCGCTCTGACCATGCTTATATGCAGCTTGCTTGGATGTACAATAGGAGTGCTACGACAGAAGATCCAACCCTCTCCCAAGCGAAAGCAGAATTTGTGGCGCAAGACGTGCCTAAATAAAGGCACTCTTATACCCAGATTAACATCAACTGACGTTGTCAGTAGACGGCTACGCCATCGCTGAGCAGGCGTTCCGTCTTTCAGAGACTCTACTCCACGCCAACCCCATGCAAGAGGCTTAACAAGGGTCGGTGAGTCATAGAGAAGACAAGCCCCGCATCGCCACATGCTACACGGTGCAGGGTTCCAGAGCTTTCAAAAAGCCCTCCCAGAATCCTTCCATATCGGTTGCTAAACCGAAGAAGAGGTCAGAGAACAGTAAAGCTAAGGTACCCTATGTAGGTGTTTTCCAAGGAATTGTTCCAAATCTACATTGGATGCCTTATCAAAAACTGGGGGTAGCCAGCCTCCTACCATGCACGACAATCCTGTGTTCCAATATGACGAGGTGCAATATGATACGGATATTCCAATGGCGCAGCCAGTCACCAGACTGGGGGTAGCAACCATACTGCGTCCGAAGAAGATCATAATCTTACGATATATCCTCAAGATAGTGAGACTCAGTCGTTTGAGTCAGAAAGTAAAGGCTCTACGGCTCCCTCGAGTCGCGCTCACACTCGGTCTGTGTTCATGGCCGATGGCAATGAGAAAGACAACAACGATGCTCTCAAACAAATCAAAGTCTTCGAGACGGAGTTAGATACGCTGACGGATACCATGAAGACCCTATCGTCGGTCATAATCGACCTCAAGAGTAGCATGGTCCCCGCTGCCTCTACCCCTACGCGTGATCCACCAACCAATGACGAATCTAGCAAGTTGCCAACTGCCAATCAGGCAGGACCATCCTCGTCTACTCTATCGGCTACAACCTCCAAAATGCCGACCGAGATACATTATGCCATCAAGGAGTTGTATGCTCGTCATAATGCCAATGAGAAGCAAGTAACACTCCGAAAGATGGGGATCCGGCATCCATACCCTGTCGAATGGGACAACGTCGTCTATTCTCCCAAATACAATCTGTATACGCTTACACCTTATGAAGGGAAGGGGGTCTTCCCGACAATACGTGAGGTACTTTACCTCAGTAACGGGGCACCTGCCAAAGGATGATGCCCTTATGTCTAATATATTCATAGGAGCCCTGGAGGAGGTAGCCTATGAGAGGTTTTGTAGTCTTCCGAACGACTACATCTCGTCATTTAAAGACCTGAAGACTCCGTTCGTGGACCGATTCTACGAAGGAGGCATAGATATGACCATGTTGACCCTCATGGAAATTGTCCAGAGGGAGAAAGAGCTTGTCTGCGCATACATCGAGCGCTTTCGCCTGGTAGCCCTCAGATTACCACCCGATATGCCCGAGCCCACGCTTATGGACTCATGCCGCAAGAACATGCTGCCCGCTATAAAATTACGGCACGGTGCTCCCTGTACTGACTGGACACTTTTTATTATAGAGGCGAATACTGCACAAAGAATAGCCTAGGACGTAAAGCTCCTAGGGCTATACTTTTTTGCGCCCGAAGACAAGGGGAGATGCTCGTCCAGCAACAACCGTAAATACGGAAAAGGTAAGCAAGCTATGACCGTCAACATCTCCAAAGGTTCAGCAATTGTGAACCCCAAGTCTGCAGAAGCGCAGAGGCCGAAGGGGACTTACTCCTTCAATGACGAGGATACGTTGGAGCTCTTCGAGATTCTTACGAAGAGTGGCAAACTGTCCATCCCGGCACCTAGGCATCCTGATGAAGTGGGAAAGATGGACCATCCCAAGTACTGCCATTATCACCAGTATGTCCATCACTCAACACAGGACTGCTATAGGTTGAAGGGGCAAATTCAGCGCCTCATTAATGCCAACGTCATATCGTTGGATTACGAGGAGAAGACTGTCACGGTCATCATGGCTACTCTCCAGTCTGGGAGTTTTCCAGCCACAGAGGTACAAGATGGCATCATCCCTATTCCAAAGGCGACGATGGAGGTATTCAACCTTCCACCAACACAGGGAAACGCTCGAGGGCTCGTTCCATTCTCCATGCCTCAGAACGGAGTCATGAGGGTCCATCCGGACCAGGGTCCCGACACGATGAACCAGTAATCATCGTATATCTCTCGGGAAATATTTTACGACCTCGTTTCTGAAATGTTATCCTAAGATGTGTCTATGTACTCTCTACCTCTGAGTAGTCACCTCCTCCACAATAGCTGTAAGCTGTCATAATCTTTAGAAAACATTTTACGTCCATATTACCTCTGAAGTGTTATTCTATATGTTGTCCACCATGTCCATATTACCTCTGAGTAGTCATCCTGTTATGATAACCCCAAAGTTGTCATAACTCCCTAAGAAAAAAATAGTCACGTCTATATTACCTCTGAACTATTATTCTAGGAAGAAGGATGCTTGCCATGTCCATATAACCTCTCGAAAATGCCCCCTTTTCCTGACGATTCCCCACAATCGTCATCTATAGAACCCTTCACGTCCATATTACCTCTGAGTCGTTCTATACCCCAGAAGAGTTTATCCTTACCATGTCCATATCACCTCTGAGTAAGCAAAGTGTCTCTAGCAAAAACTCTCGTGTTTGCCATGTCCATATAACCTCTAAGCAAACACCTTGTCCTCGGGGGAATTATCCCCACTAATAGAATTCTTACCCCTGTACAGGATCCACACCGTGAAGAGGGATAAAATAGAAAAGGAAAATAGAAACTCCAGATAAAAAAGGCAATATTTTCTATTAAAAATGCACATATGATCCCCCACAATTTGAAGGACAAAAAAGAAGAAGGAAATCAAAACAGCCGGCTCATCAGATGAGCCCGCCGCTGTGCGATCCATGTGTGGGCCCTTCTGTCGGCCTCCTGGCATCTGGCAGTCTCATCTTCGACAAGGGTCCAAGCCTGACATGCAAGAGCAAGTTTGGCCTGACTGGTGTCGATATCCGCCCTCTCTTGAGTCAGAGCCACCGAATGTTGGTGAAGGACTTCTCCCTGGTCATCTGATTCCTTTAGGTCACCCTCAGTAAGGGCCTGGGCATCCGTTAGCTTTCGAACCTGTTCATGAATGTCTCTGCAATGCTCTACTATGGTTGTACGATGACGGACTCGAGCCCCTTCGGTATCGGCTAGCTCCGTAATCTTTGATTTGACTTCCACAAGTCGATAAGAAAAAGCCTTGTTCATATGCACTTGGCAGGATTCTTCAGAGGCTATCTTCTCTAGTTCTGCCACGGCTAAGGTTGGCAGATTGTCATCAAGGCCCTGAAGTTCCAAAGTAATGGCATGCAAATCAGCCAGCAGACCTTTCGCAATTATGACTTAAGCCTCGTACTTTGGATAATCATACAAGATCTTCAATTAACCTTCCACTAAGTCCTGGATCCACCCGACCAGCAGCTAGCCACACGAGGCGCTCTCTGTACCACGAATCAAAGCATTGCAGATGGCCTCCAAGAGAAGCTGGGTACAGTACTCCTTGTCGGCAAGACTCACTGAAGTCACTGGAGAAGCTACATCCCAAGGACTAAGAGCGGAAGTAAGGACCAGACGCTGCTCCTATACCAGGGCAGACGTAGAAGGAGTTGCCGATGATACGCTCGATGGTTCAGGAGGCTCTGCCATCTCCACAACCCCTTTTACCGTTGAGAACGGCCCTGCATCAATTCCTTGGGCCGTGGCCTTGATGGTCTTATTGTCAGTTGCTTGCCTGACGGTCAGAACATCAGCTCCCGTGCCAATCTTCATGGAGATGAATCCTCCGACTAGCACCACCTCGGCCACAGTTTCTTTCGCAGCTGGTCCCTCTCCGACCAATGGAAAAGACAAATTCGACCGGTCCAAAAGCTCTCTTGAACCACAATCAAAGGGGGACAGGAAGAGGAATCACTCCCGGAGTAGAGCAAGCAACAATAGCATCTCCCTCATCTGTCCCCAAGTGTCAGGGTACAGCAGACGCAGGTTCTTCAAAAAATTCTTACGCTGACCAACAATGTCCGACCTGTTTAAACCACTCAATTATAAGATACAAAAAGGATGGATGAGTTCGAAGAATAAGAGGACTTACTCTAGAGGGAGACCCAACGTAGCGAACCGTTGCACCCTTTGCAGGTGCATGCGTCATTCTAGCTCTTTTTGTATAAGGGAAAAATCCTCCAGGCAATGTCGGACACCCTCGCAGGCTACTAAGAGCTCGTCCCTCATCTCTCTACTCTACAGACGAGCTCGAACCATCATTGGCTTCACTCTCGGAGGGCGTCGTTCAAGACTGAAATAGAAAAAGTAAAAGACGGGTTTCAAACTTCGTTTCTTCGAGCAGACTCTGCTGACGACCATAATCCGGCAGAAAGGTGTTATATACACAGTAGAGCTGGACAGCTGAGTATAGAAAACTCCTACCTCCTTGTTAATGAGGGATGGTAAATATTGGCTCGGTACGACTGGCATTATAATAATACCAAGCCTGAGCACCGTCAAAGAGACTACCATCATGCCTAAGATAGAGATTTGGATTAGCCACCATCGCCTGGCTATATCCAAATTGGCGAGCAAAATGACTAGGTAAATAGTGTTCTAAGAACACCCGGTTCTGATTCCTATACACCAGGTGAGAAGGACGGATGGAATGCAACCAAAAGAATGCCCCAACAGTCAGGTTCTTTTCCATCAACTTCTCGTCTGAACGAAAGCCACGGAAGGAGGGCGAGACCCGATAGATGGCATATTTGTCTAACCGGCCCAGCATCCACCGACAGGTAGGAAGATCCCGAGTGACCCACTCCGTGCACTCGTAATTGTGCAGAGTTGTATCCCCCACCTCATATCCCTAAACTGTGTCGGGCTTCATCAGACCAGGACGATGAAGAGCCGACCAACCCAACAGATAGTGGTAAGGAAGCTCAATTGGCGGAAAGTCCTCTACACTCCCTTCACAATCAAGAATCTTCTAGGAAAATCCCTTTAAGCCGTGTAGTAGATTGCATACCATCGTCGGTAACAACAACAACAATTTCTTAAAGGCAAACCTCATATTGGGCAGGATCAGATCCTGGCTAATCCGACCAGCTGGACCAGAGCCCCCTAGCACTACGACCATCCGTAGCCATACCATCAAGAAGGTCGCCAAGGTCACTTTCGGGCTCACTGGGACCAGATTCTGGCTGAAGAACCTATGAATATTAGAAGTAGGACCACCCTCAGTATCAACAGATGGTGCTGACACCCCAGCGGCGTTCATCATTTCATCTACTTCGTCGATAATATATGCTGGGCGTGAGGTATAGTAAGGCATCCCCGGCATCGAGGGAGTCTGAATAAAAATATAATTGACCCACGCTTGGATCTGGACATGTCATGTGCCTGGTCTTGATATTTACACATATGATAGTGACAGAATAGCTCCTTATATATATTCATCATAGTAGGATGCTCAGTCTCCAAAGAGAGGAACTCTTTCTTGTAGAGAGTGTACTCCTCGTAAGGCTGATCTCCCCATGGTAGCTTGGATAGTGTGCACATCTCGTGAAAAGCTAAACCCGAGTCCCCGCAGGGAGTAAATAATGTCCCCGTATGATGATTGAACATCTCCAACAGGACGAGGAAAAGATCATGGTTGACATTGATTCCGTACACAGAGGCTCTAATACAGCGGTAAATACTCGCTTCCTTCAAGTCTTCCCTGAACTTGCTTATTACCCAGAGGGACAAGGCCTTCCACTACAATTCAGGATGAATCTAGCCATCCACATGAAAGTCATCTTTCGGGTACGTATATCAGCAAATAATAGCTTGTTAGCAAAAAGTGAAGCACGATAGGGGTACATCTCAACAGCAAATTCCTCAGATACCTGGCTTGGAAGAAGGACGCGTAACGTAGTAGGCAAACCCACCGACACAGTACAGAAATAGTCCGTTAGGTCAGAACAAATTTCCTTCTCAATACGGCCAACTAGCAAGTTCTGGCACTCGGGTGTCATATCGTAGCACATGGTGCGCGTTTCAGATAGGCAGAAGAAAACAAAAAGTGGGAGATGACGAGAAATGGAAGGCACAAATAAAGGAGTGCCACCGGCATTATCGAAATACCAGTTTGCTGTAATATCTAAAAATACCGTTTTCTCTAATACCATCATGCGACGGAGATAGGTAAGGCCTTGTTCCCTAACCATGGCCAGGCGACTTCTTGATTGACCTGAAGCAAGTCGTTGAGCAGAAGAATGGGCAAGTGTCTCTCTGGCACTACTGCCTTCGGTGCCTATGGTTACAACCAAAATAAAGTCCCTGAGGAAAGCTGAAGCTACAGGGACTGTATAAAAGATGCCAGAAGGACGAGAAGTTAGGCATTGAACGTCTGTATGTATTCAAAAGCAACATCAAAAAGACAAAAATGCCAAATGCTGCTTCAAGACCATATCGCGGAAAGTACGCCATTTATGGTAAAAAATCAAGAAATGAAGTCAGATGCTTACCAACCACAGGAGGCCATACTTCTTTCTTAATGAAAAGTTGCTCGATGGCAACATCCTTAGAAGACAATTGTTTGCTTCGACCCGGATGACTGCTCGTCCCCTCTTTGCTAGTTTGCTCCAGGATAGAGACCTCAGATGGCCTCGTCGACTCCGTGGCTGTTCGAAGGTTACCCCTTGCTGCAGATCGAAGATAACCGATTACGCTACCATAGGTTCTCAGAGAGCTAGCTACAGGTGTTTTTAGCAGTTCGGATCTCTCGGGGACCATGACAAAGAGCTAGAGTTTTGTATAAAGAACTCTGGCATAGACTGATGAAAAAATATAAAGCCAGGAAGGTTCTCTCTCCCTCAAAATGCCTACTTATAAGAAATGACACATTCGTAAGAGAAGACAAAATGCCTTGGACGATTTAGGTTCAGAAAAAAGGGTCATGATGAACGTTCGCGTGACACGAGGAGTCATGATCACGCTTAAGGAGGAGACGGCTTAACCTATTTAATGTTGGAGCCTAAGCACATTGTCAGCCTGTCTGCAGGATCTGATAGGTATGTCCTCTATACAAAAAAAATAGGAGACACGTGTCATGCTTCTTTTCAAAGTGCCCCGAGCTTGACCTATGTTTGAAACACTTTGAAGGGGGTCTTGTAGAAGCATGAAAAATTACAGCTGATGTAAGGCGCAGGAGGGTGCTCTCATCGTCCACCCTCTTCCTACCATGGTCCAGATGACATATGGCACAGGTTAGTGTCCCCACTACCAACCTAACATCACAGAGCCGCAGACAGTGAGATGTGCAGACCAACCAAGGACGAAGACATTTTCAGGATAAAGTTCAGAAAAAGCACTCTTCTTATTGATCTTAGCTACAAGGGTCTATTACACTGGGCTATCGCAACTACATAAGAAAGAAGTTTCTTGAATCTCATTTACAAGGTCTTTATTACACAAGTAAGAATAGAAATTTCTATGAACATAAGGGAATGATCATCTTCGATGGGCAGCCTTCACAGTGTGATCGTCATTGGCAGAAGAAAGATATACAGTCTACATCAAAGTCTCTTCTCCACCAACTCACAGCTTTATCAGAGCCAACCCTTTTGTCATCAAAAGAAGCTAGAGCTTCAATATATACTGAAGCAGTGGAAGACCGAAAACACAGTACGGCGAAGCCATATTGCTCCCAAAGATCAAGGCAGAGCACGGTCGGCTATTCATCCTGTGAGAAACCGATATCGAACCTGTGGCTTGGATCTCCGACATCCCTCGGACGTCGCTCAGAGCCGAACTCCCTAAGAAGGACATTTGTATACTTCTCAAGGGCAGCGATGGCTCCTTCTACACATAGATCCTCTATAAGAATGTGGTTCCTACAAACAAGACAAGACTCAACCAATAGCCAACTTACATAAGGTCGATCGCCGTTCAAAGTTATGTTTGGATCTCGTATGGTGGTGAAGGATGCCGAGAAGAAGAAAGTGACTCTTCAGAGGGGAACTTCCCTTTTTATAGGGCCAAGAGTTGCCTAGAGCATACGCCACATGGTCGACGGTCAGAATTTCCACATTAATAGGATAAACCTAAGACTCAGCACTTTGAATGTTGGTCTTGGACCCTTGGAATTCCATAAATTACCATGGCAATTAAGAGGGAAGCTCCTTAAAAGAGCAGATATTTATTGTTCTTTGCTTCAAAAGCCTTCGAGCCAGAGGCGCAGCAACCTGTCTGTGCCAACCTCCGAATTATGATGGTGGTAGGCCCACTTCTTTTACTTCAAAAGCCAGTGTCATTACTCCAGAGGCACAGCTACTTGTTTGTGCCAATATCAGACGCACAAGGGTGTCATACCCTTCCCTTCGCAGCCAACGCCTTCATTATTCAGAGGTGCAGCTAGTTACCTGCATCCATATGAGGTGCGTAATATGCTTACACCATTTCCATTCCTACGGCATAGTCGTCTGCTCCAGATCAGAAGCTTAAGTCACTTCTCTACAAGAGACTTGGGAACTTCCATCGCAACCAACACAAGTCAATATGTCACTCCAAAAGCACAGTAACCTCGCCAACCTGAAGCACAAGCCTACTTGTCGCGTACAGCACAGTGACTCTGGTAGCCCAAAACACAACTTCATGAGTTGCTCTATATGCATAGAAGTCTTGTCGTCATTCGAAGCCAAGTCCACGCGTCGTCTGAAAGTACAGCGGTTCTATCGTCTCCAGTTGAACGGTCTACTCATCGCCCTAGAAGCACAGCAGCACTTAGTCCTCACCAGAGGCGCAGAAAGGATGGGTCTACCCTAATTGGTATGTTTAAACTGCCTCTTGCAGAGAAGATTGGGATAAAATCATAATTGATATCATATCAGGTTGATTTAAATCTTAGACGAGGATCAGTTAGACTCCAAATCTAGGATAAAATCCCAAGATTTACTCGGTTGCATCCGAGCAAGCAAATAGACACATGCCATGTTTCACCTCCTTCGGTTATGTTTATATCTACCAGAGATCTCGTTTAAGGGGAATCTCGATGTCCGCCACGTGTCAGCACCGTAGAAGCCTGCACCGTACAATGACGACAGATTCTTTCACATCTTAGGAACCCTAATGCATATCGCATATGTGCTCGATTATCTATAAATAGAAGGAGTTCTTCTTCCACAAAAAAGAGAAGAATAGAGGAAGGAAATATTGACAATCGACAATCTTCAAAGGAGCAGCGATCTCTATCCACGAAGAGTCGACGACCCTCATCCACCTATCAATCAAAGAACCAACCAACCAACCAACCATCTTCATGGGATCTTCTTATACAGACAGCCTCTTGAGTGGTGACCCCAGAGTCCTATCAAAGGCGCCAGAGAGCCATAGAAAGGTTGATTCGTCGTCAGATCGTCAACGGAGTAAAGGAGCCACTGCAGCGCTCGATCTCTACCGTCATACTTTTCCAGAAATCTCTTCTCCCTTTACTTGGAATATCCTATTTAGGACTTCCTTCTTTGTACACAGATACCTTATACGTTCAATAAAGTAAAAAGTTTGTTCAACCTTTTGTTACGTCGAGCAAGATATGCTAATAAAGGAGACGACCCCACATAGCTAAAGGGAATAATCCCGTATTGAGTCAAATGAGTATAGAACATGGAATGGTCGAGTTGCTATCTAGATATCATCCTACGATGGCTTATAAATTGACACTCGATCCTTCGTCCCGTGGCTTGGGAGAAGGAAAAGTTGGTCTATGTTGCCACAAGACTATAAACTTAGCATATTCAAAGGCATCGTACGATATAAATGCTCGGTAAAGCGTGCACTGTCCTACTTTCCAATGTTTGGTATAGTATAATTGTCTTATAAGTCTTAATGCATGTTTCCATTGTGCAAGTCTTGGCATAGCCTTTGCTCGTCCCACGGGTTAAGTTGTATCGCACGGCTTATGGAATAAGTCAAGGCACCAAAAGAAGATTGTTTGTTCAAGTTGAACACGTGCATGATCCTACAGTCTCAAGGCTTGTCATATCGAATATGACTTCGACGGCGGTGCTGCATGAAACATACTTTGGTTAATGTATGGTACATGGCTGATTTAAGTGATGTGTCCTACGATTCAATAGTTTGTCATATAGAGTATGACACAGTCTATGTCATGGATGGAACACGTCTTGTTCAAGTCAAGTAAGAAGGCTATGCAGTAGCCATTTTCTTGGTTTCAAGAATGGAAAAGTTCACACAACCGTTTGTCGTCGAGGCGGTCCCTCGTTTGGAAGTCTACAATAAAGTATGGAAAGTATAATTTATGAGTAAAGAAGAACATGGTTTGAGTCACATGGTGAGTTAGGTAGGCACCCTTGCACGGTCATAGAAAACTTGTGCACAAGGCATAGTCTTCCTCGAGTGAATCGCCGGGGCACCGAGATCATATCGGCCTAAGAGGAAGCAAGATGGCAAAGTAGGATGCTGGATATATTGCATAGGAGATTCTGGGCTTCTATGGGCTAATTATCCTTGATGATCATCATTTATCCTAGGCGTACTGTATAGGAGATTAGGGGCTTCCATGGGCTAGCTACCCGTATTGGATGATCGCCGTCTATCCTAAGCCAAGTCTAAGATAGCTTGAATTGCCAGTAACCCTTCATATAGATGAGTCGGTGTGCTGAGCGGCAATCTGCATGCACGGTGTCGGTTGAGTCACAGAAAGTGTAAGCATGGCACGAATGAGTGAAAGAAAATGTGTGCTTGGTTTACAACATAAATATGAAGCCTAAGATTTGGCTATAGCAACGACAAGTGCTTGGGCACGAGGTGTGGCATCGTTTGTTGAGTCAAGGACATAAGTCTATTAGTATGGTTATAGTCGGATTAATATTGAAATGGAAAATACCATAAGGCCGGTATGAATGGGTTGCACAATATTGCGAGTCACGTCCTCGAAGTTTGCCACCCAAATGTGTTTGGAAGAACGGTCATAAAGTACTTGATAGTATGATCACGTTGGTTGCGATACGAGTAGGCTAGAAGTCTATGTCCTAAAATTAATCATAAGGCAAGAATATAAAGACAATCAAAAGAATAGTTTGCACAAACTAAAACGAACGTGTTGGTTTTGTATGGGTGGATGAGGAGATCACACCAGCAGTACAGTTATATACGGACACCCACACAGTTTTCATACATAGTTTATCGGTACATTCTCATCGAGGTGGAGCTCTCTTGGACGTGCTGAGGCATAGAGTCCCATGGCATTTCGAGGCATGCAGTCGTTTGAATTCTTCACCTATATGGGACATAATATATGTACATTATCTTTTGAAGTATCCAAAACTTATAGCCTTGAGCCTTGTATTAAGATAAATTTGATTGAACAAGATGGTTTCACGTATGGCACGGTTGTCTAAGTCGGGCTGGACATATATACCAAGATTTGTGTTGACCTTAGCAAAGTTGTATTCAGGATTCAAATATGTCGAACAAGAATGTGTTTAACTTGATTCATAGAATGCAGGATGACTATCGATAGGGGTGCCATCGGATGATGTTATCGTCAATGCGATATAGATGAACGTGCACAATGAGGAATGGTTCGAACGAAGATTCGAAGAAATTGTGATTCGAAATTTGTTTCAAGGGTTTATCACGTAACTTCATCCCTGAGTGGTTTATGGGATAGACTTAGGAATGTTGATCGACTGAGAATCGGGGTACCAATGAGTCTATCAGCAAGCGACAAGACTATACAAAGCCTTAGAAAGAGAATTCAAAGCAATCGTGACTTTAGATAGTTAGTACGAGCTGATTCAAATAAACTAGAAAAGGATACGTATCTGCATGATTGTGCTGAGTATGTAATACAAAATGATTGAGTAGATAGATTGAATGGAGAAAAAGTTAAGGTGTAATGAACGGATGACTCAGTCGATGAATCGATATGAATCTTATACAAAAATTTAGTACGATTGGAAGTAGCGTGCATGAAAATGATTTAAATATACGAGAATGACTAAGGATTTAGGATAGGTGTTGCTCAATGATTTGAGTTAGTATAGAATTATTAGATCCCTATTTTTGGAAATAGATATATGACGGTATTTCGACTGTATTTCGTATTTTGGAGGATTTTAATTTTGGGGTGTATTTGAAATTTTTATTATTTATTGGAGGTGATTTTGCCCTCATTAATTATTTGTTATTAATTAATTTCTTGATCCTAATCTACCCTCCAAAATATCTACTCCCCCTCTCTCTTGTCATTTCACTCCCTCACATCATCCCTCTCTCCTCCCTCACCTTTCCTACTCTCACCTACCCCCCATTACTTTCACCTTACAGGAGAACACCCCCCACCCCCAATTCTTTTCTCTCTCTCAGCTCTCCTCTCCTTCACTCTCTTCTCCCGGCCACTCCTCCGACCTCCGGCCGCCCGTCACCTCCGCGACCGCCACCACCATCGTCAGCATCTTCATCCCTCCACCACCATCACCCACCAGCACCGCCACCGCCTTCGCCACCTCCTCCCTGAGCTCCCTCTTCCTGCAGCCGCCACCGCCAGCCACCGTGACCGCCACCAACACCCACGAGCACCACCACCTTCACCATCTCCCCCACGACCACCACCATCTTCGTCGCGGCCACCGCCGGCCGCCATGACCACCGCCGTCACCATCATCGTCATCTTCAGCACCACCACCATTTCCAGTCACCACTGCTCCCATCTCTTCCGTCCCCTCTTCCTGGAGCCGCCACCACCATGGCCTCCTCCCCCTCCACTTCAGCCAGCACCGCCCTCGCCATCATCGCCGTCTCCGACTTCTCCTCCTCCCATTTCCTGGCTCAGCATGGCGCTGCTGCCTCCCTTCGTCGGGAGCCACGACCCGCCTGGCCGCCGCCTACCTCGGCAGTACCCTCGCCTCCGCGTCTCCTCCCCCTCTCTGTTCTTCCCCGGCGCGGCTCTTGCCGCTGCTGTCCCCTCGGTCGGAGCCCGACCGACCCCGGTGAGCTCCTCCGCCCTTTCTTTCTCTCCTCCTCGGGCAGCATACTGCCTCGAGCAGTGCACCCTCGGGGTACGAGTCCCTCGTTTTACGTGCATCTTGGGAAGCGAGCCCTCGAGCTCCGTATATGCCTCGAGCAGCAGGACGCTTTGGGCCCCGTGCTGGTCGGATTATGTGCCGTTTCGATATGCGTATACCTTGGTGTAAGTGTTGCCTCAGTTCTCGTGTCGCCTTGATTCGTGTGTTACCTCGGGCAGCAAGACGCTTCGAGCCCCGCGCTGTCTCGGGCACCGTGCTATCTCGGTTTGCACGTTGTCTCGATTCCCGTATCTCTGCCTTTGTGCCATCTCGGTTTTAGTATCGCTTCGATTTGTGTGCGTGTGCTGATTTACATACTGCCTTGATTTGTGTGCTCGCTCCAATTTGCATGTCGTATTGGTCTTTGTGCCGTCTTGATTCGCGTACACGTCTCGATTTGCATGTTGCATGATTCGTACACCATCTTGATATTCATGATCCTTCGGCCTACGTGTACGTCTCAATTTACGTACACGTTGTCTTCTGTTCGTCTCGATATTTGAGTCATCTCGATTCTCGTGCGCGTCTCAATTTGTGTGCCCGTATCGGTCTGCGTGCCTTAGTTTTTGTGCCAGATACCTGCGCTGCTTGCGGGACCCGTACGGTATAGCCTCATACCATTCTTCGTGATTTTGTTATTATTTTATTATTTAATTCTAATGATTGTTTATTGTGTGTTCTGAGGATCTCGATTGGCGTGCTAGCTTGGATCGAGACTGCCGAAGACTTGCTTACCTAGCCGAGCCCTCTAGGCAAGTATCCATTGCTCAACGACGGCTCTTGCCCTCTTTCCTGGATTTTATTGTATTTTAATTTGTTGTACTTGTAAATGTATAACCATGAGTAGTGTAGCCTAGTAGTAGAACTGCCATGATGATAACTTAGGATAGCTTGATCCGATACTGGGATAGACCGTATCGGACAACTCGGATGGATCATCCACACCTCCGAGGACACGAGCACGACTCACTTGTATGGATTATCCCTGTATGCCCCGTGTTCGACTCGCGGTCGGGTAACGGCTTGGCAAACTACTCATGTAGCTGTGATTGTGCTTGGGTTAGAACTATAGACATGTGCTGTGATGCGCCCTGCGAGGCGGTTAGTTGATTATATTATGCATGTTGGCTTGGCGCCCAGTACGCATTGTAGCGCTGCTGGAGACCAGGACTTAGTGGTCTCGGGTTCGATTGGTTTCCAGTACGCATCGTAGTGCTACTGGAGGCCGAGACTTAGTGTTCTCGGCTATCAATTTGTTTCCAGTCCGCATCGTAATGCTACTGGTAGCTGAGACTTAGTGTTCTCAGTCGCGATTCTGCGATTCTGCGGCGGGTTCCGCCGAGTGGTTTTAGCCCCAATTCGTAGGTTGCTCCCATCCAGATTACAAAGGAGACTCTGCCGAATTTTTCTAGAATTCCTAGTTGGGAATTTGGTTCGAAGGATTAGGCAGAACCATTCCTTTGGTTTATTGGACTGGATTCATGTATGTTCATCTTGGTATAGTATTCCTGATCCCATTGCCTGCTAGGTAGACTCCCGAATAGATTATTCACCTAGCATCTTGACATGTCTTGTCCGCCGGATTGTGTAAGGAGAGCGGTTCCACTCGGGTGAAGGTCTGCAACCCTAGTCCTTGTTTGGTTTAAGGGTTGTGGATCTGATCCAGAGTGGTTCACGCAATCCTTACCTTTTCGACGGTATCACTCATTGGACTCTTGACCTGTGACCCTTCATTTTAGATAGTGTTCTAGTTTAGTTGTTATCCCATTATCTGTCCTGTCCGTCGGATTGTATAAGGAGAGCGGTTCTACTCGGTTGAAGATCTGCAACCCTGATCCTTATTTGGTTTAAGGGTTATGGACCTGATCCAGAGTGGTTCACACAATCCTTGCCATCTTCCGACGGCGTTGATCAGTGTTGACCCATGTGTTGGGATTATGATCTTGTTCGAGGATTGACTATGAGGAGATATGATATTGAGATAGTGATTATGGTAGACTAAGTGGATTCTTAGATAGTGTTGCTAGTTCTTTGGTGATGTTCTAATTTGATCAGATATGTCTTTGAGGACTTTTTGGATTTTGATACGGGTGCGAGTGTCTCGCGGAACGAGGAGAATATCGAGGGTATTATTATATGATTTTTTTACTCGACTTCCCAAATGCCCAAAACTGGGTACCTTTGTGTATTCCGATAGTTGGGAAACCTGGTTTGATTGCTATGTCTTGGTAATTGAGGGGGGCTTGTTTTCTAGTGGCTTGTGATCATCGACTTGGAGGATTCTTGTGAGTCAGACGGCCTAGCATTTTTAGGAGGATGAGCTTGGTATTTGGTGGTTGTCTTAATTGACGTGATATTAACTCTATCATGGAGGGGAGACTCTTGCTAGATTGATCTGGTGGATGGACCGACTTGATGATTGGAGCTGTAGGCTCCCATATATGCTTGAGATGTTATTATAGTAGAGGTTCTGGTCTTGTACTTGACCTGATATCCATGCCACGATGTGGGCAGATGACTTCTTGTGACTGACAGATTTGTCCTTGTTCCAGACCTGACTACCTGTATCCGTACTATAATTCCAGTTATCCTTTGAGGTACTAGCCCTGACCTTGCACTGCGGTACCCTTTGTCTATTGGCACTTTGAGGTGCTACTTCCATGATTATATGGCATTGCGACGCCATCTTGATATTCTAGCTATATTATATGATTACCTGCACGGGTATCTGGTAGTTGGCCTATAGTCTTAGCGTGGTTAGGATTGCTTGCTTGTTTGTTGCATAACACTAAGGATGGATCATAACTGGGACTGTAGGTGCCGAGGTTTATTCTTACTTAGCGTTCTCGTACTGAGGTCCAACATCTAGGAGGATGATCATGTGACCACGGCATGTGATTCCAAAAAAATGTATGTTTAATCTAGGCAACTTAAACTAGTAGAAGCATTGGGGAGGAACAGAATCCCGAGATCGTACATTACCAGCCTTATCCCAGACATTAGTCATGACCTGCAGGCTGGCCGCCACGGATATTGTTACCATTCGTACTAGTGGATGGCAATATCCGTCTACTTATGTACTATACATTATATACATGGCATGCTCCGCACGGTAGTCTTACGAGGGACCGGTGGTGACATGCAAGCCTGGTGGCCTTACGAGGGATCGGTGCTCTTCTTACATGCTATACTTGGACTCGCTAGCCCTGCTGGGACGGCACGATCTGAGGATTCTTATATTGCATTGTTGGGGTAATCCAACCTCCACATAGACAGCCGTAGGTATTTGAGTGGCCGCTTATTTATATAATTGTATGGCTTGTTGCTTGCTAAGCTGGCTGGCACGTAACGTTGTCCCGGTACGATAATTCATTCCCTTGTTCATATTTGATGTAGGGGTGAGTTACTGTTCCGATGACAGACTACGAGTCCCAGTTGGCAATACAAGCATTAGTGGACGTTATGATGACTGTGATGATTGTTGGTTACTTACGTATTAGTAGTTGGATTGCTGCCTTATATTCTGTAATCGTGCGTTGGTACCGCACGATCCCTTACCTTATTTACTGCTTTTAGATGCTATTTCTGTCATATTTTATCCTGCTGGTTTTCTTCGCCCGTCCTTGTGCCTCCCTTTCTGGTACTTGCTGCGGTTGGCCTGACCAACCCTGGATTGTTCCCAGATTGCCTGAGACCGATCCTGTGGATCTTCCAGACTCGACTTGGAGGATGTGCTTCAGTTCCCGACCATGCTAGGAACTGTAGGAAGGTATACTAGTCTACATTATTATTCTGTACTGTAGATTCCTGATTTTTATATGAGTATTCCCTGCTTTCCATATGATTATCTCTCTTGATGTTGTTTCATTGTGATTTGCTTGTGGACATGAGATCAGATTTAGGCCATAGATTGATTGCATGCTAGGATACCCAGCAAGACTTGACAGCCGTCATCGCCGTATAGCATATTCGTACCTTAAACGGTGTAGCTGGCCTACGTCCGTCCCCGTATTTTGGTACTGGGGCATGGCATGGTTTTAGTGGTGACCCATGCAGGTCTCGTTTTGAGATATTGCTGGGTATCACATGATTATTGATCTCAGTCTACTATTCATTGGTATTCCCATTTGTTACACTTGTCCTTCGCACTCTTGAACCTGTGAACTGGTCCTCATCTCTACTTGGACCTATTTTGCTTGGCCATGTCTTATTCGTGTTATCTACCTCTGATCCTTGTTTGATAGATATGATCCTATAGTTGGTTATGTCGATCACCTTATATGATGAGATGTTATCTCCATCATTTGGGTTACATAATTATTTATCTTGGGTTCTGTACTCTCTACCGGTGTTTCGCCTTGGTTGATTTCTTTTTATCCCTTTCGTGCGTTGACTTCGTGTTGACTTAGTATCATTATCGCCCTCTTCGAGCGTTGGCTGGATTGCTGCAGAATGAAGATTTCGTCTGGACTCTGAGATTGGATATTTTAACATTTGTTGATTATCCGAGGGATATTCTTGTATCGATTCGGCTTCCTTGATTCTGGACAGTTCCGCACTGATGATTATCTGTTTCAGATATTATTTTTATAGATATACTTGCTATACATTATATTTTGATATGGATCCTTGGTTTGGAGTATTTTTCTACAGATATGGAGTATTTTCCTAGAAAAGCTATCTTGTGGTTATTGTTGAAAATATTTTTTGGATGTGTGTTATGATTCACCTACATTTTGGATTTTGATGGTTTTCTAGGACTCGTTATATTGTTAGAGATTTTGTGATTTTAGTGATTCGGATATTTGGGTTATGGATTTGATTCGTTTTGGGTATTTGTCAAGAGTACCGGGTGACCCTAGTCTACCTTGACGGCGTGGTAACGAAAGTTGCAGCCGCTCGATTATAGTGTCATGGTGAATCTTTTACAGCCATTCCGGATGGCGTGGCAAAGAATGACCATGGCACACATTTTTCGGATATTAGGAAACTACGGTCATCGGTTCGAGACAGATATCCTGTATTTTATGATTTTATGTGGATTTATTATTCTTCTTTATGCAGTTGGGATTTTACGTTTTCTGACATTGTTTTCGACATTCTATACTTGTTTTGATTTATGGGGTTATTTCGTGTATGCGAGACTTTGATTTTCGAGATTCTTTCGATGTTTTGGATTTACCTTGCGAGTTTATTTATTTTGGTAGACCTTGTTTTCCTTGATGTTTTCATATTGGGATTTTGTTCGTTTCTTATTGTATTACTTGATTTCTGTAAGGTGGGTAGAGTTTTTATGGCAGATATATATGTACTAGTTTTGAAAACCCTATTTTGATAATTCTAAAATTTCGAAGACAAAATTTTTGTAAGGTGGGTAGGATGTCATATCCCTATTTTTGGAAATAGGTATATGACGATATTTCGACTGTATTTCGTATTTTGGAGGATTTTAATTTTAGGGTGTATTTGAAATTTTTATTATTTATTGGAGGTGATTTTGCCCTCATTAATTATTTGTTATTAATTAATTTCTTGATTCTAATCTACCCTCCAAAATATCTACTCCCCCTCTCTCTTGTTATTTCACTCCCTCACATCATCCCTCTCTCCTCCCTTACCTTTTCCACTCTCACCTACCCCCCTTACTTTCTCCTTACAGGAGAACACCCCCCACCCCCAATTCCTTTCTCTCTATCTCAGCTCTCCTCTCCCTCACTTTCTTCTCCCGGCCACTCCCCCGACCTCCGGCCGCCCGTCACCCCCGCGACCGCCACCACCATCGTCGGCATCTTCATCCCTCCACCACCATCACCCACCAGCACCGCCACCGCCTTCGCCGCCTCCTCCCTGAGCTCCCTCTTCCCGGAGCCGCCACCGCCAGCCACCGTGACCGCCACCAACACCCACGAGCACCACCACCTTCACCATCTCCCCCACGACGACCACCATCTTCGCCGCGGCTACCGCCGCCACCATCATCGTCATCTTCAGCACCACCACCATTTCCAGTCACCACTGCTCCCATCTCCTCTGTCCCCTCTTCCTGGAGCCGCCACCACCATGGCCTCCTCCCCCTCCACTTCAGCCAGCACCGCCCTCGCCATCATCGCCGTCTCCGACTTCTCCTTCTCCCATTCCCTGGCTCAGCGTGGCGCTGCTGCCTCCCTTCGTCGGGAGCCGCGACCCGCCTGGCCGCCGCCTACCTCGGTAGCACCCTCGCCTCCGCGTCTCCTTCCCCTCTCTGTTCTTCCCCGGCGCGGCTCTTGCCGCTGCTGTCCCCTCCGCTGGAGCCCGACCGACCGCGGTGAGCTCCTCCGCCCTTTCTTTCTCTCCTCTTCGGACAGCGTGCTGCCTCGAGCAGCACACCCTCGGGGTACGAGTCCTTCATTTTACGTGCATCTCGGGAAGCGAACCCTCAAGCTCCGTGCACGCCTCGAGCAGCGGGACGCTTTGGGCCCCGTGCTGCTCAGGTTATATGCCGTCTCGATACGCGTACACCTTTGTGTATGTACTGCCTCGGTTCTCGTGTCGCCTCGATTCGCGTGTTGCCTCGGGCAGCGGGACGCTTCGAGCCCCGCGCTATCTCGGGCACCGTGCTATCTCGGTTTGTACGTTGTCTCGATTCCCGTATCTCGGCCTTTCTGCCATCTCAGTTTTAGTATCGCTTCGATTTGTATACGTGCACTGATTTATGCTCCGCCTTGATTTGCGTGCTCGCTTCGATTTGTGTGTCATATTGGTCTTTGTGCCGTCTCGATTCGCGTGCACGTCTCGATTTGCGTGTTGCGTGATTCGTGCACCATCTTGATATTCGCGATCCTTCGGCCTACGTGTATGTCTCGATTTACGTGTACGTTGTCTTCTGTTCGTCTCGATATTCGAGTCATCTTGATTCTCGTGCGCATCTCGATATACGTGCGTATCTCGATTTGCGTGCCCGTATCGGTCCGTGTGCCTCGGTTTTCGTGCCACATCCCTGCGCTGCTTGCAGGACCCGTACGGTATAGCCTCGTACCATTCTTCGTGATTTTGTCATTATTTTATTATTTAATTCTAATGATTGTTTATTGTGTGTTCTGAGGATCTCGATTGGCGTTCTAGCTTGGATCGCGACTGCCGAAGACTTGCTTACCTAGCCGAGCCCTCTAGGCAAGTATCCCTTGCTCATCGACGGCTCTTGCCCTCTCTCCTAGATTTTATTGTATTTTAATTTGTTGTACTTGTAAATGTATAACCATGAGTAGTGTAGCCTAGTAGTAGAACTGCCATGATGATAACTTAGGATAGCTTGGTCCGATGCCGGGATAGACCGTATCGGACAAGTCGGATGGATCATCCACACCTCCGAGGACACGAGCGAGACTCACTTGTATGGATTGTCCCTGTATGCCCCGTGTCCGACTCGTGGTCTGGTAACGGCTTGGCGAACTACTTATGTGGCTGTGATTGTGCTTGGGTTAGAACTATAGACATGTGTTGTGAAGTGCCCTGTGAGGCAGTTAGTTGATTATATTATGCATGTTGGCTTGGCGCCTGTAGAAGCATGGAAAATATTAGAATAATGATCCATGCGGCTCTGAGTAAGAAGCTTATGCGGCTCGCACAGGAGCGGCCCTATGCGGTTCAAAGAAGACTCTCAATCGCATGCGGCTCGGGAGCGTATGCGGTTCAGCAAGGCATATGCGGCTCGATGGACGCCAGGTGCGATCCTTTCCTACAGCTGGTCGTTTGAGTAGTGGCCTCATTTATTGCTCCAGCACGATTCACTGTGGCGGCCCTGACATAAAGTTTCATAATGGCTTTGCCATAATGACTGACTCCTCGGGAAAAGAAGAAAATCTCTGACCAAATCCGTCAGAAGTCCCAGATTGCCACGTGGCAATCAGTCATATGCGGCTCCCTGAGAACCCGTTCCATGCGGTTCGATACAACGCTAGCTCATGCGGCTCCCTGGGAACACATTCCCAGCGGCCCAATACAACGCCAGCTCATGCGGCTCACAAAGATTACGCATATGCGGCTCGATGAAGCATCGTCCTATGCGGCTTACAAAGAGTATCTCTCTGCGGTTCGAAGATCGTCAATCCTAAGCGGCTCTGACAGGACTCACAATTAAGACACGTGGCATGGGATCAATAAGAGATTTAACCGAATCTCAACAAATATATTTGACATTATCGTCATAATTACTGAGATCAGGGCCTATCATTTATCATCAAGCTAATGGGACACGTGGCGAGCAATCAGACATTGGCATAATCAATCACGAGGATTTAAAGCAGCTAGCATTAATTGCTCATGAGATACGATGCTATCCGCATTAATGGCCGAGATTCACTATAATCAGGATCAAGGGTTCAGATAGAATGAACGAGCGCCGACATTCCAAACAGATAATCATTAGCAAACCCTAATGATCACCCCCCACTCTTATAAATAGCCAGTATCATTCCCTTGTAAAAAAAAAAGGTCGGCAACAAAAGAATAAAAAAATAAGAAGAGAGAGATCTACACAGAGAGAGCTCCCCCTTTTTCTTGATAATCACAGAGAGAGAGAAGCCAGGAGAGCAATCCGAGGAGAGCAAGAAGAGCATTTCTTCATCAACGTCGAGCAGATCTTCCCCGAGCCAAGGCTGCATACTGATCGTCCAAGGAGTAAGGCAGAGCGGTCGTCGCTTTCCCGAGCCTCTATCGTCACCCCCCAGAATCAAAAATAAATAATCGTACTTAGTCTGCTGTACCTAGGTTTTTGTCCCTAGGCTTTCTTTGTACGAGCGAGTTTGTATTGTGAGTCTAAGTTCAGTCCTCCAATAATTGTTCTGTTCTTTTACAATCAATGGCAAACACGATGGCGACTCTGCTGGGGACTAACTTCTCCACGGCTGAGGAGTTGGTGATGCAATCAGATGCAGCCAAACTTGGCTCCACACAAAAGAAAATGGTCGTCCGCTTCGACCAACAGGCGTTTCAAGAGATGCTCTCTGAAGGCAGCGCTGGCCCGGCCCAGAAGCGCACCCGCACCACGAAGGCTCGCAAAGAATGGAGACCGAAGTCATTTGCTCCTCCTCAAGCCCTCGATGGGATGCCCTCTGTTGCTCAAGACGGCGAGAAGGATTCTCCTGCGATCCCACTTCAGATCGTAGACAACTCTGATGTCCCCAAGTCCGGCAGAAGAAAACATTATGATGCTGGACTTGCAGGGACAAAGAGGGACTCTACGCGGACCGAACCGCAGAAGAGTATTAACCGCAAGGAGAAAGCCCATGCGGCTACATCCGCCAACCGCATGAAGAAAACTCATGCGGCTACTTCTGTCAGTCGCATAACTTATACGACTACAGTTCCCGACAGCATGGATGAGACTCATGCGGCCAGTAAAGTCAATCGCTTGCAGAAAACCCATGCGGCCACAGATGCCAACCGCATGCGGCCAGCCTGCACGGTCGTGACCCCTAGCCGCATAAGAACTCGTCCGACGACAGGAGACAACCGCATGCAGACAGCCTGCACGGTTATCGCTCACAGCCGCATAGCATCTGCTCCATGCTCCTCTCGATCAGTTTTCGACCGTCTCTCGTACGGTCCGAACCCTGATCACTCTCTGGATGATAAGCCAGACTCTGTGATGTTCAACTTGGACTCTTCCTATTATGCACCCACAAGTGCTAGAAAGAAGAAGTCTACGATAGCGCGGGCTCATCAAGCCCAGACAGCTGCCCCAACCTCTGACTATCAGGGCATCCCACTGATTATCACACGGGCCTCTGATGGGAAGTTGTACAGAACCGCTCAAGTCCAATCCCCGGTGGCGAACGGACAGAGTGGTTCCTCTGACCTGCGTGAGCGATCCTCCACAAACGCAAGGAAAGAGAAGGGGCCTCGGCGTGCAAAGAATCCTCACATGGACGTCACTGCACGCAGATCATCGTCAACTGCTGCTGCAACAACACGGCAGTGACGGAAGATCGTCCGTCCGTCCTCCACAGACTACAGCACCCGAACTCAGAAGATGAGGCACCTCCTGTTGTCTCCTGCAATTTCGCTCAGAAGGTCCCCGCCGAGGGGAGAGGAAAGAAGACAAGCATCTCCAGTCCAAAGATATCAGCCACTACAGCTAAGAAATTGTCGGCTAAACGGTTGCCCTCCACCGGAGTATACCAACACACCCGTTCGAAAACAAAATCTGCTGCAACAGGAGACTCATCGTCCCCGACCCTGGGGGTCGTAGGAGCTGGGGGTAGTACTCCTCCGAACGTCCACAATAATCCAACATTTCAAGAAGACGAACCCCGAGAAACAACCCTCCCATCGGGTACAACAGATGCTGATGTCCCCGAGGACATCCATGATTCTCGAGATGAAGCAAGCTCCGAAGCTGGAGGTACTGTCCCTTCCGAGTCCGAACCTGAAGAGAACAGCCCCACATATCCAGATGATTTCTCGACGCATGGGTACGACTCGGAGGGTACATCCTCCACCACTCCCTCCGTCACTCCTCATGTGAAGACGGTATTCATGACAGACAGCAATCAAGGCGGTTCCAGCGATCGCCAGCGCATCGATACTTTGGAGGCCATATTGCATGCCTTGGTCAAGTCTGTAGACGAGATCAAAGCGGCACTTCCTACTCTGTAGGGAGTGACACCTGGCCAGACAAGCACGGGTCCCGCAATCAACGTAGATTCAAATTCAGCGGCACCAAACCAGGGTAATAATCCTCCCGAGATAACGGCCCCTACCGCGACAGATGAGGCCCGAGAAGTAAGAAGAGAGGTTCAGGAGCTCCGAGCAATGTTCCACGCCCGAGAAAACTCTCAAGACCTCAGAATACGGCAACCATATCCTGCTGAATGGAGGGATGTTCCCTTTCCGCCAAGATATAAGCCGTTCAATATCAACCCATATGATGGCAAGACTTCAGCAAGTCGATACATCACTTACTTTGAGGTCACTATCGACCATCTGCCCCATGATGACGCTATCCTCACGCGGTTATTCATTGGGGCATTGGAAGGAGTCGCCTTCGATTAGTACCGTAACCTGCCAGACAATTGTATCCACTCCTTCGCTGGCTTCAAACGCTTGTTCTTGGAGAGGTTCTATGAGGTAGGGCAGGACGTTACGATGTCTACCCTCATGGACGTCGTTCAAGGAGAGAAAGAACTGACGAGAAATTATATTGAGCGGTTTCGTCAAACCGCAATGAAGTTACCATCTGGCAACCCGGACTCTTCTTTGATTGAAATTTGCCAAAAGAGACTACTTCCAACAATTAGTCTCTGGATGGGCGAAAGTCAGTTCAAGGACTGGAAGGCTTTTATCATCAGTGCTACAAGTGCTGAAGAATGATTGAAGAAGGCTTGCCAACTGGGATTGCATATCTCAGAGGGAGAGAACAAGAGCAAGCGTCCCAGCACCAGCAACGACAATGGAGGTAGCCCCTCCAACAATCGGAACAACAAAGGCAAGCAGGCTATGGTGTCCGATACAGCCCAGAAGCTCGAGCCACAGCCGGCAGACAAACAATGGCCTCAAATCACTTATTCCTTTGAAGACGGTCACGTCAAGCCTATCTTGGACATGCTTATACAAGGAGATAGGATTCAGCTTCCTCCACCAAGACGGGAGCCTCGGCCGGCTGATTTGGAGAACCCAAAGTTCGTCCATTACCATCGCTACGTCCACCATGCTACACACGACTGCTACCAACTGAAACGGTATATCCAAAACCTCATCGATTCGAACGCCCTGGCCATCGATTTTGAAGAGGTAACCGTGGCAGCCAACATGGTGTCCGTACAATTCGACAGCTTCCCTCCAACAGAGACTTAGGACGGGGTTATACCCATCCCTCTGGCAACAATAGAGATTGCTAATCTGCCGCCTGCTCGCGATCAAGCCGCTGGTCTAGTACCCCTCACCACATCACGAGGGGAAATCATGTGGGTCCATCCGGACCTAGTCCACGAGGTAACTCAGCCCTCTCCACCTTCTAAAAGGAAAAGTGAAAAAGTAAGATCCTGCCGCACTGCCTCGGTGGAAGAAGAGGAAGTCTCGGCCGTCACTACTCGATCTGGAACACAAGCCCAACCGGTGACCGAAAACGCGACTGATGATCATCCGCCCACTACCAATGATGCTCCGGGACCGGCTCAGCCTTCGACGACCGACAAGCCTAGGCCGAAGGAGACTCGCTTCGACAAGTCCCTCCGGAAGGAGACACCTCAGGGGCTGGAGAGGCCCTACAACTTCGACATCTTAGCACAATTAGCTAATACCCCGGCCAAATTGTCTTTATATGAACTCCTCAGGCTCTCAAAGGATGTCCGCACGACTTTAAGTGAGGCGCTCCAAAATGCCGATGCATACTTGGCTCAGGTCAACCTCACGGGAGATAACCAACCTGCAGAGCTCCAAGATAGTGCGTGTATGGGAGCAATGCCCAATATCGTCTTCTCTCCGCAAGATATGCTCATCAAAACTAACCTGCATGATCGCCCGCTATACTACACTGGATACATCGACGACGTAAAGGTGGACCGAATGCACATTGATCCTGGGTCCTCTATAAGCATCATTCCGAAGGGTCTGCTACATCATCTTCGCATTCCGATGCATCGCCTGACACCTACAAGCACCGCCATTAGCGGTTTCAATTCGGGCAGGAGCTACCCAATAGGGAAGATCCGTTTGAAGTGTCAGATCGGCGATCTCCAATCAGAAGTCACCTGTTATGTCATAGATGCCGACACTTCTTACAATATCCTTCTGGGGCGGCCTTGGATACACGATTACATGATCGTGCCTTCCACGCTACACCAGTGCTTCAAATATGTCGATAAGCACGGCTTCGTGAGGACAGAGTTTGTCGATATCGATCCCTTCAAGGGGGTCGAATCTTATTACTCAGACTCCTGTCTGTACGAAAAATCAAAGAAGCATCTGGTCGAAGAAGATGTGCAAGCTCACAACAAGACGGCTACAGGATCAGAAGAACCTCTAACGATCCACCTTTAGGCTCGCAAACCGGGCAATTCTGTACCCCTTACGGCCACTCTACGTAAGGACGCAATCAGTCTCTCCGCACAAGAAGAACAAATGAGAATTCGGCTGCCAAGGTCCGGCCAAGCGCCGAGACCCATAACAGGGCCACTTACCATCAGACTATCGAGAGTCGGTCAGCTCCAAACGGAGAAGCCCAATCCCTCCGAAAGACCACTCACAATACGCCTTCCCAAGACGGTTCTTCACCCCGATGCGAGGTCTGACACTTCTAGCGAACCAGCCACCCCTCGCCTCACATCAAGTACCAAACTGGGGGTTACTAGTTTACCAACAACTCCCCGATCTGCTTCGCTAGTTGAGCCTCTGAAGATCAAGCTGACTAGGTCGTCCTCTCAGTCTTCATTTATACAGGGGGTGGCCGAAGAAGAACCAGAATTGGCCAAGTATGTGGCTGCCCACTCCGATACCCCTTCCGCAGATGATGTAATCCCTCTAGAAAAGATACCTTACTCCATCAATAAAGGGTTATCTTTGAACTACACCGAACTCAATAAGCTATGTACAATGTATGCTATGGAACACGGTATAGGCACTCACCTACATACACAGGTGACAAACGTGTACACCGCCATCCGACTTACTCCAGTAGAAGACACTTATCAAATAGTCGAGGGAGGGGACCACCCGATCATCTTCGGTCGGACGAACAACCCACATCCCCTCGCTATGGAAGAAGTCGACTTCGGGTCAGATGCTGGAAGACTGCCTCTGTATCTCTATAGCCCTCATTCCAAATATCTCATGCAGAAACAGGGGTATGATCTAGAGACAACACCAGGACTGAACTACGGAACTGGACGACGATTACCTTTGAAGTCGCCAGCCCCAACAGGTAAACCACGAAACTACTATAACAAAACCCGATGCGGTTTAGGGTATGTAATGCCTACTATGACCCCTGAAAGCTCAGATGAAGAATGCGACTGGCAGTCACATTCAACCGGATCACCGACTTCCGACTCAGATACCAGCATCGAAGATGTGTTCAGATAAGTCATGTCAGTCAACATGGCGTTCGCTGACGCTTACGAGGAAGACGAAGACATCCTCGAAATCCTTGAGCTAGAGCCGTGGGCCCAACAATTAGACGTGCAATAGGAAAAGCGGTTCGAACTGAGAGAACCTCCTACTGAAGATGAGGTCATACAAGTGGATCTTGGTAGCGAATCTTCTCCAAAACCGATCTTTATCAGTAAAAGCCTGACAGACGAAGAACGAGAATCGCTGCTGAAACTTGTCAGAGAATATATCGACATGTTCGCATGAAGTTACGAGGACATGTCGGGGCTAGACCCCGATATCGCTCTTCACAAACTCAACATACGGCCAGATGCAAAGCCAGTCAAACAGCAACAACGACGCTTCCGCCCAGGCATCATGGACGCAGTTGAAGCCGAAGTCAACAAGCTAATAGCCAGCGGCTTCATTCGTGAAGAGCAACATCCTGACTGGGTCGCCAACATAGTGCCGGTCCATAAGAAAAATAGAAAGATCCGAATCTGCATCGACTTCCGTAATCTGAATGAGGCATGTCCGAAGGACGAGTTTCTCCTCCCCATCACAGACATCATGATCGACAACACATGCGGCTTTGAACGTATGTCATTCATGGATGGATTCACGGGGTACAATCAAATCAAGATGTCTTCCGACGACGAAAAACACACATCATTCCGAACGCCGATTGGTACATACTGCTACACAGTCATGCCATTCGGTCTAAAGAATGCTGGTGCTACATATCAGCGGGCCATGAGTATCATTTTCTGAGAACATTTACGCAAAACAGTAGAATGCTATGTCGACGATATCGCCGTCAAGAGTCGCCATAAGGAAGAACATCTGCAAGACCTGAGAACGGTATTCGACCTGATGCGAGCCCACAACCTGAAGATGAACCCCACGAAATCATTCTTGGGCGTATCCAGCGGGAAATTCTTAGGCTTCATCATCACGGCATGGGGCATCCATGTAGACCCTGAGAAGACGAAGGCAATCATGGAGATGGGTCCCCCGAAAAATCTTCGCGAACTCAGAGGCCTCCAAGGGAGGCTAGCTTACATCAGGAGGTTCATTTCTAACCTCTCCGGGCGATGCCGACCGTTCATACACCTCATGAAGAAGGGAGTCTCATTCGTATGGGACGAGGAATGCCAGCGTGCTTTTGACGACATCAAAGAATATTTGTCGAATCCCCCAGTCCTGGTGGCCCCGGTCCCCGGAAAACTATTTCTGCTCTACGTACGAGCAATGGAACACTCCCTTGGTGCCCTGCTAGCACAAAATAACGATGCAGGCCACGAGCAGGCCATATATTATCTCAGCCGAATGATGATCGGGCCAGAACATCGATACACCGCCGTAGAGAAGGAGTGTCTCGCCCTGGTATTTGCTATTCAAAAGACGCGATACTATGTCACAGGACAAACCATACATGTGATCTCGCGAGTCAGCCCCCTCAGAGTCCTCATGACTAAACCAGGGGCCCTCAGCTCTCGCCTCGCCACATAGACAATATTGCTGTCCCCCTATCATATGATCTTCGTCCCGCAAAAGGCTGTTAAGGGTCAAGCCCTAGCAGACTTTTTGGCAGCCCACCCAGGATCGGAGTCATCCAGAATCTATGAAGAGATCCCAGACGAGGTCGCCGATTCGAATACAGCCACCCACGATAACATATGACGAATGTTCTTCGATGGCGCCTCAAGGACCGGACCCAAGGAAAACATCGTCGTCGGGGTCGGAGTGGTATTAATTTCTCCTACTGGATTGGTGATCAATCGCGCCTACTCCCTCACAGAACCCTGTTCCAACAATGTGGCCGAATATAACGCTCTGGTCATTGGCCTCCAACTTACAAAAGAGCTGGGGGTGGAATACCTTGAAGCATTTGGCGACTCCCAACTAATCGTCAATCAGATCAGGGGCTCATACGAGGTTCGCCATGAAGACATGATCCCCTACCATCAAATTACGATCAACATTATCTTATCATTCGAGGGATTCTTCATCGAGCACGTCCCCAGACTCCAAAATATCGAAGCCGATGCCCTAGCAGGCCTTGCCGCTTCCTTAGCAGTGCCGAACCAAGCTCATCATTCGGTTGACGTAATAGGCCACGAACTGGTCTGTCCCAAGAACAACGTTCAAGCCATGGCAAGTTATTCCGCCCAGACGGTCGACGACACACCGGACTGGAGACAGCCGTTCATCGACTTCGTCGTATACGACATCCTCCCAGAGAATCCAAAGGAAGCTACCTCTATCAGACGGCGTTCTCTCAGATTCTTCTACGATACAGAGACAAAAATATTGTATCGCCGCTCCTACGACGGATTATTGCTCCGGTGCTTGTCGAACGCGGAAGCTACAGAAGCTGTACGAGAAGCTCACGACGGTGTCTGTAGGGCCCATCAACCCGGCCCTAAGCTACAGGATCCCCTTCGCCGGATGGGCTACTACTGGCCCATGATGGTGGCAGATGCGATAGATTATGCCAGAAAATGCAAGGCCTGCCAAGTCCACGCAGACTTCATTCACCGACAATCCGAATTTCTACATCCGACAGTGGCGTCCTGGCCATTCGAAGCATGGGGAATGGATATCATTGGTCCAATCACCCCACCTTCCTCCCAAGGACATCGCTTCATACTTGCGATCACTGATTATTTCTCCAAATGGGCGGAAGCTGTCCCACTCGCAGAAGTTAAAACTTCAAACGTGATCAGCTTCCTTAAGCATCACGTTATCTACCGCTTCGGACTACCACGAAGAATCATCCATGATAATGGTCTACAGTTTATAATCCATGCATTCTATCGATTCTTCGATAAGCACCGCATTCAGAATGTCGCTTTGATACCATACAACCCGGCAGCAAACGGGTTGGCAGAGGCATTCAACAAAACAATCATCAAGCTCCTCAAGAAGTTCGTCTCCTCCAACAATCGCGACTGGAACGAGAAGCTCGGCGAGTGCTTATGGGCTTATCGTACCACGGTTCGAACAGCCACCGGGAATACACCATTCTCTCTGGTGTATGGGAGCGAGACAGTCCTCCCTTTGGAGACTCAGATCCCCTCACTCCACGTCGCCCTCACTTATCAATTGACGATGGATGATAACTACTGACGACGACTACAAAAGTTGGAGGCTTTAGATGAAAAGCGCCTCCTAGCTCAGCAAAGGATCGACCTATACCAAGCACGCATCTCAGGAGCCTTCAACAAGAAAGTTAAAATCAGAACATTCCAAGTAGGCGATCTTGTTCTGGCAGTCCGGAGGCCGACGGTCATGACTCACAAGACCACCGGTAAGTTCCAGCCAAAATGGGAAGGTCCATTTGTCATCGAGACCGTGTTCTCCAACGGCGCCTATCGCCTCGCTAAGCAGAACGAAGATTTGCTCATGTTGCCCGTCAACGGCAAGTTCCTGAAGAAATACTATGTTTAAACATCATTCTCCAGATTATCGAGTCATGTACTCCTTTAGTACCACTGAACTCTTATCCATCATTCTCCAGATTATCGAGTCATGTACTCCTTTAGTACCACTGAACTTTCATCCATCATTCTCCATATTATCGAGTCATGTACCCCTTTAGTACCACTGAACTCTCATCCACCCTATTTCAGATTATCGAGCCATGCACCCGCTGGTGCCGCTGAACTCTCACTCCCTCAATAGTCCAAATTACCAAGTTATGTACCAGCTGGTGCCTCTGAACTTACATTCCGGTCACTCTTTCAGATAGTAAGTCAAGTAAGATTATACCTCTGAACTTTCTTCCTGGCAGAGATCCTCCCTCAGGATTCACTACCCGTACTCCCAATGCATAAAAAGGGTAGTCGATCCACCAATTTCCGAAACGACCATGTCCTTATTACCTCTGAGTCGTCTTCACTTCCACCAAAAACAAACCGCCCCCTCGCATAGAACTTCCACGTTCTCCTACCTCTGAGTCGTTCTATGTACCCAATCTTCATTGAGCCCACTCCTGCCATGTCCTTATTACCTCTGAGTGGGAAGGCTCCGTCGAAGAAATCGTCATATTTGCCATGTCCACATTACCTCTGAGCAAGTATGTCGGTCCTCTTTTAACCTATTATATGTACCTACAATCGGAGTACGACAAGGATAATAGGTCCACAAATGTCCCCTGTTTACCACAAATGTCCTCTGTTGACCACAAATGTCCTCTGTTGACCACAAATGTCCTCTGTTGACCACAAATAGCTTCCGTAAAGTCTCTCCTGCCATGTTCTCATTACCGCTGAGCAGGAAGATTTCACGATAAAACCTTCATGTTTGCCATGTCATCATAACCTCTGAGCAAATATGATCGGTTCCCTTTTACCCCATTATCCGCATCCTGAACTAGGGTACGCCAAGGGTAACAGGTCCACAAATATTCATTCGCTAAGCTTCTTAGCATAAATCCACCATCTTACCATGCCCCGGGAGCCCAGCTGCTCTACGGCATTCCTTCCCCCAGTACCGAGAACATCCATGACCACTTTGCCGTGGCTGTCCCGGACATCCTATCTAAACTGTTATCCGTACCTAAAACCAAGGTACACCTAGGATAACAGGTCCACAAATAAATCCCCTAGCAAGTCCAAATTCCATAAACACCGCAAGTGCAAGAAAGAAAAGATGAGTTGAAACATGCTCATTTATTCAAAAATCAAAGGGCTACATCAGCAGGGATCACACCCCCTTGCAAAAATTAAAAAAAAAAAAGAGAAAGAGAGAAGAAGAAGAAGACAGAAAGCCGATCACTGCTCTGGAACACATAACGCCGTAAGACGATCCTTTATCAAGGCAACCGACCGCTCAAGCTTCTGTCTGGCTCGGCGCTCCGCTTCCTGATTCAACACCGCCGCATCCTCCAGATGAGCATGGGCTCGCCAGTTGTCCTCAAACTTCTTGAAGGCCCGCTCCAGGTTGACAGAGGATCGGGAAATCCTCTCGGCCTCTCGAGCAATCAACTCTTGTTCTGCACGAGCAGCCTCCCGCTCTGACTCTAAGAAGACCAACTCCTTCTGGAGTGCGAGAATCCGCTCCTTCGTATCAGCTACTCCACGAAAGGCAGATTCTTCCCGGGCTCTACAAGCCTGACTCCGACGACCCAGTTGGTCATAAGAGACGGAGAACTTGTCAAGGTCCCCCTGCACAGCCGGTCCGGCAGTTTCTCGAGCGAGCTTAATCCTGTCCCTAGCAGCAACCAGGAAGCTCCGCTCTCGTTCAGTCGCGGCAGGCAAGCCAGCCTGCCGCACTGCCAGCAGTTGGGTCACAAGCTGGTCAGCCTCTGTCAACTTAGGCTCCAAGAGCGCTGCTAACCCCAGCCCGCCAGGAAGACCCTTCAGAGTGTCAATTTGGCCCCGAGCTCCCCGTAAAGACAGAGAAAAAGGGACCCCCCATTCCACGGCAGCATTTACACCCCTCCCTAAGTGGCGATAGAAGCTGTCAACCACATCCTGCGTCACCCTCGTTCAGAGCCTCCGAGGAAACCGGTGTCAACGGGAGTGTGGCTGGTAGTACGGAAGAAGACGCGACGGAATCTGCCGCTCCCGCCACAAGAGAAACCAACTCCGCACGAAAAGACGCTTGAACATCGATCAATTCCTCTTCAGCGGCCCGCAGAATTTGGATGCTCGGCAGGGTCGAGAAGTCAATCTCCGGAGCCGTATAAGCAGCCGAAGACGAGGCCGGGGCCAGCACCAACTCCATCCCCATCTGCCCAGAGCAGGCAGGATGTCCCTCAACATGCAATGACAAAGGGGAGGAAACGCTCCTTTCCCCCTGATCACGGTAGACCGGGCCTTCCCCAAGAACATCAGCGGCGGAGATAAAGGGTCAGGACCTGCACGGCCAAGGCAACCATGAATCGACTTGACCCGAAGGATATGCTGATAGAGCAAATAAGCCCCCTCGGTGGTCAATATGTGGCTCAGCTTACCAGTGGAGGAGTATGGAGGCTGAGGTTCGCCTACAGCCATCACAATCTCTTCACCAATAGCCTCCGAGTCAGGAATAAAAGACTCATCCGCCTTTGCATCCTCGGGAGGGGATGCACCGAGGATGGCGTCATCTCGCTGAAGTTCAGAAATCTTGGAGACGGGCCCAAGGAAACTTTCGTCACCCCGGGCTGGGGCCTCAGCAGCTTGGGAGTCCTTAGCCGCCGCTGAGAGAGCCCCCGCAGAGAGGACCGCGGCACACATGTCGCTAATCAAAACGGCAAGGGCCGGATCAACTACTGAGGCAGCAGATGGTTCAGGAGAGCCTGGTTCGTCAGACGCCTACAAAGAAAAATGATTAAGTCATATCCCTGAGAGGAAAGAAAGCTACAACAAAGATAGAACTCCGACTTGGACTTACCTCCGGAACATCGTCTGCACCTTCACCCTTCTCGGTAATAGGTATCCCACGAGACCTAACAGCAGCTCTCTTCACGGAAAAGGTCGCTCTACTGTCAGGAGATTCGTATCTGACCCGTTTACGCGAGGGACCAGATACAGCTGAAGGGTGTTCTTCTCTCACTGCTCCCTCTTGTGTAGTAAGCGGCGGATCTTCCGCCGGTTCATCAAGTGGGAGAAGCGGTTGATCCGCCACTTCTTCATCCCCACCAGAAAGGAAGTCTTTGCTATCATCCTTCTCCTCAGCCGACTCGGAAGGTTCTGATTCAGGGAGAGGAATCTGGAGCGCCAGTTACTTTCTAGCCTTAGCCCCCTTAGGCTTCTCCTCTAAACCAGTACCTACGATGAAGCTGGTACTCGGATCGAAGTTAACAAGAGGCTTGTTCGCCATAACGTGATACAAAGCGGCCACGTACAAAATTTCCCTCGGCGCCTTGGCATCGGGAACCGAGAAGCTGGCCCGAGTATGATAAGCGTCATAATAATTCCACGCTCGGACGCCGTCAAGAACGCTACCTTCAAAACCCAAACAAGGGTTGGGACAATCAAGGAACAACTGGCTATAACCAAATTGACGGGAAAACCTACTGGATAGGTAGGGCTCCAAGTACATATTATCCCGGTTGCGATAAACCAGATGCGCGGGGCGGATATTGCGCAACCAAGCAAGCATATCCGGAGACACAAAATGAGAAGGTCCAGTACCATCAAGGTGTACCTTCCTCACTTCCTTATCAAAAAAAGGAGGAACAGACACAAAGAGATCACACCCATCCACTCTCGCCAACTCCCTCCGATAAGCTGGCATAGTGTTGCATTTCTAAGACCGGTGATGGTATTTGAAGAGGAAAGCATTCTCGGCCGTAGCATCTTCCGCTATCCCAGGTCCCAGCAAAGACTTATAGTGCATCGCCAACCACCCCATTAGGTAGTGAAAGGGCAGTTCTACGAGCTCAAAATCCAAAGTCTTCTTGCGATTAATAACCTTGGACGAGAATGTCCACAGACCATGATGTATGCTGCATACCATAGCAGGAAGGAGGGCCAGCCTAACTCCGAATACTAGCTTAACGGCAGGGAGGATGAAATAATGACCAATCCTCTCGATAGAGCCCGCTCCGCCTGAGACTACGCAGTTCCGTAGCCATATCATCAAAAATCCAGCCAGAAGCGCCTTCTCCGACAGCTGTATGGTCCCGTAGTAAAAATAACTAAGAGAGTCAGCTTCACTCCCGAATATATCGCTCTTGGATCGCGACTTTTTGACATTAGACATCAGATCCCTTACCTCTGCATGCGTTCGAGGGGCTCGGGGAGTAACTTTACCAGAAGGATCAACCCTAAAGAGATAATTAATCCAGGATGTGGTATGGGGAGCGGTCCCCTCAGAGCTATCCGTCGTTTTTATAGCCATTTGATGACAAGCACTATGGTGGCACAACAACTCCCGATACACCGCAACAAAACCCGAGAGTTGCCTGTCGAAGGCCTCGAACTCCTCATTCGACGGGGTATACACCTCGAAAGGCTCATTCCCCCATGGAAGTTTAGAGACAGTATACATTTCGTGAAGAGCAAGCCCCAGTTCCCCTACTGGTGTAAAGAATGTCCCCGTTTGCTGGCTGTACATCTCCAAGAGCGCTACGAACAGTAGTTTATTAATAGAAAGCCCGTGACAAGTGCCCCGAATGGCATGGTAAAGCCACACCTCCCGCAAGAATGCTCCATAAGTCTGTAGAACCCAAGCAGTCAACTGGGCCCACGTAGAGGTGGGGTTTATCCAGTTCGGCTGTGCCAGCCTACCAACAGGATAAGACTTCTTGCGAACAAGTCGATTCAGGAAAGTATCAGCTTGAGTAAGTATGAAATTGGGATCGTATACATTCATAAAAGAGTCCGGGGCCAGACCCATCATATACCGGAGGACGGAATCCTTACCTGCATACGCTGACTTCATATTCGGATTATAATGGATGTTGCCCATCAACATCCCTGATTGAGTGGGAGTTAGGTTACACACCATCTTCCGGTCCAGCAACACCATATTGAACCATGACAAAGGATAATGACGTTCCATGAGAGGAATATGGATTGCCACCCCATCCAAAGAAAAATCCCAGTTCTCAGAAATCTCTAAGACCCGAGGATTCTTGATGGTTAAAGCATCACCAAAAAGGAATAAAGGCTTCAGGTATTTTCCATCCAGCTTCCCAGTATTCATCATGGAACAGAGGTAATGAAGGGTTTGATTCTCAATAGCCTTCAACCTCTCCGAAGGCTCATCAGTAGGGAACTGATTCGATACATGCCTAATTAAGTCGTCAAGACACACGCCCAGGGCGAATTGATTCGAACCCACTATAAGCTCCCCAGCAGGATTTACGGGCAAGTTCACTGGAAAAATACGAAAGAAACGAGGTTAGAAGGTAGTCAAAAAAACAGAAGCATTGGAAAGGTCATCTGAGCCTATGCGGCTCGGCTCGTTACAGCTTTATGCGGCTCAGCATTAGATACGTATATACGGTTCAGTGCATCATAGCCTCATGCGGCTCCGAGTTAGCCGAGTTCATACAATTGAAGTCCGAACGAACTTATAGATCCATGCGGTTCAAGTTAAGCACGCCTACAGAGTCAGATTCATGCGAGATGACGTGAGCAGACGAATTTCTGCAGTTCAAAAAAAGTGAGCAACGATTATGCGGCCCAAATCAAAAACACGTATGCAAACTCAGATCGAGTATAACAAGTTCATGCGGCCCCATAAGACGAAGGGCTCATACAGTCCCATCGATAAAGCCCCGTATACGTGGCTTGTGCATAAAGTATGCAGCAGAGCCATGGCGACAGTTAGGGTTTTCAGACGATCTCTTACCAGCGATAGACGGGTGGACATCGGGATGGATGGAGTGCGCAATGATCGGCGAAGGGGCGACCACGTTCGCCGCCGCAGTCGCCGTAGAAGCAACTGCTTTACCCTTAGCGGCCTTCGATGCTGCAGCTTTCTTGGGAGCCATTATCGATTGTTAAAGGAAGAAGACGAAGAGCAAAGACGGCAAATAGAGAATCAGAGCAAAGAGAGAAGGTAAAGAAAAGCCCCAAGAGGCTAAAAGACTCCTATTTATAGGCAAAAGAGACCCACGAAACGAACAAACGTCTCGGAGTACGCCTCGGATTATGCGCCGCCACCAAAGAATAAAGGCAAAACGCTTCGGTCAAGGCAAAACCGACTCTTGGGATCCTCCCCCAAAAGGTGGCGTTAAATCAAATCAAAGGTACTTAATGAAGATTTACACACGTGTTCAGGACACGTGGCAACAAGTTTATGCGGCCAGATGAATTTATGCGGCTAAGGCACTTATACGGCTAGGAAGCTCAAGCAGACAGAAAAATCCTATGCGACATGAACGGGGCCATGCTTCTTGTTCAAAGTATTCCAATTTTTACAAATTGAAAACTTTGAAGGGGGTCCTGTAGAAGCATGGAAAATATTAGAATAATGATCCATGCGGCTCTGAGTAAGAAGCTTATGCGGCTCGCACAGGAGCGGCCCTATGCGGTTCAAAGAAGACTCTCAATCGCCTGCTGCTCGGGAGAGTATGCGGTTCAGCAAGGCATATGCGGCTCAATGGACGCCAGGTGCGATCCTTTCCTACAGCTGGTCGTTTGAGTAGTGGCCTCATTTATTGCTCCAGCACGATTCACTGTGGCGGCCCTGACATAAAGTTTCATAATGGCTTTCCCATAATGACTGACTCCTCGGAAAAAGAAGAAAATCTCTGACCAAATCCGTCAGAAGTCCCAGATTGCCACGTGGCAATCAGTCATATGCGGCTCCCTGAGAACCCGTTCCATGCGGTTCGATACAACGCTAGCTCATGCGGCTCCCTGGGAACACATTTCCTGCGGCCCAATACAACGCCAGCTCATGCGGCTCACAAAGATTACGCATATGCAGCTCGATGAAGCATCGTCCTATGCGGCTTACAAAGAGTATCTCTCTGCGGTTCGAAGATCGTCAATCCTAAGCGGCTCTGACAGGACTCACAATTAAGACACGTGGCATGGAATCAATAAGAGATTTAACCGAATCTCAACAAATATATTTGACATCATCGTCATAATTACTGAGATCAGGACATATCATTTATCATCAAGCTAATGGGACACGTGGCGAGCAATCAGACATTGGCATAATCAATCACAAGGATTTAAAGCAGCTAGCATTAATTGCTCATGAGATACGATGCTATCCGCATTAATGGTCGAGATTCACTATAATCAGGATCAAGGGTTCAGATAGAATGAAGGAGCGCCGACATTCTAAACAGATAATCATTAGCAAACCCTAATGATCACCCCCACTCTTATAAATAGCCAGTATTATTCCCTTGTAAAAAAAGGTTGGCAACAAAAGAATAAAAAAATAAGAAGAGAGAGATCTACACAGAGAGAGCTCCCCCTTTTTCTTGATAATCACAGAGAGAGAGAAGCCAGGGGAGCAATCCGAGAAGAGCATTTCTTCATCAACGTCGAGCAGATCTTCCCCGAGCCAAGGCTGCATACTGATCGTCCAAGGAGTAAGGCAGAGCGGTCGTCGCTTTCCCGAGCCTTTATCGTCACCCCCCCAGAATCAAAAATAAATAATCGTACTTAGTCTGCTGTACCTAGGTTTTCGTTCTTATGCTTTCTTTGTACGAGCGAGTTTGTATTGTGAGTCTAAGTTCAGTCCTCCGATAATTGTTCTGTTCTTTTACAATCAATGGCAAACAGCACCCAGTACGCATTGTAGCGCTGCTGGAGGCCGGGACTTAGTGGTCTCAGGTACGATTGGTTTCCAGTACGCATCGTAGTGCTACTGGAGGCCGAGACTTAGTGTTCTCGGCTATCGATTTGTTTCCAGTACACATCGTAGTGCTGCTGGTAGCTGAGACTTAGTGTTCTTAGCCGCGATTCTGTAATTCTGCGGCGGGTTGTGCCGAGTGGTTTTAGCACCAATTCGTAGGGTGCTCCCATCCAGATTACAAAGGAGACTCTGCCGAATTTTTCCAGAATTTCCAGTTAGGAATTTGGTTCGAAGGATTAGGCAGAACCATTCCTTTGGTTTGTTGGGCTGGATTCATGCATATTCATCTTGGTATAGTGTTCCTGATCCCATTGCCTGCTAGGTAGACTCCCGACTAGATTATTCACCTAGCGTCTTGACATGTCTTGTCCGCCGAATTGTGTAAGGAGAGCGGTTCTACTCGGGTGAAGGTCTGCAACCCTGGTCCTTGTTTGGTTTAAGGGTTGTGGATCTGATCCATAGTGGTTCACGCAATCCTTGCCTTTTCGACGGTATCACTCATTGGACTCTTAACCTGTGACCCTTCTTTTTAGATAGTGTTCTAGTTTAGTTGTTATTCCATTATCTGTCTTGTCCGCCGGATTGTGTAAGGAGAGCGGTTCTACTCGGGTGAAGATCTGCAACCCTGGTCCTTGTTTGGTTTAAGGGTTGTGGATCTGATCCAGAGTGGTTCACACAATCCTTGCCATCTTTCGACGGCGTTGATCAGTGTTGACCCATGTGTTGGGATTATGATCTTGTTCGAGGATTGACTATGAGGAGATATGATATTTAGATAGTGATTATGGTAGACTAAGTGGATTCTTAGATAGTGTTGCTAGTTCTTTGGTGATGTTCTAATTTGATCAGATATGTCTTTGAGGACTTTTTTGATTTGATACGGGTGCGAGTGTCTCGTGGAACGAGGAGAATATCGAGGGTATTATTATATGATTTTTTTACTCGACTTCCCAAACGCCCAAAACTGGGTACCTTTGTGTATTTCGGTAGTTGGCGAACATGGTTTGATTGCTATGTCTCGGTAATTGAGGGGGGCTTGTTTTCTAGTGGCTTGTGATCATCGACTTGGAGGATTCTTGTGAGTCAGAGGGCCTAGCATTGTTAGGGGATGAGCTTGGTATTTGGTGGTTGTCTTTATTGACGTGATATTAACTCCATCATGGAGTGGAGACACTTGCTAGATTGATCTGGTGGATGGACCGACTTGATGATTGGAGCTGTAGGCTCCCATATATGCTTGAGATGTTATTATAGTAGAGGTTCTGGTCTTGTACTTGACCTGATATCCATGCCACGATGTGGGCAGATGACTTCTTGTGACTAACAGATTTGGCCTTGTCCCAGACCTGACTACCTGTATCTGTGCTATAATTCTAGTTATCCTTTGAGGTACTGGCCCTGACCTTGTACTGCGGTGCCCTTTGTCTATTGGCACTTTGAGGTGCTACTTCCATGATTGTATGGCATTACGACGCCATCTTGATATTCTAGCTATATTATATGATTACCTGCACGGGTATCTAGTAGTTGGCCTATAGTCTTAGCGTGGTTAGGATTGCTTGCTTGTTTGTTGCATAACACTAAGGATGGATCACAACTGGGATTATAGGTGCCGAGGTTGATTCTTACTTAGCATTCTCGTACTGAGGTACGACATCTAGGAGGATGATCATGTGACCACGGCATGTGATTCTGGATAAATGTATGTTTAATCTAGGCAATTTAAACTGGTAGAAGCATTGGGGGGGAACAGAATCCCGAGATCGTGTATTACCAGCCTTATCCCAGATATTAGTCATGACCTGCAGGCTGGCCGCCACGGATATTGTTACCAATCGTTCTAGTAGATGGCAATATCCGGCTACTTATGTACTATACATTATATACATGGCATGCTCGGCACGGTAGCCTTACGAGGGACCGGTGGTGACATGCAAGCCCGGTGGCCTTACGAGGGATCGGTGCTCTTCTTACATGCTATACTTGGCCTCGCTAGCCCTGCTGGGACGGCATGATCTGAGGATTCCTATATTGCATTGTTGGGGTAACCCAACCTCCACATAGACAGCCGTAGCATTTGAGTGGCCGCTTATTTATATAATTGTATGGCTTGTTGCTTGCTAAGATGGCTGGCACGTAACGCTGTCCCGGTGCGGTAATTCATTCCCTTGTTCTTGTTTGATGTAGGGGTGAGTTACTGTTCCGATGACAGACTACGAGTCCCAGTTGGCAATGCAAGCATTAGTGGACGTTAGGATGACCGTGATGATTGTTGGTTACTTACGTTAGTAGTTGGATTGCTGTCTTATATTCTGTAATCGTGCGTTGGTACCGCACGATCCCTTACCTTATTTACTGCTTTTAGATGCTATTTCTGTCATATTTTATCCTGCTGGTTTTCTTCGCCCGTCCTTGAGCCTTCCTTTCTGGTACTTGCTGCGGTTGGCCTGACCAACCCTGGATATTCTCAGATTGCCTGAGACCGACCCTGTGGATCTTCCAGACTCGACTTGGAGGATGTGCTTCAGTTCCCGACCATGCTAGGAACTGTGGGAAGGTATACTAGTCTATATTATTATTCTGTATTGTAGATTTCTAATTTTTATATGAGTATTCCCTGCTTTCCATATGATTATCTCTCTTGATGTTGTTTCATTATGATTTGCCTGTGGACATGAGATCGGATTTAGGCCATAGATTGATTGTATGCTAGGATACCTAGCAAGACTTGACAGCCGTCATCGCCGTAAAGCGTATTCGTACCTTATATGGTGTAGCTGGCCTACGTCCGTCCCCGTATTTGGTACTGGGGCGTGATAAGAATGATACAATATGAGAAAATATTTCTCTCGATGACGTAAGATAGACAGATGGACATACGTGATATTGGATTTGAAAGAATTGATCATGTAACTAGTTCGAGAGATAATGATCGAAATTAATCTTAAATGTCGAAGAGATTGTGGTATATCCAGTTTGGATGACAGCATCAGTTACACGACTCGGAGTTCCTTGCAAAGGAAGATCGTCGGGTTATGTATCATCGATGGTATTGAGGCATATCAAGATCGATGTACGATAACATGGGGGTACTCTGATTCGAGAAATGATGATCGTGTAAAATATTATTATACAGATGGATGCTATACTTGGGATTTGATAGTGATGAATGATTGGATGACTTAATAAGATAAACTTGAAGTTTAAAGGAATGAATAGTACTCAGACTATACGAATCAAAAATATTGACGGATTTGATGATAAATGTATTGAGGATTGATATATTACTTAGATGAAAACAAAAGTGTCTTGATTGTTTCGATGATAACCATAATATTCAAATTCATGTATTGTGCGAGCGCAACTCCAGCCTCGCACATACGTCACGTCAGATTTGGGGCAATCATTCCATTGGAGAGCTGGCATGGTGATTCATGTCCAGCAGGGATGATCAAACTTGTGGAAGAATAGGGCGTGGCAATTGGATTATTTTGACTTGTGGTTTGATACGAAGGTGAATTTGAGTATTGTTTAAACTTGTGCGATATATAAGTTGAGGATTGAGTAGACCCAATATGCGTATCGAGAAGGAATTAGTCTATACTCAAAGCAAGAGTTACGTTCCGATGAGGACGATTATCCTGCGGGAGTGTTGGTATGGTGATTTCATGTCCAGCATGGATAACGTACTTGGAGGAGATAGGGACGTAACATATTGTTATGCTAGACGACCTTGTGATCGACTATGTAAATTATGTTAAACGACTTAGGAAATATGGTATGAGAATTATGGTTTAGTGACAAATCGTGTCGTGATGTACTTGACTTAGATAAGATGGATAGGTGGATTATATTAAAAATGTTCGAAGAGATAGACTACACAAATTGCTAGTTTGGACATACGATATTGATATGCGTAGGAATGGGTTGAGCAAAACTTACCGTAGGATGGCTTTGCTGAAAGACTCGGACCCTATGGACTGAACGTTACAAGTATGAATAGAAGAAATCCATGCTTGAAGTTTAGAAATCAGAGTGATACGAGCTTGTGTAGAAAGTCCCATACTATCAACTTTGGTTTGACCTTAGGATTAGGATTAGTGTTTGTATTATGTTTTAGAAACGGTGATTCCAATACTGACGTTGACTTTAGCCTGGAGAGATAGCCTAGCGGTTATGCAAGACGTCCCTATTTTGAGAGGTAGCATCGGTACGATTACTCTTGAGGATTGATAGAATTGCATAGTAGTATTGTTGGATAGAATGATTTGATTATGTGGAGACACCACTCACAAGGCTTGGCTAAAATGCATATATTTCAGGGACGCCTTGAATATGTGCACGATCCGACTCGAGTGGTAATGGCAAATTCTCTATCGCAAGGCTTGGTTGAAATGCATGTATTTTAGGGATGCACTAAATATGTGTATGATCCAACGAAGTGATACGTTGAATTCAAATGAGACTAAAGGAACAGGAAAGTATCGATGATCTTGAAATTGTTTGTTTCAAAGAAAATATTGATGGTTGTACGATCGTTGGAATCGAAATGAACTTGAATTTTGACTGAGCGCGTGGTTTGTCCTAGAACTAAGTTATCCGTGTGCGACAAGTATAAGTTATGCCAAGTTTGAGATATAGTTGTTCGAGGTAAAAAAATATATAAGGCACGAGCGTGGCTCTGATTGAAGGAACTCATAGGCAGAGTGTTTGCAAGAACCATTGGATATTGAATCAAGTGATAAGTCGATGAGTAGGTAGGTACTCAGTAAGTTTCGATGATAAAACTTTTTCTGAGTGGTGTATAATGTGTTAGGGTTATATACTAAAAGCATCACTTTTGTAGTAACCCTATTTCCTTAAATTTTGAATGAGAATCATATGGGCAAATGTTTGCATATTATATTTGTTGCAAGTGTTAATGCAAATGTCTGGTATTCTATATTGTAGATAATATGGTGTGTGTGTCACACATAAGATCTTATTATCAGTTTCCTATGGAGTATATAAATAGTTCACAACCTAGATTGACTTGAATAATCTATTGGAAAGGTTGTAGTGTAATCTGGTATCAGTCTATATTGACTATAGGTTTACACTAGTACACTTTGTATGTATTAAATAGGACCACTTGAAGTTGTTTTCTTTTTACTGACTACATAAGTGAACAAACACCTATGTTATTATGGATGCTTGTGATCTTAATCAGGATATAGTAACAGACATGTATATGCAGTATGCATTACTTTGACTCATGAAAGAGTGAGATTCATTATAGGTCAACAACCTCTATGAATTGGGTAATAACATTGTATGTATGATGGGTTGTTGATTATAAATGGAATCCATGTCCCGATACATCGGGTTGATGATGTACCCTTAAGGAGCTCATAAGGATTGTCAAGTAAACCCTGTAGGTGGATTATATCTGATATGACAAATAAAGTTGAGTGGTACTACTTAGGGATAAAAGATGTCGAATCAATATAGTTGTTAGTAACTTAATTTGATCGACGGACATTCGATATCTTAACATGGGAAGCCAAACGAGCATATAATAAAAGGAACCCACAAACATAATTTGGAATTAGGGAAGTAGTACAATAATAGCTCATTAGTGGACCGAGCTATTGTTAATGGGTATGGATTGAGTGGTCGGGCTGAACACGGGATATCCAGATCCGTTAAGAGGTCTAATCCTAATTTCTCCTCATGGACCCTGTCATAGCCTATATATATCAACTATTCTCTGCCGCCAAATTACTGATCAGAAATCTGAAGCTTTCTCTAAATTCGTGATTCACGTAAGTGTCTGCCATGAAATAAAAAGAACAGAACAATTATCGGAGGACCGGACTTTTACTTCACGTTACAGACTCGCTTGTACAAAGAAAGCCTAGGGACGAAAACCTAGGTACGGCAGTCTAAGTACAATTGTTTATTTTTGATTCTGGGGGGTGTCGATAGAGGCTCGGGAAAGCGACGGCCGCTCTACCTTACTCCTTGGACGATCGGTATGCTTGGCTCGTGGAAGATCTGCTTGGCGTGGACGAAGAAATGCCTTTTGCTCTCCTCGTGTTGCTCTCCTGGCTTCTCTCTCTCTGTGGTTATCGAAAAGGGGGGAACTCTCTCTGTATATTGTCTCTCTTTTTTTTTATTCTTTTGTTGTCGGGGGTCTGTGTAAAGAAATGATGCTGGCTATTTATAGAGTGGGGGGTGATCATTAGGGTTTGCTAATGATCATTTGTTTGGAATGTTGGCGCTCCTTCAATCTATCTGAACCCTTGATCCTGATTACAATGAATCTAGGCCATTAATGCAGATACACCGAATCTTGTGAGCAATTAATGTTAACTGCTTTAAATCTTCATGATTGATTATACAATGTCCGATTGCTAGCCACGTGTCCCATTGGCTTGATGATAAATGATATGCCCTGATCTCAGTAATTATGATGATGATGTCAAATATATTTGTTGGGATTCGGTTAAATCCTTGATTGATCCGATGCCACGTGTTTTAATTGTGGGTCCTGCCAGAGCCGCATGGGATAGGCAAGACTTGAACCAGGGAGATAATCTTCATGAGCCGCATGGGACAGTCTTTATTGAGCCGCAGGGGATGAACTCTCAATGAGCCGCATGTGCATAATCTCTACGAGCCGTATAAGCTAGCGTTGTATTGAGCCGCAGGGACTGGGTTCTCGGTGGGCCGTATATGGCTGATTTCTGCTGGCCATATAGGGTGACTTCTTAGTGAGCCGCATGAAGCTGCCCATTTAAGCCGCATGAGACGTGCCACGTGGCAATCTAGGACTTCTGTCGGATCGGGTCAGAGATTTTCTTCTTTTCCCGAAGAGTCTGTCATTATGGCAGAACCATTATGACGCTTTATGTAGAGCCGTCACGGTCGTCGAGTCGTGTCAGGGCATTAAATGAGGCCACTACTCAAATGGCCAGCTGTAGGGAAGGATCCCAAGGGGGGATGTGGCGTCGATCGGGCCGCATATTCCGCTAAATCGCATACACTCCCGAGCCGCATGAGACTGAGAGTCTTCTTTGAATCGCGTAAGGCAGCTCCTGTATGAGCCGCATGGGCTTCTTCCCAGAGCCGCATGGACCATTACTCTGATATTTTCATGCTTCTACGGACCCCCTTCAAAGTTTTCAATTTGCAAAATTGAAACACTTTGAATAAGAAGCATGGCCCCGTTCACCGCATAAGTGTCTCAGCCGCATAGACTCATCTGGCCGCATAGGCTCTTTGCCACGTGTCTTGACTACGTGTGCAAATCTTCATTAAATGCTCTTGATTCGTTTTGAATTAACGCCGTCTTTTGGGGAGGATCCCAAGGGTCGGTTTTGCCTTGACCGAAGCATTTTTGCCTTTATCTTTTGAGGTGGCACATAATCCGAGGCGTAATCCGAGACGTTTGTTTTTATGGGTCTCTTTGCCTATAAATAAGAGTCTTTTAGTCTCTTGGGGGTTTCTTTACCTTCTCTCTTTGCTCGAATTCCCTGTTGCCGCCTTTGCTTCGTCTTCTTCCTTCAACGATCGACAATGGCTCCCAAGAAGGCTGCTGCGTCGAAGGCCGCAAAGGGTAAGGCGGTTGCTTCTACGACGACTGCAGCGACGAACGTGGTACTCCTCCGTCGGCTGCTGTGCGTTCTATCCATCCGACGTTCACCCGCCTATGCTGGTAAGGGTCGTCTGAAAACCCTAACTGTTGCCATGGCTCTGCTGCATACTTTATGCACAAGCCGCATGTACGGGGCTTATCGATGTGACCGCATAAGCCCTTCGCCCCATGGGGCCGTATGAGCTTGTTATACTCGATCTGAGCCGCATATGTGTTTTCGATTTGGGCCGCATAAGCGTTGCTCACTTTTTGAACCGCATAAACTCGCTTGCTTGCATCGCATCCGCTCGCATGAGTCTGGCTTCGTAGCGTGCTAACCTGAACCGCATGGGTCTATAAGCTCGTCTGAATTTGAGTTGTATGGACTCGGCTAACTCGGAGCCGCATGAGGCTATGATGCACCGAACCGCATGGACGTATCTAATGCTGAGCCGCATGAGGCTGTGACGACCCGAGCCGCATAGACTCAGATGATCTTTCCAATGCTTCTATTTTTTGACTATCTTCTAACCTCGTTTCTTTCGTCTTTCTCCAGTGAATCTGCCCGTAAATCCTGCTGGGGAGCTTATAGTGGGTTCGAATCAATTCGCCCTGGGCGTGCGTCTTGACGACTTAATTAAGCATGTGTTGAATCAATTCCCTACTGATGAGCCTTGGAGAGGTTGAAGGCCATTGAGAATCAGACCCTCCATTACCTCCGTTCCATGATGAATACTGGGAAGCTGGATGGAAAATACCTGAAGCCTTTGTTCCTTTTTGGTGATGCTTTAATCATCAAAATCCCCGAGTTTTAGAGATTTCCGAGAACTGGGATTTTTCTTTGGATGGGGTGGCAATCCATATTCTCTCATGGAACGTCATTATCCTTTGTCATGGTTCAATATGGTGTTGCTGGACAGGAAGATGGTGTGTAACTTAACTCCCACTCAATCAGGGATGTTGATGGGTAACATCCATTATAATCCGAATATGCGGTCAGCGTACGGGTAAGGATTCCGTCCTCCGGTACATGATGGGTCTGGCCCCGGGCTCTTTCATGAATGTATACGGTCCCAACTTCACACTTACTCAAGCTGATACTTTCCTGAATCGGCTTGTTCGTAAGAAGTCTTATCCCGTTGGTAGGCTGGCACTGCCGAACTGGATAAACCCCACCTCTATTTGGGCCCAGTTGACTACTTGGGTTTTGCAGACCTACGGAGCATTCTTGCGGGAGGTGGGACTTTACCAGGCCATTCGGGGCACTTGTCATGGGCTTCCTATCAATAAGCCACTGTTTGTAGCGCTTTTGGAGATGTATAGCCAGCGAACGGGGACGTTCTTTGCACCAGGAGGGGAGTTGGGGCTTGCTCTTCATGAAATGTATACTGTCTCCAAACTTCCCTGGGGGAATGAGCCTTTCGAGGTGTATACCCCGTCGAATGAGGAGTTCGAGGACTTGGACAGACAACTCCAGGTTCCGTTGCGGTGTATCGGGAGTTGTTGTGCCATCATAGTGCTTGTCATCAAATGGCTATAAAAACGACGGATAGCTCCGAGGGGACCGCTCCCCACACCACATCCTGGATTAATTATCTTTTTAGAGTTGATCCTTCTGGCAAAGTTGCTCCTCGAGCCCCTCGAACGCATGGAGAGGTAAGGGATCTGATGTCAAGTGTTAAGAAGTCGCGATCCAAGAGCGACATATTCGGGAGTCAAGCTGACTCTCTTAGCTATTTTCACTACGGGACCATACAGATGTCGGAGAAGGCGCTTCTGGCTGGATTTTTAATGATATGGCTACGAAACTGCGTAGTCTCGGGAGGAGCGGGTTTTATCGAGAGGATTGGTCGTCATTTCATCCTCCCTGCCGTTAAACTAGTATTCAGAGTTAGACTGGCCCTCCTTCCTGCTATGGTGTGCAGCATACACCATGGTCTTCGAACATTCTCGTCCAAGGTTATTGCTCGCAAGAAGACTTTGGATTTTGAGCGCGTAGAACTGCCTTTCCACTATTTGATGGGGTGGTTGGCAATGCATTACAGGTCTTTGATGGGACCCGGGATAGTGGAAGATGCTACAGATAAAGACGCTTTCCTTTCAAATGCCATCGTCGGTCTTGGGAATACAACACTATGCCAGCTTGTCGGAGGGCGCTGGCGAGGGTGGATGGGTGTGACTTTTTTGTGTCTGTTCCTCCTTTTTCTGATGAGGAAGTGAGGAAGGTACATCTTGACGGTACCGGGCCTTCTCATTTTCTAGCTCCGGATATGCTTGTTTGGTTGCGCAATATCCGCCCCGCGCATCTGGTTTATCGCAACCGGGATAATGTGTACTTGGAGCCTTACCTACCTAGTAGGTTTTCCCGCCAATTTGGTTATAGCCAGTTGTTCCTTGATTGTCCCAACCCTTGTTTGGGTTTTGAAGGCAGCATTCTTGACGGCGTCCGAGCGTGGAATTATTATGACGCTTATCATACTCGGGCCAGCTTCTCGGTTCCCGATGCTAAGGCACCGAAGGAAATTTTGTACGTGGCTGCTTTGTATCATGTTATGGCGAACAAGCCTTCTGTTAACTTCGATCCGAGTACCAGTTTCATCGTAGGTACCGGTTTAGAGGAGAAGCCCAAGGGGGCTAAGGCTAGAAAGCAACTGGCACTTCAGATTCCCCTCCCTGAATCAGAACCTTCCGAGTCGGCTGAGGAGGAGGATGATAATGATAGCGAAGGCTCCCTCTCTGGCGGGGGTGAAGAAGTAGCGGATCAACCGCTTTCCCCCACCCGATGAACCGGCGGAAGATCCATCGCTTACTACACAAGAGGGAGTAGTGAGAGAAGAACAACCTTCAGCTGTGTCTGGTCCCTCGCGTAACGGGTCAGATACGAGTCTTTTGACAGTAGAGCGACCTTTTCCGTGAAGAGAGCTACTGTTAGGTCTCGTGGATTACTTATCACCGAGAAGGGTGAAGGTACAGACGCTACTCCGGGGGTAAGATCAAGTTGTAGCCATCTCTTTGTTGTAGTTTTCTTTTCTCTCAGAGATATGACTTAATCACTTTTCTTTGTAGGTGCCCGATAAACCGTCCTCTCCTGAATCGTCTACCATCCCTGAAGTTGCTCCGGCCCTTGCTGCTTTGATTAGCGAACATGTGTGCCATGGTCCTTTCTGCGGGGGCTCTTTCAGCGGCGGCTGACAGCTCCTAGTTTGCTGAGGTCTCGACCCGGGGTGACGAAGGTTTCCTTGGGCTCGTCTCCGAGACCGCTGAACTTCAGCAAGGCGACGCCGATCTCGGTGCACCCTCTCCCGAGGATGCAAGGGCGGAAGAGGCTATTATACCTGACTCGGAGGTTGTTGGTGAAGGGGCTGCGGTGGCTGCAGGCGAACCTCGGCCTTCACACTCCTCCGCTGGTAAGATAAGCCAGATATTGACTAGTGAGGGGGCTTATTTGCTCTATCAACATATTCTCCGGGTCAAATCGATTCATGGTTGCCTTGGCCCTGCAGGTGCTGACCCTTTACTTCCTACCGTGGATGTTCTTGGGGAAGGCTCGGCCTGTCGTGATATGGGAGAAAGGAGCGTTCCCTCTTCTTTGCCGTCCCATGTCGAGGGGCCTCCTGCCAGCTCCAGGCTGACGGGAATAGGGTTGGCGATGGTCTTCTGCCTCATCCTTCGCAGATTATACGGCTCCGGAGACTGACCTCTCGACCCTGCCGAGTATTCAAATTTTGCAGGCTGCCGAAGAGGAGTTGGCCGCTGTTCAAGCGTCCTTCCGTGCGGAGCTGGTTTCTCTTGTGGCAGGAGCGGCGGATTCTGTTGCATCTTCTTCGGTGCTGCCAGCCACACTCCCGTTGATACCGGCATCCACGGAGACTCTGGACGAGGTGACGCAGGACGTGGTCGACAGCTTCTATCGTCATTTAAAAAGGGGCGTAGACGCTGCCATGGAGCGGGGGACCCCATTTTCTCTATCTCTCCAGTGTGCCCGGGGTCAGATTGTAAACTTGAAGTCCCTTCCTGGTGGGGTGGGATTGGCTGCACTGTTGGAACCTAAGCTGACAGAAGCTGATCAGCTTGTGACCCAACTACTGGCGATATGATAGGCGGGCTTGCCTGCTGCGATCGAACGGGAGCGGGGCTTCCTTCTTGCTGCTCGGGATAGGATTAAGCTAGCCCAAGATACGGCTGGGCCAGTTGTACGGGGAGACCTTGATAAGTTCTCTGCTTTGTATGACTAGCTGGGTCGTAGGAGTCAGGCTTGTCGTGCTCGGGAAGAGTCTGCTTCTCGTGGAATCGCTGACACGAAGGAGCGTATTCTTGGACTTCAGCGGGAATTAGCCTTCTTAGAGTCAGAGTTGGAGACTGCTCAGGCGGAGCAGGCGTCAATCGTTCGGGAGGCCGAGAAGTTTTTCTGATCTTCTGATAACATGGAGCGGGCCTTTAAGAAATTTGAGGATAACTGGCAGGCTCACGCTCACCTGGAGGACGAGGCGGTGCTGACCCACGAGGCGGAGCGTCGAGCCTCCCAGAGGTTCGAGCGGTCGGTTGTTTTGCTGACGGGCCATCTCAGGGTGTTATGTGCCCCAGAGCAGTGATCAGCTGTCTGTTTTCTTTGCTTTCTCTCTTCTCTTTTTTTGTAAGGGATGTGATCCCAAATGAAGTAGTACGTTGAATTTTGAATAAATGAGCATGTTTCAACTTATCATCTCTTTCTTGTACTTGTGGCGTCTGTGAAATTGGACTTGCTGGGGATTATTTGTGGACCTGTTATCCTAGGCGTACCTTGGTTTTAGGTACGGATAACAAGTTGGACAGGATGTCTGGAACAGCCGTGGCGAAGTAGTCATGGATGTTCTCGGTGCTAGGAAAAACGAATGCCGTAGAGCAGCTGGGCTCCCGGGGCATGGTGGGGTGGTGGATTTATGCTAAGAAGCTTAGCAAAGGAATATTTGTGGACCTATTATCCTTGGCGTACCCTGGTTCGGGATACAGATAATAGGGCGAAAGAAAAACCAACATATTTGCTCAGAGGTTATGAGGACATGGCAAGCATGAGGATTTTACCGTGGAATCTTCCTGCTCAGAGGTAATGAGGACATGGCAGGGGAGGTTTTACGGAAGATATTCGTGGTCAACAGCGGACATTTGTGGACCTATTATCCTTGTCGTACTCCGGTTGTGGGTACAGATAATAGGTCGAAAGGAGACCGACATACTTGCTCAGAGGTAATGTGGACATGGCAAGCATGAAGGTTTCTTCGACGGAGCCTTCCCACTCAGAGGTAATGATGACATGGCAGGAGTGGGCTCAATGAAGAGGGGGTACATAGAACGACTCAGAGGTAGGAGAACGTGGAAGTTCTATGTGAGGGGGCGGTTTGTTTTTGGTGGAAGTGAAAACGACTCAGAGGTAATGAGGATATGGCCATTTTTTCGGAAATTTGTGGATCGATTACCCTTTTTTTGTGCACTGGGAGCACGGGTAGTGGATCATGAAGGAGGATCTCTTCCAGGAAGAAAGTTCAGAGGTATAATCGTACGTGACTTACTATCTGAAAGAGTGACCGGAATGTGAGTTCAGAGGCACCATCGGGTACATAACTCGGTAATTTAAAATATTAAGAAAGTGGGAGTCCAGCGGCACCAGCGGGTACATGACTCGATAATCTAAAGGGAATGTGGGGGTGAGTTCAGGGGCACCAGCCGGCATATGACTCGATAATCTGAAATGTTGTAGGTGTGAGTTCAGTGGTACCAGCGGGTACATGACTCAATGATCTTGTAGCGAATGTCGTTTAGACATAATATTTCTTCAGGAACTTGCTATTGACGGGCAGCATGAGCAAGTCTCCGTTTTGCTTTGCGAGGCGGTAAGCACCGTTGGAGAATACCATCTTAATGATAAATGGGCCCTCCCACTTTGGCTGGAATTTGTCGGCGGTCTTGTGAGTCATGACCATTGGCCTCCGGACTGCCAAAACAAGATCGCCTACCTGGAATGTTCTAATTTTGACCTTCTTGTTGAAGGCTCCTGAGATGCGTGCTTGGTACAGCTCGATCCTTTGCTGAGCTAGGAGGCGCTTTTCATCTAAGGCCTCTAACTCTTGCAGGCGACGTTGGTAGTTGTCGTCTGTCGTTAATTGATGTGTGAGGGCGACACGTAGTGAGGGGATCTGGGTCTCCAAGGTGAGGACTGCCTCACTCCCGTATACCATGGAGAATGGTGTATTTTCGGTGGCTGTTCGGACCGTGGTGCGATAAGCCCATAAGTACTCGTCGAGCTTCTCGTTCCAGTCACGTTTGTTGGAGGAGACAAACTTCTTGAGAAGTTTGATAATTGTTTTATTGAACGCCTCTGCCAACCCATTTGCTGCCGGGTTGTACGGCGTCGAGGCGATATTCTGAATACGGTGTTTAACGCAAAACCGATAGAATGCGTGGCTTGCAAACTACGGCCCATTATCATGGATGATCCTTCGGGGCAGTCCAAAGCGGTAGATGACGTGATGCTTAAGGAAGCTGATCATGTTTGAAGTCTTAACTTCTGTAAGTGGGACAGCTTCCGCCCATTTGGAGAAGTAATCCGTGATCGCAAGTATGAAGCGATGTCCTCGGGAGGAAGGTGGGGTGATTGGACCAATGATGTCCATTCCCCATGCTTCGAATGGCCAGGACGCCACCGTCGGATGTAAAAATTCGGATGATTGGTGGATGAAGTCCGCGTGGACTTGGCAAGCTTTGTACTTTCTTGCATAATCTATCGCGTCTGCCACCATCGTGGGCCAGTAGTAGCCCATTCGGCGAAGGCGATCTTGTAGTTTTGGGCCGGGCTGATGGGCCCCGCAGACACCGTTATGAGCTTCTCGTACGGTTTCTTTGGCTTCTGCGTTCGACAGGCACCGGAGTAATAATCCGTCATAGGAGCGGCGATACAGCATCTTCGTCTCTGTATCGTAGAAGAATCTGAGAGAACGCCGTCTGACAGAAATGGCTTCCTTTGGGTTCTGTGGAAGGATGTCATAGACGATGAAGTCGACGAATGGCTGTCTCCAGTCTGGTGCTTCGTCGACCGTCTGGGCGGAATAACTCGCCACGAATTGAACATTGTTCTTGGGGCAGACCAGTTCATGGCCTATCACGTCAACCGAATGATGAGCTTGGTTTGGCACTGCTAAAGAAGCGGCAAGGCCTGCTAGAGCATCGGCTTCGATATTTTGGAGTCTGGGGACATGCTCGATGAAGAATCCTTCAAACGATGAGATAATGTTGATCGCAATTTGATGGTAGGGGATCATGTCTTCATGGCGGACCTCGTATGAGCCCCGGATCTGATTGACGATTAGTTGGGAGTCACCGTACGCTTCAAGGTATTCTACCCCCAGCTCTCTTGCCAGTTGGAGACCAATGACCAGAGCGTTATACTCGGCCACATTGTTAGAGCAGGGTTCTGTGAGGGAGTAGGCGCGATTGATCACCAGCCCAGTAGGAGAAATCAATACCACTCCGACCCCAACGACAATATTTCCCTTGGGTCCGGTTCTTGAAGCGCCATCGAAGAACATCCGCCATATGTTATCGTGGGTGGCTGTATTCGAATCGGCGACCTCATCTGGGATCTCTTCATATATTCTGGATGACTCCGATCCTGGGTGGGCTGCCAAGAAGTCTGCCAGGGCTTGATCCTTGACAGCCTTCTGCGGGACAAAGATCATATGATAGGGGGACAGCAATATTGCCCATGTAGCGAGGCGAGAGCTGAGTGCCCCTGGTTTAGTTATGAGGACTCTGAGAGGGTTGACTCGGAAGATCACATGTATGGTTTGCCCTGTGACGTAGTGCCGCGTCTTTTGAATGGCGAACACCAGGGCGAGGCATTCCTTCTCCACAGTGGTGTATCGGTGTTCTGGCCCAATCATCATTCGACTGAGGTAATATATAGCTTGCTCATGGCCTGCATCGTTGTTTTGTGCCAACAAAGCACCAAGGGAGTGTTCTATTGCCCGTACGTAGAGCAGGAATGGTTTTCCAGGAACCGGGGCTACCAAAACTGGAGGATTTGATAAGTATTCTTTGATGCTGTCGAAAGTACGCTGGCATTCTTCGTCCCATACGAATGAGACTCCTTTCTTCATGAGGTACGTGAATGGTCGACATCGCCCGGAGAGGTTGGAAATGAACCTTCTGATGTAACCTAGCCTTCCTTGGAGGCCTCTAAGTTCGCGGAGATTTCTCGGGGGAGCCATCTCCATGATCGCCTTTGTTTTCTCGGGATCTACATGGATACCCTTGGCAGTGATGATGAAGCCTAAGAACTTCCCGCTGGATACGCCCAGAAAGGACTTCGTGGGGTTCATCTTCAAATTATGCGTTCGCATTAGATCGAATACCGTCTTTAGATCCTGCAGATGGTCTCCCTTGCTACGGCTTTTAACGGCTACATCGTCTACGTAGCACTCCACCGTCTTGCGTAAGTGGTCTCTAAAGATGATGCTCATGGCTCTTTGGTATGTGGCGCCAGCATTCTTTAAGCCGAGAGGCATGACTGTGTAGCAGTACGTGCCGATCGGTGTTCGGAATGATATATGCTTTTCATCGTCAGGAGACATTTTGATTTGGTTGTACCGTGAGAAGCCATCCATGAATGACATGCGTTCGAAGCCACAAGTATTGACGATCATGATATCTGTGATAGGAAGGGGGAATTCATCTTTGGGGCACGCCTCGTTCAGGTTGCGGAAGTCGATGCAGATTCGAATCTTCCCATTCTTCTTGAGGACGGGTACTATATTGGCGACCCAGTCTGGATGTTGCTCTTCACGAATGAAGCCGCTGGCTATCAGTTTGTTGACCTCGGCTTCGATCGCGTCCATGATGCCCGGACGGAAGCGTCGCTGTTGCTGCTTGACTGGCTTTGCATCCGGCCGTATGTTGAGTTTGTGGAGAGCGATGTCAGGATTTAACCCTGGCATGTCTTCATAGCTCCAGGCGAACACATCAATATACTCTCTGACAAGTTCTAACAGCGACTCCCGTTCTTCGTCAGTTAGGCTTTTACTGATGAAAATCGGTTTTGAAGAAGATTTGCTACCGAGATCCACTTGTATGACCTCATCTTCAGTAGGAGGTTCTCTCAGTTCGAACCATTTTTCCCATTGTGCGTCCAATTGTTGGGCCCATGGCTCAAGCTTGAGGATTTCGGGGATGTCTTCGTCTTCCTTGTAAGCGAAGGCGAATGCCATGTTGACTGACATGACTTGTCTGAATACATCTCCGATGCTGGTATCTGAGTCGGAAGTTGGTGATCCGGTTGAATGTGACTGCCAGTCGCATTCTTCGTCTGAACTTTCAGGGGTCGTAGTAGGCGTTACATACCCTAACCCGCATCGAGTTTTGTTATAGTAGTTTCGTGGTTTGTCCGCCGGGGCTGGCGACTTCAAAGGTAATCGTCGCCCGGTGCCGTAGTTCAATTCTGGCATCGTCTCTAGATCATACCCCTGTTTCTGCATGAGATATTTGGATTGAGGGCTATAGAGATACAGAGGCAGTCTCCCAGCATCTGACTCGAGGTCGACTTCTTCTATGGCGAGGGGATGCGGGTTGTTCGTCCGGCCGAAGATGATCGGATGGTCTCCTCCCTCGAATATTCGGTAAGCGTCTTCTACTGGAGTAAGCTGGATCGCGGTGTACACATTTGTCACCTGTGTGTGTAGGTGAGCGCCTATACCGTGTTCTATAGCATACATTGTACATAGCTTATTGAGCTCGGTGTAGTTCAAAGATAACCCTTTATTGATGAAGTAAGGTATCTTTTCTAGGGAGATTACATCATCAGCGGAGGGGACATCAGTGTGGGTGGCCACATACTTGGCTAGCTCTGGTTCCTCTTCGGCTACCTCCTGTGTGAACGAAGATTGAGAGGACGACCTGGGAAGCTTGATTGTCAGTGGTTCGGTTGATGGAGCAGAGAGTGGAGTTGTTGGCAGACTAGCAACCCCCAGTTTGGCATTTGATATGGGGAGAGGAGTGGCTGGTTCGCTAGAAGTGTCAGACCTCGCATCGGGGTGACGACCCTTCCTGGGAAGGCGTATCGTCATGGGCCTATCCGAGGGGTTGAGCTTCCTTGCTTGTGGTTGTAGAAACATGGAAAATATCAGAATAATGGTCCATGCGGCTCTGGATACGAAGCCTATGCGGCTCATATGGGGGCTGTCTTATACAGTTCAAAGGAAAACTCTCTGTCTCATACGGCTCGAGAGTGTATGCGGTTCAGCTGGAATATACGGCTCGATCCATGCCACGTGTCCCCCTGAGATCCTTCCCTACAGCTGGCCCTTTGAATAATGGCCTCATTTAATGCTCTGACACGATTTCACGACTGTGGCGGCTCTAGCATAAAGTGTCATAATGGCTCTGCCATAATGACATACGCTTCGGAAAAAGAAGAAGATCTCTGACCCAATTCGTCAGAAATCCTAGGTTGCCACGTGGCAAATCTCATGCGGCTTAAAGAGAGAACAGCTTCATGTGGCTCACTGAGAAGTCACCCTATATGACTAGCAGAAATCAACCATGTGCGGCCCACTGAGAGCTCAGCCCCTGCGGCTCAATACAACGCTAGCTCATGCGGCTCGCAAAGACTATGCATATGCGGCTCATTGAGAGTTCGTTCCCCGCGGTTCGACGAAGCACTGTCCCAAGCGGCTCACGAAGATTATCTCCCTGCGGTTCAAGTCTTGCCTATCCCATGCGGCTCTGGCAGGACCCACAATTAAAACACGTGGCATCGGATTAATCGACGATTTAACCGAATCTCAACAAATATATCTGACATCATCATCATAATTACTGAGATCAAGGCATATCATTTATCATCAAGCCAATGGGACATGTGGCGAGCAATCGGGCATTGGTATATCAATCATGAAGATTTAAAGCAATCAATATTAATTGCTCACAAGATTCGGGGCTATCCTCATTAATGGCCGAGATTCATTGTAATCAGGAAGCAAGGGTTCAGATAGATTGAAGGATCGTCGACATTCCAAACAAATGATCATTAGCAAACCCTAATGATCATACCCCACTCTTATAAATAGCCAGCATCATTCTTTGCACAAGGGGCCGGCAACAAAAAGAATAAAAAAATATACAGAGTCAGAGAGAGAATACAGAGAGAGAGAGAGAGAAGCTAGGAGAGCAACAGAGGAGCAAAAAGAGCACTTCTTCGTCAACGCCAACCATCTTTTCACAAGGAGCCAAGGCTGCATACCGATCGTCCAAGGAGTAAGGCAGGGCTGCCGTCGCCTTCCCGAGCCTCTATCGTCACCCCCCAGAATCTAAAATAAACAATTGTACTTAGACTGCTGTACCTAGGTTTTCGTCCCTAGGCTTTCTTTGTACAAGCGAGTTTGTATTGTGAGTCTAAGTTCAGTCCTCCGATAATTGTTCTGCACTTTTATAATCAATGGCAAACACGATGGCGACTCTGCTGGGGACAAACTTCTCCACGGCTGAGGAGTTGGTGACGCAATCGGATGCAGCCAAACTTGGCTCCACATAACAGAAGATGGTCGTTCGCTTCGACCAACAGGCGTTCGAGGAGATGCTCTCTGAAGGCTGTGCTGGCCCGATCCAGAAGCGCACCCGCACCACGAAGGCTCGCAAAGAGTGGAGGCCAAAATCATTAGCTCCTCCTCAAGTCTTCGATGAGATACCCTCTGTTGCTCAAAAAGGTGAGAAGGACTCTCCTGCGGCCCCACTTTAAACCGTAGACAACACTGCTGTCCCCAAGTCCGACAGAAGAAAACACTATGATGCTGGACTTACAGGGGCAAAGAGGAACTCTACGCGATCCGAGTCGCAGAAGGGTATTAGCCACAGGAAGAAAGCCCATGTGGCTACATCCGCCAACCGCATGAAGAAAACTCATGCGGCCACATCTATCAGCCGCATGACTTATGCGGCTACAGTTGCCAACCACATGGATGAGACTCATACGGCTATCAAAGTCAATCGTTTACAGAAAACCCATGCGGCCACAGATGCCAACCGCATGCGGCCAGCCTACACGGTCGTGACTCCTAGCCGCACGAGAACTCAGTCGACGACAGAAGACAACCGCATGCAGACAGCCTGCACAGTTTCCAATCCCAGCCGTATAGCATCCGCTCCATGCTCCTCTCGATCAGTTTTCGACCGCCTCTCGTACGGTCCGAACCCTGATGATTCTCCAAACTCTGTGGTATTCAACTTGGATTCTTCTTATTATGCACCCACAGGTGCTAAGAAGAAGAAGTCCAGGGCAGCGCGGGCTCATCAAGCCCAGACAGCTGCCCCAACCTCTGACGATCGGGGTGTCCCGCTGATTATCACGCGGGCCTCTGATGGGAAGTTGTATTGAACCGCTCAAGTCCAGTCCCCAGCGGCAAACGGACAAAGTGGTTTCTCTGACCTACGTGAGGCTGTCCTCCACAAACACAAGGAAAGAGAAGGGGCCTCGACGTGCAAAGAGTCCTCACATGGACGTCACTGCACCCAGATCATCGTCAACTGCTGCTGCAACAACACGGCAGTGACGGAAGATCGGCCGTCTGTCTTCCAAAGATTACGGCATCCGAGCTCGGAAGACGAAGCACCTCCTATTGCCTCCTGCAATTCCGTACAGAAAGTCCCCGCCGAGGGGAAAGGAAAGAAGACAAGCATCTCCAGCCCAAAAATATCAACCACTACAGCCAAGAAATTGTTTGCTAAATGGTTGCCCTCCACCGGAGTATACCAACACACCCGTTCGAAGACAAAATCTGCTGCAATGGGCGATTCATCACCGATAAGGGTCGAGGGAGCTGGGGGTAGCACTCCTCCGAACATCTACAACAATTCGATGTTTCAAGGAGATAAGCCCGGAGAAACAACTCTCCCATCAGGTGCAATAGATGCTGATGTCCCCGAGGACATCCGTGACTTTCAAGATGAAGCAAGCTCCGAAGCTGGGGGTACTGTTCCTTCTGAATCCGAACCCGAAGAGAATATTCTCACCTACCCCGATGATTTCTCAATGCATGGGTACGACTCGGAGGGCGCACCCTCCACCGTCCCTTCCGTCACTCCTCACGTAAGGACGGTATTCATGACAGACAACAGTCAAGGTGGCTCCAATGATCGCCAACGCATCGACACTTTGGAGGCCATACTGCACGCCTTGGTCAAGTCTGTAGACGAGATCAAAGCGGCGCTTCCTACTCTGCAGGAAGTGACACCTGGCCAGACAAGTGCGGGTCCTCCAGTCAACGTAGATTCAAATTCGGCGGCACCGAACCCGGGCAATAATCCTTTCGAAGTAACGGCTCCGACTGCGACAGATGAGACCCCAGAAGTAAGGAGAGAAGTTCAAGAGCTCCGAGCCATGTTCCACGCCCGAGAAAACTCTCAAGACTTCAGAATTCGGCAACCATATCCTGCTGAATGGAGGGATGTTCCATTCCCACCAAGATATAAGCCGTTCAATATCAACCCCTATGATGGCAAGACCTCAGCAAGTCGGTATATCACTTACTTCGAGGTCACCACCGACCATTTGTCCCATGATGACGCTATCCTCACGCGGTTATTCATCGGGGCATTGGAAGGAGTCGCCTTCGACTGGTACCGCAACCTGCCAGACAATTGCATCTACTTCTTCGCTAGCATCAAACGCTTGTTCTTGGAGAGGTTCTACGAGGTAAGACAGGACGTCACAATGTCTACCCTCATGGACGTCATCCAAGAAGAGAAGGAGCTAACAAGGAACTACATCGAGCGGTTCCGCCAGACCGCCATGAAGCTGCCTTCCGAAAATCCGGATTCTTCTTTGATCGAAATCTGCCAAAAGAGACTGCTTCCAACGATCAGTCTCTGGATGGGCGAGAGTCAATTCAAAGATTGGAAGGCGTTCATCATCAGCGGCACAAGCGCTGAAAAACGACTGAAGAAGGCCCGCCAACTGGGGTTGCACATCTCAGAAGGAGAAAACAAGGGCAAGCATCTCAACAACGATAATGGGGGTAACCCCTCCAACAATCGGGACAACAAGAGAAAACAGGCTATGGTGGCCGACACGGCCCAAAAGCCCGAGCCACAGCCAGCAGACAAGCAATGGCCTCAGATCACTTACTCTTTCGAAGACGGCCACGTCAAGCCTATCTTAGACATGCTTATACAAGGAGGTAGAATTCAGCTTCCTCCACCAAGACGGGAGCCTCGGCCGACTGATTTGGAGAACCCGAAGTTCTGCCATTACCACCGTTATGTACACCACGCTACACATGACTGCTACCAACTAAAACGGTACATCCAAAGCCTCATCGATTCGAACGCTCTGGCCATCAACTTCGTAGAGGTAACCGTAGCAGCCAATATGGCGTCGGTACAATTCGGCAACTTCCCTCCAACGGAGACCCAAGACGGGGTAATTCCCGTCCCTCTCGCGACAATGGAGTTTACCAATCTTCCCCTGCCCCGAGAACAAGCTGCTGGTCTAGTACCTCTCACCACCTCAAGAGGAGAGGTCATGTGGGTCCATCCAGACTTGGTATCAGAAGTAACTCGGCCCGCACCATCTCCCACCAACAAAAAGAGCGGAAAAATCAAGACCTGCCGTATAGTTTCAACAGACAACGAGAAAGCTACAGCCGTCGTCACGCGGTCCGGAGCGCAATCCCAACCTGTGGTTGATAGTCCAGCTGAAAATCATCAACCCACTGCAACTGATGCTCTGGGACCGGCTCAGCCTTCGACGACCGACAAGCCTAGGCCGAAGGAGACTCGCTTCGACAAATCTCTCCGAAAGGACGCAGCCCAAGGGCTAGAGAGGCCCTACAACTTTGACATCTTAGCACAATTGGCTAACACTCCGGCCAAATTGTCATTATATGAACTCTTGAGGCTCTCCAAAGAAGTTCGTATTGCATTGAGCGAAGCACTCCAAAATGCCGATGCCTATCTCGCTCAATCTAACTTCACTGGGGAGGACTCAACCATGGATCTCCAAGATAGTGCCTGCACGGGAGCAATGCCCAACATCGTCTTCACTCCGCAGGACCTGTTCATCAAAACCAACCTACATGATCGCCCGCTATACTACACGGGATACATCGACGACGTAAAAGTGGATCTGATGCACATTGATCCTGGCTCTTCCATAAGCATCATCCCGAAAGGTCTGCTACATCATCTCCGTATTCCAATGCATCGCCTAACACCTGCAAGCACCGCCATCAGCGGTTTCAATTCGGACAGGAGCTACCCTATCGGGAAGATTCGTCTGAAGTGTCAGATTTGCGATCTCCAATCCGAGGTCACCTGCTACGTCATAGATGTAGACACTTCTTACAACATCCTCTTGGGGCGCCCATGGATACACGATTATATGATCGTGCCTTCTACGCTACACCAGTGCTTCAAATATGTCGACAAACACGGCTTCGTGAAGACAGAGTTTGCTGACATCGATCCCTTCAAAGGGGTCGAATCTTACTACTCGGACTCCTGTTTTTACGAAAAGTCAAAGAGGCACCTGGATGAAGGAGACGCACAAGCTCATACTGAGACAGCCACGAGATCAGAAGGACCCCTGACGATCCACCTCCAAGCTCACAAACAGGGCAAGTCTGCACCCCTCACCGCGACTCTGCGGAAGGACGCAATCAGCCTCTCGGCGCAAGAGGAGCAGATGACAATCCAGCTGCCGTGATCCGGCCAAGTGCCGAGACCCACAACGGAGCCACTAACAATCAGATTACCAAGAGTCAGTCAACCACAAACAGGGAAGCTCAACCCCTCGGACAGGCCATTGACAATACGCCTTCCCAAGAAAGGTTGTCACCTCGATGCAAGGTCTGACACTTCTAGCGAACCAGCCACTCCTCGCTCCACATCGAATGCCAAACTGGGGGTCGCCAGTCTGCCAACTACCCCACGCTCTGCTCCATCAACTGGACCACTAACAATCAAGCTTCCTAGGTCGTCCTCTCAGTCTTCTTTCACACAGGGGGTAGTCGAAGAGGAATCGGAACTAGCCAAGTATGTAGCCGCCCACACTAATGTCCCCTCCGCTGATGATGTAATCCCCCTAGAAAAGATACCTTACTTCATCAATAAAGGGTTATTTTTGAACTACATCGAGCTCAATAAGCTATGTACGATGTATGCTATGGAACACGGCATAGGCGCTCACCTACACACACAGGTGACAAATGTGTACACCGCAATCCAGCTTGCTCCAATAGAAGATGCCTACCGAATACACAAGGGAGGGGATCATCCAGTCATCTTCGGCCGGACGAACAACCCTCATCCCCGCACCATAGAAGAAGACGACCTCGGGTCAGAGGCCGGGAGACTGCCTCTGTATCTCTATAGCCCTCAATCCAAGTATCTCATACAAAAACAGGGGTATGATCTAGAGACTATGCCAGGATTGAACTATGACACTGGGCGATGATTACCTTTGAAGCCGCCAGCCCCGGCGGGCAAACCATGGAACTACTATAACAAAACTCGATGCGGGTTAGGGTATGTAATGCCTACTACGACCCCAAAAAGTTCAGATGAAGAATACGACTGGTAGTCGCATTCAATCGGATCGCCAACTTCCGACTCAGATACCAGCATCGGAGATATGTTCAGGCAAGTCATGTCAGTCAACATAACGTTCGTTGACGCTTACGAGGAAGACGAAGACATCCCCGAAATCCTCGAGCTAGAGCCTTAGGCCCAGCAATTAGACGCACAATGGGAAAAGCGATTCGAACTAAGAGAACCTCCTACTGAAGATAAGGTCATACAAGTGGATCTCGGCAGCGAATCTTCTCCAAAACTGATCTTCATCAGTGAAAGCCTAACCAACGAAGAACAGGAGTCGCTGTTAGAACTTGTCAGGAAGTACATTGATGTGTTCGCTTGGAGCTATGAAGACATGCCAGGGTTAAATCCTGACATCGCTCTTCATAAACTCAATATTCGGCCAGATGTGAAGCCAGTCAAACAACAACAGCGACGCTTCTGCCCAAGCATCATGGACGCGATCGAAGCTGAAGTCAACAAACTATTAGCCAGAGGCTTCATTCGTGAGGAGCAATATCCCGATTGGGTCGCCAATATAGTACCTGTCCTCAAGAAGAATGGGAAAATTCGAATCTGCATCCACTTCCATAATCTGAACGAGGCATGCCCCATAGATGAATTCCTCCTTCCTATTACAGACATCATGATCGACAATACCTGCAGATTTGAGCGTATGTCATTCATGGATGGCTTCTCGGGATACAACCAAATCAAGATGTCTCCCGACGACGAAAAGCATACATCATTCCGAACACCGATTGGTACGTACTGCTACACAGTCATGCCATTCGGTTTAAAGAATGCTGGCGCCACATATCAAAGAGCTATAAGCATCATCTTCAGAGACCACTTACGCAAGACGATGGAGTGCTATGTTGATGATATAGCCGTCAAGAGCCGTAGCAAAGGAAACCATCTGCAGGATCTAAGGACGGTATTCGACCTAATGCGGACGCACAATTTGAAGATGAACCCTATGAAGTCCTTCCTGGGCGTATCTAGCGGGAAGTTCTTAGGCTTCATCATCACTGCAAAGGGTATCCATGTAGACCCCGAGAAGACAAAAGCAATCATGGAGATGGGTCCCCCGAGAAATCTCCGCGAACTCAGAGGCCTTCAGGGAAGGCTAGCTTACATCAGAAGGTTCATTTCCAACCTCTCCGGGCGATGTCGGCCATTTACGCACCTCATGAAGAAAGGAGTCTCATTCGTATGGGACGAAGAATGCCAGCGTGCTTTCGATAGCATCAAAGAATATCTGTCAAATCCTCCGGTCTTGGTAGCCCCAGTCCCTGGAAAACTATTTCTGCTCTATGTACGAGCAATGGAACACTCCTTCGGTGCTCTGCTGGTACAGAATAACGATGCAGGCCATGAACAGGCCATATATTACCTCAGCCGAATGATGATTGGACCAGAGCACCGATACACCGCTGTGGAGAAGGAATGCCTCGCTCTGGTGTTCGCTATTCAGAAAATGCGGCACTATGTCATCGGACAAACGATACATGTGATCTCACGAGTTAAACCTCTCAGGGTCCTCATGACTAAACCAGGGGCACTCAGCTCTCGCCTCGCTACATGGGCAATACTGTTGTCCCCTTATCATATGATCTTCGTCCCCCAAAAGGCAGTCAAAGGTCAAGCCCTGGCAGATTTTTTGGCAGCCCACCCAGGCTCGGAGTCCTCCAGGATATATGAAGAGATCCCAGATGAGGTCGCCGACTCGCATACAACCTCCCATGAAAATATATAGCGAATGTTCTTCGACGGCGCTTCGAGAACCGGACCTAAAGACAATATAGTCGTCGGAGTCGGAGTAGTACTAATCTTTCCTTCCGGATAGGTGATTAACCGTGCTTATTCCCTCACTGAACCCTGTTCTAACAATGTGGCCGAGTACAACGCTCTGGTCATTGGCCTCCAACTTGCAAAAGAGCTGGGGGTAGAATACCTTGAAGCGTATGGCGATTCCCAACTAATCGTCAATCAGATCCGGGGTTCGTACGAGGTACGCCATGAAGACATGATCCCTTATCATCAAATAGCGATCAATATCATCTCGGCATTTGAGGGGTTCTTCATCGAGTACGTCCCCAGACTCCAAAATATTGAAGCCGATGCCCTAGCTGGTCTCGTCGTTTCCCTAGCAGTTCCGAATTATGATCGGCAATCAGTGGAAGTGATAGGCCATGAACTGGTCTGTCCTAAAAACAATGTGCAATTTGTCACAAGTTATTCTGCACAGATGATCGATGACGCCCCAGATTGGAGACAACCATTCATCGACTTCGTCGTCTACGACATCCTGCCTGAGAACCCAAAGGAAGCTACTTCCATCAGAAGGCGTTCCCTCAGATTCTTCTACGATACAGAGACGAAAATGCTGTATCGCCGCTTCTACGATGGATTACTGCTTCGGTGTCTGTCAAACGCAGAAGCCAAGGAAGCCGTACGAGAAGCCCATGACGGTGTTTGCGGGGCCCACCAGCCCGGCCCGAAACTGCAAGACCGCCTTCGCCGAATGGGCTACTATTGGCCCACAATGGTGGCAGACGTGATAGATTATGCTAGAAAGTGCAAAGCTTGCCAAGTCCACGCGGACTTCATCTACCAACCCTCTGAATTTTTACATCCGATAGTGGCGTCCTGGCCATTCGAAGTATGGGGAATGGATATCATTGGTCCAATCACCCCACCTTCCTTCCGAGGACATCGCTTCATACTTGCGATCACTGATTACTTCTCTAAATGGGCGGAAGCTGTCCCACTCGCAGAAGTCAAGACTTCAAACGTGATCAGCTTCCTTAAACACCATGTCATCTACCGCTTTGGACTGCCCCGAAGGATCATCCATGATAATGGTCCGCAGTTTACAAGCCACGCATTCTACGCCTCGACGCCGTACAACCCGGCAGCAAATGGGTTAGCAGAGGCGTTCAACAAAACAATCATCAAACTTCTCAAGAAGTTTGTCTCCTCCAACAAACGTGACTGAAACGACAAGCTCGGCGAGTGCTTATGGGCTTACCGCACCATGGTCCGAACAGCCACCGGAAATACACCATTCTCCCTGGTATACGGAAGTGAGGCAGTCCTCCCCTTGGAGACAGATCCCCTCACTACGTGTCGCCCTCACATACCAATTGACAACCGATGATAACTATCGACGTCGACTGCAAGAGTTAGAGGCCTTAGATGAAAAGCGCCTCCTACCTCAGCAAAGGATCGAGCTATACCAAGCACGCATCTCAGGAGCCTTCAACAAGAAGGTCAAAATCAGAACATTCCAGGTAGGCGATCTCGTCTTGGCAGTCCGGAGGCCAATGGTCATGACTCACAAGACCACCGGCAAATTCCAGCCAAAGTGAGAGGGCCCATTTATCATTGAGACGGTATTCTCTAACGGTGCCTACCGCCTTGCAAAACAAAACAGAGACTTGCTCATGCTGCCCGTCAACGACAAATTCCTGAAGAAATATTATGTCTAAACGACATTCCCTACAAGTTCATCGAGTCATGTACCTGCTGTTACCACTGAACTCACACCCTCAGCATTTCAGATTATCGAGTCATGTACCAGCTGGTACCACTGAACTCACACCCTCAGCATTTCAGATTATCGAGTCATATACCAGCTGGTACCACTGAACTCACATCCATAACATTTCAAGATTATCGAGTCATGTACCTGCTGGTGCCCCTGAACTCACCCCTACATCTTCTTTAGATTATCGAGTCATATACCCGCTGGTGCCGCTGGACTCCCACTTTCTCAATATGTTAATTTACCGAGTTATGTACCCGCTGGTGCCTCTGAACTCACATTTCGGTCACTCTTTCAGATAGTAAGTCACGTATGATTATACCTCTGAACTTGCTTCCCTGGAAGAGATCCTCCCTCATGATCCAATACCCGCACTCCCAGTGCACAAAAAGGGTAATCGATCCATAAATTTCCGAAAATGGACATGTCCTCATTACCTCTGAATCGTTTTCACTTCCACCAAAAACAAATCGCCCCTCACATAGAACCTCCACGTTCTCCTACCTCTGAGTCGTTCTATGTACTCCCTCTTTATTGAGCCCACTCCTGCCATGTCATCATTACCTCTGAGTGGGAAGGCTTCGTCGAAGAACCCTTCATGCTTGCCATGTCCACATTACCTCTGAGCAAGTATGTCGGTCTCCTTTCGACCTATTATCTGTACCCACAACCGGAGTACGACAAGGATAATAGGTCCACAAATGTCCGCTGTTGACCACGAATATCCCCCGTGAAACCTCTCCTGCCATGTCCTCACTACCTCTGAGCAGGAAGGTTCCACGGTAAAACCCTCATGCCTGCCATGTCCTCATGACCTCTGAGCAAATATGTTGGTTTTCCTTTCACCCTATTATCTGTATCCCGAACCAGGGTACGCCAAGGATAATAGGTCCACAAATATTCCTTTACTAAAGCTTCTTAGCATAAATCCACTACCCCACCATGCCCCGGGAGCCCAGCTGCTCTACGGTATTCCTTTTTTTAAGCACCGAGAACATCCATGACCACTTTGCCACGGCTGTTCCGGACATCCTGTCCAAACTTGTTATCCGTACCTAAAACCAAGGTACACCTCGGATAACAGGTCCATAAATAATCCCCCAGCAATTCCAGTTCCACAAAACACCCAAGTACAAAGAAAGAAAAGATGAGACGAAACATATCCATTTTCAAAGTTTTACATCCTCCGGGATTATATCGCTGCTACAAGATAGAAATAAAGAGAAAACAAGTAAGACAAGATAGAGGAACAACTATGGTTCAGAGGCACACAACGTCAAGAAATAGTCCGTCAGCGAGGCAGTCGACCGCTCAAACCACTGACTAGTTCGACACATTGACTCAGAAGTCAACTACATCGCCCAGATGAGCAAAGATTCCACTGGGGGAATAAAGTCCCCAGATTTGATATAACCCCACTCTTTCAGAATAAATACCCAGTCATAATCTACACTAGGGATACAAAGTTCACACAGAACCAAAGGTAACCATTACAAGAAAAGAGGGAAGCAAGTGCATTCCATTTGTTGGAATGTCCAGCTACATTCACACAATTAACAAACAGAAACCAAAGGAAATTCTTCATTACTTCTTCAGACAAAAAGGGAAAACACAAACCACAGATAAACAGACAGAAATATACAAGGAATCCCTAAAACCTAGTTACAGAAACGCATGTACCACTCCCTCAACCACATCACATACGAGGGATGCAGTTGAAGGAGATCCTCGTCCAGAATAGGAGCATCAGAATTCCCAGAGCTACCACCCCCAACAGCCTCGACATTTGGAGAGAGACCATCCTGCGCAGACGACGGTTCCTCCTTCTTCGTATCTGTCACAAAGGGAGACCCCTGGTCGATGGCAAGAGGCGGCGGCTCTTCTGTCACTGCAACCTCAGCGTCCAGCGGAGAGACTGCAAGAACAAAACAACAAAATAAAGTAAAAGATATTCTAAAGATTCATGCGGCTCGTTGAAGGCTACTCGCATACGGGTCGAATATGGGAAAAACCTCATACGGATTCAAGTCGTGGGACGTATATGCGGACCATATAAGTTGAACTCACATGCGGCTCCTACATAAAGCACACCCCATGCGACTTGATCATGAGATGTGTAGGCGGACCCCGTAACTCGTATAGAGCATACTCCATGCGGCTCGGCCACAGGATATATATGCAGACTACGTAAGTTGAACTTGTATGCGGCTCAGACATGGGGTACATCCCATGCAGCACGATCAGAGGACATGTATGCGAACCACGTGGTTTTGTACACAAAGTAGGCAGTAGAGCAGACCCTATCTTCTACACGGTTGTTACCTTCGATGGCGATGTGAACGTCAAGGCGGACAGGGGAAACGACAGTCGAAGACGAAGCTGATTTCTTTTTCTTTGCCGCGGCCTTCTTCACAACTTTGGAAATCCTAGGCGCTATTTCGGTTGGTCAGATAAAGGAAGGAGACAAAGACAGAAGCTTTTGGTCAAGAAAAAGTCTAAAAAAATCCAACCGAACATACGCATATTTATAGACAGAAGGACTATGAACCGACGCCTCGTACGACGTGATCGACCCTTCGGCTGTCGAGGCAAACTGGACAATCAAAAGAATAAAGACTTTGGGATCCTTCCCCAAAAGACGGCGTTAAATCAAAACGAATCAAGAGCATTTAATAAAGATTTGCACACGTAGTCAGGACACATGGCAAAGAGCCTATGCGGACAGTTGAATCTATGCGGCTGGGACACTTATGCGACATGAACGGGACCATGCTTCTTATTCAAAGTGTTTCAATTTTGCAAATTGAAAACTTTGAAGGGGGTCCTGTAGAAGCATAGAAAATATCAGAATAATGGTCCATGCGGCTCCGGATACGAAGCCTATGCGGCTCATATGGGGGCTGTCTTATACAGTTCAAAGGAAGACTCTCTGTCTCATACGGCTCGAGAGTGTATGCGGTTCAGCAGGAATATGCGGCTCGATCCATGCCACGTGTCCCCCTGAGATCCTTCTCAACAGCTGGCCCTTTGAATAATGGCCTCATTTAATGCTCTGACACGATTTGACGACTGTGGCGGCTCTGGCATAAAGTGTCATAATGGCTCTGCCATAATGACAGATGCTTCGGAAAAAGAAGAAGATCTCTGACCCAATCCGTCAGAAATCCTAGGTTGCCACGTGGCAAATCTCATACGGCTTAAAGAGAGAACAGCTTCATACGGCTCACTGAGAAGTCACCCTATATGACTAGCAGAAATCAACCATATGCGGCCCACTGAGAGCTCAGCCCCTGCGGCTCAATACAACGCTAGCTCTTGCGGCTCGCAAAGACTATGCATATGCGGCTCATTGAGAGTTCGTTCCCTGCGGTTCGACGAAGCACTGTCCCATGCGACTCACGAAGATTATCTCCCTACGGTTCAGGTCTTGTCTATTCCATGCGGCTCTGGCAGGACCCACAATTAAAACACGTGGCATCGGATCAATCGACGATTTAACCGAATCTCAACAAATATATCTGACATCATCATCATAATTACTGAGATCAAGGCATATCATTTATCATCAAGCCAATGGGATACGTGGCGAGCAATCGGGCATTGGTATATCAATCATGAAGATTTAAAGCAATCAACATTAATTGCTCATAAGATTCGGTGCTATCCTCATTAATGGCCGAGATTCATTGTAATCAGGAAGCAAGGGTTCAGATAGATTGAAGGAGTGCCGACATTCCAAACAAATGATCATTAGCAAACCCTAATGATCATACCCCACTCTTATAAATAGCCAGCATCATTCTTTGCACAAGGGGCCGGCAACAAAAAGAATAAAAAAATATACAGAGTCAGAGAGAGAATACACAGAGAGAGAGAGAAGCCAGGAGAGCAATAGAGGAGCAAAAAGAGCACTTCTTCGTCAACGCCAACCATCTTTTCACAAGGAGCCAAGGCTGCATACCGATCGTCCAAGGAGTAAGGCAGGGCTACCGTCGCCTTCCCGAGCCTCTATCATCACCCTCCAGAATCTAAAATAAACAATTGTACTTAGACTGCTGTACCTAGGTTTTCGTCCCTAGGCTTTCTTTGTACAAGCGAGTTTGTATTGTGAGTCTAAGTTCAGTCCTTCGATAATTATTCTGTACTTTTACAATCAATGGCAAATAGTGGTTGGCTGACTCTTGGTAGCCTGATTGTCAGTGGCTCAGTTGTGGGTCTCGGCACTTGGCCGGACCTTGGCAGCCGGATTATCATTTGCTCCTCCTGAGCTGAGAGGCTGATTGCGTCCTTCCGCAGAGTGCCGGTAAGGGGTGCAGACTTGTCCGGCTTGCGAGCTTGGAGGTGGATCGTCAGGGGTCCTTCTGATCCCGTGGCTGTTTCGGTATGAGTTTGTGCGCCTCCTTTATCAAGGTGCCTCTTCAACTTTTCGTATAAGCAGGAGTCCGAGTAGTAAGATTCGACCCCTTTGAAGGGATCGATATCAGGAAATTCTGTCTTCACGAAGCCGTATTTGTCGACGTATTTGAAGCACTGGTGTAGCGTAGAAGGCACGATCATATAATCGTGTATCCATGGGCGCCCCAAGAGGATGTTGTAAGAAGTGTCTGCATCTATGACGTAGCAGGTGACTTCGGATTGGAGGTCGCCAATTTAATACTTCAGACGAATCTTTCCAATAGGATAGCTCCTGCCAGAATTGAAACCGCTGATGGCGGTGCTTGTAGGTGTCAGGCGATGCATTGGGATACAGAGATGATGTAGCAGACCCTTCGGGATGATGCTTATGGAGGACCCAGGATCAATGTGCATCCGGTCCACCTTTACGTCGTCGATGTATCCGGTATAGTATAACGGGCGATCGTGCAGGTTGGTTTTGATGAGCATATCCTGCGGGGTGAAGACGATATTGGGCATCGCTCCCGTACACGCGCTGTCTTGGAGATCTGCGGGCTGATTGTCTCCCGTGAGGTTGGCCTGAGCCAAGTATGCGTCGGCATTTTGGAGTGCATCGCTCAAGGCCACGCGGACATCCTTCGAGAGCCTTAGGAGTTCATATAAGGACAATTTGGCCGGTGTATTGGCCAATTGTGCCAAGATGTCGAAGTTGTAGGGCCTCTCCAGCACCTGAGGTGTCTCCTTTCAGAGGGATTTGTCGAAGCGAGTCTCCTTCGGCCTAGGCTTGTCGGTCGTCGAAGGCTGAGCCGGTCCCGGAGCATCAGTGGTAGTGGACGGATGATTATCCGTTGAGTTCTCAGTCACGGGCTGAGATTGTGCTCCAGATCGAGTAACAACGGCCGGGACTTCTTATTCATCTGCCGAGGCGGTGCGGCATGATCTGACTTTTCCACTTCTCTTCTTGTGAATGGGAGGCGTTGTGGACTGAGTCACCTCGTGAACCAGGTCCGGTTGGACCCACATAATTTCTTCTCGCGATGTAGTGAGAGGTACTAGGCCGGCAGCTTAATCTCGAACGGGCGAAAGATTAGCAATTTCCATCGTTGCTAGAGAGATGGGTATAACATCGTCTTGAGTCTCTGTTGGAGAAAAGCTGCCGAATTGTACGGACACCATATTGGCTGCTATGGTTACCTCCTCGAAATCGATGGCTAGAGCGTTCGAATCTATGAGGTTTTGGATGTACTGTTTTAGTTGGTAGCAGTCGTGTGTAGCATGGTGGACGTAGCGGTGGTAATGGTAGAACTTTGGGTTCTCCAAGTCAGTCGGCCGAGGCTCCCGTCTTGGTGGAGGGAGCTGGATTCTATCTCCTTGTATGAGCATGTCCAAGATAGGCTTGACGTGGCTGTCTTCAAAAGAGTAAGTGATTTGAGGCCATTGTTTGTCTGCTGGTTGTGACTCGGGCTTCTGGGCCGCGTCGGCCACCATAGCCTGCTTGCCTCTGTTGTCCCGATTGTTGGAGGGGCTAACCCTATTGTCGGTGTTGGTGCTGGAACGCTTGCCCTTGTTCTCTCCATCCGAGATATGCAACCCCAGTTGGCGAGCCTTCCTTAATCGTTCCTCGGCACTTGTAGCACTGATGATAAAAGCCTTCCAGTCCTTGAATTGACTTTCGCCCATCCAGAGACTAATTGTTGGGAGCAGTCTCTTTTGGCAGATTTCAATCAAGGAAGAATCCGGATTGTCGGATGGTAACTTCATTGCGATTTGACGAAATCGCTCAATATAATTCCTCGTCAGCTCTTTCTCTCCTTGGACGACGTCCATGAGGGTAGACATTGTGACGTCCTGGCCTACCTCGTAGAACCTCTCCAAGAACAAGCGTTTGAAGCCAGCGAAGGAGTGGATGCAATTGTCCGGCAAGTTACGGTACCAGTCGAAGGTGACTCCTTCCAATGCCCCGATGAATAACCGCGTGAGGATAGCGTCTTCATGAGGCAGATGGTCGGTGGTGACCTCGAAGTAGGTGATGTACCGACATGCTGAGGTCTTGCCATCATAGGGGTTGATATTGAACGGCTTATATCTTGGTGGGAATGGAACATCCCTCCATTCAGCAGGATATGGTTGCCGTATTCTGAAGTCTTAGCAGTTTTCTCGAGCGTGGAACATGGCTCGGAGCTCTTGAACTTCTCTCCTTACTTCTCGGGTCTCATCTGTCGCATTAGGAGCCGTTACTTCGGGAGGATTATTGCCCGGGTTCGGTGCCGCTGAATTTGAATCTATATTATTTGTGGGACCCGTGCTTGTTTGGCCAGGTGTCACCCCTTACAGAGTAGGAAGAGCCGCTTTGATCTCGTCTACAGACTTGACCAAGGCGTGCAATATGGCCTCCAAAGTGTCGATGCGTTGGCGATCACTAGAACCACCTTGATTGTTATCCGTCATGAATACCGTCCTTACATGAGGAGTGACGGAAGGGACGGTGGAGGGTGTGCCCTCTGAGTCATACCCGTTCATCGAGAAATCATTGGGGTAGGTGGAAATATTCTCTTCGGGTTCGGACTCGGAAGGAACAGTACCACCAGCTTCGGAGCTTGCTTCATCTTGAGAGTCATGGATGTCGTCGGGGACGTCGGCATCTGTTGTACCTGACGGGAGGGTTGTTTCCCCAGGCTCATCTCTCTGAAACATCGGATTGTCATGGATGTTCGGAGGAGTGCTACCCCCAGCTCCCTCGACCCTCAGCGGTACGGACGATGAATCTCCCATTACAGCAGATTTTGTCTTTGAACGGGTGTGTTGGTGTACTTCGGTGGAGGGCAACCGTTTAGCCGACAATTTCTTAGCTGTAGTGGTTGATATTTTCGGACTGGAGATGCTTGTCTTCTTTCCTCTCCCCTCGGCGGGGATTTTCTGTGCAGAATTACAGGAGACAACAGGAGATGCCTCATCCTCCGAGCTCGGATGCTGTAATCTTTGGAAGACGGACGGTCGGTCTTCTGTTACTGCCGTATTGTTGCAGCAGCAGTTGACGATGATCTGGGTGCAGTGACGTCCATATGAGGACTCTTTGCACGCCGAGGCCCCTTCTCTTTCTTTGTATTTGTGGAGGATAGCCTCACGCAGGTCAGAGGAACCACTTTGTCCGTTTGTCGCTGGGGACTGGACTCGAGCGGTCCTATACAACTTCCCATCAGAGGCCCGCATGATAATCAGCGGGATGCCCCGATAGTCGGATGTTGGGGCAGCTGTCTGGGCTTGATGAGCTCGCGCTGCCCAAGACTTCTTCTTCTTAGCACTTGTGGGTGCATAATAAGAAGAGTCCAAATTGAATACCACAGAGTCTGGCTTATCATCCAGAGAATCATCAGGATTCGGACCGTACGAGAGACGGTCGAAAACTGATCGAGAGGAGCATGGAGCGGATGCTATGCGGCTGGGATTGGAAACCGTACAGGCTGTCTGAATGCGGTTGTCTTTTGCCGTCGGATGAGTTCTTCTGCGGCTAGGAGTCACGACCATGCAGGCTGACCGCATGCGGTTGGCATCTGTGGCCGTATGGGTTTTTTGCAAACGATTGACTTTGATAGCCGTATGAGTCTCATCCATGTGGTCGGCAACTGTAGCCACATAAGTTATGCCGCTGAAAGATGTGGCCGCACGAGTTTTCTTTACGCGGTTGGCGGATGTAGCCGCATGGGCTTTCTCCTGCGGCTAATACCCTTCTGCGGCTCGGATCGCGCAGAGTTCCTCTTTGTCCCTGTAAGTCCAGCATCATAGTGTTTTCTTCTGCCGGACTTGGGGACAGCAGAGTTGTCTACAGTCTGAAGTGGGGCCGTAGAAGAGTCCTTCTCGCCGTCTTGAGCCACAGAGGGTATCCCATCGAGGGCTTGAGGAGGAGCAAATGATTTTGGCCTCCACTCTTTACGAGCCTTCGCGGTGCGGGTGCGCTTCTGGACCAGGCCAGTGCTGCCTTCAGAGAGCATCTCTTCGAACGCCTGTTGGTCGAAGCGGACGACCATCTTCTGTTGTGTGAAGCCAAGTTGGGCTGCATCCGATTGTGTCACCAACTCCTCAGCCGTGGAGAAGTTAGTCCCCAGCAGAGTCGCCATCGTGTCTGTCATGAAATATAAAAGAACAGAACAATTATTGGAGGACCGGACTTTTACTTCACGTTACAGACTCGCTTGTACAAAGAAAGCCTAGGAACGAAAACCTAGGAACGGCAGTTTAAGTACAATTGTTTATTTTTGATTCTGGGGGTGACAATAGAGGCTCGGGAAAGCGACGGCCGCTCTGCCTTACTCCTTGGACGATCGGTATGCAGCCTTGGCTCGTGGAAGATCTGCTTGGCGTGGACGAAGAAATGCTCTTCTTGCTCTCCTCGTGTTGCTCTTCTGGCTTCTCTCTCTCTGTGGTTATCGAAAATGGGGGAACTCTCTCTGTATATTTGTCTCTCTTTTTTTTATTCTTTTGTTGCTGGGGGTCTGTGCAAAGAAATGATGCTGGCTATTTATAAGAGTGGGGGGTGATCATTAGGGTTTGCTAATGATCATTTGTTTGGAATGTCGGCACTCCTTCAATCTATCTGAACCCTTGATCCTGATTACAATGAATCTAGGCCATTAATGCAGATAGCATTGAATCTTGTGAGCAATTAATGTTAACTGCTTTAAATCTTCATAATTGATTATACCAATGTCCGATTGCTCGCCACGTGTCCCATTGGCTTGATGATAAATGATATGCCCTGATCTCAGTAATTATGATGATGATGTCAAATATATTTGTTGGGATTCGGTTAAATCCTTGATTGATCCGATGCCACGTGTTTTAATTGTGGGTCCTGCCAGAGCCGCATGGGATATGCAAGACTTGAACCGCAGGGAGATAATCTTCATGAGCCGCATGGGACAGTGCTTTATTGAGCCGCAGGGGATGAACTCTCAATGAGCCGCATGTGCATAATCTCTACGAGCCGCATAAGCTAGCGTTGTATTGAGCCGCAGGGACTGGGTTCTCGGTGGGCCGCATATGGCTGATTTCTGCTGGCCATATAGGGTGACTTCTTAGTGAGCCGCATGAAGCTGTTCCCCATTTAAGCCGTATGAGACGTGCCACGTGGCAATCTTGGACTTCTGTCGGATCGGGTCAGAGATTTTCTTCTTTTTCCGAAGAGTCTGTCATTATGGCAGAACCATTATGACGCTTTATGTCAGAGCCGTCACGGTCGTCGAGTCGTGTCAGGGCATTAAATGAGGCCACTACTCAAATAGCCAGATGTAGGGAAGGATCCCAAGGGGGGATGTGGCGTCGATCGGGCCGCATATTCCTGCTAAACCGCATACACTCCCGAGCCGCATGAGACTGAGAGTCTTCTTTGAATCGCGTAAGACAGCTCCTGTATGAGCCGCATGGGCTTCTTCCCAGAGCCGCATGGACCATTACTCTGATATTTTCCATGCTTCTACAGTAAGGAGAGAAAGAAAGGGCTGCCATGGAGAAGAAAAGGTTGGAAGATCGTCGCCCATACGATGTCCAACTCGATGAAGGAATATGTACAGAAGATCTTGGGGTCGTCCGCTCGAGATTGCCAGGAACTTCTTGTCTTCTTCCCGCCACATGTATAATTCGTGAGCCCTAGTTTTCGCCTATGAAAGGTTAGAACACGTACTAAATCTGTTTAACTTTCTATCGATCAATACGCACACGAAAGTAAGGGTCTTCGGAATCTCCAGTTCCATCAATTGGTATCAGAGCTCCTTTGGATCTGTGTATTGATTGACACGTCCATGTTGTCCAATAAAACCTGCGCTATGTAATAGTCGGTAGATTTAGATCTGTTCTAACTCGGTTTTGCAGGCATCTTATATTCAACTATTATAGTCTAATGCATGTTTTTGATTGTGTTGTTTAAACTACGAACATGTCGTGGATATTGTTGTTACTATGGATGTAATTAAAATCACGAGGGTTGATCATGTTTATTATTTTAATTTTTCAAATCTTGATTATGTATGACCTACTTCGGGAGGCATAGGATTGTTGTAATTTTAATTATTTTTGATCAATCGTGATGGCGGTGGTGGCTGTTTCTGACGCCGGACGAGATGGTGGTTTTAAGCAATCTAGAGGCAGACATATCATTTTCGAAGAAGGAATCGAACCGCGAATAGATCTGCGTAGCGCCAGATTTTAGATTCGGATAGTTGATGATGGAGCAAGAAAGATGGCCATAATAGTTGGATATTTTTCTCTTATTTGTTGTCATTTTGCTTTTTCTGATTATGTTTGTTTATTATTGTATGGATTTTTTTTGAAAAACTAGGCCTACTTTAATAATGGACAACATGGACATAATATCAACTAGTAGAAAAACCCTCATTGTTAAATAGCTAAGTGGAAGAGGATATTTATTTAGTATAAATCCTATGGTCTCCATTACTGATTTGTAGGTGATGTAATTATACTTGCGCGTTGGCTTTAGTGCCTTCCTCCATATCGGATGAGTATAATTATGGATCACCGGTACAAACTTCCTTAGGGATAATTGTAGAAAGTTACCTAGTATTTGTTCACTTCTCCATCTGAAGGAACTCATTATAAGGTAATGGACTTAGTATTAAGAAATGGTATACACTTAGATTCAAATAATGGTATCCTCCCCATCGGAGTCACTGCTATTATTTGTATGACCAGAGTAACACCAATATATTAATTTTATCTGTCATAAAGTTATGTTGACATGATAGTAAAATTAATAGATAGTACCTACTTGAACAAAGTTAAATTTGTATACGTCCACATTATCGTGGCATGCTAAATTCATGATGTTCAAGGTGTTGGTAAATTTTATTTAATTAATTCAAAAAGTTTTTTTCCTGCGTAATTTTTATTTATGTGATTCTCAGGATTTCAAAAATGGGTTCTTTCAGTCCACTTATGGTGATTCTTAAAGAAAACAAACTTACTAGACCTAATTATATTGACTGGAAACGTAATCTGGACATTGTCTTTACTGCTGAGGAGTACAAATATGTACTTGTTGAGGAATGCCCACCTAAGCCTGATGCTAACTCTGATGAAGTGGTCAAAGAGGCTTATAAGTAGTAGAAAAAGGCAGATGAGGGTGTTGCATCTATGTCAAATGTACTGCAACATCAGTATCAGGCCATGGCTACGGCGTATGACATGATGTATAACCTCAAGGAACACTTCGGACATCAAAGTAAAGCAGCTAAGCAGTTTGCTATGAAGTGTTTGATGAATACAAAAATGGCTGAGGGTACACCAGTAAGGGATAATGTTCTCAAGATGATGGGTCATCTGAATGAGATGAAGATCCTGGGAGCTCAAATCGATGGGAATCCCAGGTCGATATCATGCACGGGACTCTGTCTAAAAGTTTTGACAATTTCTGCCTTAATTACAACATGATGAAAAGGTTGTACAGTTTGACAGAACTTGCAAAAGAGCTACATGATGCAGAATCTCTCTTTAGGCAGAGTGGTCATGTTTTTCTTTCTAAAAAGGCTTATACTTCTAAGCCAATAGGTGGTAAGAAGAAGAATAACATTCAGAAACAGGCAAACTCATCAAAGAAGGGCATGGGACCTCAAGGCGCAGTTAAAAAGCCGAAAGGCAAATGTTTCAAGTGCAAAGGGTCAGGACATTGGAAGACTGATTGTCCACTTCTCAAACAAGGGAACAAAGACGGTATATCTTATTTACTAGAAGTTGAAACATGTATAGCGGTATTATCTACCGACACCTGGTGTGTAGACAGGAGCCACTAATCATGTCCGTAATATATTACAGGGGTTCTAGGAAACCAAACGACTCAGTGATGGAGAGATATGCTTGTTCGTGGGTGATGCTACAAAAGTAGCAGTCGTTGCATTAGGAGATGTTACTTTATCTTTTGGTAGAAATATGTCTTTGACATTGAGAGATTGTCTTCATGCACCTTCACTTAGAAGGAAGTTAGTTTCTGTTTCTATGTTAGTTAAGGATGGATATTCAGTTTATTTTAATGACAATATTATTATTAGAAAGAATAAACATTTTATCTGTTCTAGTGCATTGGTTGATAATATGTATGTCATTAATCCTATTTCGCCCACAATGCAACTTATGAAAATGAATAATATGTCATCTAACTTAAATAAGAGAAAAGAACCTTCTCGTATGAACCAAACATATCTTTGGCACTTGCGATTAGGGCATATTAACCTAAGAAGGATTCAGTGACTGGTTGAAGATGGACCTTTGAGTTCATTAGAAGTGGAGGTACTACAGTCTGTGAATCCTGCTTGGAAGGTAAAATAACTAAAAGGCCTTTTACGGCAAAGGAGTATTAGGCCAAAGATGTGTTGGAATTGGTACATTCTGATTTGTGTGGACCCATGACTATCTAAGCTAGAGGTGGCTTGGAATATTTTGTCACATTTATTGATGATTATTCAAGGAATGGATACATTTATTTGATGCGCCGTAAGTCTGAATGACTTGAGAAATTCAAAGAGTACAAGGCTGAAATGGAGAAATGTATGAAAAATATATCAAGTCATTACGATCAGATCGTGGTGACGAGTACCTCTTTGGAGAGTTTAAGGATTATTTATCAGAGACTGGGATTACATCTTAATTGACTGCCCCTGGAACGCCCCAGCAGAATGGTGTAGCCGAAAGAAGGAATAGAACTCTTATAGAGATTGTTAAATCAATAATAAGTTATTCGGATTTACCAGATTCATTTTGGGGATATGCCTTAGAGACTGCAGCTTATATTTTGAACTTGGTTCCTTCTAAGTCAGACCTTTTACTCCCATAAAGCTGTGGATTGGGCGTAAGCCTAGTCTGAAACATGTTCGCATTTAGGGTAGTCCAGCACATGTGCGGAATAGGAAATCAGATAAGTTGGAATCTCGTACAGAAGTACACTTGTTTGTAGCTATCCAAGAGGAACGAAAGGAGGTTTATTTTATAGTCCTAAGGATCAGAAGGTCATTGTTAGCACTATTACCCGATTCTTTGAGGAAGACTATGTGATGAACCATAAACCCACAAGTAGAGTTATTCTAGAAAAATTGAAAGGTGACACACCAAGTACTTCAGTACCAACAGTACAAGAGGATGAACCACAAATAACTGCATAACGTGTCACAAATGTTATACCACAACCGATAGTGTCTCGTCGTAGTAGGAGGATTGTGATACAACCTGATAGATATATGTTCTTGGGAGAGTCGTCAGACTTCGTCTCTGAGGAACAAGATTATGATCCATGTACCTATAATGAAGCACTCCAAGGTAAAGATACAGTCTTAGCAAAAAGTAATGATATCTGAAATAGACTCAATAGATTTAAATCAGGTCCGGGACCTTGTAGAGCCACCCATTGGTGTAAAAGCTATTGGATGCAAGTGGGTCTATAAGAGAAAAAGAGGATCAGACGGTAAGGTTGAAACCATTAAAGTTCGGCTTGTAACAAAAGGTTTTACTCAAAGAAAGGGCATCGATTATGAGGAAACCTTTTCTCCAGTAGCCATGCTTAAGTCTATCCAGATTCTTTTATCTATTGCAGTTCATCTCGATTATGAGATTTGGCAAATGGATGTCAAGAAAACTTTCCTTAATGGAAGTCTTGAGGAAGACATCTATATGAAGCAACCAGTCGGGTTCATTGAAAAGGGCCAAGAGAATCTTGTTTGTAAGCTCAAGAAGTCCATTTATGGACTTAAGCAAGCTTCCAGATCTTGGAACATATGTTTTAATTAGGTGATAAAATCATATGGATTTGATCAATGTCAGAATGACTCATGCGTATACAGAAAGTGTGACAGAAATGTGGTGGTGTTCCTAGTACTTTCTGTGGATGACATCTTGCTCATTAGAAAAAATGTGAAGGTGTTATTTGATGTAAGGGTATGGTTATCCAAACGTTTGATATGATGGACTTGGGAGAAGTAGGTCACATCCTTGGGATCAAAGTTTTACGAGATCGCAAGAAAAGGAAGTTGGGCTTATCCCAAGCTTCCTATATCGATAATGTACTAACTCGTTTTAGTATGCAAAATTCTAAGAAAGGTTTCTTACCTTTTAGACATAGAATTGCTCTATCAAAGGAGCGGTGTCCGAGGACACCAAAAGAGATAGAGAACATGAAAGCAGTTCCTTATGCTTCATCGGTAGGAAGCTTAATATATGTAATGCTATGTACGAGACCAGACATCTGCTTTACCGTAGGCATGGTCAGCAGATATCAGTCTAACCTAGGACAAGAGCACTGGACTGCCGTAAAGCATAGTTTGAAGTACCTGAAAAGGACTAAAAAGTATATGCTAGTTTACCAGGTAAATAGTTTAGTTCCCTTGGGGTATACAGACTCAGATTTTCAGTCAGATAGGGATTCCAGAAAATCTACCTTAGGTTATGTGCTTACTTTGGGAGGTGGAGCCATTGTGTGGAGGTGTATCAAGCAAAAATGTATTGTTGATTCCACCATGGGAGCCGAGTATGTGGCAGCCTCTAAGGCAGCCAAAGAAGCGGTTTAGCTCAGAAACTTTCTGTTGGACTTGGATGTGGTACCTAGTTTGCCTAAGTCTATTACACTTTATTGTGATAATAGTGGTGCAGTTGCAAACTCGAAGGAACCACGAGCCCATACGACAGGTAAACACATTGAGCGTAAGTACCACCTGATACGAGATTTCGTAAAAAAAAAAGTTGTTGTAATCAAGATAACATCAGCCGACAACCTAGCGGATCCCTTCACAAAGAGCTTACCAGCTAAGGCTTTTGATAGTCATGTTGAGGGAATGGGAGTCAGATGTGTAGCAGCATAGCTTTAAGTATAAGTGAGAGATTTGTAACAGTATACTGAAAAGCTGTAAACCCCCCCAAAAAATTTTCTTCTAAATTTTTGTGATTTATTGTTATTTTCTTTATTTCCTTATTCATAAAACATTTTGAATTATTTTGGTTATTTATCTATAAAAAAGGTCTTAGTCATGCCTAAATTTGTTATGCACACCGACCAGACAATATAGCACGGCTCGGACTGTCAAGTGCCTTGACTAGCCTACTAGCTGTAGGTGCCACTAGATTTATTTTATTTGAATAATTGGTTGTTAAAAAGTATTTAGTCGCATTATGGCATTTGGTTCCATTTTAATATTCATCTATTATTTATATTTTGGGAGATTTAAATTTTTTTTAGTGAGAAAATATACTAGAAGTAATATGTGCCCTCCCCAATTATGATAACCCTAATAATGAGTTGATGCTCTCAATTTGTATAAAAACATATTTTATTATCGTTATCAATATGGTTATTACCATTTCTTATTAAGCAATATTATTATTATTACCATTAAGATTATTATTATTAATGTTGTTATTATTATTATTATTATTATCAAATTGTATAGTTTTTAATTACAAATATTGTTCTATATATCTTTATGAAGATTAGAATATAATTTATACATTTTAAGTTTTTATAAGAATATAAATATAAATATAAATATATATATATATATATATATATATATATATATATATATATATATATATATATATATATATATATACATATATGAAAAAAAGGAGAAAAAAGGAGATGCTGCGCTACAGTAGCAATCTAAACCCGACCCCAGCCTTCTCGATGGAATTCAAAACCACTTCTAATCAAAATAAATCCTCCAAATCCTATCAAATCTTTCCTAAACCATATTCTCCTTCAATCTATCATAGATTCGCAGCAATCCCTATGAGAAGATTTCTTCATTTGTAAACTCCTATGAGAAGCCTATATGAGCTCCTCCAAACTCCTTTAAATAGAATCCTGAAAACCCCAAGGGATTGCTCAAAAAATCAAGGCAAAGTCGCCCTAAAAATTGTTTGAAAATAGAGTATGAACCCAGTTTCAAAACCCAACTATGAAGCCAAATTATGGACCGAATATCAGAGTTTATGACAAACTAATTAATAACAGTAAAAAAACATAAGCAATAGTAAAATGCACTTCGTAGATTTATATTTCGATTATTATTCAGGAAGTTATTTACTGTCAAACTTGTGAGAAAAACTGCCTTCAAAACCTTAAAAATTTGAAAACTTTCCCCAATACGGCGTGCGCCCCGACAAACTGGGCGACATGGTCATATACTATACTATTTTCTATAAAGAAATTCTCTTTATTTGTTGTGTTTCTGGAAAAATTACAACTGTAGGAATCCGATCTAGAAGACGATCGCTTTATCCCTTAGACTATGCGAAGAAGAAAAGCTCTCAAAATTTTGACAGTAGATATCAATGTATCTGTACAATGAATGAGAAAAAGAACTCTATTTATAGAGTCAAAAATAATAACTGAAAAGATAACTGCCTTCACAGCCTGTGCTTAGTTGAAAATCACGCAGGATTTAACATACGCAAGTCTGTGAGCAGTTACTGGACGTGGCCTGTAACTGTTGGACACATGACAATCATGCATGAGTCGTGTGCAAGTTACAGGACACGCAGGCGAGAGATCAGTGGCATGGCTGCCACGTACTCCAATTTGATGAAATCTACGCAGACTTGTTGAAGACGAAATCCACGCGAACTCGGTGTAGAAAGCTTCAAAATCCACGCAAACTTGGGGCAGGAAGCTTCAGGATCCACGTAGACTTCGAGGCAAAGAACTCAAAAATCCACGCAAACTTGAGGAAGAAAACTTCAGAATCCACGCAAACTTGAGATGAAGATCACAAATACACGCAGACTTGAGATAGAACTGCCAGCTGTCTTGATTCGGCGTATCTCGACTGACACAAAATCTCTGACAGTGATTGCTTTGTCAGTCGCATTAAATGACAAGAAACCCTTTTGGTACGCCAACTTGACGAAGGCTGAGTCTTGCTGAAGAAGATTTCAAAAATTATGCAATAGACGGCGATGATCTCTCGAAGTCTGTGCATACGTGGCATACGAAGAGACATTCTTCGACTGTTGTGCTGTCAGTCATAATTACTCTCTGACAAATGATGAGCTGTCTCCCCAGCGTGATTTGTTTATATTGTCTGGATCAACTGAGCGTGACTTTTGACTCTGTCTTGATCAAATCAGCGTGACTTTCATTTTTGAGGCTTACAAAACCCCCTTCAAAGTTTTCGAAAAATGATAAATTATTTCAAAATACTTTGAAAACAGAGATGATAAAATGTATTTAGTCACGCTGAGATGACTCCAAAATTTTTCGGAAGTCGAAAAGACTTCGAAGTTCTTTGAAAACATCCAAATGAACTTATTAAATGTCATAATGACCCTTCGTTCTCCGAGACTGATTGTATCCAATTTATGGTGGAATATGAACCGTCGGCGAGCTCTGTTATATAAACAGGGAGAAGATTTATTTTTAATCTTCATCTTACGTCAATATGATACCAATAGAAGAAGCTGAGGAAGAAGCACGCAAGTTGGGCTTTTGTTCCCATGGTGACCCCACTTTTGGGGGTGAAGAGCCAGAGCCCCTTGTCTTCGAGCTCAAAGATGATCCCTTGCAACTAGCCAAGAATTTCTTGAGCTATTTTGGCTTGGATGGCTCGTCCTCTTCTGATGGGCGCAGCTTCATAGAGCAGCGTGAAATGTTTAAAGCTCTGTTGCACTGTCTGGGAGTTAGGAGCGTAGAAGAACTAGGCACCAAGCTCAGTCGCTCTGGAAAATAGAGTGTGACTTTTATGCTTTTGTTGTACTCTTTTTGTCTTGTCTTTTGTAAGGCCATTAGTGCCTGTCTTGAAGAATGTAGTACAACTTTTGCATTTAACAGCGTGTATTAATGAAGAATGTTAATTAGCACTCTTTGACTGTTTCTAATGTTGCGCTGTCTTCCAAAGCACACGTGTCATTCATAACATGGTTTACGGGCGCTATTTACGCGGATCTTTTCCAAGAATAGACTTGTACTTTGTCCTTTAAATAGGCAGCTGAGTTTCAAAGATACTCATCTCTCATTCTTCTTCTTCTTCTCTGAGAACGAAATTTTTGAGAGATTTCATTCTCAAAACAGGAAAGCAATGCCTTCTAATGTTCGATTTCTGCATACTGTATCAAACATGAATTTGCCAATCCTTAGCACCAAACTTGAAGGTAAGTCCAGTATAGTACGCGTACTATTTTTGCTGTTGAAGATAGGCTTTCTATTTCTGATTGAACAATGCACGCTTGACCAGTCAGTGCGTGTCAAATGACATTTCTGTTGATTAATTCTCTTTTTCCTTGCTGTTTTCTGCAGAAGCTCGGCTAAAGATTTTCTTCAGAACTGGCATTGGTGATGTGGATGCTGTGGAGAATATCCTGCTGAGACCAACATCAGGGAGCTCATACGCTTTTGACGTGTACATCAAACAACTCAGAACTCTTCGTGGGATAGAAGGGTCTTCCATAGATGGTAGGAAGAGCCTTTATACACGAGAGTTGGATGGTGGAGTCAACTCTACCCCGAGAAATCGGGTAGTATAGTTCCTTTCACGGGAGAACTAGGAATTGTATTCCAAGGTTTGGATACATTCCTGTCTTCCTTGAGAGGTTACCCCCAATCCACCAATTGTATTGGCAGCACCACGACTTCGGGCTGCCATACTCTGTGGTTCTCCTCTCGTCTGAGAGAGAAGACCAGAGTTTGATTCCTGCTGATCTGGTCGTGACTGGGACCCAGACAGTCAGGAATTGCCACCAACAACGAACCTGACGGAGAAGGTCCGACGGAGAAGATCCAATGAAGAAGATAGATCTCTATTAGGTTATTGTTGTGGTGTAGAATGAAAATCCAAGATTTGTAATAGATTTCCATTATGATTTGTAAGAAAGTCTAAGAAAATGTAATAGACTTTTTTGTGGTGAAATGAGAATGGAAATGATAATTCTTCTATGCTCAATGATTTGTATTTGTGGATGAATTGTGGACATGATAGATAATAAAATCATCTTTTCTGTTTTAGAGTATATGATATTATCAGAGGTATTATGGACGTGATAATATACAGGAACTCAAAAGAAAATAGATTGATTTCTATGCAGAGGTCAAAATATGACAAATGAGTAAGCAGATTCGGAATTGATTCAGAGGTTATGAAAACATGATCAATAACGAATCCCCACTTAATAAATTGATAGAAGATTATGAACGGATGAACCGTTAGGAAATAATGAACAGATGAACTGTCGAGTGGATGTAACAAATGAACGGATGAACCGTCAAGTATTAATGAATATGTGAAACGTCGGATGAATGTGAGAAATGAATGGATGAATGAATATGTGAAACGTCAGATGAATGTGAGAAATGAATGGATGAATGAATATGTGAAACGTCGGATGAATGAAGAACTTCTGCCTATAAATATAGCAAAAATCTGGCGAGAACGAATACTTCTACTCCTCAACATAAAAATGTTATCTGGAGAAGCATCCAAGAAGACTGAGATGGCCTCAAAGGTTCAGAAAGGCACTGAAGAATGCCCTGCTGGTCCAGCCAAAACGAAAAAGACGGAAGCAGGCAAAGGTTCGTCTGCATCCAAGTCACCAAGGGACATTCTGGATTTTCTGCTCGAACCAGGAAGGACTAAAGAAGAGGAAGCCATGAGGATGGCCGCTTGCAAATTTCTCGTGGGTTCTAACAAGGAGGTTCTCGGCTCTTTTATTGATCACATCTTTGAGAAGGACGGTAGTGGCCCACGTCCAAATGTAGAGAAGGATGATAGTGATCTTCCTTAATATCATGTATCATCATTCATGAAAAAAAATAAAAATTTTATTTTTTTAAAACATGAATTTGTCTGATGATTACAAGTATTTACATTTATACATAGTAATTTTTAAGGAATTTGCCATTAATAAGCATCAAAACTTTTCGACCATCCAATTCTGAGAGTTGATAAGCTCCATTTGAGAAAACTTTGCTCACAATATCGGGACCTTCCCACTTTGCGTCAAATTTACCCTTACTCATATGAGTCATAGTCATAGGACGTCTGACTGTTAGAACAAGTTCTCCTTTTTGATATGATCGAACTCTGACTTTTTTATTAAAAGCTCTTGAAATTCTAGCTTGATAGAATTCAATATTCTGTTGAGCAGATAATCGTTTTTCATCTAGAGCTTCTAATTCCTGAAGTCGAAGACGATCGTTATTTTTAGCAGTGAGTTCATTAGCGATTGCTATCCTTAAAGAAGGAATTTGAATCTCTAATGGAAGAACAGCTTCGCAACTATACACCAGAGAGAAAGGTGTACATTTGGTAGCATTACGAACTGTAGTACGATAAGCCCACAAACATTTCCCGAGCTTGTCACTCCAATTACGTTTGTTAGTGGAGACAAACTTCTTTAGGAGTTTGATGATAGTCTTGTTGAAAGCTTATGCCAATCCGTTAGCTGCTGGATTATATGCGGTAGAAGCCACATTATTGATCCGATGATCGTCACAGAATCGAGTAAATTTCTGGCTGACGAACTGTGGTCCGTTATCATGAACAATGCGTCGAAGAACACCAAATCTATAGATGACGTGGTGCTTAATAAAGCTGATGACATTAGATGTCTTAACTTCAGATAAAGGAATGGCTTCGGCCCATTTGGAGAAGTAATCGGTTATTGCGAGAATGAACCGATGACCTTTAGATGACGGTGGATTGATCGGGCCGACAATGTCCATGCCCCAAGCTTCGAAGGGCCATGATGCTGCCGTCGGATGTAGAAATTCTGAGGGTTGATGAATAAAATCTGCATGAATTTGACAAGCTTTACACTTCTTTGCATATTCGATGGTATCAGATACCATGGTGGGCCAATAATAACCCATACATCGAATACGGTCTTGAAGTTTTGGTCCTGGCTGATGTGCTCCACAAATTCCATCATGTGCTTCACGAATGATTTGTTGAGCTTCGTCGCCGGCAACACATCGAAGGAGTAAACCATCATAAGCTCGACGATATAAGGTCTTTGTTGTATAATTATAGTAGAATCTGAGTGATCGTCGTCTGATAGATGCTGCCTCACTCGGATCATCCGAAAAATATTATATAATATGAGATCTAAGAAAGAAAGTCTCCAATCTTTATCCGTATTCTGATTCTCAGTCGAGTTACTGAAGATGAATTCCATGCTGGAATCAGATGAAGATGACATCGATTTACGACTGAATCCAAATCCTCTTGTTGTGTTGACGTCATGAGATGTTGATTCTTCAATGTCAACTGGAAGTCCTAGAGTCAAGTTATTTTCAAGATAAAATAATTCTCGATTACGAACAAATTTGTTGTCGTCTGATTGGAATAGCCAGCACCGCTGCAAGATTAGCAAGGGCATCAGCTTCTGTGTTACATGCTCGCCTAACATGTTCAATGAAGAATTCTTCAAACGAAGAAGCCATAGATATAGTTGTTTTATGATAAGGAACCAGATCTTAATGGCGAACTTCATAAGTACCCCTGATCTGATTGACAATGAGTATAGAGTCTCCATACTCCTCCAAATATTGAATATTCAGATGTTTAGCAAGTTGAAGACCAATAAGTAATATGTTGTACTCAGCTACATTGTTTGAACACGGCTGATCGAGAGAATAAGCTCTTTGGATAGCAAGACCTTCTGGCGATACAAGAACAATTCTAACTCCAGCGACAATATCGCCATTAGGACCAATTCTTGATGCTCCATCAATGAATAGACGCCAAGTAGGATCTTCTTCAGCAATTTGATTTGAATCTAGGACTTCATCTAGGATTTCATCATAGAGTTTTGAATTTTCTGGAATTGAGTGAGCAGCCAGAAAATCAGCTAAAGCTTGTCCTTTGACTGATTTCTGAGGAATATAGTGCATGTCATACTGAGCAAGTAGGATTCCCCAGTTAGCCAATCGAGAATTCAAAATACTGGGTTTCTTCATCATGATCCGTATAGGATTGATCCTGGATGACATGAATAGTCTGGCCAATGATATAATGACGTGTCTTTTGGACAGCAAACATCAAGGCTAGACATTCTTTTTCAACCGGTGAATATCGAGGTTCAGCTCCAGTTATTGTGCGGCTGAGATAATAAATAGCTTGTTCATGGCTATTTTGATTCTTTTGAGCGAGTAATGCACCCAATGAATGACTCATTGCTCGAGTATAGAGGAGGAACGGTATTCCTGAGACGGGAGGTACCAATACTGGAGGGCTCATCAGATATTGTTTTATATCATCGAATGCTTTCTGACATTCATCATTCCAGACAAAAGAGACACCTTTTTTCATAAGTTTATTGAATGGTTTGCAGCGTCCTGATAAATTAGAGATGAATCTCCTGATATAAGCGATTCTTCTTTGAAATCCTCGTAGCTCTTTTAAGGTGCGTGGAGGACGCATCTCTTGGATGGCTTTGATCTTCTCGGGATCCACGTGTATACCTTTAGAGGTAATCACGAAGCCGAGAAATTTACCACTAGAGACACCAAAGAAGGACTTAGTAGGGTTCATCTTTAATTGATGCTTACGTATTAGATCAAATATAGCCTTCAAATCTTGGATATGATCCTCCTTTTGTCGACTTTTGACTGCAATATCATCAACATAGCATTCGACTGTTTTTCGCAAATGTTCACGGAATATAGTGCTCATAGCTCGTTGATAAGTTGCTCATGCATTCTTGAGACCGAATGGCATAACTGTATAACAGTATGTACCAATCGGCGTTCTGAAAGAAGTGTGCTTCTCGTCTTCTGGAAACATTTTGATCTGATTGTACCCAGAATACCCGTCCATGAATAACATTCGTTCAAATCCACAGGTATTATCAACCATGACATCAGTGATTGGTAGAGGGAATTCGTCTTTAGGACATGCCGCATTGAGATCGCGGAAGTCTATGCATACTCTGATCTTGCCAGTCTTTTTAAGAACATAAACAATATTAGCCACCCAATCGGGATGTTGTTCCTCTCTAATAAACCTAGAGGTAATGAGTTTATTGATTTCAGCTTCAATTGCATCCATGATGTTTGGACGAAATCGTCGCTGTTGTTGTTTGACCGGTTTAGTATTCGACAAGATATTGAGCTTGTGAGTTGCAATTTGAGGATCAAGCCCTGGCATATCTTCATAACTCCAAGCAAAGACATCGATGTAATCACGAATGAGTTTGATCATGTCTTTCTTATCAGTTTCTGAAAGACTTTCACTGATGAATATTGGTTTGGGAGATCCCTCTTCACCAACATCTATTTGAACAAGTTTATCTTCAGTCGGAGGTTCTTTTTGCTCGAAACGGAACTCCCATTGATTATCTAATCTTTGGGCCCACTGTTCTGATTCAGGTGAGATTTCAAACTCTTCTTCGTCTTCATCACTTTCTTCAGAATGGTCAATGGAAACCATGTTGGAAGACAAAATGTTGCAGTAGAGGTCCCCGATACTTGTATCGGAATCCCAAGAAGTGGTACTAGAAGAATCAGATCTCTTATCTTCGTCAGACTCGGGATCTTTATGGATAATATTGATGAAAGGAGTAGGAGCAGTATAACCCAATCCGTATTTCGTCCTTCCATATTTCAAAGGAGGAATCCGGACAGGTATTTTTCTTCCTTTTCCATCATTGAGGCCAGTCCTGAAGTTATAGCCTATATTTTTGATGATGTCTCTAGATTGCTGACTATAACGACGTAGTTGTAATCTTCCAGTATCATCATTTTTGTCACCATCTTCAAGATCAGAAGGATTTTGAGGTCCTTTGTAGAAGAATATTGGAATGTCTCCTGGCTTTCTGCTTGGAACTAGAAAGTATGAAGATTGTACAGGTTCTAGAGATACATCTGTATGAGCAGTCTGTACAACTCCTATGGTTATTGTGTTCAAGTCATCTAACAGATGTAAATAACTATGAACATAATTACACACATCAATATACTGCAAAGGTGGAGACTTTTCATTAAATGTAAAAGCAGCAATATTTACATTGGGAGAAGGCTGAGCCTTAGAGACTTTAGCCAAGTCAATGACTAAAGGGGGAGAAGAAGAACGAGAAGAAGCGTTGTTTCGATTAAGATCGATAACAAATGGCTCAGAAGAGGTGAGCTTCCTTGAAGTTTGAGATGGAAGAATAATCCGCCATCCAACTGGAATTAGCAGAGTATCTGGTGAAGATACAGGAACTATAGTACGCCCACTGACAGGAATAATCAGTGTATTTTGAGTAGATGACTGAGGTAACAGAGAGATCCGTCCACTCACTGGGATGATGAAAGAATCTTCTCCAGAGGGTTTAAGAGATTATTGCTGAGTAGTTCGACTTTTAACAGGGATTATTAAAGTCTCACTTTGTGCATCTTCTTTCTCCAAAGCTTGTATGATCCTTGTATACTCTTCTTTGTACATTCGGGAATCATTGAAATAAGCTTCAACCCTATGGAAGGGATTTATATCAGCAACTTCTTTTTGTACTCTTCCATTGCTATCAATGTATTTAAAACATTGATGAAGAGTAGAAGGCACCACATTATTTTCATGAAGAAAGGGCCTCCCCAGAAGAAGATTATAGGATCCCGCGATCTCGATCACATAGAAAGTGACTTTAGATCTGAAATCGCCTATCTGAAGCTTCAGATGAATCTTTCCCAAAGGCTCGCTTCGGCTTTGATTGAATCCCAAGATAGTAGTAACCGTCTTGGAGAGCTTGTGAAGAGGGATTTTTAGTTCATCCAACAGACTCTTCGGCATTATGCTTATAGCAGATCCTGGGTCAATGAGAATACGATCTATCTTCATCGTATCAATATAACCAGTGTAGTAGAGAGGTCGGTCATGTCGATTATCCTCCAGTAGTATGTCATCTTGTGTAAAGGTGATATTTGGGATAATCTCCAGTACACTGTTGCAATATAAGCAAGTGTCAGGTTCCGTATCTGGCTTTTTCAATTGTGCAAGACAAGAGTCAGCTTGTAGAAGTGCATCACTTAACGTCTCCCGAGTCTCTTCGGAAAGACGTAGAAGTTCAAAGAGGGACATTCTAGCTGGAGTATTAGCAAGCTGAGCTAAAATGTCGAAATTATAAGGCTTCTGAAGTCCAAGAGGAGAGGACTTCTTGATTGGCTTATCAAACCGAGCCTGTTGTTTGCCTTTCTCCAAAGCTGTACACTTGGGAAGAACAGGTTCAGTGGATGATTCTTCTTCAGGAAGAACATTAGAAGCATTTTTATCAGCTGGAGAGATGTCAAGAGGATCCTCAGGACTTTTAGAATAATCCTTCAGGTAAGGTTTCCCCATTCGAGTAGCACTAACAAGTGCTTCTTCTTTGTCTTTTGGCTCTGTGTCAGAGGTAGACCCAAGAGAAGTCATATGACATGACTTGATCTTTCCAGCCTTCTTGGACTTTCGAGAAGAAATCTTTTGAGAAGAAGGCGATTCGAAATCTGCCACTAGATCAGGATGGATCCACATAATTTCTCCAGTCTCCAAAGTGATTGGTGCTAATCCTTCAGACTGTGGAAGAGGAATATTTACTATTTCAAGAGTCGCCTTGGGAATAGGAACAATCCCACCTTCAAGGAGTTGAGGAGGAAAATCTCCGAATTGCATAGAGACGACATTAGAAGTGACAGTCTTCTCTTTTGGAGTAAGAGAGATAGCTCCAGATTTAATCATTTCTTGGATCTTTCCTTTCAGTACATAACATGTACGAATTGTATGACCCAGCATTCTGTGATATGGGCAGTATTTGGGATGATCTGTCTTACCAGCTTCATCAGGTTTCTTGATCTCAGGTAATTATATCTTATTACCTTTCAGCAGACATTCAAAGATACCAAGGACATCGTCGTCATCGAAAGAATATTCTTCTTTGGGGCGAGGTGTTCTTGATTGTTGAATTGTAAAAGAAGTTTGAATAGTTGATGTATCTTTGCTCTGAAGATTAACTTTAAGAGTTTCTTTTCCCTTGCGAGCATTATTTTTATTGTTAGCACCTTGTCCTGTTTCTTTATGAGTCATCTGCATTCCTAAACCTTTGAAGGTTTCAGCACTGATTTCTGCAGCTTTGGCACTGACTATGAAGGAAGGCCAATCTTGAAATTGAGTAGACCCTGTCCACATACTGATGATTGGCAACAAGTTTGATTTGCACGTGTCAATGGTGACAGCATCAGGAGTTCCAAGAGGCATCTTCAGAGCTTCTCTTCGAAACCGTTTAATGTATTCCTCTGTGGATTCATTATTTTTCTGCTTGATTCTAATAAGAGCAGACATAGTCATGTCATTCAGCCCTTCATAGAACCTTTCAAGAAACATCTGTTTGAAACCAGCAAATGAGGTAATGGTCCCATCTGGGAGACTCCTATACCATTCATAAGCCGTTCCCTTGAGACATCCAATAAATACCCGAGTAAGGAGGGCATCACTTGGTTGCAGTTGATCAGTCATCACTTCAAAGTGATTGATAAACTGACTTGGAGAAGTGGTTCCATCATAGAATGAGATAGTAGGAGGCTTGTATTTAGGAGGATATGATACTTGCTTCCATTCTATCGGATAAGGCTGCTTGATGCCTAACCTTTGTAAACCATCCTTTTGTTTGAATGCCTCGAATTGAGTTTTGAGATTCTTCAATTCTTCAGAGACAACTCCCGAAGATTGTGGAGTTGTGGCTTGTAGAGAACAGTTGGGAGGAGGAACAGCATTGTAAGCACTACCCCCAGCTCTAGAGAGACTAGGATTTAGTTGAGCTGGTCCAGGAGTATTGGATTGTACTGCTGGAGGAACTTGTACTAGACTTATATCAGTATCAACTGGTATGGTATCTGGTACAGTATGTCGATTTTACAACTGAGCTGTCATGAGTTTATACATCGACTTCATTGTGTCAGTCATAGACTTTATTTGCTGTTCCAAAGAAGCAATTCTTTGATCTTGAGAAGTCAAGGAAGAAGAAGGTTCATCAGTATTCCCATCAACCATGTAAGTCGTGACTGTATGAGGGATTATTGATGAACTAGTAGATGTTGTATGTTCTGAATCATTGCTTCGTGCATCAAAGTCAACTATAGGAGAATTACCCCCCAGTAGGAAGAGGTGGGAAGTTAAATTCTCCAAGGAATTCAGAATCAATTTCAGGGGTCAAATTTCTTTGACTAGAATCCAGGACTCTTGCTCTGGTGTTTCTATATACTCCATCTGGACTATCAACTCTACCCCCGGTGTCTCGAGAAGTCATATTGACAAAGGCAAACAAAGGCTCATCTTCATCAGGTATAGGTTCATATTGAATCCTATTGAAGACAGACTGTCGTTTAGTTTGACATCTGCATTGTATTGTAATTCTTGGCTGGAAGTCACATTCATGATCACCATGGTCTTGAACCGTTGATTGACATCTGCAGTGAATTATGACTCTTGGATAGAAGTCACATTCAGCATGTTCTTTTAACATAGAATTACTCCTTCTCTTCTGTTGAAGATATTCCCGTAAATCTGTTTGTGAAGATTGAGGAGTATATTTTCTGTTCTTGGGTCTTAATGGCTCTTGATTATATAAAGAGTGATTAATGTAAGCCACATAGTTTCTTGCATACTCTGCATCTGGATCTTTTATCTTCATATCCAATTGGTATGGTTTCTTAACACCAGAAGTGCTGAGTTTTATTCTTAAATCAGTGGAAGGTAACACATTGGTTTTGGAAACATGGAGTTTTCCTTCCATTGATCTGGATATTTGCAGAGAAGGAAGAGTTGAACCACTCTTTTGATTAGGAGTTGGTAACAGACCCTCTTTAATGGACAGATTCTGTGCCCAATTTGAAGAAGTCATAGGAGAAGATATTAAGGAATATTTCTTCTTAGACTCATTCAGATTTTGAGACATAGAATGTCCAGAAGGAAGAGTAGTCAAAAGACCATCTCCTTTCCTTTGACTAACAAAAGTATCAGTCAAAGCTGTTCCTGAAGTAAAAACTACAGGAGCAGAAGAAACAACTAAAGAGTTATTCCTTTTCGAAGGGACTTTGTGTGGAAGACCACCCTCAGTTCTAGTAGAACTCGGTAAAGAAGAAGAGATAACTAAGGAGTTATTCTTTTCTGATGAAATACACGCTGAAACAGATTTGGCTAAAGAACCAGTACTGTTAGCGTGACTTTTGATTTTAGAATTACACGCTAGAACAGATTTGGCTAAGGAACCAGTACTGTCAGCGTGACTTTTGAATGTGGGATTACACACTGGAATAGATTTGGCTAAGGAGCCAGTACTATCAGCGTGACTTTTAGAGTTGAATTTGCACGCTGGAACAGATTTGGCTAAGGAGCTAGTACTGTCAGCGTGACTTTTAGAGTTGAATTTGCACGCTGGAACAGATTTGGCTAAGGAGCCAGTACTGTCAGTGTGACTTTCAACTTTGGAGATACACACTGGAACAGATTTGGCTAAGGAGCCAGTACTGTTAGCGTGATCTTTGATTGCTGTCATCTTCGAGTGCACAAGAGTGTACATTCTTGCAGTAGAGCTCTTGCCAGTGTTAGGAGCAGACACTGTGGCAGAGACTTCATCATTGACTGCCAACTGATTCTTAGGGACATAGACAGAGTGTCCCTTTGACTTGGCAGTGATGATGGAGGCTGGAGTGGACTTGCCACCCTTAGCCCGCTGCATTTCTTCATAGGCAAGTTGATCGAATTTGATCGTCATCACCTTCTTCGTCGAGCCGATTGACGAAGTGTCGCATTGAGTTGTTGCCATCTCAGAAGAGGAGATGGTTTTCCCCAGCAGAGTCGCCAATTTGTTTTCCATAAAGAAATTCTCTTTATTTTTTTGTGTTTCTGGGAAAATTACAACTGTAGGAATCCGATCTAGAAGACGATCACTTTATCCCTTAGACTACGCGAAGAAGAAAAGCTCTCAAAATTTTGACAGTAGATATCAATGTATCTGTACAATGAATGATAAAAAGAACTCTATTTATAGAGTCAAAAATAATAACTGAAAAGATAACTGTCTTCACAGCCTGTGCTTAGTTGAAAATCACGCAGGATTTAACATACGCAAGACTGTGAGCAGTTACTGGACGTGGCCTGTAACTGTTGGACACATGGCAATCATGCATGAGTCGTGTGCAAGTTACAGGACACGCAGGCGAGAGATCAGTGGCATGGCTGCCACGTACTCCAATTTGATGAAATCCACGCAGACTTGTTGAAGACGAAATCCACGCGAACTCGGTGTAGAAAGCTTCAAAATCCACGCAAACTTGGGGCAGAAAGCTTCAGGATCCACGCAGACTTCGAGGCAAAGAACTCAAAAATCCACGCAAACTTGATGAAGAAAACTTCAAAATCCACGCAAACTTGAGATAAAGATCACAAATACACGCAGACTTGAGACAGAACTGCCAGCTGTCTTGATTCGGCGTGTCTCGACTGACACAAAATCTCTGACAGTGATTGCTTTGTCAGTCGCATTAAATGACAAGAAACCCTTTTGGTACGCCAACTTGACGAAGGCTGAGTCTTGCTGAAGAAGATTTCAAAAATCACGCAATAGACGGCGATGATCTCTCGAAGTCTGTGCATACGTGGCATACGAAGAGACATTCTTCGACTGTTGTGCTGTCAGTCATAATTACTCTCTGACAAATGATGAGCTGTCTCTCCAGCGTGATTTGTTTATATTGTCTGGATCAACTGAGCGTGACTTTTGACTCTGTCTTGATCAACTCAGCGTGACTTTCATTTTTGAGGCCTACATATACGCATTAAAATATACGTATGGATGTTTTCGAACGTATGGGAACTGACATAACTCAATTTTCTTGTGCGTGCGCCACGAAATCAGTGCGTATCTGTCGAGATACCCACGTATCGACCTTTTACAAACTTGGCCATAACATCGTGTACGTTCGTCGGATCGACATAAAACTTGTGCCATTAGGACCGTATTGATTTTTTGGTCCTGTATGCCAAGTTTGGTCCGATTCTGAGAAGGTTGATCGGAGCGCCAAACTTGGTGGGCCCGTAACCCAACCCAATGGAAAATTTTGTGCACGGCTCATCGAAATTTTAAATTGGACATACCGTTGGGTTCATTTCCTCAAACCGAATTCGTAGACATGTAGTTTGGCGACTTTAAAGACCGTAGACATTGGCATGCGTTTCGGTGGAAAACGAGTCCAACAGTGGACATCGTTTTGACCCAAAATTATAATTTTGCCCATGTTCCAGAATTAGACTTTTGGACAGGCATTTCCTATGTGTATCACTCATTTCGAGTATGTTCTTGATGTTTGTTTCAGCATCCGGAGTTTTTTGGAGATTGTGACATTTCTTTAGCTGACATTGTGATTCTTGGACTTGCCACCTTCGTACCACTAGGCAAGATACCTTGCCACCTTACTCTGTGATTTATATATTCTTATTTTTAGTTGTTACTTTCAGCATTTTTTATTTATTATTATAAAATTGTCCGTCCAAGTCACACTTGGGTGCAAGCGACTCTATCGATCGTTTTCTTGCTTTTATTTATCTCTCTTGCATTGACTTAGCCTAGTGACCACCCATTATTGATGAGGTATGGGTATATCTCATATGGCCTTGACACTTACTTTACCACGTATTATGAGTCACATATATGACACGTACTCACGTAGTCGGCCGGCCGTCGATACGTATGAGGCATGTGACGATTAGGAGTAACTGCTAATAGATTTACGTGCTAGTGGACTTCGCAGTTACTAGAGGGTCATATGAGTCATGGATGTGACTCCACTAGGCATGGGGTGGAAAGAATAGTTCCTTGAAGTATGTGCCATATATACATTGTTATTGTACCGGAAGCTCCGCTGGATACGCAAGTTCACCTTACTATTACTGATTCCCTCTCACGTTCATGGAGCGCTATGGATATTTTTTTACTGATTCCCTCTGACGTTCACCGAGCGTTATAGACGGAGACGACTAGTTCCCGAAGGAAGGGACGATGCCACTGCTATACAGCCCGAACGCCCATATGTGAAGGATTGTTCTTTATTGCATATTCACTATAGTACGGTTAGGCACCCTGTTGCATGCATCCCTTTATTTTCTATTATATATCACAGTTTATATAGCATGATATTTTTTTGTATCTTCTTACGATCCTCTAAGGACCTGGTAATCTCTCCAGGATTAGACGATTTCCCACAGGAGTATGGAGAGACATTGGATCCATCTTTTGTGGGCGACGAGGCATTTTCCTTTGATATTTAGCTCTATTCTTATCTTCGAGGATTATTGAGAATATGTAGTGGACATCTTATGTTCTTTCATTTACTTTCTATTTTTGCGGAGGCTGGACTCCGATCTTTGTGACTATTTTACATAGCTGTTTGGAGTGGGTATGTCCACCGACGATCTTTTGATACATTATTTATTTGACTCTTATTTCTTCTGTGTTGAGCTATGATAAGATTGTTTGCCATGAAATATAAAAGGACAGAATAATTATCGGAGGACTGGACTTTTACTTCACAATACAAACTCACTTGTACAAAGAAAGCCTAGGGACGAAAACCTAGGTACAGCAATCTAAGTACAATTGTTTATTTTAGATTCTGGGGGGTAACGATAGAGGCTCGGGAAAGCGACGGCCGCTCTGCCTTACTCCTTGGACGATCGGGTGCAGCTTTTTGGCTCTGTAGAAGAACTGCTTGGCGTTGATGAAGAAATGCTCTCTCTTCAGGCTCTCTGGTTCTCTATGTCTCTATGTGCGTCTGTCTCACATTGTATATATCTCTCGGTATGTGTATGTCACTGTGTATCTATTCGTAAGGGAATGGCACCCTGCTATTTATAAGAGTGGGGGGTTCATTAGGGTTTACAATGATTGCCCATTCTTGAAAGTCGGCGGCTAAGGATCACTGGATCTGGGCCGTTCATCGAGATTTGAGCAATAAATGTGATTGCATCAAATCTTTTGTCGGTAATTAATGCTGATTGACAGAAATCCTCCCGATTTGTCATGCCAACCTCGGATTCCTCGACACGTGTCTTTAATTGGCTTATTTGCAAATGATCTAATTTGATCCCAATATTTCATTGGGATTTGTTGAGGGATTTCGATCAATCTGATGCCACGTGGCCTGCTATCATGCCATGTGTCATAACAGTAGAAATCTGAGCTGCAGGAAAGTTGGGCCGCATAAGGCTGGCCACGTGTCAAGACGGCCTAAGAGTGGCCCCCTGAACATTTGGACCGCATGGTAATGATTTGAGCCGCATGAGTGTGGATGACCGCATGAGTGAACCGCATAGAGCTAGTCTTCGTGAGCCGCGTGGGGATGGTCTTTGTGAGCCGCATGGAGCTAGTCTTCGTGAACCGTATGGGGCTAGTCTTCGTAAGCCGCATGGGGCTAGTCTTCGTGAGCCGCATGGGGGAGTCTCCGCTTGGGCCGCATACAACTGTCCATGTGTCAAGGCCACATGACAGTTTCTGAATCTCGGGATATTGTGTCAGAGATTTTCTTCGCTTCCCAAGGAGTTCGTCATTATGAGGGAGTCATAATGATATCTTTGTGTCAGAACTGTCACTTCGTCAAAGCTATCAGCCGTCAATACATTTAATGCAAAATAAAAGAGCTATTTGTAGGCCACGTGGCTCCTCTTTGAGCCGTATGGGACTTGTTTGAGCCGCATAGACGTTCGAGCCGCATGTATAATTGAGCCGCATGAACTCTCTGAGCCGCAGGGGCTCTCTGGCCGCATGGATCTTTCTTTATTCTTTTTTATGCTTCTACAAGACCCCCTTCAAAGTTTTCAATTTGCAAAATTAAAATACTTTGAATAAGAAGCATGGCCATGTATTCTTCTAGCCGCATATGATGTCTCGGCCGCATGGATGTTTCGGCCGCATGGATGTCTCGGCCGCATAGATGACTAGGCCGCAGGGGTTTTCGGGCCACATAAGTGTCTTAGCTGCATGGACTTTTGCCACATTATCTTGCCACGTATGGAGATCTTTTGCATTAAATGCTGTTGATTTGCTGTCAGTTTTGAGGTCACTTTTCGGGGCGGGATCCCAGGAGTCTGGCCTTCATTTTAGGCGGCTCGCCTCGATAACCGAAGAGTTGGTTTTCATTCTTTACGAGAATCGAAGCACCTTGGTTTTGTTTATAAATATGGATGAGTTCAGTCGGAGGGATTTCTTTACTTTCTCCTTCGTCCCCAACTGTTGTTGTCTTTCCTTTCTTTCCCTATTTCCATTCTCCGACTGTCGAAAATGGCCTCCAAATCTTCTAAGGTCGTCTCCGCTGCTACGAAAGGTAAGAAGGTGGCTTCCTCGTCGGCCGATGTGCCCGAAGTGCAACCTGATGTTCGCCCCGCTTTCAAGGGTAAGAAATGGATCTTGAATACTTTGAACCCCAAAGACCCATGGCTCTGTTGCATAACATATGCACAAGCCTTCATCCTTCGTTTTTATTGAACCGCCCAAGCTCGACCATGATGGAGCCGCATATGTTGCATGGGCCGCATGACCCTCTCATATTTGAACCGCATAGGGCATGCCCTATGTTTGAGCCACATTGGGAAAGATTTGAGCCGCAGGAGTGCTTCCGGGTTTGAACCGCATGGAACCTCCTTTGAGCGGAATCGCATATATCTCTGACAACCTGGCCCGCATAGACTTTTACTGAGTAGCGCCGCATAAACTCCTCTACGAGATAGAACAGCATAAGTTTTAATCCGAGCCGCATAAGCTATCGAATCAGTGTCACGTGGAACTCCTAACTGAATTGGGCCGTATGAAGCCGTGCTGACCCGAGCCGCATAGGCTCTATTGAAGCCGTGCCGCATAAAACTCAGCTGAACTGGGCCGTATAAGGCTTCGTCGATCCGAGCCGCATAGGCTCATAGAAACTTCTTTTTGAGAAACTCTAAGTGGTTTCATTTTAACCTATTTTTTAATCCTATTTCTTTTGTCCTTTTCCAGTGAACCACCCAACCAACCCGGCCAGAGAGATTCTACTGGGTTCAGCTCAGTTTGCCATGAGTGTGCGGCTTGACGATCTAATTCGAGATATGACAGATCAACTTCCTTCTAATGAGCCTTTGGAGAGGGTGGTTGCCATCAACAACCAACCTTTCCATTTTCTTTGCACTATGATGAATTCGGGGAAACTGGACGGAGAATATCTGAAACCAGCTTTTCTCTTCGGGGATGCTTTCTCCGTAAAGAACTCCCGAATGCTGGACATTTCTGAGAACATGGACTTCACTGTGGACGGGGTGGATATCCATGTTCCCGAGATGGAGCGGTATTTTTCCCTTTTGTGGTTTAATATGGTACCGTTGGGCAGGAAAATGGCAGGTTCTCTGACTCCAACCCAACATGGGATGTTCGTGGGCAACATCCACTATAATATGAGTATTAGGTCAGCATGTGCAAGTAGGGAGTCAGTCAGCCGAACTGTGATGGGGCTAATTCCTGGTACTTTTATAAATGTGTCTAGTCCTAACTTCACTTTTACCCGAGCTGATACCTTCCTGAATCAGCTCGCTCGCAAGGGGTCCTATCCTGTGGGCAGGTTGTCGCTGCTGAATTGGATAAACCCCATTCCCATATGGGACAATCTTTCCTCATGGATCCTGAGGAACTACGAGGAACTCCTTCGGGAGATTGACCTTTACTACGCCATCCGGGGCACCTGTTACGGATTGCCCATTAACAAGCTGCTGTTCATGGCCCTTTTGGAGATGTATAGCCGGCGTACGGGGACTTTCTTTGCGCCCGGGGGAGAGTTGGGACTTGCTCTCCATAAAATGTATGATGTTCCTAAGCTGCCGTGGGGAGGCGAGGCCTTTGAAGTATATACCCCGACGAACGAGGAATTCGATGACCTGGATCGACAATTTCCTGGTTTCGTCGCTGTGTACCGAGAACTGTTGTGCCACCATAGCATCTGCCACCAGACTGCTATCAAGAAAAAAAATAGCTCAGAAGGGAACGCCCCCATACCACGGCCTGGATCGCGTATCTTTTCAAGTTACGTCCTTCCGGTCGGGTTTCGTCTCGAGGTCCTAAAACCCCGGAGGAGGTAAAGGACATGATGTTGAAGGCCAAATGGTCGAGGTCCACCCGTGACAGGTTTGGGAGTCGCACCGACTCCTTCAGTTATTTCCACTACGGTACCTGGTATATGTCGGAGAAAGCAATCTTGGCCGGGTTCTTGATGGTACGGCTACGAAATTGCGTAGTCTCGGGAGGGGCAGGTTCTACTGAAAGGATCAGCCGCCACTTCATTCTCCCGGCTGTGAAGCTGGTCTTCAAAGTAAGACTGGCCCTTCTTCCGGCTTTGGTGTGTAGCATACACCACGGCCTCCGTGCCTTTTCGTCTAAAGTCATTGCTCGTGAGACGACGCTGGACTTTGAGCGGATAGAGCTACCATACCACTATCTCATGGGTTGGTTATTGATGGATTACCGGTCATTGATGAGGCCCGGAACAGAGGATGATGTCACAGCTGATGACGCCTTCCTTTTCCGATACCGCCATCAATCTTGGGAGTATGACACCATACCGACTTGTCGGAGGGCGTTGGCGAGAGTTGATGGGCCCGACTTTTTTGTGTCTCTTCCTCAGTTTACCCTTAGAGAAGTGAGGGGGGTACACGTTGATGGCATTGAACCTCCCCAGCTCTTATCTGAGAAGATGCTTCTATGGCTGCGTAACATTCGCCCCGCGCACCTAGTATATCGTTACTGAAATAACGTATACTTGGAGCCTTATTTTCCTAGCAGGTTTTCTCGTCAATTCGGGTATAGTCAGCTGTTCCTTGACTGCCCCAGTGCTTGCCTGGGCTTCGAAGGCAGTATCCTTGACGGCATCCGGGCATGGCATTATTACAATGCTGTTCATACCCGGGCTAGCTTCTCAGTCCCTGACGCTAATACGCAAGGGGATATTCTGTACATGGCGGCTCTTTATCACGTTGCAGTGAGCAAATCTCCCGTGAACTTTGACATGAACACCAGCTTCATTGTCGGGACCGGCTTGGCAGAAAAGCCAGAGGGTTCCAGCAAGAGAAAGAGAGGGGCGAATAGGGTTCTCGTGCCAGACTCAGAGTCCACTGCGGCGGACGAAGAGGATGACGAGCAGGCCGCCGATGACTCGTCGCATTCTTCGGACGAGGAGGTGGGGAACCAGCCTCCTACTGTGCCGGACGAAGATGTGGATGATCATCCACCTGTTGTGCCTGGTGCTTCGCGCCAACGAGGCAGGCGTCTATCCACTGATGATGGCAGGACCTACTCCACAAAGCGGGCTGCTGTAAGACGTCACAGGCTGTTTATTGATGTTGATGCCATTTCTGAGGTGATTGGAATTTCAGCCGCCTTTTCCTTCTTTTTCTAAATTACGGTCTAATCATTTTTCTTTTGCTCCTTGTAGGCGTCCCAGGAGTCTGCTTCTCGGGACTCGACTACTGAAGTCGATCTAGCCTTGTCTACTTTGATCCATGATATGTGCACCGCCATCTCTTCCGCTGGAGTTCTTTCGGAGGCGGCCGGGGGGTCTCACCTTGCTGAGACCTCAACCCATGGGGACAGGGACTCTACTGCCCCTGTCCCTGAGACAGCTGAATTCCAACAGGATGACACTGACCTGGCTGGCTCCCCTTCAGGGGTGGCTGGGGCAGAGAAACCAGTTGAATTTGAGTTGGAAGTTGCGGGTGGCGAGACCATGCTAGCTTCGAACGAGCTACAGCCTCCGAGCTCTTCCCCTGGTAAGATAAATCAGCTTTTTAACTTGTGAGGAGGCTTATTTGCTCTATCACCCTGTCCTTCGTGGATTAATGATTGCTTTGGATGTGCAGGTCCCACCCCTTTATTGCCGGTGATGGACATTGCCAGGGCGGACTCTATCGGAGGGAATCTGATGGAAGCACGTGTGCCTCCTACTTTTCCAACCCATATTGAGGGGCTTCCAGCTGGGTCAAGTTTGGGAGCCTTGGTGATAGCACAGCTGGAGCAAGGGACGACGCTTTCCGCGCCATCCTCTGCGAATAGGGTTTCGGGAGTTAACCTTTCCGCTCTACAAAGTATCCAGGCTCTTCGGGCGGCGGAAGAGGAGCTAGCTGCCAACCATGCCTCTTTTCGCACAGTATTCGTTTATCTGGTGGCAGGGACGGCCAGTTCTGAGGCTACTCCTTCGGTATTGCCTGCCACACTCCCTTTGACACCGTCCTCTACGGAAGTTTTGGATGAAGTGTCCCAGGATGTGGTCGACAGTTTCTATCGCCACCTGAAGAGGGGGATTGAGGCAGCTGTAGAGAGGGGGACTCCCTTTTCTATGGCCCGTCAATGCGCCGGTGGCCAGATTAATATCCTTAGAACACTCTCCGATGGAGCGGGACTGGCTGTACTTCTGGAGCCTAAGCTGTTAGAGGCTGATCGTCTTGTGGCCCAGTTTCGCGTGCTGTAGCAAGCTGATTTACCTGCGGTAATAAACCAAGAGCACAATTTCCTCATGACTGCGATGGAGAAGGTGAGGCTTGCTCGGGAATCGATCAAGCCCACTATATTGAAGGACCGCCAGGATCTGACTCAGTTGTACGATCAATAGAACCGTCGGACTGAAGATTGTGCAGCTCAGGAAGCGGCAGCCTCCCGCGGGGTAGCTGACACCCGAGAGCAGATCCTCGAGCTCCAGAGAAAGTTGGCTTTCTTGGAGTCCGAGCTCGATGCCACTCGTGCTGAGAAAGGGATTGCCATTCAGGAGGCTGACAAATTTAGTAGGGCTTCTGCCAATCTAGAACTTGCCCTAAAGAATATGGAGAACGACTGGCAGGCATATATGTATTTGAATGATGCAGAGCAGTTGTCCCAGGAGGTCGAGCGCCGAGCGAAACAGAGGCTTGAGCGGGGGACTGCCTTGGTGAGAAACTGCCTCTTGGAGTTGTGTAATGTCGAGCTATAGTCGGCCTTTCCTTCTTTTATTTCTGTTTTCTTTTTCTTTTTTCTTTGAGAGGGATGTGGTCCCAAAACATGTAATGCTTTTTTCGTCTTTCAAATAAAGAGTACTTTCCTTTGTACCCTTCATTTGCATTGCTTGTTGTGCCTGTGGTATTGTGGTAATGTTTGTCCCACATGGGGGACTTGTTTGTGGACCTGTTACCCCTGGCATACCTTGGTTTTAGGTACGGATAACAAGTTTGATTGCGGATAACTAGAACAGTTCCACGGCAAGGTGGTCGTGGGTGTTCGGGGTATCGGGAGATAGAATGCCATGGAGCAGCTGGGCTCCCGGGACATGATGAGGGATGGTAGGCCTGTACTAAGAGACATAGCAAAGGACATTTATGGGCCTATTACCCTTGGCGTACCCCGACTTAGGATACGGATAATAGGATGGAGGGGAACCAACACACTTACTCAGAGGTAATGAGGACATGGCAAGTATGAGGATTTTACCGTGGAGTCTTCCTACTTAGAGGTAATGAGGACATGGCAGGAGTGGACTCAACGGAGGATATTTATGGTCAACAGAGGACATTTCTGCGCCTATTACCCTTGGCGTACCCTGGTTCAGGGTACGAGTAATAAGACGAGAGAGGACCGACATACTTACTCAGAGACATGGTAAGTACGGAGGTTTTACCGTGGAGTCTTCCTGCTCAGAGGTAATGAGGACATGGCAGGAGCGAACTCAGCGGGGAATATTTGTGGACGTATTATCCTTGGCGTACTCCAGTTGTGGGTACAGATAATAAGTCAAAACGGAAATTATCATACTTACTCAGAGGTGATGAGGACATGGCAAGCATGAAGGTTTCTTCGATAGAGCCTTCCCATTCAGAGGTAATGAGGATATGACAGGAGTGGGCTCAATGAAGGAGGGTACATAGAACGACTCAGAGGTAATGAGGACATGGAAGTTCTATGTAAATGGGTGATTTGTTTTTGGCTGAAGTGAAATGACACAGAGGTAATGAGGACATGGCCGTTTTAGAAATTTGTGGATCGGTTACCCTTTTTTGTGCACTGGGAGTGCGGGTAGTGGATCATGAGAGAGGATCTCTTCTAGGAGGAAAGTTCATAGGTATGATCATACATGACTTACTATCTGAAAGAGTGACCGAAATGTGAGTTCAGAGGCACCAGCGGGTACATGACTCGATAATTTTAGAATTTGGAGGTGTGAGTTCAGCAGCACCAGCGGGTACATGACTCGATAATCTGAGATAGTATGGATATGAGTTCAGCGGCACCAGTGGGTACATGACTCGATAATTTGGACTGTTGTGGTTGCGAGTTCAGCGGCACCAGCAGGTATATGACTCGATAATCTGGAATACTGTCGTTAGACATAATATTTCTTCAGGAACTTGTCGTTGACGGGCAACATGAGCAAGTCTCCATTTTGTTTTGTGAGGCGATAAGCACCGTTGGAGAATACAGCCTCGATGATAAATGGGCCTTCCCATTTTGGCTGGAACTTGCCGGTGGTCTTGTGAGTCATGACCATCGACCTCCGGACTGCCAGAACGAGATCGCCCACTTAGAATGTTCTGATTTTAACCTTTTTGTTGAAGGCTCCAGAGATGCGTGCTTGGTATAGCTCAATCCTTTGCTGAGCCAGGAGGCGCTTTTCATCTAAGGCCTCTAGCTCTTGCAGTCGGCATCGGTAGTTATCATCCGTCGTCAATTGATAAGTGAGGGCGACGCGGAGTGAGGGTATTTGAGTCTCCAATGGGAGAATTGCCTCACTCCCGTACACCAGGGATAATGGTGTGTTCTCTGTGGCCGTTCGGACCGTGGTACGGTACGCCCATAAGCATTCACCAAGCTTCTCATTCCAGTCGCGTTTGTTAGACGATACGAACTTCTTGAGTAACTTGATGATGGTTTTATTGAATGCTTCTGCCAACCCATTTGCTGCTGGACTGTATGGCATCGAAGCAATATTCTGGATGCGGTATTTGTCGCAGAATCGATAGAAGGCGTAGCTTGCAAACTGTGGACCATTATCGTGGATGATCCTTTGGGGAAGTCTAAAGCGATAGATGACGTGGTACTTAAGGAAACTGATCATGTTTGAAGTCTTTACTTCCGCAAGCGGGACAGCTTCTGCCCATTTGGAGAAATAATCTGTGATAGCGAGTATGAAGCGATGCCCTCGGAAGAAAGGTGGAGTAATCGGACCGATGATATCTATTCCCTATGCTTCGAACGGCCAGGACGCCACTATCGGATGTAGAAATTCAGATGGTTGGTGGATGAAGTCCGCGTGGACTTGGCAGGCTTTGCACTTTCTCGTATAGTCTATCGCATCTGCCACCATCATGGGCCAATAGTAGCCCATTCGGCGAAGACGGTCTTGCAATTTAGGGCCAGGCTGGTGGGCTCCACAGACACCATCATGAGCTTCTCGTACGGCTTCTTTGTCTTCTGCGTTTGACAGACACCAAAGCAATAATCCATCATAGGATCGGCGATACAGCATTTTTGTCTCTGTATCGTTGAAGAATCTGAGAGAACGCCGTCTGATGGAGGTAGCTTCCTTTGGGTTCTCGGGCAGGATGTCGTAGACGACGAAGTCAATGAATGGTTGTCTCCAATCTGGGACATCATCGATCGTCTGAGCAAAATAACTCGCCACGAATTGAACGTTGTTCTTTGGATAGACCAGTTCATGGCCTATCACATCTACCGATTGATGAGTATGATTTGGCACTGCTAGGGAAGCGGCCAGGCCGACCAAGGCATCGACTTCGATATTTCGGAGTCTGGGAACGTGCTCGATGAAGAACCCCTCGAACGATGAGATGATGTCGATCGCTATCTGGTGATAGGGAATCATGTCTTCGTGGCGAACTTCGTATCATCCTCGGATTTGTTTGACGATTAACTGAGAATTGCAGTATGCTTCAAGATATTCTACCCCCAGCTCACTTGCAAGTTGGAGTCCAATGACCAATGCGTTGTATTCGGCCACATTGTTAGAGCAGGGTTCTGTGAGAGAGTAGGCGCGATTGATCACCAATTCGGAAGGAGAAACCAGCACCACCCCGACTCCGACGATGATGTTGCCCTTGGGTCCAGTTCTCGAAGCACCGTCGAAGAACATTCGCCATATATCATCGTGGGAGGTTGCATGCGAGTCGACGACCTCATCTAAAATTTCTTCATATATTCTGGATGACTTCGAGCCCGGGTGGGCTGCCAAAAAGTCTGCCAGGGCTTGACCTTTGATAGCCTTTTATGGAACGAAGATCATATGATAGGGGGACAACAATATTGCCCATGTAGCGAGGCGAGAGTTGAGCGCCCCTGGTTTAGTTATGAGGACCCTGAGAGGATTGACTCGTGAGATCACATGTATCGTTTGTCCAGTGACATAGTGCCGCATCTTCTGAATGGCGAACACTAGGGCAAGGCATTCCTCTTCCACAGCGGTGTATCGGTGCTCTGGCCCAATCATCATTCGACTGAGGTAATATATGGCTTGCTCATGGCCTGCATCGTCGTTTTGTGCCAGCAGAGCCCCGAGGGAATGTTCTATTGCTCGTACGTAGAGCAGGAATAGTTTTCCAGCAACTGGGGCCACCAGGACTGGAGGGTTCGACAAATATTCTTTAATACTGTCGAAGGCCCGCTGACATTCTTTGTCCCATACGAACGAGACGCCTTTCTTCATGAGATGGGTAAATGGTCGACATCGCCCGGAGAGGTTAGAAATGAACCTCCTGATGTAAGCTAGCCTCCCTTGGAGGCCTCTGAGTTCGCAGAGATTTCTCGGGGGATCCATCTCCATGATTGCCTTTGTCTTCTCAGGATCTACATGGATACCCTGGGCGGTGATGATGAAACCCAAGAACTTCCCGCTGGATACGCCCAGGAAGGACTTCGTAGGGTTCATTTTCAGATTGTGCGTTCGCATCAGGTCGAATACCGTCCTCAGATCCTGCAGATGGTCTCCCTTACAACGACTCTTGACGGCGATGTCATCAATATAGCACTCTACCGTCTTGCGTAAGTGGTCTCGAAGTTGATGCTCATGGCTCTTTGATATGTGGTGCCGGCATTCTTCAAACCGAAAGGCATGACTGTGTAGCAGTATGTGCCAATCGGTGTTCGAAATGATGTATGCTTTTCATCGTTAGGAGACATCTTGATTTGGTTGTACCCTGAGAAACCATCCATGAATGACATACGTTCGAAGCCGCAGGTATTGTCAATCATGATGTCCGTGATAGGGAGGGGGAATTCATCTTTGGGGTATGCCTCGTTCAGATTGCGAAAGTTGATGCAGATTCGAATCTTCCTATTCTTTTTGAGGACGGGTACTATGTTGGCGACCCAGTCGGGATGTTGCTCCTCACGAATGAAGCCGTTGGCTATCAATTTGTTGACTTCGACTTCGATCGCATCCATGATGCCCGGGCGGAAGCGTCGCTGTTGTTGCTTGACTGGCTTTGCATCCGGCCGAATGTTGAGTTTATGAAGAGCAATATCGGGATTTAACCCCGGTATGTCTTCATAGCTCCAGGCGAACACATCAATATATTCTTTGACAAGTTCCCGCAGCGATTCTCGCTCTTTGTCTGTTAGGCTTTTACTGACGAAGATCGATTTTGGAGAAGATTCATTGTCGAGATCCACTTGTATGACCTCATCTTCAGTAGGAGGTTCTCTTTGTTCAAACCGCTTTTCCCATTATGCATCCAGCTGTTGGGCCCACGGCTCTAGCTCGAGGATTTCAGGAATGTCTTCATCTTCTTCATAAACGTCGGCGAATGCCATGTTGACTGACAAGACTTGTCTGAATATATCTCCGATGCTGGTATCCGAATCAGAAGTTGGTGACCCGGTTGAACGTGAATGCAAGTCACATTCTTCATCTGAGCTTTCAGGGGTCGTTGTGGGTGTAACGTACCCTAATCCACATCGAGTCTTGCTATAGTATTCCCGTGGTTTGCCAGCCGGGACCGGTGGCTTCAAAGGTAATCGTCATCCAGTACCGTAGTTCAAGCCTGGCGTCGTCTCCAGATCATACCCCTGTTTCTGCATGAGATATTTGGATTGGGGGCTATAAAGATACAGAGGCAGTCTCCCGGCATCTGATCCAAGGTCGACTTCTTCTATGGTGAAGGGATACGGATTGTCCTTCCGGCCGAAGATGATTGGATGGTCCCCTCCCTCGATTATGCGATAAGCGTCTTCCACTGGAGTAAGCTAGATTACGGTGTACACATTTGTCACATGTGTGTGTAGGTGAGTACCTATACCGTGTTCCATAACATACATTGTACACAGCTTATTGAGCTCGAGGTAGTTCAAAGATAGCCCTTTATTGATGAAGTAAGGTAATTTTTTAGGGAGATTACATCATCTGCGGAGGGAACATCAGTGTGGGCAGCCACATACTTGGCTAGCTCCGGTTCCTCTTCGGCTACCCCTTGTATAAATGAAGACTGAGAGGATGACCTGGGCAGCTTGATCGTCAAGGGTTCAGCTGGTGGAGCATAGCGTGGAGTTGTCGGCAGACTAGCGACCCCCAGTCTGGTGCTCGATGCTGGGCGGGGAGTGGTTGGTTCGCTAAAAGTTCCAGGCCTTGCATCGGGGTGATGACCCTTCTTGGGAAGGCATATCGTCATTGGCTTGTCGGAGGGATTGAGCTTCTCCGTTTGTGGCTGGCCGACTCTCGACAGCCTGATTGTCAGTGGATCCATTGTGGGTCTTGGCACTTGGCCAGACCTTGGCAGCCAGATTATCATCTGCTCTTCCTGTACCGAGAAGCTGATTGCGTCCTTACGCAGAGTGGCTGTAAGGGGTACGGACTTGCCAGGTTTGAGAGCTTGGAGGTGGATCGTCAGAGGTTCTTCTGATCCTGTGGCTATTTCGGTACAAGCTTGCACATCTCCTTCATCAAGGTGCCTCTTCGACTTTTCGTATAGGCAGGAGTCTGAGTATTAGGATTCGACCCCTTTGAAGGGATCGATGTCGGCAAATTTCGTCCTCACGAAGCCGTATTTGTCGATATATTTGAAGCACTGGTGCAGCGTGGAAGGCACGATCATATAATCGTGTATCCACGGGCATCCCAAGAGGATGTTGTAAGAAGTGTCTGCATCTATGACGTAGCAGGTAACTTCTGATTGGAGATCACCAATCTGACACTTCAGACGAATCTTCCCAATTGGGTAGCTCCTGCCCACCGCTGATGGCGGTGCTTGTAGGCGTCAGTCGATGCATTGGGATGCAGAGATGATGTAACAGACCCTTCGGGATAATGCTTATGGAAGAGCCAGGATCAATGTTCATCCGATCCACCTTTACGTCGCCGATGTATCCAGTGTAGTATAACGGGCGATCGTGTTGGTTGGTTTTGATGAGCATGTCCTACGGAGTGAAGACAATGTTGGGCATCGCTCCCGTGCAGGCACTGTCTTGGAGATCTGCAGGCGGGTTCTCTCCCGTGAGGTTGACCTGAGCCAGGTATGCGTCGACATTTTGGAGTGCATCGCTCAAAGCCGCACGAACATCCTTTGAGAGTCTTAGAAGCTCGTGTAATGACAATTTCGCCGGTGTGTTGGCCAATTATGCCAAGATGTCAAAGTTGTAGGGCTTCTCCAGCCCCTGCGGTGCCTCTTTTCGGAGGGATTTGTCAAAGCAAGTCTCCTTCGGCCTAGGCTTGTCGGTCGTCAGAGGCTGAGCCGGTCCCGGAGTGTCGGTTGTAGCGGGCTGATGATCTTCAGCCGAGTTGTCAGCCACGGATTAGGATTGTGTCCCTGATCGAGTGACGATGGCTGTAGCTTCTTCGATATCTGCCGAGATTGTGCGGCAGGACCTGACTTTTCCACTCTTCTTTTTGTAGATGGAAGACGATATGAGCCGAGTCACTTCCGATACCAAGTCTGGATGGACCCATATGACCTCCCCTCGTGATGTGGTGAGAGGCACTAGGCCAACAGCCTGATCTCGAGGAGGTGGAAGATTAACAATCTCTATTGTCGCCAGAGGGATGGGGACCACTCCGTCTTGAGTTTTCGTCGGAGGGAAGCTGCCGAATTGTACTGACACCATATTGGCTGCCACTGTTACCTCCTCGAAATCGATGGCCAGAGCGTTCGAATCGATGAGATTTTGGATGTACCGTTTTAGTTGGTAGCAGTCGTGTGTGGCATGGTAGACATAGCGGTGTTAATGGCAGTACTTTGGGTTCTCCATATCTGCCGGCCGAGGTTCCCGTCTTGGTGGAGAAAGTTGAATTCTGTCTCCTTGTATGAGCATGTCCAAGATGGGCTTGACGTGATCGTCTTCGAAGGAGTAAGTGATTTACGGCTATTGTTTGTCTGCCGGCTTTGGCTCAGGTTTCTGTGCTGTGTCGGCCACCATAGCCTGCTTACCCTTACTGTCCCGATTGTTGGAGGGGCTACCCCCATTGTCGTTGTTGGTATTAGGACGCTTGCCCTTGTTCTCTTCGTCCAAGATGTACAATCCCAATTGGCGAGCCTTCTTCAATCGTTCTTCGGCGCTTGTGGCACTGATGATGAACGTCTTCCAGCCCTTGAATTGACTTTCGCCCATCCAGAGACTGATTGTTGAGAGCAATCTCTTTTGGCAAATTTCAATCAAGGAGGAATCCGGATTTCCAGACGGCAGCTTTATTACGGTTTGGCGAAACCGCTCTATATAGTTCCTTGTCAGCTCTCTCTCCACTTGGACGACGTCCATGAGGGTGGACATTGTGATGTCCGGCCCTACTTCGTAGAATCTCTCCAAGAATATGCGCTTGAAGCCGGCGAAGGAGTGGATGTAGTTGTCTGGCAGGTTGCGATACTAGTCGAAGGCGACCCCTTCCAATGCCCCGATGAATAATCGTGTGAGAATGGCATCGTCATGGGGCAGATGGTCGATGGTGACCTCAAAGTAAGTGATGTACCGACTTGCTGAGGTCTTGCCATCATAGGGATTGATATTGAACAGTTTATATCTTTGTGGGAATGGAACATCCCTCCATGCAGCAGGGTACGGTTGCCGTATTCTGAGGTCTTAGAAATTTTCTCGAGCGTGAAACATGGCTCGGAGCTCCTGGACCTCTTTCCTTGCTTCTCAGGCCTCATCCACGGCAGTAGGGGCCGTTACTTCAGGAGGATTATTGCCTGGGTTCGGTGCCACCGAATTCGAGTCCGTATTGACTGCGGGACCAGCGCTTATTTGGCCAGGCGTCCCTCCTTGCAGAGTTGGAAGGGCCGTTTTGATCTCGTCCACAGACTTGACCAAGGCAAGTAATATGGCTTCGAGAGTGTCGATACGTTGGCGATCACTGGAACCACCTTGGCTGCTGTCTGTCATGAATACCGTCTTTTCATGAGAAGAGATAGACGGAGCGGTGGAGGAAGCGCCCTCCGAATCATACCCCTGTAGTGAGAAGTCATCGGGGTATGTGGGAATGTTCTCTTCTGGTTCGGACTCGGAAGGAACAGTACCCCCAGTCTCCGAGTTCGCCTCGTCTTGGGAGTTGTGGACGTCCTCGGGGACGTCGGGGTTTGCTGCATCTGATGGGAGAGTTGTTTCCCCCGGCTCGTCTTCTTGGAACATCGGATTGTCTTGGAGGTTCGGAGGAGTGCTACCCCCAGTCACAGCAACCCCCAGTAGGGTGGACGATGAATTTCCTACTGTAGCAGATTTTTTCTTAGAACAGGTGCCTTAGAAAACTCCGATGACGGGCACCCGCTTAGACGACAGTCTTTTAGTCAAAGTGGTTGAAATCTTTAGGCTGGGAATATTTGTCTTCTTCCCTCTCCCATCGGCGGAGACTTTCTGAGCAATGTTGCAGGAGACGACGAGAAGTACCTCGTCTTCTGAAGACGGCTGTTGCAGTCTTTGAAAGACGGACTGCCGGTCTTCTCGCACCGTCGCGTTATTGCAGCAGCAGTTGATGATGACTTGGGTGCAGTGACATCCGTGGGAGGACCCCGATGCATCTTCTCTTTCCTTGTGTTTATGGAGGATGGCCTTACGCAAGTCAGATGGGTCTGGATCGACCATGTCTGCTCCCTGGATTTTGGGAGACTTTTACAAACCTTTCTGTCCGTTTGTCGTCGGGGGCTGGACTCGAGGGGTTCTGTACAACTTCCCATCTAAGGCCCGCATAACAGTAGGTAGGACGCTCGGATGGTTAGAGACCGGATTAGCGGACCGAACTTGCCAAGCTCGTGCTGCCTTAGACTTCTTCACTCTAGTACGTAAGGACACATAGTAGGAAGAGTCTAAGTGATACTGGAGAGAGTCAGACATATCTTCTTGGGAGCACAAGAGATCAGGACTATAGGAGAGGCGGTCGAAGACAGAGCCACGTGGAGTGGGTGTCATGCGGCTGTCATCAGTAATCTTCATACGGCTGGCAGGCGTAGCCGTATAGACTTTAATTATACGGCTGGGAGACTCAGCCGCATGAGTTTTCTTCATATGGCTGGATGATCTGGCCGCATAGACCTTCTTCATGCGGCTGGCAGATTCACCCGCATGAACCTCCTGCATGTGGTTGGCAGATTTGGCCATATGAGTGTTCGACTTCTTCTTGGGGCACATAGAACCACTCTTTGTCCCTGCAAGTCCAGCATCGTAGTGTTTTCTTTTGCCGGACTTGGGGACAGCAGAGTCCTCTACGGCTCGAAGTGGTGCCGTATGAGAGTCACCTTCGCCGTCTTGGGTAGCAGAGAGTACCCCGTCCAGAGCTTGTGGAGGAGCAAATGATTTTGTCCTCCGCTCGCAGCGAGCTTTCTTTGTACGGGTTTGCTTCTGGATCGGGCCAGCACTTCCTTCAGAGAGCTTTTCTTCAAATGCCTGTTGGTCGAAGCGGACGACCATCTTCTGTTGCGTGGAGCCAAGTTTGGCTGCATCCGATTGCGTCACCAACTCCTCAGCCGTGGAGAAGTTTGTCCCCAGCAGAGTCGCCATCGTGTTTGCCATAAAATATAAAAGGATAGAATAATTATCGAAGGACTGGACTTTTACTTCACAATACAAACTCGCTTGTACAAAGAAAGCCTAGGGACGAAAACCTAGGTACAGCAATCTAAGTACAATTGTTTATTTTAGATTCTGGGGGGTGACGATTGAGGCTCAGGAAAGCGACGGCCGCTCTGCCTTACTCCTTGGACGATCGGGTACAGCTTTTTGGCTCTGTAGAAGAACTGCTTGGCATTGATGAAGAAATGCCCTCTCTTCAGGCTCTCTGGCTCTCTATGTCTCTATGTACGTCTGTCTCTCTCTGCATATATCTCTCTGTATGTGTATGTCTCTGTGTATCTATTCGCAAGAGAATGGCACCCTGCTATTTATAAGAGTGGAGGGTTCATTAGGGTTTACAATGATTGCCCATTCTTGAAAGTCGGCGGCTAAGGTTCACTAGATCTGGGCCGTTCATCGAGATTTGAGCAATAAATGTGATTGCATCAAATCTTTTGTGGGTAATTAATACAGATTGACATAAATCCTCTCGATATGTCATGCCAACCTCGGATTCCTCGATACGTGTCTTTAATTGGCTTATTTGCAAATGATCTGATTTGATCCCAATATTTCATTGGGATTTGTTGAGGGATTTCGATCAATCTGATGCCACGTGGCCTGCTATCATGCCACGTGTCATAACAGCAGAAATCAGAGCCGCAGGAAAGTTGGGCCGCATAAGGCTAGCCACGTGTCAAGACGGCCTAAGAGTGGCCTCCCCTGAACATTTGGACCGTATGGTAATGATTTGAGCCGCATGAGTGTGGATGACCGCATGAGTGAACCGCATGGAGCTAGTCTTCGTGAGCCACATGGGGATGGTCTTTGTGAGCCGCATGGAGCTAGTCTTCGTGAACTGTTTGGGGCTAGTCTTCGTAAGCCGCATGGGGCTAGTCTTCTTGAGCCGCATGGGGGAGTCTCCGCTTTGGGCCGCATACAACTGTCTACGTGTCAAGGCTGCATGACAGTTTCTGAATCTCGGGAGATTGTGTCAGAGATTTTCTTCGCTTCGCAAGGAGTCCGTCATTATGAGGGAGTCATAATGATATCTTTGTGTCAGAACTATCACTTCGTCAAAGCTGTCAGCCGTCAAGGCATTTAATGCAAAATGAGAGAGCTATTTGTAGGCAACGTGGCTCCTCTTTGAGCCGCATGGGACTTGTTTGAGCCGCATAGACGCTCGAGCCGCATGGATACTTGAGCCGCATGAACACTCTGAGTCGCAGGGGGCTCTCTGGCCGCATGGATCTTTCTTTATTCTTTTCCATGCTTCTACAAAGATTAGATACTTATATTCTGGCCTGTGATTTTATTATATATAAACATCTTATGTACGTATACGAGGATTTCATATATTGGAGTACTCTTCTTATATGTGCAGCTGGCATGTTGCATACTTGGTCCTAAGTATTTTGGGACTAGGACGTTACAAAAGCAATACTTTGAGTATAAGTAGGAGATTGTTAGGGTTATATATTAAAAGTATCACTTTTGTAGTAACCTTATTTCCTTAAATTTTGAATGAGAATTATATGGGCAAATGTTTGCATATTATATTTGTTGCAAGTGTTAATGCAAAATGTCTGATATTCTATATTGTAGATAATATGGTGTTTCGTGTCACACAGAAGATCTTATTATCAGTTCCCTATGGAGTATATAAATAGTTCACAACCTAGATGGACTTGGACAATCTATTGGAAAGGTTGTAGTGTAATATGGTATCAGTCTATCTTGACTATAGGTTTACACTAGTACACTTTGTGTGTATTAAACAGGACCACTTGAGGTTGTTCTCTTTGTACTGACTACATAAGTAAACGAACACCTCAGTTATTATGGATGCTTGTGCTCTTAATCAGGATATAATAACAGACATGTATATGCAGTATGCATTACTTTGACTCATGAAAGAGTGAGATTCATTATAGGACAACAACCTCTATGAATTAGGTAATAACATTGTACGTATGATGGGTTGTTGATTACAAATGGAATCCATGTCCCGATTCATCGGGTTGATGATGTCCCCTTAAGGAGCTCATAAGGATTGTCATGTAAACCCTACAGGTGGATTATATCCGACATGACCAATAAAGTTGAGCGGTACAACTTAAGGATAAAAGATGTCGAATCAATATAGTTGTCAGTAACTTAATTTGATCGACGGACATTTGATATCATAACATGGGTAGCCAAACGAGCATATAATAAAAGGATCCCACAAACATAATTTGGGATTAGGGAGGTAGTGCAACAATAGCTCATTAGTGGACCGAGCTATTGTTAATGGGTCTGGATTGTGTGTTCGGGCTGAATATGGGATATCCAGATCCGTTAGGAGGCCTAACCCTAATTTCTCCTCATGGTCCCTGCCGTAGCCTATATCCTATATTTTCTGGCCTCCAAATTACTAATCAGAAATTTGAAGCTTTCTCTAAATTCGTGATTCAAGTAAGGAGAGAAAGAAAGGACTACCAAGGAGAAGACAAGGTTGGAAGATCGTCGCCCACACGGCGTCCAACTCGTGGAAGGAATACATACAGAAGATCTTGGGGTCGTCCGCTCGAGATTGCCAGGAACTACTTATCTTCTTTCTGCCGCAGGTATAATTCGTGAACCCTAGTTTCTACCTATGAAGGGTTAGAACACGTATTAAATCTGTTTAACTTTCAATCGATCAATATGTACACCAAAGTAAGGGTCCTGGGAATCTCCAGTTCCATCATAATGTAATGTCCCGTCCCGCTCAGTTCAACCTTAGGAATCAAAATGCCAATGGCATTTGGACTTAGCCATGCAATGACCTACTCGAAGTTCTGCTCGATCGAGGCAACTCCTCCCTCAGGTGGGTGGCTTAGATGAACTTGCATCAGCTTGACCTTCACACTAATAATTAGATGTTTTCAATTGCACTGAGTAGGTATGCTAATAAAAGAGATGAACCCACATAGCTATAGGAAATAATCCCGTATTGAGTCAAATAAGTATAGAACATGGAATGGTCGAGTCTCTATCTAGATATCATCCCATGATGGCTTTTAAATTGACACTCGGTCCTTCATCCTATGGCTTGGAAGAAGGAAAAGTTGGTCTATATTGTCACAAGACTATGAACTTAGCATAGTCATATGCGTCGTACGATATAAATGTTCGGTAAAGCATTCACTATCCTACTGTCCAATTCTTGGTATAGAATAATTGTCCTACAAGTCACAATGCAGATTTCTACGGTACAAGGCTTGGCATATCCTTTGCTCGTCCTACGGGTTAAGTTGTATCGCACGACTTATGGCATAAGTCAAGGCACCAAAAGAACATTAGTTGTTCAATTTGAACATGTACATGAACCCACGGTCTCAAGGTTCGTCAAATAGAATATGACATGGGCGATGGTGTTGCATGAAACATAGTTTGGTTAATGCATGGCATACGGCAGATTCAAGTGATATGTCCCACGATTCTACAGTTTCTCATATAGAGTATGCCACGGTCTATGGCATGGATGGAACGCGTCTTGTACACGTCAAGTAAGAAGGCTATACAATAGTCATTTTTTGGATTTCAAGAATGGAAAAGTTTACGCGAGCGTTTGTCGCCGAGGCGGACCCTTGTTTGGGAGTCAATAATGAAGTACGAAAAGTATGGTTTATGAGTAAAGAAGAACATGATTTGAGTCATATGGTGAGTTAGGTAGGCACCCTTGCATGGTCATGGACAACTTGTGCACAAGGGGTAGTCTTCCTCGAATGAATCGCCGGGGCACCGATATCATGTCGGCCTAGGAGGAAGCAAGATGGCAAAATAGGATATTGGATATATCGCCTACGAGATTCGGGGCATCCATGGACTAATTACCCTTGATGACCGCCGTCTATCCTAGGCATACCGTATAGGAGATTCGAGGCTTCCATGGGCTAGTTATTCGCATTGGATGATCGCCGTCTATCCTAAGCCAAGTCCAAGATGGCTTGAATTTCCAGTGACCCTTCATATAGATGAGTCGGTGTGTTGAGCAGCTATCCATATACACGGTATCGGTTGAGTCGCAGGAAGTGTAAGCATGGCACGGATGAGTGAAAGAAAGGTGTGCACTATTTGCAACACAAATATGAAGCCTAAGATTTGGCTATAGCAAAGACAAGTGCTTTGGCTCGAGGTGTGGTGTCGGTTGTTGAGTCAATGAGACAAATCTATGAGTATGGTTATAGTCGGGTTCATGTTGAAATAAGAAAGACCATAAGGCCAGTATGAATGGGTTGCACTATGTTACAAGGCACGTCCTCGATGTTTGCCACCCAAATGGGTTTGGTAGCACGGTATTAAAGTACTTGATAGTACGATTATGTTGGTTACGACACGAATAGGCAAGGAGTCTATGTCCTAAAATTGATCCTAGGGCAAGAATAGAAAGACGATCAAAAGAATATTTTGTACAAACAAAAATAAACGTGTTGGCTTTATACGGATGGGCGAGGAGCTCACACCACCAATACAGTTGTGTACTAACACCCATATAGTTTTCATGTGCAGGTTACAGGTACTTTCTTGTCAAGGCAGAGCTCGCTTGGACACACTGAGGTATGGAGTTCCTTGGCGTTTCGAGGAATGCAGTCGCTTGAAGTCTTTACCTATACGGGATATAATGTATACACATCGCCTTCTGAAGCATCCGAAAGTTCAAGCCTTGAGCCTTGTATTGAGAAATGAGAGAGAGCTGAGTGATTGTATTCAGAGAGATTATGAGCTTGAGCGATTGTAATCTTGGCTATGTGGCCCTTTTGTAATTATGTCGATTATAAATAAAAGTTTTGATTTTGTTTGTAACACGTGTTTAAATGCTAATGCTTCGTTTATGTTATTAAACTTTATGCTTGGGACTTCTGTGCGACGACCATGTCGCAAGATGCTGTAATCGGTCGCTATGGAACCCACCATGCATGAGCATAACCTAGTCTCACGTGGCATCACACCATAGCGAGGACAATCGCTCCTCCGTGAACGGGGAGTGACAATAGTCACCCATACCGTCACACCATCTACCAATATTATCCAACACATTTTGTGATCCTTAATCCCATTCTTTTTCCAGCCATCAAAATCTTTTACAAACATTCCTAAGATTTCATACCGCAAGGGTCAAGTAATTTATTTCTATCCAATCCGACAATTCATGTTTCAATTAAACATTCATTACGTAACACATCTATTTAGAGTCATCACTTTTTAATATTGTGATACAATTCAAATCCTTGAGCATAAATGCACATATGCAAAGCATATCCATCTTATCAAGCACGAACTCATACTTAACTGAATCTATCATTTGGTGGTCAAGAAGGATTAGCATCTATCACACCTTAGAATCATAACACAGATTTCCAACATTCATCCGAGTCACCAATAATATTTCCTAAGAACTTTCAAATCTAGCAACTAAATTGTAATAGCCACACATGATTTCCAAACCAATCACAATTATCATTTAATTTTGTAAGCCACATGTCATGACCCGTACCCTGAAGAGGGGCACGAGCACGTGGTTACGTCCAGCCTACACCGCAAAATCGGCGGTAGAACGCTGTATATAGGGTCTGTAAATACTAAGACTAAAACAGATAAAGGTACCTGTACAGTATATACACTCCGAATGGAGGTAACATAGCAATACAGTCTCAATCACAAAGTAAAACTAAGGTAGATAGCACGGATAGGAAAATACGATAGATGGAAACAGGAAGTAAGTCCAAGAACCACACAAGTCCAGAGCTATACACAAACAACCGAGAGTAACAGAAAAATATATATAAGATACTACAAACTGAAAGTACTAGCTGGCTCGCAGGCCAGACAAACCTAACTAAACTATACTACTCAGGGTGAGCAAAGTCTAGTGGCTCTACCAACAATTCACGGTCCAAGTCTAATCAGTCAGACTTGACCCCATAATAGATCGGGCAATCAGTCTCAGAATCATCTGTAATATATCAACGGTATCCTGTCAGAAAAATGAGCAAGTACAAACACCAACAGCAGTTCCATATGAATTGACAAATACTATAAGAGACAGTAATAATGAAATACAAGACAAAGATATAGGCGACTTGGGAACCATTTGAAAGCCGAGTTACAACCCTTGAACCAAACAAGGACCGGGGTTGTAACCCTTCTTTCAAACATAACTTAGTCTCAAATTATGGTACAGTATAAAGGCAGGTAGAGCATGTGAGTAATAGAATTATAGCATGGCGAGAAGTACAGAAAGTAAAGCTGAACTGGAATATAAGATACGCTAATAAATGTAAAAGGTGATTTGAACTATTAGAGCGATATGTGATCGGCTAGGGAAGCAAGAGATGGTTATCCACTGGGCCCGGCAATCCGCGGTGTCCTCAACGGAGAGTCATGCCGTCCAACCTGGATAACTGGTAATGGGGTATCTGTATACACCCTACGTGAGGTGAGGGTGGCGCTAGCAAAATATAGTTACAGGGAGGCTTTGATCACATAACCCCTAATAATTCCCCTATCCCCGAATAGTATCACGGATCCGGACATGGCACGTCATGACACAGGGTTCGAGAGCAGGGAGCCAGCCCACTCCCAAATCAGTGTCTATATAAGTACAGAAACACAGAAATATCACATACTCATATACCAAGGGAGTCCAGGAATAACATCTCATGACAGGATCCGACGTATACTAGTCCGTGAACCATCGTGTCAGGAATAATGTAAAATACTACAACTGAATCGGATATAGTAGATATCAAGACAATGAAAACTTTCAGTGAATGTACTCGCCTGTGGTCCTGAGCTGATAAGGTAAACAGACGCTCAGAGAAATCACGGACCTAAAATAAGATACTATATGTCAAAATATGGTTTAATAATGAAAGGAAAGATAATCTAGTCATGATATGCAAGTCTAAGTCAAAACTAGGTCAAACTAAGTCACACCAAGATAAACTTGGTCATACTAGGCCAAATTAGAACAAACAAGGTCACAGAAAGTCAATCCAAGTCAAACTAGGCAAATGTTGACTAACAGTTGACTTTCAGTCAACTGGTCAACTCTGGTTTGGTTTTGGGTTAATTCTAGGTTAAGTATTGACTCGTAGTTGACTTTGGTCAAAAAGTCAACTCTTGGTCAACGGGGGTCAAAACTAGACTAAACTACCCTTATCTAACCATTACCTATCAAGACAACCTATTTCTAACCCCATCTTAACAATCAAAATCCTTTCTTAGACTTTACCCCAAAATCCTACTTTTACCCTATAAGATACTGATTTGTATCTTAGGATACTCACTCATCTATATCCTAGGACAACTAACGTAGATATTAGATACTAGTAAGATACCAACCTATATCTTACCCGAAGATACCATATACCTTAGCCCTATTGATATCCTAATATCAATACCTTAGTTGAAAACCTAATACCTTAGTCTAGGTATAAATACCTTAACTACCAAGATACCAATCTTAGATATCTAATATTTATCATAAGCTACTTGCTAACCAATAACTTAGATTTCTAACCTTAGTTATCTAGATAAACCCAATACCTTACCTTGTAATAAGGTAAACTCATTACCTTAAGGTAAGATAAACCATTACCTTGGTTGGAAACTAAAACCTTAACCTCTAATACTAATACCTTAAATATCTAGCCTCTAACCATTCACCCTAATTATTAGATAGACAATACCTTAGTAGCTAATACCTTTGTATAAAGTAAACCCTCTCTACCTTGTAGGTAAGTCCCCTTTATCTTGTAGGTAAATACATTACCTTAAGGTACTAGGAAAATACCCAAAATATTCTAAGATACCACTATGGTATCTCAAGATATCACTCTATATCCTAACTTATACCTCTAATATAAGATACTAACCAACTCTAACATATAACTTCTAACCATCTATTCTAACTTATAAACCTAACACAACTAACATCCACTAACTAATATCTAACCATAACATATATGTATATATATCCGTCTCTAACTCTAATCAACTAACATATGTAATCTCTAACTAACTATAACATAGACTAACACAACTAATTATCTAACTTATACAAGCTATCACTATCTAACTTCTAAGATATTCCTAACCTCTACATAGATTCTAACATAACCACTAACATACTAACATACTTATACATACAACATTTAAATTCCTCTCTACTCCAATACTAACACACATACAAACACATATACCAAATCCACCACCCTTCTCTTCTAACACACCTACACACATCTATATACAAACACGCTACCACTCAACCAAAACACAAATTACTCAACAAACCACACTAGTCCCAAGTCAAATAGGATGGCATGATACTCCCAACTCTCTCACCTTCACAACACACACACTACACTACCATCTATACAATATCAAACACACACTAGCACATATCCTCTATCAATCTCACATCTCTCCACTAACCACACACATCCTTATCTCATTCAAACACATACTATACTAACATATATTACATAACAATAATATATATATATATACATATATGTACTATATCATACATATTCTCGACAATCTATGTTACCTATATTCACATGATATCCATACTAGGCTCACAGGTTACACAAAATGCCTACGTCGCATAGTCACTCTTCTACTTAAAATCAATACTGTACCAATTGGGCCTTCACTAAATTCTAGGATTAAAGTATGTTATAGCTCTTCATGTTAGCTTTCCGAAACTTCAAACGGATCGCATTTTCGTGTCCGGAAGCTCCCGGAATCGCGAAAATACCGAAACACGTTCGTCTTTCGTACAGCTGACACTCAAACAATTCTACAGAAAGTTCTAGAATGAATTTGGCTTATTAAAATATATATTTGGAAAGCTAACTTCGATACGCTTCTTTTAAAAAAATGGGAGGTTAATTGGAGTTATGAGCTAAAAGTTATGGCATTTCTAAGTTGCTCTAACTACTAAAAACGTGGATAAAAATTATGACGAATTTGGGTTGTTTGGACAAAAAAAAATACATGTAGGCCAAAATACTTGGATACCAACATAGCTATCTAAATAAAACTTATTCTAACCATCCTAAATAAGATCAATCCACTCTCTAACCATCTAACCACACACACACACACACACACACACACACACACACACACACACACACATATATATATATATATATATATGTATGTATATATATATGTATGAAAAAAAAAAATATATATATATATATATATATATGTATATATATATATATATATATATATATATATATATATATATATATATATGTATGTATATAGAGAGAGACACTAGTTATATATATATATATATATATAATATATATATATATATATATATATATATATAAAGAGACACACCAATCAAAATATAAAATAAATATGATACAATATGATACTATAAAGAACACATTAGGAACAACTCTCTAAAAATATAAATCTGAGATTAAAACACTAATTAATCATTCCTACAATATATATATATGCATACAAGTGTCCAAAATAGGGGTTTTTCTAACTAGGACACAATCACAATACAAAGGACACTCCTATGACCTCCAAATGGACACGAAATGGACACAAATGGAGATACAACCATGAGGGTCATTCCTATGGGTTCAAAATATTCCTATATACATGTAGAGATGGATTAGAGGCGAGATTATACCTTCCGGGAGAGAGATTCAAAGGAAAATCCTTCCGACACAACACCGACACGTAGAGATTCCAAAAGGACACGAACGAGCTCCGAATCCTCCCAAACTTGGCTAGCACCTTCTAACCATGGAGTAGAGGAGAAATGAAGAAGATTTGGTGGAGGAAGGGGTTGATTTGGAGATGAAATCAATAGAGGTTCCTCTCTAAATTAATTTGGGGAAGAACAAGAGAGAGAAAGTGGATGAAAACAAATGAATGAATGAGTGACACACTCCTTATCCCCCCATAGGTGGCTGCCCAAAAAGGTGAGGTGTCCCCATTAGAAAAGTCCAAAATGCCCCCACTTGACCTATTTGATTTAAATTAGGAATGGGTTAAAGGTTGAGGTCAATTTAGTCTAGTTTTAAGTCTCTAATTAAACTAAACCTATCCATAAATAATTAGTCTAACTACTAACTAAAATTAATATCATGTGGACTAAAATTAATATCATGTGGGTCATGCCTAACTAGTGTGTGGGTCCCAATAGAGTTAAACTACCCCCCGGGTCCCCGTTTCAAGTCGGATTGAGATGAAATTCGAACCCGAGTCAAATAACACCAAAATAATATCATAAATAATAAAATAAATTTTAACCCCAAAACAATATCATAAATAATAAAATAAATTTCAAAAATATTCAAAAATGCAAAATGACAAAAATACTCCTGTTTCTGAAAACTGGGGGTGACACCACAACATGCTCTTGCCAGATCCATTTACCTACAGTATAATAATCATTCGGCTAGTCTAAGTCATCACCTGACTGTACAATTTTCAACCATAGTATCAGTTACAATTTCTAACAATCTTGCTACCCAGCATAACATCACCATCAAAGGACCGGTACTAATCAACCAGACTCAATTATCAAGGAACACTCGAGTCACCTAGCAATAAGGCATGACTCTCTACTAAGTTTCAGCACTACTCAATACTCACAGGTAGAATCATTGATATCCTATGAAAGGGTCAAAATACATCTCGTTTTGAAGTGGTAGAGGCATATACCACTCAGAAATGAAGCCATTCTCAAACAATACAAAACCTATGTCTACTCCAGAAAATCATTTTCTAGACTAATCATAAATAAAACCAACATCTTAGGGACTCAAAGTAATAAGGCCACCACGCATGAGTCAACTCGGCAATTCTGTTTAACTCAATTATCAATTTTTCCAGCCACAATTCCTTTCCAACTTATCATGCATTTTCAGACATGTTACAGCACATATAGCAACTTTTTCTCTATTCTCACATTTCGAACATCAATCACAATTAGCATACTGTGGCATCGAGTCATTGTTTGGTCATTAGTGACCAAATAAACAACAATCATATTCATGGGCATCACAATGTATTTAGACTTATTGTATGGAACATCCAATGAGCAACCAAGAGGGTCAAAGAATAATATTCAGACACGAATCAACTTGGAATAATTGCAGAAGTAACATTAGAATAATCGCAGAAGAAATCTTTGATTTAATTGAGGAAGCGGAAGCAACGTTGAGTAATCGCGAAAGCAACTTTGGTTGATCGCGGATGCAACTTTGATTTGAATCGAATCAAATAAGTGCCCAAGGATGTAAAACATGGCTCTGATACCAAGTTGTCATGCCTAATTTCACAGAGTCATTCATCCTCGCTTTTATCTTTAAGAATCGATCGTTCTCGCTTGGGCGTGATGTCGTACAAGTCTAGATTGCACTAGTACAAGGAAAAGACAATGCATAATGGATAATCTTTAAGATATAAACACATCGCAGCGACACAAGCAGACAAATTGAAGATGATAAAAACACATTTCTTTACTAGAAAGAACACCTTATTGATTTATAGCAGCAGAATAAGCAGATAACTTGAAGTCACAATAAGGTATATAGAAATATGTTCTCTCTATTGATAATTGAAATGAAGTACAAGGCTTGTAGTAGAATGCAAAGTTACAACAACTCACGTTACATTGATAGACAATTGAAATGCCTCCTATTTATGATTATATTTGATCTTGTCACACTGACTTACAACAGGATAGGTCGACTTGGCTTACAACTCACTAATACAGTAGATATACAATGTTCCACACATTATGTCCTTTATAAACGTAAGACATCATCTTTTTTGCAAGGAGTATAATATTCCAGTCCTAAAATACATAGAACTAGGTATACAGAACATGATAACTACATGCATACGAAGAATACTCCAATATATGGAACTCTACGTACACAGACATAAGCTATAAATACTAAACTACAAGCAGTCACAAATAATCTATATCTCATGCACATAACACAAGAATAAATCAATTGTTCAGATAAAAAAATAAAAAAGTCAAGGATATATAGCCAGGTGGAGGCAAATCCACTACCAACCAGCTATGAAAAAATAGTCTAAAATAAGTGGAGTCCGACCTTCTAAAATAAATAGAAGAAAATAAGAAAAGATGTCTACTACAAATATAGCAAGTCATGACCACTAAACAAAACCACTAGATCTCGGTAGGTGAGACCTCATGAAATAAAAATGAAAGATCCATTGCAGAGCCATACTCTTGAGAGAAATCCTGGTCGTCTAAACCTGGGGAGATCACCAGGTTCTCAAAGAGACGTAACAAGATACAAGAAAACATGCCATATAAACTGTGTAAGAAATAAAGTGTGAATGCAACAGGGTGCCTAACCTATCTATTGTGAATATGTAGTTAAGAACAAATCATCAACATATTGGCACTCTGGCTGTAATAGGATTGGCGTAGCTCCCTCTTTGGGCTCCAGGGGCCCCAAAGTATGACATTCCACAAACATCAGAGGCCAGCAGAAACAGGAAATTAGGGTAATCAAGCCCGTATATCTAGCAAAGCTTCCGGGTATAAAAGGATAGTGCATACTTGGCCCATATGCTAAGGAACTGTTCTCCGCACCCTACGCCTATCTATGTCATCTTCACGACACATATGAACCTCTAATAATTGCCAAGTCTAATAATCATGCAAATTCTATCAGCAATTATACCCTAACCATAGCACGTCTTATACGTATCGGTGGCCAACCGATAACGTGAGTCCGTGTTCTACATGTGACTCACAACTCATGATAACTCATGTGTCAAGGCTATAGGAGATATACCAATATTTCACATCAAAGGGGCGGTCATCTAGTACTAAGTCATTATGTAAAAATAGTTAAAAGCAATGAAACGGCTAATCCAGTCGCTCGCACCCAAGTATGACTTTGATGCACAGTTGTGATAGAAATATGTAAATAACCAATAAAATAAAATAACTGGATAAAACAACAATAAATGAAAAATAAATAATGGCAATGTAGCTTGCCTAGAGGTGTAGTACAGGAAACGACTATGTCCAGTAACTCAAATCGTTAGAAATCACGAGTAATAAAAGTCAACTCCCGCAAACATCTTCGGATGCTTAAATAAACATCACGAACATTTTTGGCATAAAAATATCTAAAATTGCCTACCCATAAGTCCAATTCTGGACACAGGGGCAAAATCATAACTTCGGGCAAAATCGGTATCCGTAGTTGGACCCGTATTTACCGAAAAGCGTGCCAATACCTACAGTTTCTAAAGTCGTCAAGTTATATGTTTACAGGTACGATTTGACAATAAGAACTCAATCGTATGTCCAAAATTGGATTACGGTGAGCTCTGCACAAATTTTGCCCGTTGGATCGGGTCGTGGGCCCACCAAAATAGTGTTTCGGTCGACCTTCTCAGAATTGGACTAAACTTGGCTCACATGAACAAAAAAATGATACGAGTCCAGTGGCCCAAGTTTCGTCTTGAGATGAAAAATGTGCACGAAGTTGTGGGATAGTTTGAAAAGAGGACGATACGGGTGCCTTGCCAATATGCCTCAATTTTGTCGTGCACACATAACGAAATCGAGTTTCGTCTTATACCACACGTCAACGAAGTTGATACGCACCTTTCGATGATTTCGGTCCACGACCACCTCGCATGGTTTGCCGGTACGTACGCGGTGTTGGTAAATTTTGTAAAAAAATTATTGTTTAAAAACTGTTTTTGCAGGTTTTGGGAGTCCAATTTTTCAATGTATAGTCAATGAAATCTAAATCTCCAAAAAGGGTTGCGAAGCACTACAGGTTGTCTACAAGTATCTTCAAATCAATTTTAAAATTTTGCAACATACTAGTTGCAAATCGACGTTAAACATGTTCTTCGGCTCGTGAAAATCTGTCATTACGACAGTGACTTCTCCCAAACTTTCGTGATTTTTCACGAGATGCACAAGCAAAACTAAATTAGTCGATTTACTGGGTTTACTAAAGGGTCGATCCATCTATGCGTAAAAATTTACAATTCGAAATATGTCGAGTATACTTGAAGAAAAATTTCGATGAACATGCATACCTGGCTATGCTCGACAGAACATGGTGCTCGATTTACAGGTGGCAGTAGCAGCTTGTAATGGTGCTCCGACGATCACCAGCAGCGTGAAGCTGCTACAGGCAACTCGTGGGGGCGTAGGGTGTAGGCGAACAGATTTGTGGTTGGCAATTGACTTCGTAGTGATGAAAATAGAGGAATTTTCGATGGGTTGGAAATATATATATGTAGGTTTTTCAATCCAATTCCTAATCAATTTTCCACAGATTTAGATCGATTTGTAGATCAAATTTGATTTAAATTTGCAGAGATTAAAACAAGGATTTGGGAAAATAAAATTGATAGTAATTTAGCTTAGGATTCGTAGTGATTTAAATCTGTGAATTTTTTTAAAAACCTACCATTTCGCTGGCAGTGGGAGTTTAGTTTTATTTGACTCACAAAATATTCAATATCACCCGAGTTTTTGGTTTTATTTTTTCCTTTGGTATATATATATATATATATATATATATATATATATATATATATATACTCTAAAAATGTCCTAGAAAATTTATAAAAATCATAAGTAACCAATAATATATTCTAAAGTATTTTAGTAAAAATCTTGTAAAAAAATGCTTACCATATATATAAAATAACAATTACTTACTATTTTTGATATATACAAAATCATAAGATTAATTACAAGGCTTTTTAATAATTAAAAAATACAAAAAATTATTTAATAAAAATAAAATAAATTTTTTACAAAATTAGGGCAGTTACATCCTACACAACTTATAAAAATTTTGTCCTTAAAATTAAGACTAACGTCGGGTGAATGCAATGCAATGCACTGCGGGAGAAACAGAAATTAAAATACGAAAATTGTACCTTGATTTTTGAACATATGAGGAAAGCACTTGCAGATGTCATCCTTGCGCTTGTTTGCAAAAATAGAAGTGTTTAATTACAAACTGAGAAGAGTGTATACAATAGTACAAGTTGATTTTTGGGAAAGTACAACTGTAGAAATCCGATCAGAAAACGATCACTTTATTCCTTGGACGATGCGATGTCGAAGAAGAAAGCCTTTGGAGAGTGTTGCAGTAAGTGCTCAGGAGATTATGATCATTTGTGATGCTTGTGAAGTGATTTGAAACTCTATTTATAGAGTTTATGTTGGCACATTTAGCCATAGTCAAACAGATTTTGATAAGTGCCTTAAAACTTCGATCTCGATATAAAAAGAAACAAAGAATACAGATTGCGTCGTCTCTGAAATTTTTATATTTATTCTATATTTTTTTATTTTATTGAGTCTAGATTATTTGTGAATTGGGATCACTGGCAATTAGAAGTCTATCATAAACCAAACCCATCTTGATTCATTCCTAAACCAATCCAAACAAATTCCTGATTTGATCCTAAACCAAACCAGATCCAAAAACCAAAACAGCCCTGGAATTAGGCTAATCGAACTCGGCCGGAGTTCTGCCACAACTCGGACCGAACTTGGTCAGCAGAATTCACTCCTGGTCAGAAGCTTTACCTATTCTTGTGGATCTCCAATGTTTGAATTTTTGAACGTTAGGGTACCGAGTTCCGCCCGAACTCTATCCTAGAAAAACCTATAAATAGAGAAGAAATATTCATTTCTAAACACAGATTCTATCTTCATCTTCTCTATCTATTCCTAAACTTTCTTTTCCATTCCCAAAGCTTTAATCTTCAAATCTCCAAGTCAACTCTATTCTTCTAAGTGCCGGTGGTTTTCGAGTAGGAGTTTCGAGTTGTACAAGCTTGACGTATAAAAGCTTTCTTCAGAAAGGTGTTGAAGTTTGTTCGTGGGCTTCGGATAAAAACACGACGGTGGTAAAGTTGGCATGTTCTTCGGAGCAAAATACGTGGTGTAATCTCTATTTCAAATAGTGCATTCAAGCATCGAGTTGAGTACTCGAGACTGGACTAGTCCTCAGAGAGAGAAACCAGTATAAACCTGCTGTCCTTGCATATTATTTTCTCGCCCTAATTTTACTGACTTACTTTCAATTATTTTATATATATATTGCTTCACCTGCTTAGAGTGAAATTTTTAATTGCTAAATATTCTCCACTGCACTCTATTCACCCCCCTCTAGAGGCGCCATTGTTCCTACAATCGGTATCAGAGCCAGGTTTCTCTCGATAGAATTAACACTCCTTGAGGTATGGCATCCCTATTTCCAAGCAACGGTGAAGGTCAGTCAACCAATAGGCCACCTTTATTTGATGGCACAAATTACACGTACTGGAAGACATGGATGAGATTTTTCCTCAATTCACTTGATTTCGATTTACGGGTCAATTGTCGCCAATGGTTATAAGAAGCCTCTACCTATTACGATAGATGGTGCTCTAGTTGACAAACCATTTGATAGATACACCGACAATGAAAAGAAACAAGCTAGTCTTGATGCAAAAGCCACCAATGCTTTATTTTGTGCTATTGATAAAATTGAGTTCAATAGAGTCTCTACATGTGCCACGTCCAACGAGGTTTGGAAACTTCTTGAGGTTACTCATAAAGGTACTTCACAAGTGAAGGAATCCAAAATCTCATAACTTGCACAATAATATGAGGCATTCAAAATGAAGCCTAAAAAGATTACAACGATCACGAAAAGATTCAGAAGATTCTTTGTGGACTACCAAAAAGCTAGAATCCAAAAGCAACGACCATTATAGAAGGAAATGATCTCTCAACAATGAGTCTTGAAACCCTGACTGGAAAGCTCATGACATATGAGTTGGACCTTCAGGATTTTGAAGATCAACATCCGAAAGAGAAGACAATAGCATTCAAGGAAAATCATAAAACAATCTCCGACGATGAGAGTGAATTAGACGCCTCGGACAACGAGCAAATGGCCCTGATAACAAGGAACATCAGAAGATTCCTCAGACACGAGAAGTCAAACAAGAAGAAGAAGGACTTCAAAGACGACTAAGAACCGATCTATTTCAGCTGCAAAAGAACAGGTCACATAAAGAAAGATTGCTCTGTTGTAAGAAAAGGAAGCAGACACGATCAAATAAGCAGATATGATCAGACATGCAAGAGAAGGTCAATAACCAAAAACTATACAAACACTAGTATCTTGTGTAAAAGAGAGGCTAGTGACTCTGAAGAGAAGACAACTCTCGGAGCTCAGCAAACCTATGCTTCATGGCTACAGATTCTAAGGTAAAAACTAACCCACTTTATAAAGAATTTACTTTTAATGAATTATGTGAGGCTTTCTCTGATCTTTTTTTTGGCCGATCAGAAGAAAATGATAGACATATACAAAAATGCAAAGAAAGAGCTAAAATTTGTACAGTCTAAATTTTCAAAGCAATCTAGGATTTTAGAAGATATTAAAGAATCTTCTATTGACACCAATGAGATTACTTCTTTAAAGCCGAGTCTGCATGATTCTCTTGAAAAGCTTGAAAAAGCAAATCAAGAAAATGCAAAACTTAACTATCTCTCTGAACTAGTGAAGAAGAAGTATAACATTGATATTCAAAGAGTAGATGCACTCACGGCCAAATTAAATGAAGCCAATGACAACTCTAAAAATTTAGAGATAAAACTGGGCAAACAAGTCGCTAGACCAATTGCTCAGATAAACACTAGTCAGAAGGCTAATCACAAATAACACACTAACAACAAAATTGGTAATGTTAGAAATCATGTTTATATATACACGTTTCCACACAATACGAGTACACACACCTTTTCAAAAACTCAAAAGCATGTTTTCAAACAAAACCTAGCACTAACACTTTTGCTACATGTCATTATTGTGGATTAAAAGGACATGTGTCACCACAGTGTAAGATTAGAAAGGTAGTAGATATGAATGTGTATAAATGGGTTCCAAAAGCTAACACATCAGGACCCTCAAGAAATTGGGTACCAAAGGTTACATCTTCAACTTGTGTTATAGGTGGACCTTACTCCTTCCACTAAAAGCAAGTGGATACTCGATAGTGGCTTCTCTAGGCATATGACAGGTGACGACAAATTGTTTGCAACTATATTGATGAAGAAAGAAGGCTATGTCTCCTTTGGAAACAATCTTAAAGGTAATATCAATGGTATTTGTGATATAGATATCTCTCCCTCTCCTATTATTAAAAATGTTTGCTTAGTAATAGAATTGAAACATAACTTGTTGAGTATCGGTCAATTAGCTGATCACGGTTACGGAATAAATTTTGTTAAAAAAATGTTTTGTCTATGATAAAACCTCTGGAATAAATTCCTTCGAGGGAATAAGAGAGGACAACATATATGTTTTATATTTATCAGAAAAAACTAACAATACAGGAAAGTGTCTATTTACAACACAAGACGAAAGCTGGATTTGGCATATGCATCTTGGTCATACAAACATGGACACAATTACAAAATTGTCCACCTAGAAACTTGTAAGAGGCTTACCTGAAATAAGTTTCAAGATAGATATGATATGTGCTGATTGTGAGACAAATAAGGCATCAAGATCATCTTTCAAATCAATAAACGCTATAAGTACCTTTAGACCCCTGTAATTAATTAATATGGACTTGTTTGGACCAAGTAGAGTCACCTGTCTTGGCGGAAAACTTTACGCTTACGTGATAGTCGATGACTATTCACAATATACTTGGGTTTATTTTCTTGCAAATAAGAATAAGGCCTTTTTTGAGTTTGTATCTTTCTGTAAGAAGGTACAAAACGAGAAAGGATTCATGATTACTCCTGTTCGAAGTGATCATGGAGGAGAATTCGACAACCATGAATTCAAGTCTTACTGTAATTCAAATGGATTATCTCATGAATTCTTTTGCCCCAGAACTCCTCAGCAGAATGAAGTTATAGAAATAAAGAACAGAACTCTCGGTGATATGGCCAAAGTTATGCTTAATCAGTACAATCTTCCTAAATACTTTTGGGCAGAAGCTATCTATACATCATGCCATGTATTGAATAGAGTTCTTATTAGACCTATCTATAAAAAGACTTCTTATGAATTATGGTTTAATAGAAATCCTAATATCAGCTATTTCAAGGTCTTTGGATGCAGATGTTATATTCTAAATACAAAAGACAACTTGGGAAAATTTGATAAAAAAGCTGATAAAAGAATTTTCTTGGGATATACGACAAAAATTAAAAGATACAGAATATTCAATAAGAAATCACTTATTGTTGAAGAATCAATCAATGCTAAGTTCGATGAGCTAAATGTCAAAAGATAATACGACAGTGACAATGAAGAAGAAACTCCCACAATAGAAGATACTTCCACGTCTTATCTTGAAAGTCTGTCGAAACGTATGTGATTTACACCAGACCATCCCGAAGACCTGGTAATCGGTGATGTGTCAAAAGGCGTAAGCACTCGTTCCAGCTCAAAACAATTGGTAATAGCAAATATTGCATTTATTTACAAAATTGATCCTAAGAATGTTTTAAAGCTTTTTTTTGATAAATATTGTATTTCTGCTATGCAAGAGAAACTTAACCAATATGAACGAAATCAAGTTTGGCAACCTGTTCCCAGACCTATTGATCATCTGATCATTGGTACTAAGTGGGTGTTCCGAAATAAGTTAGATGAGAATGGCTCAGTCACACGCAACAAAGCATGTCTAGTAGCTCAAGGCTATAATCAAGAAGGCATTGACTATGATGAGACATATGCTCTAGTTGCTAGATTAGAGTCCATTCGTATGTTTTTTTTATTCTTGCAAGTTTTTATCGTTTCAAACATTTTCAAATGGATGTTAAATGTGCATTTTTAAATGGTTTTATAAAAGAAGAAGTTTTCGTAAAACAATCTCCAGACTTTGAAGATTTCAAATTTCCTGATCACGTATTCAAGCTTCGGAAAGCTCTCTACGGTCTCAAACAAGCACTCTGTGCATGGTATGAGCGTCTTAGTTCTTTCCCACTTGAACACAATTTTTCAAAAGGGAAGGTTGATTCAACTTTGTTTATAAAATCTTTGGACAAAAATATTTTACTAGTGCAGATATATGTAGATGATATAATCTTTGGAGCTACTAATGAGATGCTATGTAACGAGTTCACTAAGTGTATATAGAGTGAATTCAAAATGAGCATGATGGAAGAATTAACATTCTTCCTTGGACTGCAAATTAAGCAGAGTTCACAAGAGATTTTTATTAATCAAGCCAAATATACAAAAGACTTGATAAAGAAATTTGATATGGAAAATGTCAAACCTATTAGCATTCCAATGGCAATGTCTACAAAGCTTGATATAGATAAAAACGGTACACCAGCCGACATATGTAAGTACAGAGGTATGATTGGTAGTTTACTATACTTAACTGCTAGTCGTCCAGACATTATGTTTGTGGTATGCTTATGTGCTAGATATCAGGCTTGTCCTAAAGAATCACATGTAAGTGCTGTTAAACATATCTTACGATAACTTAAAGGAACTTTGACAACCGGTCTTTGGTATCCCAAAACTGATTTGTTTGACCTGATAGGTTACTCTGGCACAGATTTTGCTGGATGCAAGGACGATCGTAAAAGTACCAGCAGTACATGTCATTTTCTAGGAAAGTCATTAGTCTCCTGGTTTTCTAAGAAACAAAATTCAGTTGCATTATCAACTACTGAAGCTGAGTATATAGCTGCAGGATTTTATTGTGCTCAAATTTTATGGATGAAACAAACTCTGGAAGACTTTCAATTATCCTTTCATCATATTCCTATTTACTGTGATAACACTAGCTCTATTAATCTCATTAAGAATCCCATATGTCATTCACGCACTAAACACATAGAAATTAGACCTCACTTTTTGAGAGACCATGTTTTGCAAGGTGATATTGTTTTAGAATTTGTTGATACTGAACATCAACTAGCTGACATTTTCACAAAGCCTTTGGCTGAAGATCGTTTTAACTTTATACAAAGAGAATTAGGAATTCTGAATTTTGAGGTAATATAATATAATATTATTATTTAATGAACATGAATTCGCTAGATTTATTTTGGTTATAAGCCGAAATGGCCCTTCTGTCACACATGTGTAAATAACCTGAAGCGACACGGTGTACTAGCCTTCGGACTACCACTAGCTGGGATCTGGCCCCTACAGCTAACACGAAGTATTTATGGCAATTTTTGGAAAATAATTAATAAATATTAAATTATTTTCTTCAACACAATTAATTCTAATTCATTTTCATATTTATGTTAAAAACTTATCACACCATTTCCAACAACTGCCTTGAAACCCTAGAGACCAAACTCGGTCAGACTTCTGGCCGAACTCGGACCAAACTCGATCTAGGGGATTTCAAGCAGAAGCTCGACAACCAAGCCCCCCTTCTATTTAACCCTCTTTTACATTATCATCTTCCAAATAACACCTCCAAAACCATACCGAAACCCTAACCCTAACCTTCAAGTTCATCCTCATTCAAGCCTTTAAACTTTGGATTCGGAGCTCTCTCAAGGTTCTCTGCCACTGTCTACCATCAATTTCGTTATATCTCTCCTTTCTCTCCGTGTTTATTTTTATATGGCTCCCAAACAACCTATTTTTTCTCAGAAGGAGAAGAAAATTGATGAAGGTTCGTCCTCGACTCCTCGTGAGGCGGCCTTGTTTTCTCTTTATACTCCTTCGAGACCCGACGGAGATTTCTTTGATGAATTTTTTTTGTGTCCCAAGAAGCTTCGGACTCTTGGTTCAAGGACTTTTATAAAAGAAAAATCTGTCTGGGCGCTCCTATCAACTTCACGTTATTTTCTGATCACTCTAGTGTATTCACATACCATCATTTGCTAGAGTTAGTTCAATCTACTTTTCCCGTTTATACCAACACCATTCGCATGTTCTATTGTAATTTTTTGGTCACAAAGGGCACGATGAAATCAAAAGTTGGTGGAGTCGACATCGAGTTTGATGCCGATGATTTAGCAATCATTCTCCACGTACCCAATGACTGGAGGGGCACTTGTCAAAATCACCTCTGTTGAGTTTCCTGAGGGGACAACTTTTGATTCCTTCCGTGATTCGCTCTGTGAACCAAATCCTCGACCCCATGACCCTCTTCGCCCTAAACATCTGACTATCTACTTCTATGATCTCCATCGCTTGGGGTTCTCCACTATCCTTCCTAAGAACACTGCCGAACACTGCCACGGATGAGATTTTCTACCTGGAACTCTCAGCGATTTGTCATCTTCACTTTCATGTTTCTTTTAGTCTTCCCAAGACTATCATCTCTGTTATGGATCGTTGTCGCAAGACTTTCTCGCGATGCCTTCTATACACGATGTACCTCCCTATCATCTTTCAATATTTTGAGGTCAGTCTTGAGGATTGTGCTGAGGATACTGCTCCTGCCTATCTTTATGAGCATCGTCGCCTAACTCAGCCTACACAGGTTCCACTTCCTGTAGTCATTCCCACTTCTACTGATTCTCAGGCTCCTTAACCATCTGCCGGTGTTACTCTTGAGTCCCTTCAAACTCTCATGCTGGATCAGTTCCGTGCTATAGATTTTCGTACTATCCTTCAGCTCCAGGCCATCTCGAATACGGTTCGTGATTTGTCATATAGCCATGCTCACAACCCTAGAGGCCCCAATCCTATGGTTCGTGATCCGACTCGGCTTGGCTATCGCAGTGATGACCGTGAGGCACAGCGTTACTTTGACCATGTTGCTGCTCGATATGACCCCAACCGATCTACTGAGACCGGTCCTTCTGGTACTACTGGTGCTGCAGCTGATGATGATGATGAGGAGGATGATAGTTAAGGATTTGTTATTCCTCGTGATAGTTCAGTGACTTTGGAATATTTTGACTTTATTTTAGTTGGCATGTATTAGTGATAAATGCTTCTTTCAAGCATTATCAGTTATGACTTTTTTAGTTTTTTTTTGTGCAAAACTTTTTTTAGTTTATGCTAGTATTTTCATTAGCCCATGCATATCTTCTATTATGCTTTTTCATTTAATGCTGCTATACCATTTTGCTATTATAACAAAATGGGGGAGTAAGATTGATTACTGATTGATAAAATTCAGTAAGATTGATTTAGATGAGATTTTTGATGATTATTTTACTAATTTTATTTTAAAGAATTTTGGTTTAGACTATACAGATACAGATTTAGCAGAATGTTTTCTTACGGGGGACTAATAAGACTTGACCGTACACTATGGAGGATCATTGAGCATTGTACTGTACCATTTTTTGACGGACAAAAAGCAACTGTCGTACCTTCCGTACTCATCAAGTCTACTTCCACTTCAAGCTGAACTTTTCCTTAAGTAACAATCGTAGTTTTGTTACATTATCAAAATGGGGGAGATTGTTGGTACATTTAGCCATAGTTAAACCGATTTCGATAAGTGTCTTAAAACTTTGATCTCGATATGAAATGAAAAGAAACGAAGAATGCAGATTGCGTCGTCTCTGAGATTTTTATATTTATTCTGTAATTTTCTATTTTATTAAGTCTAGATTATTTATGAATCGAGATTACTAGCAATTAGAAGTCTATCCTAAACCAAACCCATCTTGATTCATTCCTAAACTAAACCAAACCAATTCCTGATTTGATCCTGAACCAAACCAGATCCAAAAACCAAAACAGCCCTGGAATTAGGCTAACCGAACTCGGCCGGAGTTCTACCCAAACTCGGACCGAACTCGGTCAGCAGAATTAACTCCTGGTCAGAAGCTTTACCTATTTTTGTGGATCTCCAACGTTTGAATTTTTTAACGTTAGCGTACCGAGTTCTGCCCGAACTCTGTCCTAGAAAAACCTATAAATAGAGAAGAAATTTTCATTTCTAAACACAGATTCAATCTTAATCTTCTCTATCTATTCCTAAACTTTCTATTCTATTCCCAAAGCTTTAATAATCAAATCTCCAAGTCAACATTATTCTTCTAAGTGCCGGTGGTTTTCGAGTAGGAGTTTCGAGTTGTATATGCTTGGCGTATAAAAGCTTTCTTCGGAAAGGTGTTGAAGTTTGTTCGTAGGCTTCGGATAAAAACACGACGGTGGTGAAGTTGGTGTGTTCTTCGGTGCAAAAACACGTGGTGTAATCTATATTTCAAATAGTGGATTCAAACATCGGGTTGAGTACTCGAGACTGGACTAGTCCTCACAGAAGGAAACCAGTATAAACATGTTGTCTTTGCGTATTGTTTTCTCGCCCTAATTTTACTGACTTACATGCAATTATTTTATATATATATATTGCTTTACCTGCTTAGAGTTAAATTTTAAATTGCTAAATATTCTCCATTGTACTCTATTCACCCCCTCTAGAGGAGCCATTGTTCCTACAGTTTAGAGATAACTTTTAAGTAGTTATCCTGATTGGTGCACACTGTAATTGGCGCGCCATTCACCAGTCATGCTAACGGTTTGTTTAACCGCTTGGACGCATCATATTCTGTGATACAGACGCGTTATGCATTCGGTCATAGGCAACGTCACGTACACATTCTTCGAGATTAGTTTAATGCACGCCACATCATCCAACTATTTCTGGATAATTTGATCTAATAGCACCAAATATTGGGTGGCACCAGGCGCTAATTTATATTTTAGTGCCTTTCTGAATGATTATATAGCGCCAACTGCAATTGGTAGGAGATAGTTGTTTGATCGTTATGACAAATCTAACATATCTGAAATAATCTCCTCGAGTGCCGTGCGCTCAGGATTCGAACATATTTTTTTCGACTGACGTGTTGTCGGTCATGATGAAAACTATTTCAGCTTCTCGAGAAAGCTTGCCACATATCGGCCAGTGCCAATTGATGTCATGTGCCATCTGTTGTCTAGTGCCATTTGATTATTTCAGTGCTGGCGTCAATTATGAGTAGCGTATGATGATGTTCATACTTTTTTAGGCTTCTACAATACACCCTTCAAAGTTTTTAAATTTGAAAAGCTTCCAAATTTGGAATACTTTGTATAAGAAGCATTTCTATGTGCTTGGCACATGGTAGAATCGTAACAGTCCCCGAGTTTTGGGCGTGGATCGCACGACTGTTACAAATAGCTTTAGGCTATAAATAGCTGACTAGAGCGAGAGAGAAAACACTTTTAATTGAATTTTCTTCTTCTCAAGCTCTTTAATTTTTTCAATTCTCAAAGTTTCTAATCAATCGAAATGGCCCCAAAGAAAACCGCAGCTAAGAAAAGGAAGAAAGTGGCCGGAGCCACTTCGCGTGCGCCAACGTTGATGGTGCCACAGCACATCCAGCACATCATGCCGTCAGCGAGAGTCGAAGATGCGAACACCGCTTTTGAAGGTGAGAAAAATTGATCGGAGAAGACGAGCACTGCAGCTGGCGCGATTCGAGAGTTGGTGTCATCCAATAGTTGCCGCGAACTAAGCCGGTGTCAATCACCTCTTTCTAAGTGTTGATTGGCGTCGTGCTATTTCTAACATAAACCACCTCTTTCAGAGTGTTGATTATTAAACTAAACGTGCGTGCCTTTTGTTTACTCAAAGTGCGTCGCACCATGCACAATTTGTCAATTCGTGTATAGAAATTGTCGCACAAATTTAGAACTGTCATGCCATGTGCGCCATTTAGAGACTAGCACTCTGTTATTTGCGAGATTTGTGCAGAGTTAAAATCACTTGATTTTTGTAAGAATAATATTTCATGATTCTAACTTTTATTTCCTTTTGCCTTCCGCAGCGTCTATGGTGATGCCAAAAGCTGAGGTTGCTGTCAAAGAGGAAGGGACATCTTCTTTCATCAAAGAGGAACCGATGACTATTAAGGAAGAAATAATTCCTAAAGTCAAAGTTCCCGTAAAGGAAGAGCCGGCTTCAAAAAGCAGTGGCACCTGGAGCTCCAATCACCCATCTCCTGTGGATGACCTTAATCAGTTGGGGCCTTCCTATGCACGATGGTTGAGGGAGTGTTACCTACCCCAGCATGACCATCCTCAGGCAAATGAATTAAAAACAACTTCCTTATCTTCAATGTTTCGTACTTCGATGTAGCTTTTATATGTTCTAAGATATAGTTTGCTTTTCTTTCTTTGTAAATGTAGTCTTTTACTCCTTTTTATGGAGAAAGAACCCTTCTGTTTGCTCATTTGCTATGATGTTATCTTTTTGAAACCATATTGATCAATGATGAGAACTTTTTAGAGGTAATATGACAAGCCATTGATGTAGATAGTAGAATTTAGTAGAAATGTGGATGTGAATTCGTATATCTATTGATTATCCTTGGGCTAACTAGGACTCAAGAATAGGATATCTTTTAAAACGAATGAGTTTCAAAAGATGATGCTTGTAATGATGTAGTAGATGTTGTGGGTCAACGAAGATGTATCATAAGATGTGGATAGACTCCGCTGGGGACTCAAAGATTTGAAGTATGTATAATATTTGTCAAAAAATATAGTACACGTTTTAAACATAGTACTTCTTCAGGAATTTGCCATTGATAGACATCATAGCGATTTGGCCATCCATTCCAGACAGTTGAAAAGCTCCATTAGAGAAAACTTTGCTTATAACGTAGGGACTCTCCCATTATGGTTCAAACATGCCTTTGTTCATGTGTGTCATAGGACGTTTGACGGTTGAAGGCTTTTAAGATATGGGCTTGATATAACTCGATGTGTTGTTGAGCTAGTAGCCGCTTCTCGTCAATTACTTCAAGCTCCTGAAGTCGAAGACGGTCATTATTTTCTGTTGTGAGTTCGTTGGCAATAGCAATTCTCAGTGATGGGATCTGTATCTCCAATGGTATGACGACTTCACATCTATACACCAAAGAGAAAGGTGTACAACCAGTCGGAGTACGTATGGTAGTATGGTAGGCCCATAAACATTCTCTAAGCTTTTTGCTCTAGTTGCGTTTATTGATGGAAACGAACTTCTTGAGAGGCTTGATGATCGTTTTGTTGAATGCTTCCGCCAAACCGTTAGATGTGGGATTGTAAGCTGTAGAAGCAACATTGTTGATCCTGTTATCATCACAAAATTGAGTAAACTTTTGACTGATGAGCTGAGGTCCATTGTGGTGAATAATTCGTCGAGGAATGTTGAATCTGTATATCACATGATGTTTGATGAAGGCGATGACACTGCTTGTCTTGACTTCAACTAAGGGAATAGCTTCAGCCCATTTTGAGAAGTAATCGATTATAGCTAGGATAAACCGATGTCTTCGAGATAAAGGCGGATAGGACCAATAACATCCATGCCCCAAGCTTCGAAGGGCCATGATGTTGCAGTCGAATACAAAAATTCTGAAGGTAGATGAAAGAAATTTGCGTGGATTTGACATGCCCGGCATTTTCTTGAATATTATCTGACACCATTGTTAGCCAATAATATCCCATGCGTCAAATCCAATCTTGTAGCTTAGGACCAGGCTATTGTGCACCACAGACACCATCATGAGCTTCACGTAGTATCTGCTTTGCTTTATCTCCCGCAAGACATCGTAGAAGCATACCATCAAATGTTCATCGATAGAGTATTTTGGAGGTGTGATTGTAGTAGAACCAGAGCGACCGTCGATGAATTATAGTTGCTTCTTTGGGATCTTCAGGTAGAATGTCATGTACCACGAAGTCGATGAAAGGAGGTCTCCAGTCTTCACTTGTAGTACAAACTTCGACAGAATTGTTGGATTCTAAATACAAATTATTTTCGATGAAGAATAACTCTATGTTGGTGATGACAATCATCTGTTGTCTTTTTACAGGGATCGCTAATACTGTCACTAGATCATCAAGCACATCAGCTTCTGTATTAGAAGCTCGTCGTATATGTTCAATGAAGAAGCTTTTGAATGATATAGCCAATTTGACTACTGCTTTTTGATATGGAACAAGATCTTGATGCCAAACTTCATACGTGCCTCTAACCTGATTGACAATCAGTTTAGAGTCTCCATAGACTTTAAGGTATTCGATATCCAACTGTTTAGCTAATTGGAGACAGATAAGTAGAGTGTTGTATTTAGCAACATTAGTCGAACACGGCTCATCCAAATAATAAGCTCTCTGAATGGCTAGTCCTTCCAGTGATACTAGAACAATTCCAACTCCGGCGATGATAGTGCCTTTGGGTCCGATTCTGGATGCACCATCAAAGAATAGACGCCAAGTAAAGATTCCTTCTGAAGTCATGTTAGATTCTAGAGTTTCATCATGAATTTCATCATAGAGTTTAGATGTTTCAGGGATCGGATGAGCAGCCAAAAAGTCTGCTAGAGCTTGACCCTTAACAGATTTTTGTGCGACATGGACCATGTCATACTATGCTAGCAATATGGCCCATGTAGCGAGTCTGGAATTAAGTGTACTGGGTTTCTTTATCATGACTCGGAGAGGGTTAACTTTGGAGATGATATGAATGGTATGACCCGTAATATAATGTAGTATTTTCTGGACAGCGAACATCAGAGGTAAACATTCTTTTTCTATCGGGCTGTATCGATGTTCAGCACCGATTATCAAGCAACTGAGATAATAGATGGCTTACTCATGACCTTCTTTGTTCTTTTTTGCTAGTAGGGCACCCAGAGAATGATCTATTGTACGAACATACATCAAGTAGGGTATTCCAGTGACTAGAGGCACTAGGACTGGAGGGTTCATCAAGTACCACTTTATATCTTCAAATGCTTGATGGCATTCTTAGGTCCAAATGAAAGACACACCTTTCTTCATTATTTGAGTGAACGGTCTACAGCATCCAGAGAGATTTGATATAAATCTTTTGATGTACGCAAGCTGTCCCTGGAATCCTCGTAGCTCTTTTAGGTTGCATGGAGGACGCATCTCTTGAATGGATTTGTCTTTCTCGGGGTCAACGTGTATACCCTTAGAGGTAATAACGAATCCAAGGAATTTGCTACTAGAGACTCCCAGGAATGACTTTGTGGGGTTCATCTTGAGTCGATGTTGGCACATTAGATCGAAAATAGTTCATAAGTCTTAGATGTGATCTTCCTTTATATGACTTTTGACATCAATATCGTCGATATAGCATTCGACTGTCTTCCATAAATATTTACGAAAGATGGTACTCATGGCCCGCTGATAGGTTGCACCAGCGTTCTTGAGACCAAACGGCATGACTGTGTAGCAGTAGACCCCTATAGAAGTACAAAAAGATGTATATTTTTTATCCAGAAAACCCATCCATGAAAGACATCCACTCTAACCCGCAAGTGTTGTCGATCATGACATCAGTGATCGGAAGAGAAAACTCATCCTTAGGACAAGCTTCATTAAGGTCTCTAAAGTTGATGCAGACTCGGACCTTTCCTGTTTTCTTCATAACTGGGATGATATTAGCCAAACAGTCGAAATGTTGTTCTTCTCTAACAAAGCCGCAAGCGATGAGCTTCTTGACTTCAACTTCTATAGCTTCCATCATATCTGGTCAGAATCGACGCTATTGTTGTTTAACTAGTCTTGCATTTGGCAGGATATTGAGCTTGTGGGTAGCGATCCTAGGATCTAATCCCAGCATATCCTCATAGTTCCAAGCTAATATGTCAATGTATTCTCGAATGAGATGGATCAGTTCTTGTTTATTCGCTTTAGGAAGACTTTTGCTGATGAAGATTGGCCTTGGAGAAGCTTCATCTCTGACATCAACCTGTACCAACTGATCTTTGGTAGGTGGTTCGCGTTGCTCGAAGCGAAGTTCCCATTGAGTATCCATCCTTTGTGTCCAAGGATCAAATTTAGGGGCTTCAATAAAGTCATCGTCGTCTTCTAAGAACTCGGCAGTCACCATATTGAAAGATAGAGTCACCCGATGGACGTAACCTATGTTGGTCTCCGAATCCCATAAGACAGGGTCAAAAGAATTAGATCGCTCTTCTTGTCAGACTCAGAAATGTCTAGGGTCATGATTGGCGAGGTGTAGCCTAACCCATGCTTTGTTCTGTTGTAATATTGTAGCGACCTTCCTTTTGGAGCAGGTGTAGGAATAGGAGTTCGCCTTTCCCTACCACCATTGAGGCATGTATTGAAATTGTAGCCCATCTTTTGGACGATGTTCTTTGATTGTTGACTATAACGACGTATTTGAAGTCACCCATTATCGTCATTTTCAGTATCGCTATCGGATGTAGCATTTTCATTTAATCCTTTGCTGAAGAGAATTGGATGTTCATCTTTCTTCCGAGAGGGAACCAGAAAGAATGAATCTTGTACTGATTCCAGTGATACTTCGTCTTTAAGAGGTTGAACTGCCCCTAATGTAAGGGGTTCGAAGTTATCCAGGATTTTTAGATAACATCGAGTATAATAATTGACATCAGTATACTGTAAAGAAAATGCTACTTTGTTGATAATTACAACATTATTTACAACAGTGCTCTTGATCTTAGCCGATGGCTTTCTAAGATTGATAATAAGAGAAGAGAAAGAAGAAGGAGAAGGTTTGTTACGACGAAGGTCGATAACAAGAAGCTCAGAAGAAGTGAGCTCCCTATGCTTTGTCTTTTCAGCAAGAGGATGCTTAACAGAAGGAGAGAGATTGATGGTCAGCGTCTAAAACGACGAAGGACGAGAAGTGCATCCTTTGGTCGAAATCATCAGGACATCATCCGGATTCTCTTGATATTCTTCTTCGATGTCCATGGCCAGTACCACTTGAACTCTTTTTTGTACATTTTCGAGTTTGTAAAATATGCTTCGATGCCTCGAAAGGGGTTAAAATCAGCCACATCTTTGCAGAGTTCTCCGTTGTCATCCACATATTTGAAGCATTGATGGAGAGTGGATGGCACGATGTTTTGTTCATGCAACCATGGTCTTTCTAACAAGACATTGTAGGAGACATGATTGTCAATCACATAGAAAGTGACCTTTGTACAGAGATTGTCTATTTGTACTTTCAGGTGGATCTTTCCCAATGGTTTGCTTCTCCCGAAATTGAACCCTAGAATAGTCATGATTGTGGTAGAGAGATTATGAAATGGGATCTTCAGCGCATCAAATAGAGTTTTTGGCATAATGCTGAGTGTAGATCCTGGGTGGACTAGAATGCGATCGACCTTCATGGTATCAATATATCCCATATAGTAGAAAGGTCAGTCATGTCGATTGTCCTCCAGAAGCATATCATCTTTAGTGAAGGTGATATTGGAGATCAACTCCTTCATGCTATGGCAATGAGAACATGCCATCGGTTCTTCGTCTGGTTTCTTAAGATGGGTCAGACAAGCGTTTGCTTGCATTAAAGCTTCACTTAACGTCTCTCGGGTTTGCCTTGAGAGAAACAGGAGTTCAAAAATCGATAACCTTGCTAGAGTATTGGCTAGTTGAGCCAATATGGCAAAGTTATATGGCTTTTCAAGTCCAAGAGGTAGAGTTTTCTTCAATATTTTATCAAAACGAACTGGCTGTTTGCCTTTGTCATCCGCTGTTGGTTTAGAAGGAACTGGTTCTGCTTGAGGCGATGACGTCGAAGGATCATTGACGACAGGTAAAAAAGATGCTGAAGGGGTATTAGAGACTAGAGAAGGAGTGGCTGCATTCTCTTATCCATCTAGAAAGTCCTAAGATAGAGCCTTCCAGATCGGGTACAGGTCGTGGCTTCTTCTTCTGGTACTAGTACAAAGGACACCATGTTACAGTTCGTCATCCTAATCTTATCTCTGGAAGACTTCTTTCAAAAATAAGATGGATTTGTCCAGAATCTTAGTCCAACATGAGACTGATTGTGTTGAAGATGTAGATAAATGGGTATAGGAGACCCTTTTCCATCATTTAAACCAGAGGATTTCTGTAGATTATATCCCATCTTTGTCATCAGTTTATGGGACTGTTGACTGTATAGATGGAATGATGGCCGGTAGTTAATTTCTGGCTTTGGTGTCACTACTTTGACAGAAGTAGGCGAAGCTGCCGCTGGGAGGAAGGTAGCATCCAAAGGTAGAAAATGATCACCCAGTGATGTCATATGACCCGACTTGTATTTGGTCGCCTTTCTTGACTTCGTAGGGTAAACCAGTATCTTTGACTCAAAGTCAGCAACCAAATTGGGGTGAATCAACATGATCTCCCTTTATCGGTTGACAAGTGTATGAGACCGTCTCTTCGTGCTCGTGGAAGATTGATGATATCCAGAGTAGCTTTTAGAATGGGGATGACCCCATCCTGCACAAGTTGAGTAGAAAAGTCGCCAAATTGTAAGACGACATTGGCAGTCACCATTTTTTATCTTACTGAAGGGTAATTGCCTTGGCATTGATCAGTTCTTGGATATTTCCTTTAAATACGTAGCACGCCCTAGTCAGATGTCCTAGGAACCTGTGTTAGACACAGTATTTAGGATTGTCAGTCTTACCTACTTCATCTGGCCATTTTACTTCGGGCAGTTAAAGTTTGTTGCTCTTGATTAGACAATCGAATATGCTCATGATGGTGTCCTCATCAAAGGAATATTCTTCCTTAGGACGTGGTGCTCTCTGTGGGGGTGCCATCGTGGTAGGTGTTGACTAACCCACATTAATGGCTAAATCTTCTTTACCTTTCACATTGATGGCTAAAGCTTCTTTGCCTTTACGGTTGTTCTAACGACCGCCACTGTTGGTTGTAGAATGTTCATTTTTTCAAGATTAGACATCTAGATGCTTAGTTGTTTAAACTTTTCAACACTATCTTCAGCTGCCCTGGTACTTATTATGAAGGAGGCCCAGTCTTGGAATTGTGTGGGTCTTGTCCACATGCTGATTATAGGTAACAAGTTTGATTTGCATGTATCTATAGTCAGTGCATGTGGAGTACCCAGAGGCATTTTGAGTGCCTCTCGACGGAAAGTGCTCGATGAAATGTTCAACAGTTTCATTAGGCCGTTGTTTGATTTTGATGAGGGCCGACATGGTCATGTCGTTTGTTCCCTCATAGAATCATTCTAGGAACATTTTCTTGAATCCTACAAAAGATGTTATACAACCATCTGGCAAACTATGATACCAGTCATAGGTCGCACCCACCAAGCACCCGACGAATATTCTAGTGAGTAGAACATCGTTCGATTGGAGTTGATCAGTCATTACATCGAAATGATTGAGATAGTAACCCGGAGATGAGCTGCCATCAAACAGCAAGATAGTCGGTGGCTTGTACTTAGATAGAAATAGAACTTCCTTCCACTCTACTGGGTAAGGTTACTTGATCCCTAGCTTCTGCAGGTCGTCCTTCTTCTTCTTAAAGGCTTTGAACTGGTTATACAAAAGTTTTACTGTCCCCAGGGGATCTCTCGAGGCTTGGGGAGAAGTAAACTGATTCGATGTATTAGGAAGTGGAACTGCATGATAAGCATCACCTCCAGCACCAGACTGACTTGGAGTAACCTGAGGAGGCATACTTGTAGATAAGCATCACCTACACCCTAGACCAATGTTGACAGGGGTAGATGCTGCTATGTGTTCTTGGGTTATAATTAGATTTATAACCGGTGGAACAGTGTGTTGTGCTACGATCACAGCACACATACTTGCAACCATTTCAGCTATGGTTTTCAAGTTAGTCTCTAATATAGCAATCCTCTGTTCTTGACTGTCGGAGCTGGATGCATCTTGTTCTTCATTAGTGACATAGGTAGTCACTTCTCTGGCTATCGATGATGAGCTGGTGGAAAAGATAGTCCGCTCAGAGCTCTCACTATCGACGTCGAGGTAATGCAGAGAACTGCCCCCAAGATGAAGAGTGGGAAGATTCCTTTGATCGAAGAAATCTTGGTCAGAATCAGAAAGATTACTTTGACCAATTATTTTCTTGTCGGAAGAAAGATTTCTTTGACCGATTCTTTCTTTGTCGGAAGGAAGATTTCGTTGACCGATTGTTTCTTGGTTGGAATCAAGAGGAATTTTCTGATTGAGGACATCCCAAAAATTAGAAGAAGGAAAATTCCTTTGACCGAGTAGGTCTTAGTTTCTTGATCGGTGTTTTGCTAGACCCCTTCACTGGAGTCACGGATAAGATGCAGGTATTGCTGACTGGTATTGCGGGATACATTACGTCTTGGACGTTTTCCACCCCCAGTACTTTGGGACATCATATTGATCGAAGCATATAGCAACTCGTCTTCATCCACCATAATGAGTTTAGGAGTCCGAGTGTAGTTCAAACGATCGAAGACAGGCCATTTTACTGATTGACAGCAATGTTTGATCGCTACTTCATGGCGATGATTACAGTGATGTTCCTGATGTGGAGTTACAGGTGGACGAGATGGTCCTACGATCTTCCGCTTTTGTACAAGAAGATCATGGAGATCGAAAGTTTGTGGAATTACAGGTGGACGAGATGGTCCTACGATCTTCCATATTTGGATACGGAGAAGTCGGAGGTACATATTCCTTGATGATGTTAGGAACATGATTCTGGTTCTTGAGATACTTCTTTCCCTGTATATATAGAGAAGTACTGAGCTCATTGGCATAGGTGAGAGAAATTCTCCCTGGGTGCAATTTAGTAGATGGTGCAGATTGTTCTTGATGCAGGCTTGATGGTGTTATGTGCTGGTTAAGGTAAATATGCATGTCATAATCCTACACTACCTGGCTGTCTGTCTGAGATACCCTCCGTTTACTCTATTTAGTTCTTAAAATGTGCAAGATAGGAAGATCCTGGATCTGGCTTGATTGGTGCTGGTCATGAGGAGTGGGCAGTATGCCCTGTTGTTCTGCATATATTATTCCAGAATGTTTGGCACGACACAGATGAGCAGCAGGAAATGGACTTCGAGCAGAGTTTAGTTTCCTGGCATTGATTTGATTGTCTCTGCCAAGAGAAATAGACTTTCTACTCAGAAGCATTCTCGCATTGATGGGCACGGAGGAACAATCAGATATATTTTCTACCAAGTCCAGGACTGGAGAAGGATAAGGAGAGGTCATAGGACACTTTCCTTGATTCTACACAGGGGCAGTAATGTATAACTTGTCCACCAAGTTTTAAACTAGAAGGAGTGAGGATTGGCCATAGGGAATTTTCCTTTGTTCTGTGCCAAGGCAGTAGTTGGTGCACTCTCTACCAATTTTGGAAATGGGAAGGAAGAGGGAGTAGCCGTAGGGCGCTGTCCCTTAATTGGCGACAGGGTCATGACTGGTGCACCCTCTACCAATTTTAGGATTGGCAAGGAAGATGAAGTGACCATGTGGTGCTATCCCTTGATTGGCGCCAAGGTAGTGGTTGGAGCACTCCCTACCAATTTTAGAATTAGCGAGGAAGAGGAAGTAGCTACAGAGCTTTTCTCTAACCTTGGGGCAGAAATTATGATTGGTGCACTGGAGGACTTTGGAATCCAAATGGCGCATGCCCTGTTCTTAGCAACTACATTGGTGGCGCACTTGGCACCCCCTGTGCCAATCATGGCTTCATAGGTAGTTTGGTCGACTTTCACACCGGTAGTGCCACCATGTCCGGATGGACCAGCTCCAGAAGTGCCAGTTCCAGAAGGATGTGGAGTAGCACCACAACCATGGTACCAATCATATGTATTACCAGGCTGAAAGAAAGAACGTACCATATCATCCTTATAACGGTATCCTAAAACAACTGGATCTTTGGGAAGAGAACTGGCAGAATGTCCAGTCTGAGCGAATCGGAGGTCGGCAATAGAATTGGCGAAAGCCTAAAAAGGATTGGCATCATGGAACTCGCGTTCCCTAGATGTGTCAGTGATAAACGCTCGTAAATTCGATAAATGCTGATGGATATCCTCAAATAACATAGGGTAATCTGAGGAGGTAGAGCAGGAGAAGTAGGAGGAGCAGGAGGGATGGCTGTGCTGCGGCGTGACAACTGAAGATACTTGGGCTTAGACTCTAGAGCACAACTGGATAAGTTAATATCGAAATGCTTGAAAATGAGGGGGATAATCATCGCATAAGCAAGGTTGCGATCCCTTCCGTGACATCGACCCATTATCTGAATAATAGTCTTGGGGATAGAAAATAGAATACCCATAAGAATATGATAAAGGGTAGGTTGTTCAAGGATGGTAACATCATCTTTTGAGGTGGATTTGGGTAAGAGAATGGAGTAGATGATGCGGTGCAACTCATAGTTGAATAAGTTCAAGTTAGCACCATTGAACTTACCAGAACGAATGCAGATAGTAGAATAGAGTTCGTTCTTGAAACTGCTTAGAGTTGTGCTTACGGGAAAATCAAATTCAGGGATATCATCAAGTGGGGCACCTTAGTTAGGGATACCAAGGATTTCTGCTAAAAGGACATCATTGAACTCGATACTAATTCCACCAATACGAGTTCTAACAACAAAAGTGTCCAATGTGAAGTTGAATAAGAAAGTCTAATAGCATTAGTAGCGATAGGGAATTGTTTGGTAACAAAATAATGTAACCCTAATGCTTCAAAGAATGGACGGTGGTCAGGAAATATAGTATATTTAATCGGGGCTTCTGTGCATATGTTACGCATCAAGAAATATGCATACCATAGTAAGGATTGATCATGAGTTTCAAAGTAAAACTTATTATATGCGCTGTCGGCCGATTGGACCGGGGAAAAGAGTAAATCCACGTAAGGATTTGAAGACGAAGCTTCTTCACTACCTGTGGTCTTCTGTAACACCCTGTTTTCAGAATTTAGGGATTTTTGAAAAATTATTATATTTTATTATTTAATAATGGTGATTAGGGCATGATATGGTTTATAGTGATTATTAGTGTAATTAGAACCATCTTCTAAGTCATGTTAAGTCATGACTTATGACTTTGTGATTTTGGTTAGTATAACTTAGTGTAAACCCTAGTTTTCCTTAACCTAGAAGTTGCTATGACCATGTGAGCTTAGCCATAGGCTTAGACCCTCAAATTAGTGATTTTTAGCCTAAAGGGTATTTTGGTAATTTTCTAGGATTTATTTGGAATTATTTGTAATTATGTGATTTTAATATTATTTAATTATTGTTAAGTGTCATGAGAGCCCCTAACCTAGTCTAGCCCTAATCTAGAGGTTAGCCACTAACCTAGAATGACTAAGAGGAATGATATTTGTCATGGGATAAAGTGAAATAAATATCTAGTTACCTTTATTTGATATTTTGCTTAAACCATGCAAAATATCTTAAACCTTTACCTAAAGTCCTTCCCTTAGCTTGGAAGCAACCCAAGGACAACCCCCCCCTACCCCATGGCAGCCAAGAAACCACCCCTTGCTACCCCCTCTCCTATATAGTTAACACTTAGTTCAAGAGTTCAAGTTTCATGAGAAAAGAACTCTTGAAAAACCAAAAAAAACCCTTCCACTTCACATAGCCATAACCTTGTCATTTCTCAAGCTTTGGACCTCTAGTTTCTTGCATTAGGACACTAGTATTCTGAGGAAGCCTAGGGAGAATAGCTATCCAAGTTTCATCAAGCAAGGACTCATCAAGCTAGGGGACACACACTCCTCATTTTGGTGTTTTTTCAAGAAAACCACATTGAGGTAAATATATCTAAACCTAGTTATTATACTGGTTTTTCTTCATTATTGCATGCATATAGTTATAATATAGTTGTGGGTAGGGTTTGGTACAATTTTAGGATTGTTTGGTGTCGTGTCGGACACGTATCCTACTTGTAAAACTCTAATTTTTGCTCACTGTTTTGATCACTGTCATAGTATATATACACACTGTTTTCCAATTCTTTTTGAACCAAAACCTAGCCTAGCTAACCCTAAACCTAACCCTAAAACACTGAGCACGTTTTGATCTTGTGTCGTGTCCAAAACTGGACACAAAGCTCTCGGACACAACACTGTTTAGACACTGCTTTTACACTATAAATGTGCCCTGCTACCACAGTGTCCAAACACACTCTACACGCCACTTGGACACGTCAAACTTGACACACGACACGGGGCACTGACTGACAGGTCATCCCCAAAGTTTGGGATGACCTCGTGTCGTGTCGGACACGGAATCGTCCCCGCAAGGGTCATTCAGTGCACAGTGTACACACACAGACACTCGACTTTGAGCGTGTCGTGTCCACTCTACACGACACTTGGGCACCTCGTGGTGACACGAGTGTGTAGCCCTACACGTGGCGTACACATGGACACGAGCACGTGGTGTGTCGTGTCCTGTGTCGCGAACACGAGACGCACTACCGCGTGCACGACGCAGTCTGAAACGCGCGTATCAGTCGTGTTTTCACGACTGATACGGTCTTCGTACCGTGTCCTGGATCAACGTGGACACGGTGCAGGGTGTTGGACACGTGCAAAACCCCTAGGTGAACATTCGTGCACGAGCACGAGACACGAGAGTGTGTGTGTCGTGTCCTAGGGTGAGTTGCACGCGTGCACGATACTGTGTGTGTGCGTGTGTATCAGGTTTACCCGAGTGGTTGTTTTGTGAGTTGGACACGTCGTGTCGTGTCTATACTCTGTTTCAGGCACCTAGGACACTAGTATATGTGTGGGGCTAGTGTTACCAACCTAGGGATTCGAGCCTTAGCTCGTTTTGGTGTGAGAAATCGGGTTTACCTAGTTAGCCTATGCACAGTCCTATTTTTCCAGATTTTGTATTATTTCCAGTTTTCTAAAAACGAATTTCAAATCTAATTTTGGTATGATTAATACATGTATATGTGTATTTCAGTGTATAAATATATAGTATTTAGGTTTGTGTGTGTGTAGGAGGAAATTTGGTGTGTATACATGTATATACATGTGTATATACATGTGTGTGTATATGGGTGTGTGTGTGCACTGTGTGGTGATTTGGGGGAGGGACTGTTTTCAGTTCCAAAACTGGAACACCCCTTTTTCCCCCATTTCCTGTGTGTGCCCATTTCATCTCTCTCACTGTTAGCTCCCTCTCTCTCACTGTCATTCTCACTGTCTCACAGCCTCTCTCTCTCTTCCCTTCCCTCTATATATATATATGTAATATATGTATAGTTATATATATATGTATTGTATATATATATATATATATATATTTTTTTTTTTTTTTTTTTTTTTTTTTTTTTATATATATATATATATATATATATATATACATGATATATATGTATATTGTATTAGGTCTCTATATGTATATGTAGTATATTATATACATATGGTTGTATTATATATGATATTCATATATGGGCATGTGGGTAGTAGGTTAAATAGTGTATGACTATATGTATAGATATATATATGTGAGACTTTTAGTTATAGGTTTATGTGGAAACCTAGGCTATGGCCTATGGCCAAGGTTATTGGCCTATGGTTGGGGTTAACCCTAAAGGCCAAAACCCTACTAGAAACCCTTGTTGACTAAGGGTTGACCAAAGTCAACCTTAGGTCAAAGTTGACCTAGTTAACCTAGAAATGACTAGGAATGACCTAAAACAACTAGTTTGACTAGTTTGACTAAAACCCTAACTAGTTTAACTAGTGTTGACCTAGCTTTGACTTAGGGTTGACCATTGTTGACCATGGTTGACTAAAGTCAACTATTGGTCAAACCATGATCTAATTGACCTAATTACCCTAACTGACCAGTCTTTGTTTGACCAATGCCTTAGCTGGTCTAAGTTGATCTAGACTTGATCCAGATTGATCATGTTGACTAGTATTTGACTAGTTTGATTAGAGTGTTGACCAGGAGTTGACTTTAACCTAGATTAAACTTGTTTGACCTTGTTTGATCTTGTTTGACCTTATTTGACTTAGTATGACTTCCTGTGACTTAGTTTGACTATTAGAGTTGACCAAGAGTTGACTTTTGACCAGTTTGACCTAGAATCATGTAGTATGCCTTGTATACTTTATTTTTACCATTGTGGATACATTGTGACTTATATTGCTCTGATTAGGAGCCAGACACCTCTCCTCAGACAGTATATCCTCTTCAGACATTCAGTTATTAGGCGAGTACATTCTCTGACCGTTTCATACTTGTTCAGGCTTTACTTCTCGCTCTAGATTACTTTACTTGTTGCTGTCACGTTGGTAACACGGATTGGTACTATATGGATCTTTACATGAGATGTTATCCCCCTCGGGAGCATCGGGTACTTCATGTTATGTGTGTTTCACTATCATCATGTACTCATATGCTTCTATTATTCATGTACACTCATGTGATCATGTACTCTCATATTTACTGAGCTCTCATGTATACAATCATGTGCACCCTTTCATGGGCCCCATGTGATATCATGTACAATAACGTAACTTGTATAGATCCTTGTGTATTGATTGGGGAAACGGGGGAGTAGAAGTGGTCATGTGAATAATTCCAAAGTAGTGTAATCATGTACAACTCCGTAGTGTAATCATGTATAAGTCCAGCCATTCACATGCCTATCTTATGCTCTACATCACTAGTCACTTACAGTTCTCTATATACAGTAGATATTTCATTACAGCTATCTCTTTTACAGCGTATATTTCCTTTCAGCAGTTCATGTATCTTACTCTATTGCCTGTATCGTATTTCCTAACATGATATGCACTGTGTGAGATGTTTTGTGCTCGTTCCTGTCCTGACTGGACCTGTTGAAAATATTACAGAGGATGAGGATGAGGCCCTGGTGTCTACCTATTATGGAGCAGGACTAGATGATACTTATGTTGTGGACCCTCAGCAGGTTCCACCTGCAGCTGAGGATGTTGTTCCAGTAGTCTAGACCAGTTTAGTCTAGGCAGTCTTTCTATATTTACATTTTGTCTCACTTTCTGTGTTGTATTTTGAGATGTGGAGATGTATAGACTCTTAGACTTTTTGTATTATGAGTTGTCAGTTCTGGATATTATGTTGTACTAGACACTTAGACTTATTCATCTATGATACTGTTCTCTTGAGTTACTATCTATCTATCTGTTCTTCATTCTTCTACCTTAGATGTGATTGAGACAACATATTGTTATATCACCTCCATTCGGAGAGTATATACTGTACAGGTACTTGGGTATTATTAGATGATTGACCTAGGACAGCGTTCTACCGCCGATACTGCGGCGTAGGCTGGACATACCCACTTCTCGTGCCCTTACTCTAGGTGCGGGTCGTGACATCTTCTTCCTCTTAGATGGATTGAAACACAAGTGTCCAAAAAGATGAAATACTAAGAACTTGAAAGAGAGGGAAGGAGATGGTTATACCTTACAAGATTGGTTTATGTGGTTGAGGAGGAGAATTTCTGCACGAATCCAAAGTTTTGATGGAAATCTCCAAGTAGATTGGAAGAATGGGCTTGGAGAAGTTCTAGGCCTTGAAGGGGGGCTCAGGCGGCTACTGCTTTATTTAAGGAGTTTTGGAGATGATGAGAAGAAGGGGCCCTCGGTTCTGACTTAAAATATATACCACTAGCCGAACTCTGACCGAACACTGGACGAATTCGGGCCGAGTATGCCAGGGGTTCTAGTGAGGTAATTTTTCAAGCAAAAATTTACAGGTCACTTTCTTTTCATCAACTCTTTTCAATTATTTAATTCCATGTTTAGTTATTTTAAATTTCAATTAATATTATTTTACAAATTAAATTTTGTAACACAGCGACTGTTTCAGATTAGCTGTAGGGGTACTGTCTCAGCTAACGTGAGTTCACCGGAGAACAATTAAATATCGCTTTGCTTCGACCATAGTCGTGGTGATGGACAGACCCTTTGTAGGCTTGTCTCAAAAAATAGTTTTTGAGTAGTGAAAAATAATCGATAGAACAAAATTAATTAATATTATTGATATCTAAATACCTAATTCTTGACGTAAATAATTGAAATGATCTTCCGCTAATGGTTTTGTAAAGATATCAGCAAGTTGATTCTAAGTGTCTACATATACAAGGTTTATATCTCCATTTTGTTGATAATCTCTAAGAAAATGATGTTGAATCTCAATATGCTTAGTGCGAAAGTGACATATAGGTTTCTTTGTCAAATTAATAGAACTAGTGTTGTCACAAAAAATTTGTATGTGTGTGTAAAGTGAACCAAAGTCTTCTAGGGTTTGCTTCATCCACAAAATTTGTGCACAACAACGTCCTGTGGCGATATACTCAGCCTCAGTTGTTGATAATGCGACATAATTTTGTTTCTTGCTAAACAAAGAGATTAGAGCCTTGCCTAGGAGATGGCACGTGCCGCGGGTACTTTTCCTATCCACTTTGCATCCAGTAAAATCAGCATCCGAGTAACCGGTTAGGTTAAAGAAAGTTTGGGATACCATAAGCCGACAGAAGAAGTGTCTTTACCGAAAGATATGCTTAACTGCGCACAAATGTGATTCCTTAGGGTTATCTTGAAAACGTGCACACAAGCAAACACTAAAGATTATATCTGGATGACTAGCAGTTAAATAAAGTAAGCTACCAATCATACCTCGATACTTACGTATGTCGACCGGTTTGCATTGTTCATCAATATCAAGCTTGGATGAAGTTTCCATCGGAGTGCCAAGTGGTTTGACTATTTCCAGATCAAACTTCTTTAATAAATCTTTTGTATACTTGGCTTGATTAATGAACGTCCTATTATTGGTTTGTTTGATTTGCAGTCCGAAGAAGAATTTCAGTTCTCCCATCATGCTCATCTTAAACTCATTCTGCATATACTTTGAAAATTCTTAACAAAGAGATTCATCAGTAGATCCAAAAATAATATCATCTACATAAATTTGAACTAAAAGAAGATTTCCATTAAAAGAATTTATAAAAAGTGTAGTATCAACCTTGCCTTTTGTAAAACTGTTATCAAGTAAAAAAGTGCTTAGACGATCATACCAAGCACGAGGGGCTTGTTTCAAACTGTATACGGCTTTCTTCAACTTGAAAACATAATTAAGGTTTTTGAAATTAGTAAAATCTGGAGGTTGAGCTACATAAACTTATTTTTTTTATAAAACCGTTCAAAAATGCACTCTTGACATCCATTTGAAATAATATAAAGTTATGAAAACAGGCAAATGCAGATAACATACGAATGGATTCTAATCTCGCAACTGGGGCATAGGTTTCATCGTAGTCAATACCTTTCTCTTGATTGTATCCTTGAGCTACGAGTCGATCCTTATTACTAGTCACTAAACCATTCTCATTCAGTTTATTTCAGAATACCCATCGGGTGCCAATGACCGAAAAAGCTTGGGAATAAGTTCCCAAATTTGATTCCATTAAAATTGGTTCATTTCATCTTGCATAGCATCTAACCAAAAAGTATCCTTACAGGCTTCTTTAATATTTTTGGGTTCAAGATGTAAAATAAATGCAACATAGGAAACTATATCTTTTCTGGAGGAACGAGTACTTACACCCCTGGTAATCTCATATATTACCAAGTCCTTGCGATAGTCTGTCAAAAACTTCATTCTTTTTGGCAAACTCTCAAGGTAGCTGGGTCCGGCTTCTGGTTCTGTACGTGATCTGCCTGGAGGATCCGCTGGTGTTGTGCTTGTAGGTTCTGCAGGTGCTGTATTTGTGGTACTGATGTCTTCATCATCGAATGAATGTTGATTTAGTTCGTCCAATGTAACATTTATTGATTCCTCGATGATCATGGTTCTCTTGTTGAAGACACGGTACCCTTTCCTCTTTGCCGCATAACCTAAAAGGATACATTCATCGGCCTTTTTGTCAAACTTTTCCAGATTGTCTTTAATATTAAGAATAAAGCATTTACTACCAAATATTTTGAAATAATAAACAGTGGGTGTCCTATCAAACCATAACTCATAGGGAGTCTTCTTCGATATAGGTCGAATTAGAACCCTATTGAGAACAAAGCAAGCTGTATTGACAGCTTCAGCCCAAAAGTATTTCGGTAGACTAAACTGGTTTAATATTACTCTAGCCATTTTGGATAGAGTCATGTTCTTACGTTCCACAACCCCATTTTGTTGTGGGGTCCTAAGGCAAGAGAACTCATGCAGATAACCGTATGGGTCACAAGATTGCTTGAACTCTGCATTCTCAAATTCGTAGCCATGATCGCTTCGAATACGAGTGATCATGAAACCTTTCTTATTTTCAACTTTCTTGCAAAAGTTGACAAATTCTGACAATGAATCGTTCTTGCGTGCAAGAAAATATACCTACATGTATCTAAAAAAATTATCTACTATTACAAAAGCATATAACTTACCACCTAGGCTAGCAATTGTACTATGTCTAAATAAATCCATTTGCAATAATTTTAGAGGTCTAGTGGTACTTACAATATTCTTGGATTTAAATGCGGATCGAGTAGCTTTATTCTTTTTACATTCACAAAATATCGTATCCTTCATGAAAGTAATATCCGGTAAGCCTCGTACCAGCTTTTTTATGGATAATCTTGAAATTGTGTCCATATTTGTATGACCGTGTCTCATATGCCATAGTTGACTCTCATCACTTTTGGCCATTAAGCATCTACCTGCTTTGTTAGCATCTTCTAATAAATAAAAAATATATATATCATCTTCCCTGATACCTTTAAAGATATGCTACTAGTTGAGCTATCAACTATAGTATATTTGTCTTTGACGAAGTTAATACCATAACCATGTTCAGCTAAACGGCTTATGCTGACTAGTTTATGTTTTGACTCGGTAACTAGACAGACATCTTTAATCATAGGGTAGGGGGCCTTACCAATATTGCTGATACCAATTATGTACCCTTTAAGATTATTACCGAAGGAGACATATCTTTCTTTCTCGACAGTGTTGCGAATAATGAAGCATCAACGGTCATGTGCCGTGAGCAACCGCTGTCGATGATCCATTTGCTTCTAGCATGTGAAGCGTGTTCCACCTACAAAAGAATTTACAGATGAAAACTTTGGTACCCATTTCTTGTAGGGTCCTGGAATGTAAGTTTTCGGTATCCATGCATATATATTTAAATCAACAAAATTTCTTATACTACATGCAGGAGAGATATGACCAATGAGGCCACAATAATAACATCTAACATATTGAGTGTTAGAAGCAGTATGTTGTGCATGATTGGTAGGTCTTGGTTTTATAACATAAAAGAATGCATGCCTATTGGTCTTCCTGGGCAATGGTTTTGTTTGGTTTGGTCTGACAGTATTGGGTTTGACAGTGTTCCGATGTTTCGGTAAGTGACACGTGTTAGTGCAGGAAGCATCAACTTTAAGCTAATTTGCTAACCTAATTTCCAACTTTTTGGAATTGTCATACAATACAATATAGTCAGCAGTAAGTGTAACATTCCTGATAAGTGCTTGTTGAAAACTCTTCTTCGGTTTGAGTAGGTCTTCCTCTAATTGGGTAATGGCCTTGTCTTTTTCTTCGGATAGACTTGTGGTCTCGTGTTGTAAAAGCTTAACCGAAGAGAGCTCACCTACCTCACTAGAATTATCATTACTTCTAACCTCAGCTAGTAAGTCGATAAGTCTTCCTATTTCACCTTTGTACTCTTTGAGTACCTTCTTAGAGTTTTGGTATTTACTATGCAGTTTCCTGTAATCACCTAAGAATTCACTAAAGGCTTCACCTAATTGCTCAAAAGTAAAATCATCATATATATCAAACAAGGGCTTAGTAGTTACATGATCAAATGCCATTAAGCAGACATTTGTAGCGTTATCTGATTGTTTATCTTCTGAGTCGCTGGCTTCACTTTCATGCCATATGCTTGTATTAGCATACTTTCTGGATATTGATTTCTTCAGGTAGCCTTTGTCGTACTTGTTGCTTTTCCTGGTTGATGATGATGCTGTTGGATAGTCCTTCTTCATATGTAATTTCTTCTTACAGCCATAGCAAATAGGATCTTCTTTGTTGTTGTTGCTGTTGCTGTTGTGATCCTTTGTTTTTCTATGGAATCTCATGAACTTCTTAAACTTTCTTACGAGGAGAGCTTGATCTTCAGAGTCAGAGTCACTGTCGTCATAATTATTTTCTACAGTTCTTCTATGTTGAGCCTTCAAAGTGGTTGAGTTCTCCTTTGGTACAACATCTTCGAAGTCTTGATGTTCCAGCTCGTGAGTGATTAGCTTACCCATGAATGTTTCAAGAGACATAGTTGAGAGGTCGTTCCCTTCAATGATTGTTGTAGCCTTCGGAATCTAGTTCTTCGTGACAGCTCGTAGAAGTTTGTGAATCTTCTTATGGTTACTGTACTCCTTACCTAATGATGACAGAGGATTTACAATAACCAAGAATCTTGTAAACATCTTAGTGACGGATTCATTTGGCTTTATCTTGAATGCCTCATACTCCTGAGTAAGTTTGCTGATCTTTGACACCTTGACTTGCGTTGTTCCTTTGTGGGTTACTTCAAGAAGTTTCCATACTTCATTTGACGTTGTGCAAGTAGATACCTTGTCAAATTCAGTCCTGTCTAAAGCACAAAACAAAGCATTAATAGCACGTGCGTCAAGACTGGCATGTTTCTTTTCAGCTTCAATATACTTGTCATGGGATTTCTAAACCAATTCCCCTTCAACAAGAATACGAGCAGGCTTTTTATAGGCGTCAATAACAATAGACCATAAGTCAAAGTCTAGAGATTTCAGGAAGAAACTCATCCGTATTTTCTAGTAAGTGTAATTTATACTGTCAAATAATGGAGGTCTATTTGTGGCTTGGCCTTCACTTGTGAATTTCACAGTTGCTATATGTAATACTATAATCTATGTAACAGCTGAAATAATAAAAAATATAATAGCAGTGTTACCTTGCTTTACCCGTATAACCCGCTCTGATACCAATTGTAGGAACGAATCGTAAAGCATAATACTCTAAAGGGGGTGAATAGAGTAGGCATCGAAATTTAGCTAATTAAAAAGTTAGCAACAAGATCACAAAGAATGTATATATTGCAAGTAAATAAATGTAAAGGCAGAGATCAAACAGCAAATGCAAAGACGACGATGTATACTAGTTTTCCTCTTGTGAGGACTATTCTATTCGGAAGAACTCTAGCTTCCAGTTGAATCCACTATTAGAAAATACCGCAAGTTTTCATACGATGTCCTTGCAACTTCTACAATGCGAGCTTTGATACGAAATACTCGACTAACTTCAATTGTGAAGTGTCTTTCTTCAATCAAGCCTCTAATTACAATCACTCTGAAGCTTCTAGACCGTATCGTACTGGCAAATCGACTAAAGGATTATAACTGGCTTGGGATTTAAAAATGAAAGCTTTAGAGCAGTTTGGAAGACATTTAAGCTTAGAGAGAAGAGATGAGAATGTGAATGAGTGAGTTGAAATGATTGAAATCCTTCTCTATTTATAGGTTTTCCAAAGTTAGAACTCTGACAGAATTCGGACAGATTTCAGGCAGAACTCTATGAGAGAATTTCTGCAAATAGCTGCTGCATCCGTAACTGCAGAAAGACCAAGTTCAAATTCTAACGTACACTAGGAGAATTCTGGCCGAATTCTGCTAGGGTTATTATGAATTTTTGGTCATTTTAAAAAGTAGATTTTGGAAACGTACGATATTTTTGAAAACGTTTTTGGGGTAGCCTATTTGCCAGTACGACTCGGTGTACAAAGTATTCCTAGACTTAATAAATATAAAAATTACATTGCATACAGACTCATACGACAAAATTAGCTTCGGTCTTGAACAAATAGGTAGCATTTCTTTAGCAGTTGTCCAAGTTGTCCAAATAGTCCAAGTAGCCCTTATATCGAGACAGAGTTTGATCAATTATTAAAATCAGGTTCGACCATGACCAATGGACCAATACCCCTGCGACTAGAGCCTCCCTCAACCTCACCAGAGCGCTGCTGAAGTTCTGTCTCAAAGACGAGACAGAGTTCTGGAAGCAAAAAGCCAGGCTAACTTTGGATATTGAGGGTGACAAGAACTATAGCTACCTCCACTCTTGCGTCAAGGGGCAAAGACAGCAGCTCAACCTTCACCAGATCGCAGACGATACCAGTCGCACCTTGAAAGACCAACGGGACATTCAATCGGTCGTGGCAACTTTTTACTCCCGACTGTTCACCAAAGAAGCTATCAACAAGGACGTAGAATTTCTTGTGGAGATCCCTCATCTGATAGAAGACAGAGACAACACCCAACTGCAACTCCTGCCCTCCGAGACTGAAGTCAACGATGCCGTGTGGGCTCTAAACAAGCACAGTGCCCCAGGTCAGGACGAATTCACGGGAGTCTTCTTCAGATCTTGTTGGGACATTATCAAGTCGGATATTCATGAGACGGTAACTACATCCTTCCAAGTAGCCAGATACCCATATTGATATCCAGTGCCAACCTAATTTTTATCCCCAAGAAGGAGAATCCGGAAACCTTCAAAGATTTTCGCCCCCTGAGCCTATGCACCTTCACTAACAAAATCATATCGAAGATCATCGCCAACCGTATAAGCGGGCTCCTTTCCAAGATTAAAGTGGCTTCATCCGTGGATAGAATATTTTAGACAACATCCTTCTGGCCGAGGAGATGATCACCTGCATAAATTCTTTTTTAGGGTGGGAACATTGCTCTCAAACTGGACATGAAAAAGGTATACGACAGGCTTGACTAGCAATTCATGATCTGGGTGTTCAGGGCCTTCGGGTTTTTGGATAAATGGATTGACATTGTGTGAAGATCGATCAGTAACTCGTGGTTCTCCACTGTCGTTAATGGTCAAGCTGAGGGCTTCTTTAAATCTAGCCGTGGTGTCAGACAAGGCGACCCACTCTCCTCCACCATATTCATCATTGCTGTCGAAGCTTTAAGCAAAAATCTTTACAAGATGGTCGGGACCCCCCGAGTCTAACATTACTACACCTCCAGCGGTTGTGTAATCATCACTCACCAGGCTTATCTTCTCTGCTGGTGACACCGGGTCAGTGGAGGTGGTTAAGCACACGCTGCATAGATACACCAGATGCTCTGGTCAGTGTGTTAACTCCAGTAAGAGTGTTATTTATAGTCATCATTCGGCCAACAGAGACCAATCGACTATCCTCACTGATATTACTTCTCTTTTGTGTACCCCCCTTTCTCATATTTAGGGTGCCCATTGGTGTATGGCAGATCCAATACAGGCACCTTTGATGGGCTGGTTGGCAAAATCAGAAAAAAAAATTGAGGGTTGGCACAACACGATTCTTTTGCCTGGCAGAAAGATGATTCTAATTCAACACGTCTTCTCTTCCATCCCCATATACACCCTTACATCTTAGTCCCCCCTAAGAAGGTGCTCAACTCATAAAAAACCTATTCGCCAACTTCTTCTAGAGACACTGTGACGGCGAAGACAAGCATCACTGGGCAAGTTGGGACACCATGGCCAGACCTACGGCTGAGGGTGGGCGCAGTTTCTACAGGCTGCCACGCCAGTTCCATGAAGTTGTGGTGGAAGCTTCGAGTCAGTCATTCCATTTGGACTCGGTTCATGAAGGCCAGATACTTCAAGCACATTCACCCGTAAGTCGCTTACTCGAACAGCAGAGCCTCAACGTCCTGGTGTCGCATCCTGCACGGACTCGCCTTGATGAACCTTTGATCCATCTCCAACTTGGTTCAGGAACTTTGTCCCTCTTTCACGAATGTTGAGTCGGGGATGACCTCACCTCCAACTTTTGGCAGCTCCTTCTCTCAGTACGATTAGAGATATGTAGGATTCTGACGAAGCGTAGAATTGGAAGAGGACTCGAGCGTGGATTGGAGAGGAGGCTGCCGCTGTATTAGTCTTTTCTGGTTTAACGGTTAAGACAAACCCTGACTCTCTGAGGTGGTCCCTTTCGTCCAACGGATCATTCTCACTTGCGTCTGCAAGAAAAGAGGTTTGCATTATAGGAACGCCTTCTCCAATCATCGAGCCTTTCTGGCAAACCTGTATCCCTAAAAAATGGTCATTTCTGATGTGGAGAGTATACCGAAAAAAGCTTCCCATGGACCACACCCTCACCACCATTGGTTTCAGTTTAGCTTTGGCATGTAATTGCTGCTCGGACCGCCAGCCTAAATCTGGTGAGTACATTTTCTCATCAGGAGACCTGGCTAAGCGGGTGTGGAACGCTCTCTCCCTCCGTTGTGGCCAAGGCCAGGTTGTTGGGGGCTTCAACAATCTACTATCTACTTGGGCGATGCCTCGCACGGCTACCAGATCATGGCAGCCGTTATTATATTGGTCATCTAGAAGAACCGCAACAAATACATTTATGAGGGTCGCTAATACTCTGCAAATCAACTCATCAGGGAGGTTATCAGACAGATTTTCAAAGTCGGTAGACACTGCAAGCAAGTCGAAGGGTTTCGGGCACACCTTGACCTGCTGGTCTGGTCGGGTTTTTATTTTTGTTTTGGGAGCCGAGTGGGGTTTACCCATGCTACTTTTCTTTTGGGCTCTCTTTTTGGTTGCGCTTATTTGTAAAGGCTTCGATATTTTATGCCTTTGATATATATATATATATATATATATATATATATATTTTTTATTTTATTTTATTTTTTTTTAAGAAAGGGGAATATTATTGATGTATCAGGCGCAAAATGCCGAAGCCTAAACAAGTAGAGCGCGAAGCGCTGACAAAAGAAAAGAAACGGCTAAGCATGCCGATAAAACAGAAACAAGAAAACTGAAACTAATGTAGGGTTTCCCAGAACTTGGGCATGGAGTGCGAGCAGCGCCTCCGGATCTTAAGGATCTGTCTGATGATTTTACTGTACAGTTGGGGTGGTGTAAGGTATCGTCCCTCGTAACGAAACTTGTTTCTGTTTTTCCACAGAACCCAAATTCCGGTGGCAACGACGATCTGATGTCCGTGGCAGATGCCCCAGCTGGACAGGAGATCGTTGAAGCCCCTAAGGAGAAGGACCTTCCTAAACTTGATGCTCAGAGTCGCCCAAATATTAGTGGCCAGATGACCGTAGGTGAGAATGTGTTATGCTTATTCGGTTTGAGGGGAAGTGCAGCAATGGCTGCTCGAGGCTAGGTTGTAGCCAAACGAGGAGATGGCGTCGTCGGTGGAGAGTTTTCGTAAGTGGGCTTGCCAGATAAGGATCGACCATATGATGGGGATGCATGCTTGGCAGAAAGGCACGGTGAGGGGTGATGGGGTCCCGATGCCGCGGACGACAAACCTGGCGGAGAGCAGAGAGAACTGGCCGTCTGGGCTAGGGGACCATCTTGTGATGTTCGGAGTGTCGGAGATACAAAGATTCGTAGTGGCGAGATGGGTGGCCACCATCGGCCCGAGCCAGATAGTGACTCGATCCCAGATCCATCCGGACGAAGGATCCCAAAGCTCGCAGATTTGGCCTTCCCACAGAGGAGACTCGGGGTGGTGCCAGAGGTTACTACCCAGCCAACGATCGTGACTCATCGATGAGTAGCCGTTACCCAGCTGGATGTGGATTAGGGGGTCTGCAAGCTGTCGGCCTCGGGTAATGCGTCTCCAAGATGACGATAAACGGTTGTTGACTAAGGCCGTCCCAGGGTGGGAATATCTAAAGTATCTCGCTTTCATGAAGCGAGTCCATATTGAATTATCTGTGCACAGTTTCCACCATAACTTCATGGAGCATGCGTCGGCGATGTGCTCCAATCTACATAATCCCAGACCGCCCTCAGAGGTGGGTTTTGCCATAGTGGTCCAGCTGGCCCAGTGGTGCTTATCTTTGCCCTTGTTGTGACCCTAGAAGAAGCTGGCAAAGAGGGAATCAAGCGAAACGAGAACCTTTTTAGGAGGGTTGCAGACCGCCAGGGTATAGATAGGAATGGATGATAGGACGTGCTTGATCAGAATCAGTTTGCCTCCGGGCGAGAGGGTAGCATTGTGCCAACCCTGGATCCTTTTCCTGATGGTGCTGACCATGTACTCGAAGATGCCCGAGTTGGCCTTGCCATAGACCCGAGGACACCCAACGTAGGTGAAAGGTGGGTACACTATAAAAAAGGAAGTCAAGTTGGAGAGCGTCACAGAGTGGGACCTGTCCGTTTTTTGATGGGTGTATATAACGCTCTTGTTATTGTTGATTCTTTGACCAGAACTGCTGGTGTACCTGTTCAGCGTTTGGAGGACAACCTCGATGGAGCCGATGTCGTCGGAGGAAAAATTGAGGACATTATCAGCGTAAGCAAGGTGGGTGATGATGGGACAGACCGTGGTGGTGCAAAAGTGGTAGAACTGCTGGATGTTGGATATGATCTTAAGGTTTCTGCTGAGGGCCTCCTCAGTAATGGTGAATATAGTGGCAGAAAGAGGATCCCCTGGCGAACACTATGGCTGGCGCTGAAGAAGCCATCGGCCTGGCCGTTGATAACGGTGGAGAACCAGGAATTGTTGATGGACCTGAAGATGATTTCAATCCAGGATTAAGAGAAGCCAAAAGCCATGAAGACCCAGATCATGAATTGCTAGTCGAGGCGATCGTAGGCTTTCTCTATGTCCAGCTTAATGGCGATGTTCCCCCGTCTACTCGGGAATTTTATGCAAGTGACCATCTCTTGAGCGAGCAGGATATTGTCCATGATGTTATGCCCTTTCACAAAACCACTCTGCTCCTCGCAGATAATTTTTGGCAGGAAATCCGACATCCGGTTAGCGATAATTTTTGGGACGAAAATTTTATTGGCAAAGTTGCAAAGACTTATGGGACGAAAATCTTTGACGGTTTCAGGGTTGTCTTTTTTGGGGATAAGAATGAGATTCGCCCTGGATAGCAATTTCAGGTATCTGGCTCCTTGAAAGAAGGCAACCGATGCCTCCAAAAAGTCTGGGCCGATGATGTCCCAGTATTGTTTGTAGAAGACCCCGCTGAAGCCGTCGGGACCGGGAGCGCTGTGCTCGCCAAGGTCCCAGACCGCGGTCTGTACCTCAACGGTGGTAGGGAGGGAAATGAGCAGCTCGTTATCGTGAACGGTGATGATGTTAGGGATCTTCGCCAGCACTCCCTCGTCCATGACGACCATTTCTTTGGTGAAGAGGTTGGAGAAGAAGTTGGCTGCGGCCTCTTGAATCATAAGCTGGTCCCTAAGCTGGTTGTTGTTGTCGTTGGAGATACGATGAAGGTTGAGCTGTTGTCTGCGACCTTTAACGCAGGCGTGGAAGTAGCTGGAGTTGCGATCCCCTTCATTGTCCCATTTCAGTCTAGCTTTTTGTTTCCAGAATTCTGTTTCAACTTTAAGCCTGGACTTGAGGATAGCTTTGGCGAGGTTGAGCGCGGTCCGCGCTTCGGGGGTTCTATTAGCAACGTAAGAGATCTCAGTACGGGTCACATCATCCTCCGTATTTTTGATCTCCTGAAAGATATTACCGAAAGATGTCTAACTCTACCTAGAGAGGGCCTTGCTCGTGGCGCACAGTCTGGCCGCAACCTTATGCAGCGGATTGGCGTTGTTCAATGAGACCCAAGCTGAGGCTACCTCGACTTTGAAACAAGGATGATGTCTCTAGAAATCTAGGAATTGGAAAGGTTTCTTGATGCGGTGAGAGCTGCTGCTGATCTTGATGAAAAGGGGTGAGTGGTCTGATTCAGTGGTGTTGAGGTGGATGAGCTGGAGTTGAGCCCCATGTCGGCCGAGTGGCTGTTGATGAGAGCACGGTCGAGGCGGGAGTATTAACGCCGGGGGCCTTCCTGCATGTTACACCAGGTGAAAGCGTTGCCAAAGAATGGAAGGTGAGCGAGGTGTACGTTAAAGGTGAAATTGTTATAATCCTCCATGGCCGAATGCTGAGCCAGACGCCCTCCAGACTTCTGGGCACTGCAAGAGATGGTGTTGAAGTCACCTAAATACATCCACGAAAGGTTCTGGAGGGGGAGGTGGGTGTCGAACAGGTCTTCCCAGAAGAGTTTTTGCTATTGGAAGTCATAGCTGTCGTGGACAGCGGAGATTAATGTTCTGTTCCGAAGTTGTTGGTGTTCCACCCAGAAGAAGAGGGCTTGGCTGGAGTCCTGAACCATGCCAGAGATGATGCCCACACTGGAGAGAATCTAGATGTCGTGACTGCCAGCCAGAGCGGTCGCGAAACCAAGTTGAAGTTGGATGCCGGTGATCATTTTCTTAGGGATTTTGGGTTCGATGATCACTAGGATGTCGATTTTGTGAATTTTCTTTAGGCTGAGGATTCTATTCATGGTCGATTTGTTCGCTATGCCTCTCACGTTCCATGATAGGATGTTAAGCACTGGGTTGGGGGAGTGGATGGAGAGGTTGATCTTGGCTGCCGACCGTGTGGTCATAGCCCTTTGCTGATTCTTTTTCTTAATTTTCTTCTTCTTTTTCGTGGATGTATTCTTGGTGGAGGAGATGACGTCTTCACTGACCTCTGTCAAACCAACATGTGAACGTTCGACGGCCACTGAGGAGTCACTCGCGACCGCGATGTCGTCAAGCGCACAAAGCGGGTTGTTACGGCCTAGGAAACCAGCGGCCTTGGCTTGCCAGAACCTGCCTGTGAGAGGGGATCAAGGGTCAGGAGGGCATCGGTGGAGGCGGGTGAGAGGACCGGATCAGTAGTGGACAACTCTAGCCCTATAACAATATGGCAAGGATCATGGGCTACCACGTTCTGCTTCCGTAGGGTGCCGCTGATGGGGATAGGGAGAGTGGAGCTGTTGCCTAAGGGCTTGAGGAAGGTGATGGGGGAGATCTCTAGGGGAACAGTGTCAGTACAAAGGGGGGTAGAGATGGGGGGTGGAGAGGTTGTCGGCTATTAACGTGACAAAACATGAAACGTCCTGCTCTGTCTGGGAGATGTTGTCTGATTCAGGGCTTTCGTGATCTGAGGTGTACTCACAAGGGCTCTCAGGGGGCTTATCAATATCGGGTAAAGCAAAGGAGTTAGCAAGGATGATGGAGGGGGGTTGAAGGGAACAATGTCGGAGTCAAACATGGAGAGAGGTTTAGTAATATATTGAGGATGGGTTTCTGTGGGCCGGGGTGGTGGGTTGGAGGGTATGTCCGGCGAGGGGATACGGGTGGGGGTGGACGCGATCGGGTCGCGAGGGTTGCGGGGTACTGGCTTCTTGAGTGCGGGGTTAGCCCAGAAGCAGCGCTGCAAGGAATAACCACTCATCTGGCAGTGTTGACAATAAATAATATTGTTGTCATTGTTTGCCATTGATTGTAAAAGAACAGAACAATTATCGGAGGACTGAACTTAGACTCACAATACAAACTCGCTCGTACAAAGAAAGCCTAGGGATGAAAACCTAGGTACAGCAGACTAAGTACGATTGTTTATTTTTGATTCTGGGGGGTGACGATAGAGGCTCGGGAAAGCGACGGCCGCTCTGCCTTACTCCTTGGACGATCAGTATGTAGCCTTGGCTCGGGGAAGATCTGCTTGGCGTTGACGAAGAAACGCTCTTCTCGCTCTCCTTGGATTGCCCTTCTGGCTTCTCTCTCTCTCTGTGATTATCAAGAAGGAAGGGGGAGCTCTCTCTATGTAGATCTCTCTCTTCTTATTTCTTTTGGTGCCGACCTCTTTCTCTCTTCTTCTTCTCTTTTTTTTACACAAGGGAATGATGCTGGCTATTTATAAGAGTGGGGGGTGATCATTAGGGTTTGCTAATGATTATCTGTTTGGAATGTCGGCGCTCCTTCATTCTATCTGAACCCTTGATCCTGATTATAGTGAATCTCGGCCATTAATGCGGATAGCATCGTATCTCATGAGCAATTAATGCTAGCTGCTTTAAATCCTCGTGATTGATTATGCCAATGTCTGATTGCTCGCCACGTGTCCCATTAGCTTGATGATAAATGATATGCCCTGATCTCAGTAATTATGACGATGATGTCAAATATATTTGTTGAGATTCGGTTAAATCTCTTATTGATCCATGCCACGTGTCTTAATTGTGAGTCCTGCCAGAGCCGCATAGGATGGGCAACACTTGATCCGCAGTGAGATACTCTTCGTGAGCCGCATAGGACAATGCTTCATCGAGCCGCAGGGAACGAACTCTCAATGAGCCGCATATGCAGTCTTTATGAGCCGCATGAGCTAGCGTTGTATTAAGCCGCAGGGACTGGGTTCTCGGTGGGCCGCATATGGCTGATTTCTGCTGGCCATATAGGGTGACTTCTTAGTGAGCCGCATGAAGCTGTTCCCCATTTAAGCCGCATGAGATGTGCCACGTGGCAATCTAGGACTTCTGTCGGATCGGGTCAGAGATTTTCTTCTTTTCCCGAAGAGTCTGTCATTATGGCAGAACCATTATGGCGCTTTATGTCAGGTCTGTCACTTGTCAGGTCTGTCAGCCGTTAGAGCATTAAATGCGTCCATAAGTTGGGCACAGCTGTTTTTGAAGACCACGTGGCCTCTCTCTCTGGGCCGCATGGAGTTTACTCGAGCTGCATATGTGCGTTGAGCCGCATGTCCATGTTGGTGACTTTTGAGCCGCATGATACTCTTGAGCCGTATGAAGTTCGTCTGATTTTGAGCCGCATGCAGCTTCGTGGGTTCTGTGCCGCATGAAAAATATCTCATGACCGAGCCGCATGAAGGACGTCTCATGACCGAGCCGCATGAGGAATGTCTCATGACCGAGCCGCATGAGGAATATCTCGTGACCGAGCCGCATAAAGGACGTCTCATGACCGAGCTGCATGAGGAATGTCTCATGACCGAGCCGCATGAAGGACGTCTCATGACTCGCATGAGGAATGTCTCGATATTCCCGTGCACTCGCTTTGTGGGCCCGGGTATCCCGAACACACGAGTGCGTAGGTATCATGTTTGCTCTCTGATGTGGGGGCTAATAGAAACACTTGCCCTCGATCTTTGTTGGGAGACTCTTGAGAACCACTCTGTACGTTTGCCGCCGGGGGCTGGACACAGGCGGTTCTGTACAACTTTCCATGAGAGGCCCGCTTAGCGGGACGCTCTTGATGGTTAGAGGTTGGGACAGCTGACTGAGCCCGATGAGCCCGCGCTGCCCTAGACTTCTTCTACTTAGCACCCGAAGGTGCGTAATAGGAAGAGTCCAAGTTTGGAAGGAGGGAAGAGAAGTTGGTGCCCTTTTCAAAGGAGGTAAGGAGGCTCTATTTATAGCATGGAGTGAGCCCTTTCTTCTTCTCCTTTCCGATGTGGGACTAAAAGCAATATTTTCCATGCTTCTACAGGACCCCCTTCAAAGTTTCCAAATTGCAAATTTGGAACACTTTGAATAAGAAGCATGGAAAGTAGATTTGTTTAGGTGTGGCAATCCAATCAGAGGTAGCATGGACATGATATGTTTGGGTACTTCCGCTGGGGATTTTATGTGGACTTATCATCCTTGGTGTACCTTGGTTTTAGGTACGGATAATAAGTTGAGAGAGGGAACCATCATATTTACTCAGAGGTGGTATGGACGTGGTAAATATAAAGTTGATGGTAGAGCCTTCCTACTCAGAGGTGATATGGACATGGTAGGAGTGAACTTGAATGAGGATACATAGAACAACTCAGAGGTGCTATCAACATGGAAGTTCTATGCATTGGGTGAAAGAATACTATGGAACAGCTGGGCTCCGAAAGCATGTGATGATGAGGAAAGATGTGGATGTACTAAGGGACCTAGTACGACATTTGTGGTCAGCAGAGGACATTTGTGGGCCTATTATCCTTGGCATACCTTGGTTTTAGGTACGGATAATAAGTTTGATAGGGATACCTAGGACAACTCCGCGGTAAGGCGGATATGGAGGTTCTTGGTATCGGGCGAAAGAATGCCATGGAGCAGTGAACAGTTTTCTATTTTCTTTCACTGTTTTTCTTTTCTTTTTGTCAAGGGATGTGATCCCAGATGATGTAGTACTTTGAATTTTGAATAAATGAGCATGTTTCAACTCATCTTCTCTTTCTTGTACTTGTGGTGTTTGTGGAATCGGACCTGCTGGGGGATTATTTATGGACCTGTTACCCTAGGCGTACCTTGGTTTTAGGTACGGATAACAAGTTTGGTCAGGATATCCGGAACAGCCATGGCAAAGTGGTCATGGGTGCTCTCGGTATTGGAAAAAAGAATGCCGTAGAGCAGCTGGGCTCCCGGGGCATGGTGAGATGGTGGATTTATGCTAAGAAGCTTAGCAAGGGATATTTGTGGACCTATTATCCTTGGCGTACCCTGGTTCAGGATACGGATAATAGGATGAAAGGAAACCAACATATTTTCTCAAAGGTTATGAGGACATGGCAAGCATGAGGGTTTTACCGTAGAATCTTCCTGCTCAGAGGTAATGAGGACGTGGCAGGGGAGACTTCACGAAAGATATTCGTGGTCAACAGCGGACATTTATGGTCAACAGAGGACATTTGTGGTCAACAGAGGACGTTTGTGGTCAACAGAGGACATTTGTGGTCAACAGAGGACATTTGTGGACCTATTATCCTTGTCGTACTCTGGGTGTGGGTACAGATAATAGGTTGAAAGGAAGACGACATACTTGCTCAGAGGTAATAGGAACATGGCAAGCATGAAGGTTTCTTCGACGGAGCCTTCCCACTCAGAGGTAATGAGGACATGGCAGGAGTGGGCTCAATAAAGAGGGGGTACATAGAACGACTCAGAGGTAGGAGAACGTGGAAGTTCTATACGAGGGAGCGGTTTGTTTTTGGTGGAAGTGAAAACGACTCAGAGGTAATGAGGACGTGACCGTTTCAGAAATTTATGGATCGATTACCCTTTTTGTGCACTGTGAGTGCGGGTAGTGGATCATGAGGGAGGATCCCTTCCAGGAAGAAAGTTCAGAGGTATATTCATACGTGACTTACAATCTGAAAGAGTGACCGGAATGTGAGTTCAGAGGCACCAGCAGGTACATGACTAGATAATCTGGAGTAGATGTGAGTTCAGCGGTACCGGGGGGTACATAACTCACCAATCTAGGAAATTTGGAGGCGAAATGTGAGTTCAGCGGTACCGGGGGGTACATAACTCAATCATCAGGGAATTTTTTTTTGGATGTCGTTTCGGACGTAATACTTCTTCAGGAAGTTGCCGTTGATGGGCAACATGAGCAAGTCTCAGTGTGAGCAGCCACATACTTGGCCAGCTCCAACTCTTCTTCAGCCACCCCCTGTGTAAATGCAGACTGAGAGGTTGATTTCGGCAACTTGATCATCAGGGGTTCTGTTGGTGGAGTCGAGCGGGGAGTTGTTGGCAAACTAGCGACCCCCAGTTTGGTAGTTGATGTTGGACGGGGAGTTGTTGGCTCGCTAGAAGCCCCAGACTTTGCATCGGGGTGACGACCCTTCTTGGGAAGGCGTATCATCATCGGCTTGTCGGAGGGATTGGGCTTCTCCGTTTGCGGCTGGCCGGCTCTCGGCAGCCTGATTGTCAGTGGCTCCGTTGTGGGTCTCGGCACTTGGCCGGACCTTGGCAGCCGGATTATCATCTGCTCTTCCTGCGCCGAGAGGCTGATCGCATCCTTCCGCAGAGTGGCAGTAAGGGGTGCAGACCTTTCCGGTTTGTGAGCTTGGAGGTGGATCGTCAGAGGCTCTTCTGATCCTGTGGCCGTCTCGGTATGAGCTTGCACATCTTCTTCGACCAGGTGCTTCTTTGATTTTTCGTACAGACAGGAGTCTGAGTAATAAGATTCGACCCCCTTGAAGGGATCGATATCAGCAAATTCCGTCCTCACGAAGCCATGCTTATCGACATATTTGAAACATTGGTGCTGCGTGGAAGGCACGATCATGTAATCGTGTATCCAAGGCCGCCCCAAAAGGATGTTGTAAGATGTGTCAGCGTCTATGACGTAGCAGGTGACTTCTGATTGGAGATCGCCAATCTGGCATTTCAGACGGATCTTCCCGATTGGGTAGCTCCTGCCCGAATTGAAACCGCTAATGGCGGTGCTTGTAGGCGTCAGGCGATGCATCGGAATGCGAAGATGATGTAGCAGACCCTTCGGAATGATGCTTATGGAAGACCCAGGATCAATGTGCATCCGGTCCACTTTTATGTCGCCGATGTAGCCTGTGTAGTATAATGGGCGATCGTGTAGATTAGTCTTGATGAGCATATCTTGCGGAGAGAAGACGATATTGGGCATTGCTCCCGTACACGCACTATCTTGGAGCTCTGCAGGTTGGTTATCTCCCGTGAGGTTGACCTGAGCCAAGTATGCGTCGGCATTTTGGAGCGCCTCACTTAAAGCCGTACGGACATCCTTTGAGAGCCTGAGGAGTTCATATAAAGATAATTTGGCCGGGGTATTAGCTAATTGCGCTAAGATGTCGAAGTTGTAGGGCCTCTCCAGCCCCTGAGGTGTCTCCTTCCGGAGGGACTTGTCGAAGCGAGTCTCCTTCGGCCTAGGCTTGTCGGTCGTCGAAGGCTGAGCCGGTCCCGGAGCATCATTGGTAGTGGGCGGATGATCATCAGTCGCGTTTTTGGTCACCGGTTGGGCTTGTGTTCCAGATCGAGTAGTGACGGCCGAGACTTCTTCTTCTTCCGCCGAGGCAGTGTGGCAGGATCTGACTTTTTCACTTTTCCTTTTAGAAGGTGGAGAGGGCTGAGTTACCTCGTGGACTAGGTCCGGATGGACCCACATGATTTCCCCTCGTGATGTGGTGAGGGGTACTAGACCAGCGGCTTGATCGCGAGCAGGCGGCAGATTAGCAATCTCTATTGTTGCCAGAGGGATGGGTATAACCCCGTCCTGAGTCTCTGTTGGAGGGAAGCTGTCGAATTGTACGGATACCATGTTGGCTGCCACGGTTACCTCTTCGAAATCGATGGCCAGGGCGTTCGAATCGATGATGTTTTGGATATACCGTTTCAGTTGGTAGCAGTCGTGTGTAGCATGGTGGACGTAGCGATGGTAATGGCAGAACTTTGGGTTCTCCAAATCAGCCGGCCGAGGCTCCCGTCTTAGTGGAGGAAGCTGAATCCTATCTCCTTGTATAAGCATGTCCAAGATAGGCTTGACATGACCGTCTTCAAAGGAATAAGTGATTTGAGGCCATTGTTTGTCTGCCGGCTGTGGCTCGGGCTTCTGGGCTGTATCGGTCACCATAGCCTGCTTGCCTTTGTTGTCCCAGTTGTTGGAGGGGCTACCCCTATTGTCGTTACTGGTGTTGGGACGCTTGCTCTTGTTCTCTCCCTCCGAGATATGCAACCCCAGTTGGCGAGCCTTCTTCAATCGTTCTTCAGCACTTGTAGCACTGATGATAAAAGCCTTCCAGTCCTTGAACTGACTTTTGCCCATCCAGAGACTAATTGTTGGAAGTAGTCTCTTTTGGCAAATTTCAATCAAAGAAGAGTCCGGGTTGCCAGATGGTAACTTCATTGCGGTTTGACGAAACCGCTCAATGTAATTTCTCGTCAGTTCTTTCTCTTCCTGAATGACGTCCATGAGGGTAGACATCGTAACGTCCTGCCCTACCTCATAGAACCTCTCCAAGAACAAGCGTTTGAAGCCAGCGAAGGAGTGGATGCAATTATCTGGCAGGTTGCGGTACCAATCGAAGGCGACTCCTTCTAATGCCCCAATGAATAACCGCGTGAGGATAGCGTCATCATGGGGCAGATGGTCAGTAGTGACCTCAAAGTAAGTGATGTATCGACTTGCTGAAGTCTTGCCATCATATGGGTTGATATTGAACGGCTTATATCTTAGCGGAAAGGGAACATCCCTCCATTCAGCAGGATATGGTTGCCGTATTCTGAGGTCTTGAGAGTTTTCTCGGGCGTGGAACATTGCTCGGAGCTCCTGAACCTCTCTTCTTACTTCTCGGGCCTCATCTGTCGCGGTAGGGGCCGTTATCTCGGGAGGATTATTGCCCTGGTTTGGTGCCGCTGAATTTGAATCTACGTTGATTGCGGGACCCGTGCTTGTCTGGCCAGGTGTCACTCCCTGCAGAGTAGGAAGTGCCGCTTTGATCTCGTCTACAGACTTGACCAAGGCATGCAATATGGCCTCCAACGTGTCGATGCGCTGGCGATCGCTGGAACCGCCTTCATTGCTGTCTGTCATGAATACCGTCTTTACATGAGGAGTAACAGAGGGAGTGGTGGAGGATGTACTCTCCGAGTCGTACCAATGCATCGAGAAATCATCTGGATATGTGGGGATGTTCTCTTCAGGTTCGGACTCGGAAGGAATACTACCCCCAGCTTCGGAGCTTGCTTCGTCTCGAGAATCAGCATCTGTTGTACCCGATGGGAGGGTTGTTTCTCGGGGTTCGTCTCCTTGAAACATTGGATTATTGTGGGCATTCGGAGGAGTACTACTCCCAGCTCCTACGACCCCTAGGGTCGGGGACGATGAGCCTCCTGTTGCAGCAGATTTTGTCTTTGAACGGGTGTGTTGGTATACTCCGGTGGAGGGCAACCGTTTAGCCGACAATTTCTTAGCTGTAGTGGCTGATATCTTTGGACTGGAGATGCTTGTCTTCTTTCCTCTCCCCTTGGCGGGGACCTTCTGAGCGGAATTGCAGGAGACAACAGGAGGTGCCTCATCTTCTGAGTTCGGGTGCTGTAGTCTGTGGAAGACGGACGGACGATCTTTCGTCACTGTCGCGTTGTTGTAGCAGCAGTTGACGATGATCTGGGTGCAGTGACGTCCATGTGAGGATTCTTTGCACGCCGAGGCCCCTTCTCTTTCCTTGCGTTTGTGGAGGATCGCCTCACGCAGGTCAGAGGAACCACTCTGTCCGTTCGCCGTCGGGGATTGGACTTGAGCGGTTCTGTACAACTTTCCATCAGAGGCCCGTGTGATAATCAGCGGGGCGCCCTGATAGTCAGAGGTTGGGGCAGCTGTCTGGGCTTGATGAGCCCGCGCTGCCCTAGACTTCTTCTTTCTAGCATTCGTGGGTGCATAATAGGAAGAGTCCAAGTTGAACATCACAGAGTCTGGCTTATCATCCAGAGAGTCATCAGGGTTCGGACCGTACGAGAGACGATCAAAAACTGATCGAGAGGAGCATGGAGCAGGTGCTATGCGGCTGGGAGCGGAAACCGTGCATGCTGTCTGCATGCGGTTGTCTCCTGTCGTCGGACGAGTTCTTATGCGGCTAGGGGTCATGACCGTGCAGGCTGGCCGCATGCGGTTGGCATCTATGGCCGCATGGGTTTTTTGCAAACGATTGACTTTACTGGCCGTATGAGTCTCATCCATGTTGTTGGAAACTGTAGTCGTATAAGTTATACGGCTGACAGAAGTAGCCGCATGAGTTTTCTTTATGCGGTTGGCGGATGTAGCCGCATGGGCTTTCTCCTTGCGGCTAATACTCTTCTGCGGTTCGGTCCGCATAGAGTCCCTCTTTGTTCCTGCAAGTCCAGCATCATAATGTTTTCTTCTGCCGGACTTGGGGACAGCAGAGTTGTCTACGATCTGAAGTGGGACCGCAGGAGAATCCTTCTCGCCGTCTTGAGCAACAGAGGGCATCCCATCGAGGGCTTGAGGAGGAGCAAATGACTTCGGTCTCCATTCTTTGCGAGCCTTCGTGGTGCAGGTGCGCTTCTGGGTCGGGCCAGCGCTGCCTTCAGAGAGCATCTCTTCGAACGCCTGTTGGTCGAAACGGACGACCATCTTCTTTTGTGTGGAGCCAAGTTTGGCTGCATCTGATTACGTCACCAACTCCTCAGCCGTGGAGAAGTTAGTCCCCAGCAGAGTCGCCATCGTGTTTGCCATTGATTGTAAAAGAACAGAACAATTATCGGAGGACTGAACTTAGACTCACAATACAAACTCGCTCGTACAAAGAAAGCCTAGGAACGAAAACCTAGGTACAGCAGACTAAGTACGATTGTTTATTTTTGATTCTGGGGGGTGACGATAGAGGCTCGGGAAAGCGACGGCCGCTCTGCCTTACTCCTTGGATGATCAGTATGTAGCCTTGGCTCGGGGAAGATCTGCTTGGCGTTGACGAAGAAACGCTCTTCTCGCTCTCCTCGGATTGCTCTTCTAGCTTCTCTCTCTCTCTGTGATTATCAAGAAGGAAGGGGGAGCTCTCTCTGTGTAGATCTCTCTTTTCTTATTTCTTTTGGTGCCGACCTCTCTCTCTCTTCTTCTCCTCTTTTTTTCACAAGGGAATGATGCTGGCTATTTATAAGAGTGGGGGGTGATCATTAGGGTTTGCTAATGATTATCTGTTTGGAATGTCGGCGCTCCTTCATTCTATCTGAACCCTTGATCCTGATTATAGTGAATCTCGGCCATTAATGCGGATAGCATCGTATCTCATGAGCAATTAATGCTAGCTGCTTTAAATCCTCGTGATTGATTATGCCAATGTCTGATTGCTCGCCACGTGTCCCATTAGCTTGATGATAAATGATATGCCCTGATCTCAGTAATTATGACGATGATGTCAAATATATTTGTTAAGATTCGGTTAAATCTCTTATTGATCCATGCCACGTGTCTTAATTGTGAGTCCTGCCAGAGCCACATAGGATGGGCAACACTTGAACCGCAGGGAGATACTCTTCGTGAGCCGCATAGGACAATGCTTCATCGAGCCGCAGGGAACGAACTCTCAATGAGCCGCATATGCAGTCTTTACGAGCCGCATGAGCTAGCGTTGTATTAAGCCGCAGGGACTGGGTTCTCGGTGGGCCGCATATGGCTGATTTCTGCTGGCCATATAGGGTGACTTCTTAGTGAGCCGCATGAAGCTGTTCCCCATTTAAGCCGCATGAGATGTGCCACGTGGCAATCTAGGACTTCTGTCGGATCAGGTCAGAGATTTTCTTCTTTTCCCGAAGAGTCTGTCATTATGGCAGAACCATTATGACGCTTTATGTCAGGTCTGTCACTTGTCAGGTCTGTCAGCCGTCAGAGCATTAAATACGTCCATATGTTGGGCACAGCTGTTTTTGAAGACCACGTGGCCTCTCTCTCTGGGCCGCATAGAGTTTACTCGAGCTGCCTATGTGCGTTGAGCCGCATGTCCATGTTGGTGACTTTTGAGCCGCATGATACTCTTGAGCCGCATGAAGTTCGTCTGATTTTGAGCCGCATGCAGCTTCCTGGGTTCTGTGCCGCATGAAAAATGTCTCATGACCGAGCCGCATGAAGGACGTCTCATGACCGAGCCGCATGAGGAATGTCTCATGACCGAGCCGCATGAGGAATATCTCATGACCGAGCCGCATAAAGGACGTCTCATGACCGAGCCGCATGAAGAATGTCTCATGACCGAGCCGCATGAAGGACGTCTCATGACTCGCATGAGGAATGTCTCGATATTCCCGTGCACTCGCTTTGTGGGCCCGGGTATCCCGAACACACGAGTGCGTAGGTATCATGTTTGCTCCCTGATGTGGGGGCTAATAGAAACACTTGCCCTCGATCTTTGTTGGGAGACTCTTGAGAACCACTCTGTCCGTTTGCCGCCGGGGGCTGGACACAGGCGGTTCTGTACAACTTTCCATCAGAGGCCCGCTTAGCGGGACGCTCTTGATGGTTAGAGGTTGGGACAGCTGACTGAGCCCGATGAGCCCGCGCTGCCCTAGACTTCTTCTACTTAGCACCGAAGGTGCGTAATAGAAAGAGTCCAAGTTTGGAAGGAGGGAAGAGAAGTTGGTGCCCTTTTCAAAGGAGGTAAGGAGGCTCTATTTATAGCATGGATTGAGCCCTTTCTTCTTCTCCTTTCCGATGTGGGACTAAAAGCAATATTTTCCATGCTTCTACAGTCATACTCTAGTGTTTGAGTGATCGTCTGATCTTCCAGCTCTATCTCAATCGTTTTAGGGGTTCATTGGCGAGATCGAGCTCAACACAAATCTTTGCATAGTTGCATTTTGATAGGTTGCGGGTTTCTTCCGCGATGGCGACCAGGGACCCGAAGGAACTGGCTATGCGCTTAAGACCAGCTGTGGGGAAGCACACTAGGGGGAGGTTGGGAAGGGTGACCCATGTGGATATGATCGACGAATCCACCACGGGGTTGAATTTGGGTGACCATTTGACTATCTTGGCAATCTGTGAGTCGATTTTGGTGAGGCCCATAGCCCAAACCATGTTGTAGTCTTGGTCGAAGGATAGGTGCAGGAACAAGTGCTTGGGATCGAGAGGGGCGATCCGGTAGGCGTCAAGGAGTCCCCAAGCCGCGATGGCCTCCTTCACCCTAGCTATCTTCGGACAACCGGTGGTGAATTTTAGGACAAAAGTCTTGAGAAAGGTGGCGGATAGGGACGAAATGTCCGCTTCGGAGAAGGGAACGCGGATTGGGTATCCGTGTAATGGAGGTGTGAAGACAATTTCTGGAAGAGCGATCTCCGCGGTTGGGGGGATAGCCTTCGCGCGGTCAGGCCGCATTGCTTCGACGTAGGAAGGGACACGAGAAGGAGCCGGGTCGCCCAAGTGGGGAGGGGGGAGGGAGGAGGGAGGTAGGTACAGTGGGAGGGCAGCTGGTGGCGGGAGCGATCGGGAGGACGGGACCTCCTGAAACTGGCCCTCCAACAAAGGGGGTAAGTGGTCCCAGCGCGTGGAAGACCTGCATAGAAGGAGGGGCAGGCCCACAAAGTGGGGGCCACCTATCTCACGGGCACCCGCAGCAGGGGGAGAGGCTAGCCCACACCGTGGGAGCCTGCTGGCGCACGTACTATGCAACCCGCAACACAGATAGGAGGCTGGCCCACACCGTAGGAGCCACCGGGCGTACAAATGCCCAGAACAGAGGGTGAGGGCTGACACACACCGTGGGAGCCCTCAACCTCGAGAAATTCGGCAAACGTGGTAACTGGCTGATCCACATCGTGGGAGCCAACGCAAGTGCCCTCCTCCGAAGGAGCAAATACTATACAAGTGCCATGCTGCGTAAAAGTGGGATAGGAAAGAGACCCGCAAGCCAGCCTAGGCATAGAGCTGCGCAGCAAAAGTGGGGCTGGCTCGGTTACCGAGGTGGAGGGTCCTGCAGCAACGCGTGCTGAGGACGCTAGGCCAGCCCATGCCTTGGGAAACGAGCAGCCAGTAAGATGCGGACCCTCGGGTACGCTCAGCACAGGACCCGAAGGAGGGAAGTTGAAGGGCTGACGTGCCGATGTAGGGCCCGAGGCCGTCCTCGGGGTGGAGGGCACCGCTCTGCTCGGAGCAGGGACCGAAGAAGGAAGAGGGAGGGGCAGACGGTCCGGCGCGTTCCCCGCAACAGTCCTCGGGGAGGCGGACGCCGCGCCGCTCACGACCGCGTCCGAGGGAGGCCGATCCAAGGCTGGAGGGGCCGACACAGAGGGCCCAAAGGGGGGGAGTTCGCCGAGATTGGGGGAGGACGACCCCCCGACCAACGAGGGAGAGTTGGTCGGGGGTCCAGTCAGGGATCGCCGGAGGGGGGCGTCGAGAAGGGAGGGGAGGGAGGACGACGGGAGGGAGGTTGGCGCGGGATGGGACAGAGAGCGGTGAGGGCGGCAACGGCGGGGGAGGTAGGGTTGCGCTGTGTAAGCCCCCTGAATTTCAGGGTTTATTTTGATTTTTCTAAATGAATTATTTTCAATGAATATTATTTATTTAATTATTTTGAACAATAATGTTCCTTCACGTTACTTTGACTACTGGAGCGCAATCTCTATAAACTCTCTCTATTGGTTTTGAAGTAGATAAGATTATCTTCGTTTTGATATATCATGTTCCACTTGAATTCGTTCTCTTGTGCTCTTTTTATATCGTGCAACTTCGGGTCAACTTAGACCAATTAATCGTTGAATAATTATTTCCACTTTTATCTTTGATCTTCGTTTGCACGTTACCGTAACTTTTAATTTAGGAGCACCAAACCAGTCGTTTTCTCAGAACCAACTTCTCATGAATGATCTACTCGAGACGCTCTTCACCCATGACCTTCGTGTCCCACTCAGACACTCTATTTTGTGCTTCATTTTCTTCGCACAATTTTCGGGTCAATTTAGGCCGATTAATTATCTACCGTAAAACCTGATTTAATTTCCAGTTTAATTTTGGGACCCGATATCGATCCAACCTGTCAACCCAAAGTGTGGACGTGGCCCACACGAAGCCTACTACCCACATGATGCTTGTGTCCTATTTATTGGAGTTTCGTATATTATTTATTTACCCATGATCATAAATATATATTTAATTCCATTATTTCACCCTGTCCGATTTCGACCAGACCCGGCTCGACCGAACCCGAACCCAAGCTCCATATTGTTCCCCCATAGCTGCCGACCACCACCACCACCGTCGTGAACTTCACCACCCTCACCATCATCCTCTCTCTCCTCCTACACACTCTCTCTACAATATCATTCTCTCTCTCTTTCAAATATCTCTTTCTCTCTCTCTAATATACATATATATAACTCTCTCTCTCCCTCTCTACTTACACTCACATACAGCTCTCTCTTTCAACAGCACATACACAACCTTTCCCCCCATAATGGCCGACCATGGCTGTCGTACCGCCGCCGCCAAGCCCGCCCGACCGACGAGGTAGGTCGGACTTCGGTTCGTGCACTTTTTCTTCACTTGGTTAGCACGTTTGTGTTCGTCTCAGCGAGACGAGTCCCTTGCCCTTGTTCCCGACACACCCTGACACGCACACATGGAGAAATTCTAAACCCTAGTTTGGACACGACACGGAATCGCGTTGTGGTGACACGAGAGTGACACCATCGCGTAGAGAATCACTTGGCGAACGCATTCATGTGCTTCGACACGAATTTTGGTGTCGGATTGGGCCGACACGGGCTGGGACACAATCTAGAGTGTCCAAACCCGCAGGGACACGAAGGAGACGACTGTAGCGGGTCGGTTTCCCGACCCGCTGTAAACCCGACCCAATACTGGGTTTTACCTAAAGAATTAGCCGAGCCCTTTCTTTCTCAACGGCTAAGTTAGCCCCCCCTAGTCAGCGCGTGCACGCATGAACTCTCTGCCCCTTTGGCCTAAAGGGCTGGGTTTGAATCCCCCTTTGGGGATTTGTTGGGTTTTTGATGATTTTTGTATATTATATGTATATATATATATATATATATATATATATATATATATATATATATATATATATATATATATATATATGTATATATACATATATATATATATATAGGAAGCGGATCAGAAGCCCCCCTTAGAAGGCCCCCCAAAAAACCCCCTCACTCTAATCCGTAATTTAATGTTAATATTAATGTTAATATTAATGTTAATGTTAATATTAATGTTAATACTAACATTAAATACTAAAATTAATATTAAACTTAACATTAAAATTAATATTAACATTAACATTAACATTAACAATAATATTAACAGTAACAATAACATTAATATAAAAAAATTAAGAAAAATTAGTATTAACATTAACATTAATATTAACATTAATATTAACATTAAAATTAGCATTAACATTAATATTAACATTAATATTACGAATTAGAGTGAGGAGGGTTTTTGGGGGACTTTCTAAGGGGGGCTTTTGATCCGCTCACATTAATATAAAAAAATTAAGAAAAATTAATATTAACATTAACATTAATATTAACATTAATATTAGCATTAACATTAATATTAACATTAATATTACGAATTAGAGTGAGGGAGGTTTTTGGGGGACTTTCTAAGGGGGGCTTTTGATCCGCTCCCATATATATATATACATATATAAATATATATATATATATATATATATATATATATATATATATATATATATATGTATATATATATAAATATTGTATATAATTGTTATATACTGTATTTTACTGTATTATACTATTTTTAGGTATTTTTTGTGAATGCTAATTTCTGTAAAATTGTATATTAATTATATTTTGTTAATTACAAAATATTATATATATATATATATATATATATATATATATATATATATATATATATATACATATATATATTTAGTATATGTATGTATGTATATATATATATATATATATATATATGTATATATATATATATATATATATATATGTATATATATATATATATATATATATATATATATATATATATAAAAAAAAAAAAAAAAAATATATATATATATATATATATATATATATATACATATATATATATATATATGTATATAAAATATATATATATATATATATATATATATATATACATATATATATATATATATATATGTGTGTGTGTGTTTTAAAATGCATATGTATTTATGTCCTCATTAAATTATGATAAAATAATATTAATATAATATTGGTTTTCTTTGTGTTTTGATGAACACCTCATATTATTTATATATATATTTAAATTTTGTATTTAATTATGATTTTACGTACTTTGTGCAAACGACCACTCTAAGTCCAAGCCTAGCATGGGTTGATCGGACTTAGGTGAGCCTACACATATTCGGAGTCTAGTCGAGTCTTGTTAGACTTGATTCATGGCTTCGGGTCCCGTATCTGGACTTCTGTTCAATTTCAAATACGCGGACAAATACATTAAATAATTAATTATTTTTCCAAAAATTGTTACTTTCAGTTTTTAAATTTTTTATATATATTTTAATTACTTTAAAAATTTGGGAAAAATTGTATTTAAATATTATGTTAATTTAGATAATTTATTATAATTTTTCCAGCATTTAATAAGTACTTTTGGTATTTTATAAAAATAGGAAAACAGAACTCATTTTCAGGATACATATGTTGGCTGATTTTTAATAAATATTTATGAAGGTTTATAAATCCCAAAAAAAATAGTATAAAATTCTATAATTAACAAGGATAATTTTGGTACTTTATTTTATATATATTTAAGCTTTTTGTCTATCTCAAAAATTATTGGAATATAGTGTACAGTTTGATTTATTTATTGAGTAGTTACGACTTGCAATGTTTTGTGTTGATTTGAGTTATTGTAGTATTGGACCTCACCCTACACTAGTGTAAAGACCCTAGGAAGTTAGTTTGGATATAGTGTCACTCCACATTAGACTTTTATGCTAGGTCCCCACTTGGCTAGTATCCAGTTAGGAGTCGTGTCACACCACTAGTGTAATTATTGAACATAGCTTAGAACTGAGTTTGTATATCATTATTGAGAGGACACCGGATATCAATATATTTGTACTAGTATTCTTGCTTTGCTCGAGGCAAGTACATTTACAAACTCATTTACTGTCTTTTAATGCTAGAACATGTATTAACCCTGTTAAAATACTGATCCTTGAGGTAGCAAGTTAAATCTTCACATGTTGTATTACTTTCAGTACCTGTCATGCTTAGGACAGTTCTTATATCTTCACATGCTTCTTACTGGTTCTCAGTACATGTTCTACTATATTTTATACTGCTCTCAGTACCTACCATGCTTATAATGTTTTCAGTATCTTTCACATGCTTTATACTGTTCTCGTATCACTCACATGTTAATAAAAACAGGTTAAGGGGAAACTGTTAGTAGTGTACATGATCATGACCCCCTTCTCCGTATGTATTTATCGTGCATGGTAACATTCTATATGTAACTTTGCCGTAGGTTCTGATCCCGCGTTGTGTGTGGATATACACCGATGCCGTTCGTGCACGTATGTGCGTGCCAGAAAAACTTGATATGTACCGCTGTACATCCTATTCACCTATTGACCGATCACGTTCATGCTACGGTTTTAAACTTTTAAACAAATATATGTTGCCATTTCTAAAAAGAACCAATTAAACCAAGATATGCCATGTTTCCTATGTTATTATAATACTGTGATCCCAGTTGTACCATGAGGCCATGTTTCTAGTATTTTCTGTTTTATAGACTTATCACACCATGTTTTTTGTTGTACACCTCTTTCATTATATATTCAGTACTTTAGTTGTAGAGGTTGTACTTGCTCCCGTCCTGACAGGATAACATTATAGGTATACTTTCTGAGGAAGAAATGCTATATGTTACATATTATGGCACTGATTTTGAGGACCTAGCCTTAGCTCCAGAAGAGGCCCTAGCGGGGAACCTTGCTTAGTTATCTTTCATGTGTTTTGAGACTTAGACTTTGATCTGTACTTATATTTGAATACTGGACTTTGTCTCCAGTTAGATACTTGGAAGTGTATTATTAAGCCTGTACTTGTTTACCTTCGCTTATAGATGTTGTGTTGTGATGAACCTTTAAATGTGATATTAGAACTATTAGCAGCTTAGATCCTTATTGTCTATTGTTAGAATAGCTTACTATATTTTAACAAGCATAGACTGGACATGGCTCGGTCTGGCCCAACAATTTAGGTAACGGGTCGTGACATATTTTTAGTGGTGGCCCATGCAGGTCCAGACTTAAGTTGTTTGGTTACGTTATTGTACCAAGCATGCCTGCAATTAGGATCTAGGACAACTTGTTAACACTAGGGATAAACATTTAGAACACCTAGAGGATTTCTAGGATTGCAACATAGGAGAACTCATCACAGCATAGGACCGTTAACTGTATTTAGTATCTTGCTTGAAATTTTGTGGGTTACAATTTTGACCAGGATAGTACCCTTGGGATGACCCCTGAGGATCTTACTCTAATCTTATCTCGAAATCTTTTTTTTTTCACCTGTTTTATTTGCTCTCCTCTAAATTCGTTGTTGAATTTAATTCCTAATTTTCGTTGTTGACTTTGATCTTGCATTGTGATAAATTTTGTGGATTGAACTATGATATATCTTGATAAGGTAAACGTCTGCTTTATTTATGTAGTTTAGAATTTATCGCATCCATATTAGCTGGTATGACAAAAACATAGAGCCTGATTTTGGATATACTATCCTATTCATAGAATTTAGATTTTCTCGCAGCCATACCGGTTGGCGTGACGAGGATTCTAGATAACATGATTATAGGGTGTATACCTTAGTTATGACTCTATCGTTTATTGCATACAAGCTTACTGGTGTGGCAAAAATTTTGGCAACATAATTTCAGGAAGACGTGTATGGTTATTAGATCGTATCTTAACTTGGTTTACTTTGTTATGACCGAATGAGCAAGAATAAATTCTTATAATCATTTTTCTCCGTCTTGATTAACTCTGTCCTATCTACATCTACAACTAGGATTACAGGTCCTCTAGGACTCTCCAATAGGATTGCTTTCATGTTATTTTTTTGGACATAATTATTTTTATGTTCCATCTCTACTATGACTTGACTAAACTCTTTTTCATTAACCTCTTGGGTAATTCTTCTCGTTATGCATCTCGTTGTCTTCGTACCATTCTTGGAGATATTCCAATAAACTTTTCTGTCTTGTTTGACCTTTAACTTGTTTGGACACTGTTATGGATTGCTTGACCCAGTCTTAGGCCTTGTTACCTTCTATTTCATAGGCGACCGAAATAGCCAAACCTTGTTAACTGATTCTGTAGTATAACTATAAATGTATTATGTGATTGTGATAAATACCTTTCCTAGGGATTGGTTAGATTAAGCTTATAGGACAAGTATAAGTGACTGACTGTAGTAGACTTGGAAACCATTAAGAACGATTGTATTGATAGTATGACTTGATGATGGGGTATCTAAGATGGAGAAATGAGATATTATATTGTTATGACTATGGATTGAGGATTAGAATCTTGTGCTTAGCAGTTTGAGGATTTAGCATTTGTAGAATTTTGGTTGGTTACCTATAGCTAATTACATGTGATTAGAGGGTAGATCGATATGTGGATTGATATAGAATAAATTAGAATGAGTTATTGTATTGCATACGAGATCGGGAAAATATCAGTTAAAAAGACAAGGAACAAGACAAAGACATATGTACATTGGTAATTAGTAAATCGGGAGTTTGAAATTGAGGATTTATATTCGGAGGACTTGTTGAGTAAAAGAAGAAGGCTCTACGCCAAGGATAAGAATTGAACGTATGATTTCAAGAAGAAACTGTAGGAAAGAATTGGCGACAAATAATGCAAAGGGCCTGTGGATTGATAGAATAAGGATACTTAGGATATGATAAGAAAATCAAGTATTTACAATTGAGGTTGAAAATATGGTTGATAATCAAGCCTTGTAAGTTTATAAACATGCCCGGAGAATGACCTATAGTTTAGGGTATACATAAAATTTTCATGTTAGTATGGAAGATTCTAAAGGATATATGACGTAGTTTATGATAGAAGGACTTTGTTGAACCTGAACCAAAAAGATTGTAAAGAGAAACAGAAGAGATGATTTCAAGGATAGCAGTTTGAGTATCGTAGCCAGAGCAGCTACATATTATAGTTTGACCTATTGGGTGATTTTTAATTTCGAGGACGAAATTTTTGTAAGGTGGGTAGGATATAAGCCCCCTGAATTTCAGGGTTTATTTTTATTTTTCTAAATGAATTATTTTCAATGAATATTATTTATTTAATTATTTTGAACATTAATGTTCCTTTCCGTTACTTTGACTTCTGGAGCGTCAGGGATGCCAATCTCTGTAAACTCTCTTCATGGGTTTTGAAGTAGACAAGATTATCTTCGTTTTGATATATCATGTCCCACTTGAATTCGTTCCCTTGTGCTCTTTTTATATCGCACAACTTTGGGTCAACTTAGACCAATTAATCGTTGAATAATTATTCCCACTTTTATCTTTGATCTTCGTTTGCACGTTACCGTAACTTTTAATTTAGGAGCACCAAACCAGTCGTTTTCTCAGAACCAACTTCTCATGAATGATCTACTCGAGACACTCTTCACCCATGACCTTCGTGTCCCACTCAGACACTCCATTTTGTGCTTCATTTTCTTCGCATAATTTTCGGGTCAATTTAGGCCGATTAATTATCTACAGTAAAACCTGATTTAATTTCCAGTTTAATTTCGGGACCCGATATCGATCCAACCTGTTAACCCAAAGCATGGATGTGGCCCACACGAAGCCTACAACCCACATGACGCTTGTGTCCCATTTATTAGAGTTTCTGCATATTATTTATTTATCCATGATCATAAATACATATTTAATTCTATTATTTTATCCTGTCCGATTTTGACCCGACCCGGCTCGACCGAACCCGAACCCAAGCTCCATATTGTTCCCCCATGGCTGCCGACCACCACCACCACCGTCGTGAACTTCACCACCCTCACCATCATCCTCTCTCTCCTCCTACACACTCTCTCTACAATATCATTCTCTCTCTCTCTTTCAAATATCTCTTTCTCTCTCTCTAATATACATATATATAGCTCTCTCTCCCTCTCTACTTACACTCACACACAGCTCTCTCTTTCAATAGCACATACACACCCTTCCCCCCCACAATGGCCGACCATGGCCGCCGTACCGACTCCGCCGAGCCCGCCCGACCGACGAGGTAGGTCGGACTTCGGTTCGTGCACTTTTTCTTCACTTGGTTAGCACGTTTGTGTTTGTCTCGATGAGACGAGTCCGTTGCCCTTGTTCCCGACACACTCCGACACGTACACGTGGAGAAATTCTAAACCCTAGTTCGGACACGACACGGAATCGCGTTGTGGTGACACGAGAGTGACACCATCGCGTAGAGAATCACTTGGCGAACGCATTCGTCTGCTTTGACACGAATTTTGGTGTCGGATTGGGCCGACACGGACTGGGACACAATCCCGAGTGTCTAAACCCGCAGGGACACGAAGGAGACGACTGTAGTGGGTCGGTTTCCCGACCCGCTGTGAACCCGACCCAATACTAGGTTTTACCTTAAGAATTAGCCGAGCCCTTTCTTTCACAGCGGCTAAGTTAGCCGCCCTGGTCAGCGCGCGCGCGCGTGAACTCTCTGCCCCTTTGGCCTAGAGGGCTGGGTTCGAATACCCCTTTGGGGATTTGTTGGGTTTTTGATGATTTTTGTATATTATATGTATATCTATATATTTAGATATATACATATATATATATATATATATATATATATATATATATAGATATATATATATATATATATATATATATTTTAGATATATACACACATATATATATATATATATATATATATATATATATAAATATATATATATATAAAAAAAAATATATATATATATATATATATATATATATATATATATATATATATATATATATTGTATATAATTGTTATATACTGTATTTTACTGTATTATACTATTTTTAGGTATTTTGTGAATGCTAATTTCTGTAAAATTGTATATTAATTATATTTTATTAATTACCAATATTATATATATATTTAGTATATATATATATATATATATATATATATATATATATATATATATATATATATATATATGTGTGTGTGTGTGTGTGTGTGTGTGTCTGTGTGTGTGTGTGTGTGTGTGTTTTAAATACATATGTATATACGTCCTCATTAAATTATGATAAAATAATATTATTATAATATTGGTTTTCTTTGTGTTTTTGATGAACACCAGACATTAATTATATATATATTTAAATTCCGTTTTTAATTATGATTTTATGTACTTTGTGCAAACGACCACTCTAAGTCCAAGCCTAGCATGGGTTTATCGGACTTAGGTAAGCCTACACATATTCGGAGTCTAGTCGAGTCATGTTGGACTTGATTCATGGCTTCGGGTCCCGTATCTGGACTTCGGTTCAATTTCAAATACGCGGACAAATACATTATATAATTAATTATTTTTCCAGAAATTGTTACTTTCTGTTTTTAAATTTTTATATATATTTAATTGCTTTAAAAATCTGGGAAAAATTGTATTTAAATACTATGTTAATTTAGATAATTTATTATAACTTTTCCAGCATTTAATAAGTACTTTTGGTATTTTATAAAAATATGAAAACAGAACTCATTTTCAGGATACATATGTTTGCTGATTTTTAATAAATATTTATGAAGGTTTTTAAATCCCAGAAAAATTAGTATAAATTTATATAATTAACAAGGATAATTTTGGTACTTTATTTTATATATATTTAAGTGTTTTGTCTATCTCAAAAATTGTTGAAACATAGTGTACAGTTTGATTTATTTATTGAGTAGTTACGACTTGCAATGTTTTGTGTTGATTTGAGTTATTGTAGTATTGGACCTCACCCTACACTAGTGTAAAGACCCTAGGAAGTTAGTTTGGATATAGTGTCTCTCCACATTAGACTTTTATGCTATGTCCCCACTTGGCTAGTATCCAGTTAGGAGTCGTGTCACACCACTAGTGTAATTATTGAACATAGCTTAGAACTGAGTTTGTATATCATTATTTACAGGACACCGGATATCTATATCTTCGTACTAGTATTCTTGATTTGCTCGAGGCAAGTACATCTACAAACTCATTTACTGTCTTTTAATGCTATAATATGTATTAATCCTGTTAAAATACTGATCCTTGAGGTAGCAAGTTAAATCTTTACATGTTGTATTACTTTCAGTACCTGCCATGCTTAGGACAGTTCTTATATCTTCACATGCTTCTTACTGGTTCTCAGTACATGTTACACTATATTTTATACTGCTCTCAGTACCTACCATGCTTATTATGTTTCCAGTATCTTTCACATGCTTTATATTGTTCTCCTATCACTCACATGTTAATAAAAACAGGTTAAGGGGAAACTGTTAGTAGTGTACGTGATTACGACCCGCTTTTCCATATGTATTTACCGCACACGGTAACATTCTATATGTAACTTTGCCGTAGGTTCTGATCCCGCGTTTGTGTATGGATATACACCGATGCCGTTCGTGCACGTATGTGCATGCCAAAAAAACTTGATATGTACCGCTGTACATCCTATTCACCTATTGACCGATCACGTACATGCGACGGTTTTAAACTTTTAAACAAATATATGTTGCCATTTCTAAAAAGAACCAATTAAACCAAGATATGCCATGTTCCCTATGTTACTATGATACTGTGATCCCAGTTGTACCATGAGGCCATGTTTCCAGTATTTCCTGTTTTATAGACTTATCACACCATGTTTCTTGTTGTACATCTCTTTCATTATATATTCAGTACTTTAGTTGTAGAGTTTGTAATTGCTCCAGTCCTGACAGGATAACGTTGTAGGTATACTTTCTGAGGAGGAAATGCTATGTGTTACATATTATGGCACTGATTTTGAGGACCTGGCCTTAGCTCCAGAAGAGGCCCCAGCGGGGAACCTTGCTTAGTTATCTTTCATGTGTTTTGAACTTAGACTTTGGTCTGTACTTATATTTGAATACTGGACTTTATCTCCAGTTAGATACTTGGAAGTGTATTATTAAGTCTGTACTTGTTTACCTTCGCTTACAGATGCTGTGTTGTGATGAACCTTTAAATGTGATATTAGAACTGTTAGCAGCTTAGATCCTTTATTGTCTATTCTTAGAATAGCTTACTATGTTTTAAAAAGCGTAGGCTGGACATGGCTCGGTCCGGCCCAATAATTTGGGTAACGGGGTCGTGACACGCTGCGAAGGCGAAGGGGGCGGAGGACTTCCGGAGGGGACGACGAGGGGGTCGTTCGTGCCGGGGAGGACGCGACCATCGCGGGCATCCGGCCGATGATATCGAAAGGGGCGAAGGGGCGGGGAACGGGGGAGAGGGGAGGAGCGGGGTGGGGGGGTGGAATGGGGAGGGGGGATGGAGGGAAGCGCGGAGCCGCGGGCTGATCCAGCCGCCTAGGCGACCGTAAAGACATGCCGGAGGAGAACTGTGGAATGGCCTGGAATCGCCCTGGGGAGACGCACACTCTCGCCATATATATATATATATATATATATATATATATATATATATATATATATATATATATATATATATATATACTCTAAAAAACAAAAAAAATATATATACTCTAAAAGTCTCCTATAAAATTTGTAAAAAAAACCAAAATAACCAAAATATATTCTAAAGTATTTAGTAAAATCTTGTGCAAAAAATACTTACCATATATATAAAATAGCAATTACTTACTAGTTTTTATATTTACAAAAATCATAAAATTAATTACAAGGCTATTTAATAACTAAGAAAAAAATTAATAAAAATAAAATAATTTTTTTACAATGTTAAGGGGTTTACAAAGAGAGCTTCTACATGCCCAATAAATCTCCGATGCCTGGGACTGATCATGCAAATCTTTGTGAACTAAACTTCCCAGGTACGAGCACCTGAAAAGAGTACCCACAATATGAGTCAGTACATTGCAGTGTACTGGCGAGCAAAATTAGCCCACTCTCCTAAACCAACACTAAGTAATCGTGTGAGAAAACATTTATTAATCGTGATCTTTCTATTTGTGACCTAGCATCAGTTTATATTTCATGTGTAGTATCATAGTGAAGCATGTAAGCATGTTATAGAATTGTTCATTTAAAGGCACATTGTAGCATTGGTGTTAACATGTTTAGTAGGCTATATCAATACTCATGGAAAGACAACATTGTAGCACAATTGACATTAACATTTTAAGCAGCAAAGTTGAATTAAATTGTAAATAATCATCACATTTTCTATTATTTCTTACCGATGGCCGACTTTCCATACCTACATAAATTACAGGGTACTATGATATACTTACTCTGCCGTCATAAGACATTCATTAGCATGTATTCGACTAGTGGTTGTTGGTGAAACTGCACAATAAAGGACTTTTCTATCTTGATATACGGCCACCCCTCGCGTGGGTAGCAAGCCCATCGAAGGTCCATAATCACCCATATTACGACACGCCCTATCAGCGCCTGGGTTGTAAGCCCAACTGGAGTTCCCTCAATATGTCGTGCCACCAAAGCATGCCAATGTTTCCTTCCGGGTCGAATCGGTCCCAGTGCCCCAAGTATCGTTCGAGGAAACTTACTCTAACTTGTGCACAAATACGTCCATGACCATGCGAATGCGTGTCCGACTCGATAAACACAAAGTGCATGGTAAAATAGCTGAAAGTAAGCAAAGCCAACAATTCATCATCTCATCTCAAATTCAAGCTGTGTTCAACGACTAATCATTTCCATCATTCACATTCCTTTTCACACTTGGTAATCTCAACGATCCCAAGCCTCATCATTTTATATTCTCATTTCATTGCATGCATCACAATATTTCTCATATCATTCCTTTCGATAAGGACAAAAAGTATTTTATTTCTCATAGGGACATTCATCATTTATTTTATTGTGTCAATAACATTGCCAGTTCATTTCTCCCGTATCATCCACATAAGCATTTCATTATTCAAGTGTTTTATTTGTTTCAACAGCACTAAATATGAGCAACATTATCAATTGTTATTGGGTGTTTGATAAAATGCCCCAAAGGGCATTTCGATCAGTTTTCGGGAATGTATTTGAATAGGAATTAGGGTTTTAACCTCGCTTATGTGTTTCCATTGCACTGAGCACATTTTGGTGTCGTGTCGAGTCGCCACAGACACACGGACACGCGGTTGTACGTGCGTACGCAGGCAGGTTGCTTGCCCTGCTGCTCGGGTACGTTTGTGCAGCGGACACGCCACGTCGAAACGTGAAACTTGACACACGTGTTGGGACACTGACTGACACGAGATTCCCAGAGTTTCACGAACTCTCGGGTCGTGTCGGACACGGTGTCACGCGTGCACTGTGTGTGTACTGTCCATGTATCAGTATGCTATTTAGTTTCACTGTTTTGATTTCGTTTTAAATGTTTAATTAGTAATTTTAATTGCTAAATTGATCCTAAATATGATGTATTATCTATGATAGATTATGGTTACATGTTAGTTTAAAGGTTGGATGGAAATTGGTTTCAAATTTGGGCAAATGGCAGGTTAACTTATACTATATTGATACACTGCTTTCCTTTCAAATTCTGAATTATTAGTTCCCATTTTAATTCTAGTTCTTATAGATGTTTTCAACTGTGAATCACTCTTACATGTTTGTTAAACCATATTAGTACAATGTTTACATTCGAAATTGGGTTTTGGTTTGTAAATAAGAATTTGACATATGTGATGGTTTTGAATATTATTGAACTGTTAGCTAGGAACTGAATTCTATAACCTGAGAATGTTTCATTCAAACCTGAAGTTATGCTTCCTCAACTGAACCGAATTAAAGTTGATTTTTGCTTATTGGTTAACTGGATGAAATGTTCATCCATTCTTATTATCCTGAATTGGTTTCCCTTCCATTCCTAAAACTGAGAATTGACTCTCTAGATATCATGAACTGATTCCCTTTTCCATAATTATAACTAAACTTTAATGAGTGTTTTAATCATGTTTTCCTGTCACTTTTACACATAGCTGAACCTGAGATATTGATTTCCTTTTCCATTCGAAATGGTTAACTGTAAACGGAATTCCTATTCCCTGAGATTCAATCTTAATGTACTGAAATTGGTTCCTTTCCTTTTTCCTGTAAATTGGATTGAATGTTACTTCCTTTTTAATATACTGTATTGCCTCTAATACCTGAGATCTTGTTCTTCTTGAATGAGCTGTAGACTGAAATGGTTTTCTAATACCTGAGATTCCTTTCCTCTTTAACTGATGATTGTTTCATAAACTGTTAGACTGAGATGAAAACTCTAATACCTATGACTGTTTTCCTATAACACTTGTACACTAACTGTTCCTTGTGTTTTTCCTGTTCTCCTAAATGCTCACTGATTTCATGATCACCCTCACACACACACACATGCCTCACTACACACACACTCTTGTATCATGTTTTACTACATCACACACAAACACAATTCATTTCCTATTTCTCCATGTATATATATATATATATTGTGTAATGTATATATATAGATAATATATGCATAAATAGGTATCCTATATATTAGTGATGTGTGTGCCTACTATTATATATATTAGATATACATGTATATGTGATATGCATATAGTAGCCTATAAGTTATATGTATTTCTATGTTATATTATATAATATATCAATATGTGTATCCTATATTAGAGTGTATTAGATATATTTTGACTTGTGTATGTGAGTATGGTTTGGTTCATAGGCATGGTATAGCCTATAGCCTAGGCTCTTAGCCTATGGGTGTATTGTTAGACCTAGTATAGAGTCTAGATTAGACTTGTGTGGCCTTGTTAGAACTAGAATAGACTAGTATAGACTTGTTCGATTTAGGTTTGACTAGATTAACCTAGTTTGACTTTTAGGGTTGACCAGAGTTGACCAAGAGTTAACTTTGGCGTAGATTGACCTAGAATCATGTAGAATGCATTGACTTGCATCTTATTATCATTGTAGACTCATAGTGACTTATACTATTCTATAGGAGACAGACACCACTCCTCGGACATTATATATTCTCCAGATTCTCAAGATACAGGTGAGTACATTCTCTGATCATTTCATATCCTGCATTAGGAGTATATTTTCTGCTTTAGATTACTTTACATGATGCTGACATGTTGGAAACACGGATTAGTACTATATGGATCTTGTTGTGCGATGTTATCCCCTTAGCGGATACATCGGGTATTCGTGTTCGTGTGCTTTATCGTGAACATCGTGTACTCCTTGTATTTGTGACATTCGTGTACGAAATGTATGAATTGTGTATAATTATGTATTCACATGACCTTCGTGTACAATAACATAACTTAGCTTGATCCTTGTGTATTGATTGGGGCGGGGGAGTAGAAGTGGTTATGTATTCAATCCAGTAGATTACTCGTGTACAAACCTCTGTAGATTACTCGTGTACAACATCGTACCGTCTACATAACCATCTTGTGCTCTGAATCACTAAACACTATTAGTTCTCTATATACTGTAGCTACTTATTTACAGCCTTCCTTTTTATCATATTATTCTTTCAGTATCTTGTATCTTACTCTCTAGCATGATTATATATCCTGACCTGCTATGATTTGTTGAGATGTACTGTGCTCGCTCCCGTCCTGACTGGACCTGTTGAAAATTTACAGAGGACAAGACTGAGGCGTTCTGTCCTACCTACTACGATGCTACACTAGATGAGTGTTTGGACTTGGACCAGCAGCAGGATCCACTAGCAGTAGATGATACTCCCTTAGATTAGGATGTTTTTACTTTTCATAGATGACTGTATATGGATTTGAGACTTTGGGATATGTACTTATTTTAGACACTTAGAATTCTGGATGTATCTCTGTGGTTTATTATGTTCTGGATATTATCTATTATTCTATCTATCTTTATCCTGTTCTACCTTAGTTGTGATTGAGATATATTCTGGTATGTTACCCCCATTCGGGGAGTATAACTGTTTATTACCTTAAACTGTTGGATGTTGTGACCTAGGACAGTGTTCTACCGCTGATACTGCGACGTAGGCTGGACGTACCAACGTCTCGTGCCCTTAGTCTAGGGTGCGGGTCGTGACACGTTTTTAGAGGTGGCCCATGCAGGTCCTAGGTTAGAAATGTGGTGGTATTCGAACTAGAATATCGCTGCAGCCTGCAGTAGGAATTAGTATATTTTTTTTGAAGGTACTCAATCACACTAGAAAAAACTCCGTATCAGATTTCGTATATATATTTTGCTGCTTATTGTCTTCCTTAAAATTTTAAACTGTCCTCCTTTGATATTTCGACTCATTCTCGGTAATTGTTTCTTGTTTGATCTGTATCTCTAGGATGGTTGAGACGAGATCGTATCGCCCTGGACTGGAAGACGCTGGAGAGGGGTCTAGCACCTCTCGACCTCAGCAGTAGCCAGCTCCCGGTGCCACAGGGCCAGTGCAGCCCTCAAGAGTCGGTATTTCTGCCACTTTTGGAGGAGCACATCCACCAGTCAGGAGGTCGAGCGTTGTGATTCCTGAGATCCTTCCACCATAGCAGCCTCCGCCTGCGGAGATGGTAGATGCTGCACATCTCTTCTCCTTCGTAGAGAGGATTCTTGAGTCCCACTAGCAGCAGCAGACGAGGCAGACTGTAAATTTTTGTCAGGGGATCGATGAGGCACACCAGCTGGTTCGAACCACCGTTGAGATGATTACTGCTCAGGGGACCCAGCAGCAGCCCCGTCGGAGGGAGAAAGATATACTGGACTTCCAGAAGATGCACCCTTGGGAGTTCTTCGGCACAGAGGGCATCTACTATGTGGATGACTGGATAGAGCATATCGAGGAGATATTTAGGCTGGTGGAGATACCAACTCGACTCCAGATCGAGGCGGCGGGCAGTCAGATGCAGGACTTAGCCCGTACGTGGTATCAGACAGATCCCAGGGTAGAAGTTGAGGGCCAGACTTGGGCCCAGTTCAAGGAACTAATTAAGGAGCAATTCTTTCCTGATGTGGCCTTGGGAGGTATCGAGGCATAGTTCGAGGGTCTGGTTCAGGGGAACCAGACGGTAGCTGAGTATGCTGCAGAGTTTTGTAGACTGGCCCGTTTCATAGATGACTTGACCGAGAAGACGAAGGTGAGGAAGTTTCGCCGAGGCTTGATTAGAGAGGTTCGATCGCTGACTAAGAGCGACCGGAACGCTACATTTGCTGAGATATTTTTTGGGGCTATGGCGACAGAAGATGACCTAGGGCTGAAGCAGAAGAGGGGGCGTGACTTCCAGGGTGGCAGCAGCAGTTAGTGGCAGGCCAAGATGTAACACCCACTTTTCTAAAAATGAGGGTAATTTTGAACTTTTATAATTTTGACTAATCGATAATAAGATTTAACTCATGTTGTGATTTTTGGTAATTTTTTAATCAATTTAAAACTATTTAAAATGTTGAATTGTGATTTGATGGTTAACTAGTTAATCCCTAGTTTTGCTATACTTAGAGACTAACCATGGGGACCTAACCATGTGATTAGAATGACTATTTACAACTTTTTAGGCTAAGGGTATTTTGGTCATTTTGTGACTTTTGAATTATTTAGAATTTTGATTAATTGGTGAATTTTGGATTATTTTAATAATATTTGAATTGATGTATTATAATTTTGGTCATTTTTTATATTTTAATATTTGGGAAAATTTTATATTTTTAATATTGTTTTTATTGGATTTGTTTAGTCGGGTTTGAGTTTCGTCTCGTTCCGACTTGTATTGTGACCCAGGTAGCTAGAACTCTAGATGGGACCCAATATTAAGTTAAGTATGGCTTACAAGACCCAACATTAAGTAAGTTAATTAAACTAATTTTTATTATGTTAGAATGGTTAAGTTAGAGACTCAAAACTAGATCATTTTGACCCCAAACTTGAACCTAGTCTAGACTTAACCATATAAGACTAGAGAGGGGCAATTAGGATATTTTCCATTAGCCCTAATGGACTCTTTATGGCAGCCACCTTTAGGAGAGAATGATTCATTTCATTCATTACAATCTTGCCTCTTTTATTTTCCTTTTGTTCTTCTCCAATTTTAGAGAGCCTTCTCATTGATTTGATCTCCAAATCAAAACATTCCTTCACCAAACCTTCCCTCAATCATTCCCATTCTCCAAGGGAAGGGTGCTACCAAGGATTGGAAGAGGAATGCAAGGAGGAGTGTCCACTTTGAGGGATCTTCGTATCGGAGCCGTGTCCTAAAGGATTTCATTGGGATTCCACTCCCAATAGGTAAAACCCATCCTCTAAATCGATTTTCTTTGCATATAAATTAGTTTTGAATCTGTAGGATCCATCCTCATGCATGTGTCCCTTTTAGATTCAAATTTGAGGCCATTTGGAGCTCTCTTGAGGATTTTAGATATGTGTCTTGTGTCCTACTTGATTGATCCCAAATTAGGACACCCCATGTGTATGTATGTATGATAATAGTTTAAATAGATATTTAAATTTAATTCTATAATGGTTAGAGAGTGGATTGATCTTTGTTAGGATGGTTAGAATGAGTTTCATTTGGATACCTATGTTTGTATGCAAGTATCTTGGCCTATATGTGTTCTTTTGTCAAATCCGTCATAATTTTTATCCACGTTTTTATTAACCAAAGCAACTTAGAAATGTCACAACTTTTAGCTTAGAACTCCGATTTATCTCCCATTTTTTTAAAAGAACCGTATCGAAGTTAGATTTCAAAATTTATATTTTAATAAGCTAAATTCTTTTTGTAACTTTCTGTAGAATTATTTGAGTGTCAGCTATACGAAAGACGAACGTGTTTCGGTATTTTTGCGATTTCGGGAGCTTCCGGACACGAAAATGCGACCCGTTTAAAGTTTCAAAAATCTGACACAAAGGGCTACAAAATACTTTAATCCTAGAATTTAGTGAATATCCAATTGGTACAGTATTGATTTTAAGCAGAAGAGTGCCTATACGATATATGCATTTTGTGTAACCTATAAGCCTATGTAGTATGGATATTAAATGAATATAGAGTATGTAATACATGATGTGTTAGATGAATGAAATGATATATATATGATATATATTCTCTTTACATTAATGTATATATATGGTTGAATGCAAGCATGTAGGAATGCAATTAATACAATGCATATAAGCAATGCATGAATGAAAGAATGATATACAATGTATGTATGAAGATATATATGTAATGATAGATATGAATGCATAATATATAAATATTGTAATACAATATATAATGATAACATGTATGGTAATGTAGAATATATGATGTAAGCATGAATGAATGGAGAAAATACATGTATATATGTAATATAGAATGTAATATATGAATGCAAGCATGCAAGATAATGTATTGTATCCATATATGATGTATTCAACTTAAAGATAATGTAATATATGAAAGGAATGAATGATAATATATAACATGATATGTAAGGTAATGCAAGGTATGAAATATATGATGTGTGCATGTTTGTATGTCTCTATGTTAATGTATGAAATGATATGAATATACAATGTATGCATATGTATAAAACATGTAGGTAATGCATAGATGCATGAATGAAATGAATGTTTGCAATATGTTAATATAAATACAAGTATCTAATATGCATGAATGTAAGTATAATATAATACAAGTATACATGTATGTATCATGTAAATGTAGTATAGATGATATGTATGTATGCATGTATACAAGGTAAGTATGTATGTATGTATTTCTATAAACTGAGTTAACCTATAACCTTTTACACACATGCATTCATACACCCTTTGACATCATGTATCCCATGTCACATACACCTACCTATCACTAAATTTTAGAACATTAACACTTATCCTTTCACACACATGCCAAACACACACATACTTACTTACTCTTTTACCTCTCTTTCTCTCTCTATATATATATATATATATATATGTGCCTATATATATAGCTTTCCTATATATATCTATGTATATAAATATGTGAATAGTGATGCATATATATATATATATATATATATATATATATATATATATATGGGATGTACATATAGGTAGCCTATATGTTATGAGTGTACTGCAATATATTAGATATATATATTGTTATGTGTATATGTGTTTGTGGTTTGGCTTCGGCATGATATAGCCTATAGCCTAGGGTTCTTAGCCTATGGTGTGTCTATTTGCCTAGTGAGAGTTTAGTTAGACTTGTTTAGTCTTGATTATGCCTAGAATAGACTAGTTAGACTAGTATAGACTTCTTTGGTTTAGGTTTGACCTAGTTGACCTAGTTTGACTAGTCTAGTTGACTAGTGTTGACCAAAGGTTGACTTTAGCCTAGATTGATCCCAAACTTCATGTAGATGCATTGTAACAGTCTATTTCCTTATTTTAGACTTGTTGTGACTTGTACTGTTCTATAGGAGACAGACACCACTCCTCGGACAGTATATTCTTTTCGGATATTCAAGATACCAGACGAGTACATTCTCTGATCATTTTATATCCTGCTTAGAATTATTTCCTGTATTAAATTACTTTACTTGTTTCTGTCACGTTGGTCACACGGATTGGTACTATATGGATCCCTTCTTGAGATGTTATCCTTAGGGAACATCGGGTACTACATGTTCTGTGCGTTTTACATACATGGCGTATCACTATGCTTCATTGGTTCTTTCATCACTTGTGACATATACTCTTATGATCACAGAGTCTCCTAGAATCCTTATCCCATTTACTGGGTATCCTAGAATTTCCTAGAATCCCCATTTATGGGACATCCATGTATCACCCGTCGGGGGCCTTTGCATGGAATCATAACATAACCTGGTTGGATCCTTGTGTATTGATTGGGGGTACGGAGGAGTAGAAGTAGACATGTGAATAATACCCAAGTAGTATCTCATCAGAATCTTTCCATAGTGTCTCATCAGAATCTTCTATGCCATTTATATGTCTATATTGTACTCTGACTCACTAGCCACTGTTAGATCTCTATTGTATAGTAGATATTTCTATTACAGTACTCTCTCTGTGTTTATATGCTGTATTTCCTTCAGTACCTGTATCTTACTTTACTGCATAATTATATTTTCTAACCTGCTATGAACAGTTGAGATGTATTGTGCTCGCTCCTGTCCTGACTGGACTTGTTGATAAATTTTACAGATAGCCTGGAGGTTGCCTGCTAGCCTAGAGGAGACACATTAGAGATTGTTTAGATAGCTATTTCAGTTGTCTGGAGTTGTATTTACTTTATGGATTACTGTATTTGAGTTTTGAGATGTATTTCTGGGTATGTGTATCTTAGACACTTAGACTTCTATCTGCCGTATCTCTTTTGGATTTCATTTTTTATCTATCTTCTATTATGCTCTACCTTAGATGTGATTGAGTTTACATTCTGTTATGTCACCCCCATTCGGGGAGTATAAACTGTTTAGCCTTATACTGTTAGATGCATGAGACCTAGGACAGCGTTCTATCGCCGATACTGCGGCGTAGGCTGGGCGCTGTTACGTACTCGTACCCTCACGGTGGGTGCGGGTCGTGACACATTTTTAGTGGTAGCCCATGCAAGTCGAGTTTATGTAGTGGCATTCGAACTAGAGTACCACTACAGCCTGCAGTAGGATTAGGATATATTTTGAAGGTACTCAATCACAATTAGGATCCCTTGATAGATTCCTAGGATGACCCTTGAGAATATTAATTTAACTTTGATTTGAAAACTCTCTTCCCTTGATTTAATTTATCTTTACTTTCTGTTGTTGAATTTGATTTTGATGGATTATTGTTGAATTTGAGTTTGTATTTATTAATTTTGATGGAAGATTGTTGAATTTTGAATTTTGATGTTAGTGGTTGAATTTGAGTCTGTATTTTTATGATTTTTGATGGATTATTGTTGAATTTTGAATCTTGATGTTAGTTGTTGAATTTGAGTTCGTATTTATATGTATATGTACATTTTTTTGGAATTAAGGTATAACCTGATAACATACTTGATAAGGACAGTGAGAAAGGTAAAAGTCTACTTTATTATGGAATTTAGAATTTATTGCAGTCATATTTGCTAGCATGATAAGGACGTAGAGCCTGATATAGCTATACTTATCTTAGTTATGAAATCTAGATTTTCTTGCAGCCATACCGGGTGGCGTGGTAAAAATTCTAGATAACATGATTATAGGGTGTATGCCTTATTATGGACTCTATCGTTTATTGCAGCTATGCTTATTGGCGTAGCAGAATTCTGACAACATAATTTCAGGAAGACGCATATGATTATCAGATTGTACCTTAAATATTTTTTGAACATGTTTTCTCTACTTTTGTTTCAGTCCTTTAAAAAAAATTAATTATTATTATTTGTTTTGTTTTGCTTCTCATTATTTAACTTAGGAGTAGCTTTAGCTGCTTTTATAAATCTTGTGTAACTTTTTGCTATGAGTTTCTTCATAATACAATGAATCGATGATTTTTACTAGACCTTATCTTGAATTTGATATTATAGCTCTGGTTTCAAAATAGTTCTTCTTTTAAACAGATAAGCAGAACAGATTTTATCGTTATTTCTTTCTTACTATTATTCTTGTATTAAATAATAATAATAATAAAACTGTCTTGATTACATCAATCACCTAATTTGCAATGTTGGTAGGAATCTAAATGTTGGTCTTAACGTAGAATAAAATTTTAATATTGGGACATAAGAATATATCAGTATATATATATAGTGGACACAGACTCTTTGCCTAACACGTATGCATGCTACACCTTGATTACCAACCTATCTAAATACATATTAATATGTTGTTGATGTTTAAATTGTCAAAACCCTAATATTTTTGTTTCTCTGCTTTTTTCAGTTTAAATTCGTAATTCAAATATAAATTTTATGTTAGTAGTTTTGTTTATATCACTGCACATGTATGTTATATACAGGGTTTCAACTCTTAAGGGAATTGGTTGAGTTTTGTGTTTGAATTTGACAAATCTAAGACTGTGTGTATATTAACCCTTAATACTGGATTCCGAATGTTTAGTTCAACTTGCTGTTTTATTTTTTTAAAATATAATATTTACAGCTGTGTACATTGTTGTATGTAGGGCTATGATGTTAGGTTTATACTCTTACATGTTAGGTTGTGATAAACATTGGGTTAGTTGATGTTGAATTTCTCCAAATCCTAAAACTGAATACATGTTAACATTTCACATTGATTTCCAATGTTTAGTTCAATTTCAGATTTAATATGTAATATTGAACTGTATGCATAGCTAAATGTATGGATAGTATGTTAGGGTTTCTTCTCTATCATGTTAGGATGTATTGGAAGCATTGAGTTAGTTGTGATATTTCAAATCCCTAAAAATCTGAAACTGCATTATGTTAATATTACATTAGTTTAAATGTTAGCTTATTTCAGATTTTGTATGTAAATGCTGAACTAAAACTGGGTTTAACCTTTCAATAATAAAGCTATAACCCTGTACAAGGACACACACACCCTAACTTAGTATACACTGCCACGTAAACCTAACCCTTCATCTTTATGTTATGTTCATATATCTATATAGATATATATATAGTTTATGCATACATGTTATAATGTATATAGATACATAACTAAATTTCTACCTCTCTATACATATAGATATATGTATATATATGGTTAGCCATGCATGTTATGATTAAATGGGTTGTGCATTGTAGATTGTTTAACCAATATGCCATGAGTAGTGTAACTTGATATCTATTGTTTTGAAACCCAAATCCTCCTATACACTTTTATGTATATTTCACACACACACATGCCTACTATCTAACCATATGAACATGTCCACATACACCCATACACACACTAACCACATAACCTTTACATAATGCTAGATTTTTCCCTTCTAACACTCTATATATGTATATATATATATATATATATATATATATATATATATATATATTTTATATATATATATATATATATATATATATATATATATATATATATATATATATATTGTGATTGAATTTCCATGCAATTGACTTTCATTCTTTAACTTTTAATTTTGATTTTTCTTTGAATAGTACCCCTTTATAGATAATTGGTAGTTATCTTATTTTATTTTCTGATAAGTACCAGTTTTTATATAGGATGGTAGACTGTCTTACAGTTTTGATAATTTGTTATTTCTGTATCTTTTCCAGTTTAACACCCCCGATTGCTTGTATGTTTGGTACCCTATGATCCTTTTGGTTAGCATGACTAGTATACCTAGATGAGACTTTCACTACCACCATATGCCATGACCCTGTATACCATCCTTTTTAATCGTATGATTTAGGTAAGTTCTGAGACCATGATTGTTGGGGACGAGACTCTAGAAAAAGTACGACCATCTTAATTCCGAGGACGAAATTCTTCTAAGGAGGGTAGACTTGTAACACCCACTTTTCTAAAAATGAGGGTAATTTTGAACTTTTATAATTTTGACTAATCGATAATAAGATTTAACTCATGTTGTGATTTTTGGTAATTTTTTAATCAATTTAAAACTATTTAAAATGTTGAATTGTGATTTTGATGGTTAACTAGTTAATCCCTAGTTTTGCTAAGCTTAGAGACTAACCATGGGGACCTAACCATGTGATTAGAATGACTATTTACAACTTTTTAGGCTAAGGGTATTTTGGTCATTTTGTGACTTTTAAATTATTTAGGATTTTGATTAATTGGTGAATTTTAGATTATTTTGATAATATTTAAATTGATGTATTATAATTTTGGTCATTTTTTATATTTTAATATTTTGGAAAAATTTTATATTTTTAATATTGTTTTTATTGGATTTGTTTAGTCGGGTTTGAGTTTCGTCTCGTTCCGACTTGTATTGTGACCCGGGTAGCTTGAACTCTAGATGGGACCCAATATTAAGTTAAGCATGGCTCACAAGACCGAACATTAAGTTATTTAATTAAACTAATTTTTATCATGTTAGAATGGTTAAGTTAGAGACTCAAAACTAGATCATTTTGATCCCAAACTTGAACCTAGTCTAGACTTAACCATATAAGACTAGAGAGGGGCAATTAGGACATTTCCCATTAGCCCTAATGGACTCTTTATGGCAGCCACCTTTAGGAGAGAATGATTCATTTCATTCATTACAATCTTGCCTCTTTTATTTTCCTTTTGTTCTTCCCCAATTTTAGAGAGCCTTCCCATTGATTTGATCTCCAAATCAAATCATTCCTTCACCAAACCTTCCCTCAATCATTCCCATTCTCCAAGGGAAGGGTGCTACCAAGGATTGGAAGAGGAGTGCAAGGAGGAGTGTCCACTTTGAGGGATCTTCGTATCGGAGCCGTGTCCTAAAGGATTTCATTGGGATTCCACTCCCAATAGGTAAAACCCATCCTCTAAATCGATTTTCTTTGCATATAAATTAGTTTTGAATCCGTAGGATCCATCCTCATGCATGTGTCCCTTTTAGATTCAAATTTGAGGCCATTTGGAGCTCTCTTGATGATTTTAGATATGTGTCTTGTGTCCTACTTGATAGATCCCAAATTAGGATACCCCATGTGTATGTATGTATGATAATAGTTTAAATAGATATTTAAATTCAGTTTTATAATGGTTAGAGAGTGGATTGATGTTTGTTAGGATGGTTAGAATGAGTTTCATTTGGATACCTATGTTTGTATGCAAGTATCTTGGCCTATATGTGTTCTTTTGTCAAATCCGTCATAATTTTCATCCACGTTTTTATTAACCAAAGCAACTTAGAAATGTCATAACTTTTAGCTTAGAACTCCGATTTATCTTTTGTTTTTTTAAAAGAACCGTATCGAAGTTAGCTTTCCAAATATATATTTTAATAAACCAAATTCTTTCTATAACTTTTTGTAGAATTATTTGAGTGTCAGCTATACGAAAGACGAACGTGTTTCGGTATTTTCGCGATTCCGGGAGCTTCCGGACACGAAAATGCGATCCGTTTAAAGTTTCGGAAAGCTAACACAAAGGGCTACAAAATACTTTAATCCTAGAATTTAGTGAATACCCAATTGGTACAGTATTGGTTTTAAGTAGAAGAGTGAATATACGATATATGCATTTTGTGTAACCTATGAGCCTATGTAGTATGGATATTAAATGAATATAGAGTATGTAATACATGATATGTTAGATGAATTTAATGATATATATTTTCTTTACATTAATGTATATATATGGTTGAATGCAAGCATGTAGGAATACAATTAATATAATGCATATAAGCAATGCATGAATGAAAGATTGATATACAATGTATGCATGAAGATATATATGTAATGATAGATATGAATGCATAATGTATAAATATTGTAATACAATATATAATTATAACATGTATGGTAATGTAGAGTATATGATGCAAGCATGAATGAATGGAGAAAATACATGTATATAGGTAATATAGAATGTAATATATGAATGCAAGCATGCAAGATAATGTATTGTATCTATATATGATGTATTCAACTTAAAGATAATGTAATATATGAAAGGAATAAATGATAATATATAGCATGATATGTAAGGTAATGCAAGATATGAAATATATGATGTGTGCATGTTTGTATGTCTCTATGTTAATGTATGAAATGATATGAATATACAATGTATGCATATGTATAAAACATGTAGGTATTGCATAGATGCATGAATGAAATGAATGTTTGCAATATGTTAATATAAATACAAGTATCTAATATGCATGAATATAAGTATAATATAATACAAGTATACATGTATGTATCATGTAAATGTAGTATACATGATATGTATGTATGCATGTATACAAGGTAAGTATGTATGTATGTATTTCTATAAACTGAGTTAACCTATAACCTTTTACACACATGCATTCATACACCCTTTGACATCATGTATCCCATGTCACATACACCTACCTATCACTAAATTTTAGAACATTAACACATATCCTTTCACACACATGCTAAACACACACATACTCACTTACTCTTTTACCTCTCTTTCTCTTTTTATATATACATGTATGTGCCTATATATATAGCTTTCCTATATATATCTATGTATATGAATATGTGAATAGTAATGCAAATATATATATATATATATATATATATATATATATATATATAAATAAATATATATATATATATATGGGATGTACATATAGGTAGCCTATATGTTATGAGTGTACTACAATATATTAGATATATATATTGTTATGTGTATATGTGTTTGTGGTTTGGCTTAGGCCTGATATAGCCTATAGCCTAGGGTTCTTAGCCTATGGTGTGTCTGTTTGCCTAGTGAGAGTTTAGTTAGACTTGTTTAGTCTTGATTAGGCCTAGAATAGACTAGTTAGACTAGTATAGACTTGTTTGGTTTAGGTTTGACCTAGTTGACCTAGTTTGACTAGTCTAGTTGACTAGTGTTGACCAAAGGTTGACTTTAGCCTAGATTGACCCCAAACTTCATGTAGATGCATTGTAGCAGTCTATTTTCTTATTTTAGACATGTTGTGACTTGTACGGTTCTATAGGAGACAGACACCACTCCTCGGACAGTATATTCTCTTCGGACATTCAAGATACCAGGCGAGTACATTCTCTGATCATTTCATATCCTGCTTAAAATTATTTCCTGCATTAAATTACTTTACTTGTTACTGTCATGTTGGTCACACAGATTGGTACTATATGGATCCCTTCTTGAGATGTTATTCTTAGGGAGCATCAGGTACTACATGTTCTGTGTGTTTCACTTACATGGCATATTACTATGCTTCATTGGTTCTTTGATCACTTGTGACATATACTCTTATGATCACAGAGTCTCCTAGAATCCTTATCCCATTTACTGGGTATCCTAGAATCTCCTAGAATCCCCATTTATAGGACATCCATGTATCACCCTTCGGGGGCCTTTGCATGGAATCATAACATAACCTGGTTGGATCCTTGTGTATTGATTGGGGGTACGGGGGAGTAGAAGTAGACATGTGAATAATACCCAAGTAGTATCTCATCAGAATCTTTCTATAGTGTCTCATCAGAATCTCCTATGCCATTTACATGTCTATATTGTACTCTGACTCACTAGCCACTGTTAGTTCTCTATTGTATAGTAGATATTTCTATTACAGTTCTCTCTCTGTGTTTACATACTGTATTTTCTTCAGTACCTGTATCTTACTTTACTGCATAATTATATTTTCTAACCTGCTATGAACAGTTGAGATGTATTGTGCTCGCTCCTGTCCTGACTGGACCTGTTAATAAATTTTACAGATAGCCTGGAGGTTGCCTGCTAGCCTAGAGGAGACACATTAGAGGTTGTTTAGATAGCTATTTCAGTTGTCTGGAGTTGTATTTACTTTATGGATTACTGTATTTGAGTTTTGAGATGTATTTCTGGGTTTGTGTATCTTAGACACTTAGACTTCTATCTGCTGTATCTCTTTTGGATTTCATGTTTTATCTATCTTCCATTATGGTCTACCTTAGATGTGATTGAGTTTACATTCTACTATGTCACCCCTATTCGGGGAGTATAAACTGTTTAGCCTTATACTGTTAGATGCTTGAGACCTAGGACAACGTTCTACCGCCGATACTGCGACGTAGGCTGGGCACTGTAACGTACTCGTACCCTCACGGTGGGTGCGGGTCGTGAAACAAGAGGTCTCACTTCCAGCAGCGCTTTCAGCAGCAGAGGCCAGTTCAGCAGTATCAGCAGCAGCACCAGCATCAGGGCCGTGTACCTTTTCAGCAGGTACAGCACCAACAGCAGAGAGGGCAGCAGGCACCCAGGCAGCAGGCTATTAGTTGTACTTTCTGCAAGAAGCTTGGGCACAAGTGGGAGAAGTGTAGGAAGAGACTTGGCAGATGCTTGATGTGTGGATCAGCGGATCACCAGATGCGAGATTGTCCAGTGGCATCGATACGTCCGATGCCAGGAGGAGCTAGGGCAGCCAAGGCTCCAACAGGCCAGTAGAGGGGACCAGCCTTGCAGATCCAGCAGCAGAGGTTCTAGCAGCACCAGCTGCAGGCACGAGGTGGACAGCAGGGGCGAGCTTTCGCCATGGCAGCTGAGGATGCCGAGGCCATCGGAGAGCTGATAGCAGGTTCGGTTCTTCTCGACACCCTTCCAGCATTTGTACTCTTTGATTCTGGGGCTTTCCACAGCTTTGTGTCAGTATCATATGCTATTAGACATAGTCTGGTTTCTGAACCATTGCCTAGGACCTGCAAGATCACGACCGTGGGTGGGGTCATCCTCGTTAGTGATGTTTGCAGAGGGCGGAGCGTCATATTGGGAGGCCGAGAGTTGGGAGTGAGTTAACTCGTCATGCCACTACCGAACTACAACATTATATTAGGTATGGACTGGCTGAGTAGACACCACGCCCGTATTGATTACCGAGGGGGTAGAGTTTTGTTTGGGGCGCCAAGAGAGCCAGAGATTGAGTATACCCAGCGACAGGCAGAGAAGGACAGTGGAGTCTTCTGTGGAGCTTCAGTTGAGGAGCAGGTGGCTCCGCATCCCTTGATCGTAGAGTTTATGGACGTATTTCCAGAGGAGTTGCCAGGGCTTCCACCTGACAGGGATATAGAGTTCTCGATAGACTTGGTTCCCGGTGCGGAACCGATTGCTCAGCATATCTATCGAGTGAACAACAGTGAATTGGTGGAGCTGAAGAAGCAAGTGGATGAGCTGCAAGACAAGGGCTTCATCCGATCGAGTTCTTCACCTTGGGGTGCACCTGTACTCTTCGTACCCAAGAAGGATGGGTCGGTACGGATGTGTATCGACTACAGGACACTCAACAACCTAACGATTAAGAACAGATACCCACTGCCGCGGATCGATGATCTCTTTGATCAGTTGAGCGGAGCTCGGGTGTTCTCCAAGATTGATTTGAGGTCAGGTTATCACCAGGTGAAGGTGAAGAGGGAGGATATTCCCAAGACCGCTTTCAGGACACGGTACGGGCAGTTTGAGTTTTTGGTTATGCCGTTTGGGCTGACCAATGCACCAGCAGTGTTTATGAACCTTATGAACAAGGTGTTCCACCAGTACTTGGACAAGTTCGTGGTGGTATTCATTGATGATATCCTGGTGTATTCGTAGACAGAGGAAGAGCACGAGGAGCACTTGAGAGTGGTGCTGGAGACACTCCGGAGGGAGAGATTCTATGGCAAGCTCTCGAAGTACGAGTTCATCCTAGATAGGGTAGACTTCCTGGGTCATGTGGTGACTGGAGATGGTATCTCAATAGACCCGAAGAAGATCACAGCAGTTGAGGCTTGGACAGCGCCGACTTCAGTGGCAGAGATCAGGAGTTTCCTGGGCTGGCAGGATACTATAGGAGATTTGTACAGGATTTCTCCCGAGTTGCAGAGCCGTTGACTCGGTTGACCCAGAAGGATACTGAGTTTGTTTGGTCAGAGGAGTGTCATGCAGCTTTTGATGAGTTGAAGAAGCGGCTTACGAAAGCTTCGATTCTGACATTGCCTTCAGGGTCAGGTGGATTCACTATTTATAGTGATGCTTCAGGGAAGGGGCTGGGTTGTGTCTTACAGCAGCATGGGAAGGTGATTGCCTATGCTTCTAGGCAATTACGTCCCCATGAGAAGAACTACCCTACCCATGACCTGGAGTTGGCAGCGGTGATTTTTGCTTTGATGTTGTGGAAGAACTATCTGTATGGCGAGAGGGTGAAGATTTTCACAGATCACAAGAGCTTGAAGTATGTGTTTACACAGAAAGAGCTCAACATGAGGCAGCGCATATGGCTATAGTTGATGAAGGACTTTGACATCTTACTTCAGTATCACCTAGGGAAGGCCAACATGGTTGCCGATGCCTTGAGTAAGTATCCGACAGCCATGTGTTTGACTATGGATCGGCACTTGCTTGCAGACTTGGAGAGTCTTGGGATTGAGGTGATTGTGCCAGGGGTGCAGATGCAGTTATGGGACCTTCAAATACAGTCGGACTTGATGGAGAGGATCAAGGCCATGCAGTTTGAGGATGTGGCTCTGCGGTGTATCCGAGAGCAGGTTCATGCAGGGTTGGTGGATGGCGAGTTTTCACTTGCAGAGGATGGTGCCTTGAGGCACGGTTCCAGGTTATGTGTGCCTAGCGGGGAGCTCAGAGAGCAGATCATACAGGAGGCTCACAGATCGCAGTACTCTATACATCCTGGTGCCAACAAGATGTACAAGGACCTGCGAGAGCATCTCTGGTGGTATGGGATGAAGCGGGAGGTAGCTTGCTTCATAGCTAGATGCTTGGTCTGTCAGCAGGTCAAGGCAGAGAGACAGAGGCCCAGAGGATTATTGCAGCTGTTGCCTATTCCAGAGTGGAAGTGAGAACATATCACCATAAATTTTGTATCTGGGTTGCCGCGTACACTAGGAGGGAAAGACGCGATTTGGGTCATCGTTGACAGGTTGACCAAATCTGTCCACTTCTTGCCATTCAAGGTGGGTACGTCTACAGAGAGGCTTACGGAGTTGTATATGAGGCAGATAGTCAGAAATCACGGAGTTTCCGTCAGTATTATCTCAGATCGGGATAGTCGCTTTACTTCCCATTTGTGGAGGAGTCTGCAGACTAGTTTGGGCACTCAGCTCAAGTTTAGTACTGCATACCACCCCCAGACGGACGGACAGTCAGAGAGGACTATTCAGACGCTTGAGGACATGCTGCGGACGTACGTCCTAGATTTTGGAGGTTCCTGGGAGGATCATCTATAATTGGTGGAGTTTGCTTACAACAACAGTTATCAGGCCAGCATTAAGATGTCACTGTTTGAGGCTCTGTACGGGCATAGGTGTCGTACACCCTTATCTTGGGATGATGTTGGAGAGCGAGCTTTACTGGGACCAGAGATGGTTGTTGACGTAGCCGAGAAGGTGAAGCTCATCAGGGACAGACTTCGCGTGGCGCAGGATAGACATCGGCACAGGACAGATAGCCACCGGAGGTCGTTGGAGTTTGAGGTACAGATTTAGAGATAGGATTAGAAGTAGGTTGTATTTTGTTTTGTTTGATTGATCGTGTTTGATTTTTTTTTATAACTTGAGACCTTGCTTGTGATTAGGTTAGAGACATAGTTTTTCTGCAGATATCTCCGACTCATGGTACGATACGTTTTGGTAGAGGTGGGAAGCTTAGCCCGCGCTTCATCGGCCTTTTCGTTATCAGCGGAAGAGTCGGTGACGTGGCATACAGGCTAGACTTGCCACCTGCACTAGTGGGAGTTCACAACGTATTCCACGTATCATAGTTGAGACGGTACGTGGCTGACCCTAGCCATGTGCTCGATTATTCGGAGATTGAGGTTGGACGTACTCTCAGTTATCCAGAGCAGCCTGTAGAGATTCTGGATCGCCGGAAGAAGGTACTGAGGAACCAGGTGATACCCTTGGTATGCGTCGCATGGAGGCATCATTCTCCAGAAGAGTCTACCTAGGAGCGGAAGGATGAGATGCGCGAGCGGTACCCCTATCTTTTTGGACCTTGAGGTATACTTTTCTATCCTTCTCAGCAGTTTAGTTTCGCCTTTAATTTCGAGGACGAAATTATTTTAAGGAAGGTAGATTTGTCACTACCACTTTTCTAGCTTGAGGATATTTTGTCCATCTTTAAAATTTTGGAATTATTTTGGGAATTATTATTATTAATTATAATTATTAGAATTTTTAGTGATTTTTAGTATAATTGATTTGGTGCTAGTTTTGACTTTGACTAATGTTGACTTAGGAGACTGTCCTAGAGGCTAACCTAGGTCATGACTACTTGGTTAGGTTATGAAACTCTAACTTGACCTAAGTTAGTGAAATCAAACCCATTAGAATTATTTTGGGAAAATTAGGAATTTATTTGAATAGGAAATGGCTTGTGGTTTCACAAGTCATGACTTGTGACTTAGCCTTGAAGGCCCAACCCAAACCTAGTGCAACCTAACCCTAGCCCATTCCAGCCCATGGCCGGCCACACTTAGGTCATTTCCACTCTATTTAATCCCTCCTAGAAATTAGGGCTAGCCTTCATTAGGAATATTTTGCAAGTTTAGAATGAGGTGAGTCTCCATCTTCTTTAATCCATAGAAATTCCATTTCAATTCATTTTTCCCCCAAACCAATTACAGTAGGACCTAAATTTATTGTACTTGCTGTTGTTATTGAGTAATTTCAGGGAAGAACTAATTTGGGAGAGTTTTGGTAGTTTGGGGATCCTCTCATTTGGGGGCTTTTTGTTACATTGCAAATCCTTAGGTAATATTCTAATCTACTCCATGAAATTCTGTTTTTATTGCATATCTAGGATGCCCTAGGCCTACCCTAACTGTAGGTATAGCAAACCCTAAGTTTCGTGTCCGATACGTGTCCGTATCGGACACGTATCAGTCCTTGTTATTGGGTGTTTGATGAAATGCCCCAAAGGGCATTTCGATCAGTTTTCAGGAATGTATTTGAATAGGAATTAGGGTTTTAACCTCGCTTATGTGTTTCCATTGCACTGAACATGTTTTGGTGTCGTGTCGAGTCGCCACAGACACACGGACACGCGGTTGCACGTGCGCGCACAGGCAGGTTGCTTGCCCTGCTGCTCGGGTACATTTGTGCAGCGGACAAGCTACATCGACACGTGAAACTTGACACATGTGTTGGGACACTGACTGACATGAAATTCCCAGAGTTTCACGAACTCTCGTGTCGTGTCGGACACGGTGTCATGCGTGCACTGTGTGTGTACTGTGCATGTATCAGTGTGCTATTTAGTTTTACTGTTTTGATTTCGTTTTAAATGTTTAATTAGTGATTTTAATTGCTAAATTGATCCTAAATATGATGTATTATCTATGATAGATTAGGGTTACATGTTAGTTGAAAGTTTGGATGGAAATTGGTTTCGAATTTGGGCAAATGGCAGGTTAACTGATACTATGTTGATACACTGCTTTCCTTTCAAATTCTGAATGTTAGTTCCTATTTTAATTCCAGTTCTTATAGATGTTTTCAACTGTGAATCACTCTCACATGTTTGTCAAACCATATTAGTATAATGTTTACATTCAAAATTGGGTTTTGGTTTGTAAATAAGAATTTGACATATGTGAGGGTTTTGAATGTTATTGAACTGTTAGCTAGGAACTGAATTCTATAACCTATAACCTGAGGATGTTTCATTCAATCCTGATGTTATGCTTCCTCAACTGAACCGAATTAAAGTTGATTTTTGCTCATTGGTTAACTGGATGGAATGTTCATCCATTCTTATTATCCTGAATTGGTTTTCCTTCCATTCCTAAACCTGAGAATTGACTCTCTAGATATCATGAACTGATTCCCTTTTCCATAATTATAACTAAACTTTAATGAGTGTTTTAATCATGTTTTCCTGTCACTGTTATACATAGCTGAACCTGAGATGTTGATTTCCTTTTCCATTCGAAATGGTTAACTGTAAACTGAATTCCTATTCCCTGAGATTCAATCTTAATGTACTGAAATTGGTTCCTTTCCTTTTTCTTGTAAACTGGATTGAATGTCACTTCCTTTTTAATATACTGTATTGCCTCTAATACCTGAGATCTTGTTCTTCTTGAATGAGCTGTAGACTAAAATGGTTTTCTAATACCTGAGATTCCTTTCCTCTTTAACTGATGATTGTTTCATAAACTGTTAGACTGAGATAAAAACTCTAATACCTATGACTGTTTTCCTATGACACTTGTACGCTAACTGTTCCCTGTGTTTTTCCTGTTCTCCTAAATGCTCACTGATTTCTGGATCACCCTCACACACACATGCCTCCCTATACATACACTCTTGTATCCTGTTTTACTACATCACACACAAACATAATTTATTTCCTATTTCTCCATGTGTATATATATATATTGTGTAATGTATATATATATATATATAATATATGTATAAATAGGTATCCTATATATATTAGTGATGTGTGTGCCTACTATTATATATATTAGATATATATGTATATGTGATATGCATATAGTAGCCTATATGTTATATGTATTTCTATGTTATATTATATAATATATCAATATGTGTATCCTATATTAGAGTGTATTAGATATATTTTGACTCGTGTATATGAGTATGGTTTGGTTCATAGGCATGGTATAGCCTATAACCTAGGCTCTTAGCCTATGGGTGTATTGTTAGACCTAGTATAGAGTCTAGATTAGACTTGTGTGGCCTTGTTAGACCTAGAATAGACTAGTTGGACTAGTATAGACTTGTTTCACTTAGGTTTGACTAGATTGACCTAGTTTGACTTCTTGGGTTGACCAGAGTTGACCAAAAGTTGACTTTGGCCTAGATTGACCTAGATTCATGTAGAATGCATTAACTTGCATCTTATTATCATTGTAGACTCATAGTGACTTGTACTGTTCTATAGGAGACAGACACCACTCCTCGGACATTATATATTCTCCAGATTCTCAGGATACAGGCGAGTACATTCTTTGATCATTTCATATCCGGCATTAGGAGTATATTTCCTGCTTTAGATTACCTTACATGATGCTGACACGTTGGAAACACGGATTAGTACTATATGGATCTTGTTGTGCGATGTTATCCCCTTAGCGGATACATCGGGTATTCGTGTTCGTGTACTTTATCGTGAACATCGTGTACTCCTTGTATTTGTGATATTCATGTACGAAACGTGTGAATCGTGTATAATTATGTATTCACCTGACCTTCGTGTACAATAACATAACTTAGCAAGATCCTTGTATATTGATTGGGGCGGGGGAGTAGAAGTAGTTATGTTTTCAATCCAGTAGATTACTCGTGTACAAACCTCTGTAGATTACTCGTGTACAACATCGTGCCGTCCACATAACCATATTGTGCTCTGAATCACTAGACACTGTTAGTTCTCTATATACTGTAGCTACTTATTTACAGTCTTCCTTTTTATCATGTTATTCTTTCAGTATTTTGTATCTTACTCTCTAGCATGATTATATATCCTGACCTGCTATGATTTGTTGAGATGTACTGTGCTCGCTCCCGTCCTGACTGGACCTGTTAAAAATTTTACAGAGGACGAGGCTGAGGCGTTCTGCCCTACCTACTACGGTGCTACACTAGATGAGTGTTTGGACTTTGACCAGCAGCAGGATCCACTAGCAGTAGATGACACTCCCTTAGATTAGGATGTCTTTACTTTTCATGGATGACTGTATATGGATTTGAGACTTTGGGATATGTACTTATTTTAGACACTTAGAATTCTGGATGTATCTCTGTGGTTTATTCTGTTCTAGATATTATCTATTATTCTATCTATCTTTATCATGTTCTACCTTAGTTGTGATTGAGATATATTCTATTATGTCACCCCCATTCGGGGAGTATAACTGTTTATTACCTTAAACTGTTAGATGTTGTGACCTAGGACAGCGTTCTACCGCCGATACTACGGCGTAGGCTGGACGTACCAACGTCTCGTGCCCTTACTCTTGGGTGCGGGTCGTGACACATATTCGTGCACCAGTATTGTCATCAACTGTTGCTGCTCTAAAGCAATAAGAGTGCCTCGGAGGCAGTCCGTGTTTCGACGACTGCATCGCTCTGATGATGAAAAGCCGATGTGTGTTTCATCCAACATGGATTCATGGGGTCCTCCTTACGGAAGTCCCAATCAAAGAAGGTAGACCATGAACCCAACTTTTTCTCTCAGTTCTATGAATAGAAGAAGAAGAAGTCTGCCAACAGATAGCCAGCGAGCTATCATATCTAAAGGAGTCTATATGGGTACTCAGTCAAGGACGAGATTCCGTATAGATGACGAGGACTCCCAAGCTGGAGATGATGATCTTTCAGCTGGGGGTAGTATTCCCTCAGAGTCTAAAGCAGATGACCTTCACATTGGGGGTAGCCTTCCAGATGACGATGATCTCTCCGAGTCTGATGGTGACTTTTCAACTCAGAGACAGACAGTATCAGCACCAGTTGTACTGCTTCCTCTGTTCATCCTCGTATGTTATCTATATACATGGCGGATAGAGAAAGACCTGAAGAAGCCCGTGATCAGAAACAAACGGCTAGAGGGACTTGAAACAGCATTTGCCAAGATCACTAATATGCTTACCAATATTATGGTGGTCCAAACTGCTAGGGCTATTCCTCCACCTCAACCAAATGTCTCAACACACGTTAGTCCGGCTCATAGCAACAACCCTCCTTCACTACAGAAGGAGTATCATTCCGTTGTGCCTCCTCCAAATCTTATAAATAGTGGGGGTGGTCCTTCACCAACGACGCCCGATAACCGTACAATAGTCGCTTCTCAATATCTGCTCAATTAACAGGATACAATTGATTCTCTTGTTGCCCGTCTCGATACCATCTCACACAAAGACGAGCTTCAGAAGATGGGCATATCTCAACCTTATCATCCTGAATGGGAGAATGCTACTTGCCCTCCTAACTACAAGCCACTGACGCTAAATTTATTTGACGGGATGACTTCTCCTCGCCAACACATGACATACTGACATACTTTGACACGCAGACTCTACACTTACCCAGGGACGATCCGTTCTTATCAAAGCTGTTTATTAGCACCTTGTATGGGGTAGCTTTTGAATGGTTCTACAGTCTGCCTGATGGTTGTATTAATTCCTTTAAAGACTTGGACAGGTTATTCCTCAACTGGTTTTATGAGAGTGGCATGCATGTTAGTATGTCCACCCTCATCGAGACCACGCAAAGGAGAACTGAGTCTGTCATTGCTTTCATCGAACGCTTCATGCGACTAGCATTGAAGATGCCCTTCGGTATACCAGACTCAGAACTTATGGATACTTGTCGACATAACTTTCTTCCTACAGTAAAGTTCTGTCTGTATATACATAAGTATGATACATGGCCCGCTTTCAATGAGGCCGCTGTAGAAGCATGGAAAAGAACATGAAAATCCATGCGGCTCAAAACAAAGGGAGTCTCATGCGGCTCAAATGTCCCTTAGAGCCTTATGCGGCTCAAAAGATCCTTAGAGCTTCATGCGGCTCGAAAGGCCCCGATAGCTCCATGCGGCTCGAAAAAAGCCACGTGGCCCTATGCGGTTCAAGATATGACTCGATAGCTGGCCATCATTTCTCTGTGCAGCTGGCTCATTAAATGCTCTGACACAGTGCGGCAGCTCTGACACAAAGGATTGACAGCTATGACGTAAAGGTAAAATGATGGCTCTGACATAATGATGTGCTCCTAGAGAGACGAGAAAATCTTTACAGTTGACACGATCCACCAATTCCAAAGCTCTTCATACGGATCATTTAAAGGAGCTCATGCGTCTCTGAGTTGATGGAGCTTCATGCGACTCAGTTTTAACAGAGCTCATGCGGCTCTATTCTAATGGGTCCTCATATGGCTCTGTCCCCATGAGACTTCATGCGGCCCAGTTTACAAGGGGCTTATGCGGTTCTGTTCAAAGGGACATCATGCAGCCCAGTTTACAAGGAGGCTTATGCGGTTCTGTTCGATAGGACTTCATGCGGCTCAGTTTATCAGAAGCTCATACAGCACTGTTCAGTGGGACTTCATGCAGTCCAGTTTACAAGGGGCTTATGCGCTTCTGTTCAGTGGGACTTCATGCGGACCAGTTCACCAGGAACTCATGCGGCTCAGACATGCGACTCGTCAAAAAATGGCAGTTGGGACACGTGGCAGGTGTTGATCAAATCTCAACAATTTAGATTTATTGCAATCATTATAACTGCCCAGATCGATTTCCAACAAAAAATGCAGATTTGTTCCAATCAACATAAGCAGCCCAGATTGGTCTCCAACAAACAAGATCAAGGCTAATCTTAACCAATCCCCAACCGCCCGCTTTTCAAGGAGCAATTACTGCACACCCTACTTGTCATAAAGCCCTATAAATAGTAGCGGTGATTCCTTCACAACACACACAGAGAGATATGCACAGGGCCCGAGCAAAGAGACTAGCAACCCTCACACACACAAAAAGAATTTCTTCACCAGAGTAGAAGCTACGTCCGATCATCCAAGGAGTAAGGCAGAGTTGCTGTCACTCTCACGAGCCTCTACCGTCACCCCCCAGAATTAAAAATAAACAATTGTACTTTAGATTGTTTTTCCTAGGTTTTGTTCCTAGGCTCTCTTTTGTACAAGCGAGTTTGTATTGAAAATCAAAGTCCAGTTCTCCCATAAAACTGATCTGTTCTTTAGATAATCGATGGCAAACACGATGGCGACTCTGCTGGGGACTAACTTCTCTACTGCTGAGAAGTTGGTGATATAATCGGACGAAGCCAAACTTGGCACCATGTAACAGATGCTGGTCGTCCGCTTCGACCAGTAGGCGTTTGAAGAAATGCTCTCCAACGGGAGTGATGGCCGGTCCAGAAGCGAGCCCGCACGAAGAAGGCCCGTAGGGAGTAGTGGCCCAAGACTTTTGCTCCTCCTTAAGCTCTGGAAGAGGCGTTCTCTGCTGCCCAAGACGGCAGAGAAGATTCCCATACTGCCGTACTTCAGGCCACAGAGACCCCTGCTGTTCTCAAGCCCGACAGAGGAAAGCGCTACGATGCTGGACTTGAGGAAGCAAATGGGGACTCTATGCGGTTCAGAAAGAAGCCGCATAAGGGTGCCAGTCGCATGAAGAAGGCTCATGCGGCCACTAAATCCAGCCGCATGAATGCTGATGCGGCCACAAAAGCTAGCCGCATAAATTCTTATGCGGCCACAAAGGCCAGCCGCATGAATCCTTATGCAGCCACACATGCTAGCAGTATGAATGCTGATGCAAACGCCAGCCGCATGAATGCTCATACGGCCACCAATCCCAGCCGCATACCATCTGCTCCATGCGGCTCGGGTTCTGTCTTTGACCGCCTCTCATGCGGTCTTGATCTCGGATGCTCCAATGAGAATATGCCAGACTCTGTGCGGCACAATTTGCACTCTACGTACTATGCGCCCTTGGGTGCTAGCAGGATGAAGTCTAGGGCAGCACGGGCTCGTCGAGCTCAGTTAGCTGTCCCAACCTCTGACCATTAGAGAGCTCCGCTTACTGTTAAACGGGCTTCTGATGGAAAGTTGTACAGAACCGACCGTGTCCAGCCCCCGACGGCAAACAGACAGAGTGGTTCCCAAAAGTCTCACAATCAGGGAGCAAATATGGTGCCAATACACTCGTATGCTCGGGACTCCCGGGCCCATAAAATGAGTGACTTGTGTGATGTGATTCTCCACAAGCACAAGGAAAAAGAAGAGAGCTTGGTATACAGAGAGTCCTTTCATGGACATCACTGCACTCAAGTCATTGTCAACTGCTGTTACAGCAGGGCAGCAGTACAAGAGGACCGACAGTCCGTCTTCTAATGACTGCAGCAGCCAGGACCGGTCCTACAACAAAGATCAAGAGACGAGGTGCTTCATGTCGTCTCCTGTAATTCTGCTCGGAATATCCCTACCGGCAAGGCGGGGTAGAAGATAAATGTTTCTAGCCCGATGATCTCTACTAGCGCGGCAAGAAAACTCACGTCCAAGAGGCTGTCCACAACCACCACCGGAGTTGTTTATCAGGGCACCCGCTCCAAGACAAAATCTTCAATACTTGGAGATTCGTCATCTATATCTCTGGGGGTAGCCGAAGCTGGGGGTAGCACCCCTCCGAACGTCCACAACAATCCGGTGTTCCAAGATGATGCCCCAGGGGAAACAATTCCCTCCACAGATTCAGTAGATTCGGATGTCCCTGAGGACGTCCACGGGTCCTAAGACGAGGCAGCGTCCTATTCAGGGGGTAGCACTTCCTCTGAGTCCGAACCAGAGGAGAACATTCCTACATACCCCGATGATTTCTCGGTGCAAGGGTATAATTAAGAGGGCACGTCCTCCACAGTTCCTTCCATCTCTCCTCATGTGAGAACGGTGTTCATGACAAACAATGACCAAGACGGTACTAGCGATCGCCAACGCTCGACACTCTGGAGGCCATACTTCATACCTTGGTCAAGTTCGTGGACGAGATCAAAGCGGCCCTACCGGCTCTGCAAGGAAGGACGCCTGGCCAAACAAGCTTGGGTCCCACGGTCAATGTGGACTCAAACTCAACTGCGCCAAACTCTGGTAACAATCCTCCTACAATGTCAACTTCCACCGCTGCAGATGAGGCCAGGAAGGCGAGACGAGAGGTCCAGGAGCTCCGGGCCATGTTTCACGCCCGAGAAACCTTCCAAGACCTCAGTATACGACAACCGTATCCTGCCGCATGGAGAGATGTCCCCTTCCCACCAAGATATAAACCATTCAACATTAATCCATATAATAGAAAGACATCTGCAAGCAGGTACATCACCTACTTTAAAGTCACAACCGACCATCTGCCTTATGACGATGCCATCCTTACGTAGTTGTTCATTGGAGCATTGGAAGGGGTCACCTTCGACTGGTACCGCAACTTGCCAGACAACTGCATCCATTCCTTCGTCGGCTTCAAAAATATGTTCTTTGAAAGGTTCTACGAGGTGGGGCAAGATGTGACAATGTCCACCCTCATGGACGTTATTCAAGGTGAGAAGGAGCTAACCAGGAACTACATTTAGCGGTTTTGCCAAACCGCGATGAAATAGCCCTCTGGCAATCCAGATTCTTCTTTGATTGAAATTTGCCAAAAGAGGCTGCTTCCCACAATCGGCCTCTGGATGGGCGAAAGTCAATTCAAGGATTGGAAGACTTTCATTATTAGCGCCCCTAGCGCAGAAGACAAGTTGAAGAAAGCTCGCCAACTGGGATTACACATCTCGGAAGGAGAGGACAAGGGCAAACGCCCTAACGCCAACAACAACAACGGTAGTAATTTCTCCAATAACCGAAACAACAAGGGCAAGCAGGCTATGGTGGCTGACACAGCCCCGAAGCCCGAACCAAAGCCGGCAGAGAAGCAGTGGCCGCAGATGACTTACTCATTCGAAGACAGTCATGTCAAGCCCATCCTTGACATGCTCATACAAGAAGATAGAATTCAGCTCCCTCCACCGAGACATGAGCCTCGGCCTGCAAAAATGGAGAGTCCCAAGTACTGCCACTACCACCGCTACGACCACCATGCTACACAAGACTGCTTCCAACTGAAGCGGTATATCCAGAACCTCATCGACTCCAAGGCCCTGGCCATTGATTTTGAGGAGGTGACAGTAGCAGCCAATATGGTGTCAGTCCAATTCGACAGCTTTCCGTCGACAAGGACACAAGATGGCGTAGTGTCCGTCCTCCGAGCAAAAATAGAGGTCGCTAATCTTCCACCTCCCCGAGACCAGGCTGCTGGTCTAGTGCCCCTCACCACATCACAAGGGAAGGTCATATGGGTCCATCCGGACCTGATACCTGAAGTGACTCAGTCCACACCACCTTCCGTCAGTAAGAAGAAGGGTGGGAAAGTCATGTCCTGCCGTACAATCTCGGCAGATATCAAAGAAGCTACGGCTGTCGTCACCCGGTCGGGTACACAATCCCAACCTACACCAGGTAACTCGGCTGAAGATCATCAGCCGACAGCTGCTGATGCTCCAGGACCTTCTCAGCCTCCGACGACCAACAATCCTAGGCTGAAGAAGACTCGCTTTGAGAAGCCACTCCGAAAAGAGGCAGCTCATGGGCTGGAGAGGCCCTACAACTTTGACATCTTGGCACAATTGGCCAACACACAGGCCAAGTTGTCATTATACGAGCTCTTGAGACTCTGCAAGGATGTTCGCGTTGCCCTGAGTGACGTACTTCAAAATACTGATGCTTATCTGGCTCAAGTTAAGCTCCCAGGAGAGAGCTCGCCAGCAGATGCTCAGGACAGTGCTTGTATCGGCACAATGCCCAATATTGTGTTTACTCTACAAGACACGCTTATCAAGACCAACTTGCACGATCGCCCTCTGTATTACACTGGATACGTCGGCAACGTCAAGGTGGATCAGATGCACATTGACCCCGATTCCTCGATAAGCATTATTCTGAAGAGCTTGCTTCACGATCTGTGCATCCCTATGCATCGGCTGACTCCTACAAGTACCGCCATCAGCGGCTTCAATTCCGGGAGAAGCTACCCCATCGGGAAGATTCGTCTGAAGTGCCAAATTAGCGACTTTTAGCCGGAAGTAACTGCTATGTCATCGATACAGACACCTACTACAATATTCTCCTGGGGCGTCCGTGGATACACGATTACATGATCGTGCCCTCCTCATTGCACCAGTGCTTCAAGTACGTCGACAAGCACGGCTTTGTGAGGACGGAATTTGCCAACATCGATCCCTTCAAAGTGGTCGAATCCTATTACTCGGATTCTTGCTTGTACGAGAAATCCAAGAGGCACCTGGTCAATGAGGATGTCCAAGAACAGATGGAGGCTATTATGGAGTCGGAGGAACCTTTGAGGATCCATCTCCAACCCGGCAAACCAGGCAGGACTGCCCCTCTCACAGCCTCTCTGCGTAGAGAAACAACGAGTCTTCCAGTGCTCACTACGTAAAAGGAGCAGATGATAATCCGACTGCCAAGGTCTGGCCAAGCGCCAAGACCCACTACGGAGCCATTGACAATTAGGTTGCCTAGAGCTGGTCAACAATAAACAAAAGAGTCCAATCCTTCTGTCAAGCCAATGATGATTCATCTTTCCAAGATGAGTCGACAGCCGAGCATAAAGTCGGAGGCTGCAAGTGAGCCAACAACTCCCCGTTTCGCACCAAACACTAAGCTGGGGTCGCTAGTGCACCAACAACTCCATGTTCAGCATCACCAGTGGAGCCTCTGAGGATTAAGCTGCCCAGGTCGTCCTCTTAGTCTTCATTGACATAGGGGGTGGCCGAAGAAGAGTTAGAGCTGGCCAAGTATGTGGCTGCTCACACGGATGTTTCGTCTGCAGATGATGTAATTCCACCGGAAAAGATACCTTACTTCATCAATAAAGGGTTATCTTTGAACTACATCGAGCTTAATAAGCTTTGTACAATATATGCTATAGAACACGATATAGGCACCCACCTACACGCACAGGTGACAAATGTCTACACCATAAACCAACTTACTCCCGTAGAAAATGCTTGCTTCATAGTCGAGGGAGAGGATCATCTAATCATCTTCGGCCGGAAGAATGACCCACAGCCCTTCAGAATAGAAGAAGTTGATCTTGAACCCGACACCGGAAGACCGTCCCTCTATCTGTATAGCTCCTGATCCAAGTACCTTATGCAAAAATAGGGGTATGATCTGGCCAGACTTAAATTACGGCACAGGTCGGCAGTTACCCTTACAATTACCAGTCCCAGCTGGAAAACTACGAGATTATTACAACAAGACCAGATGTGGGCTAGGTTGTGTTATACCTGCAACGACCCCTGAAAGCTCAGATGAGGAATGTGACTGGCATTCACACTCAACCGGATCACCAACTTCTGATTCGGATGTCAGTATCAGGGACGTATTCAGGCAAGCTTTGTCTGTCAAAATGGCATTTGTTGATGCCTACGAAAAAGACAAAGACGTACCCGAACTTCTCGAGTTAGAACCTTAGGTCCAGCAACTTGATGCACAGTAGGAGAAATGCTTCAAACTTCGTGAACCTCCCACTGAAGATGAGGTTATGCAAGTCGACCTCGGCGATGAGTCTTCTCCAAAGCCAATCTTCGTCAGCAAAAGCCTGACAGACGAAGAGCGGAAGGCACTTTTAGAACTCGTCAGAGAGTACATTGACGTGTTTTCCTGGAGCTATGAAGACATGCCAGGGCTAAACCCCGAGGTTGCACTTTACAGACTCAATATTCATCCGGACGCAAAGCCGATCAAGCAACAGCAGAGACGTTTCTGCCCGGACATCATGAATTCTATCGAAGCTGAGGTCAACAAACTGATAGCCAGCGGCTTCATCCGGGAGAAGCAACATCCAGACTGGGTCGCCAACATAGTGCCAGTCCTCAAGAAGAATAGAAAGATTCAAATTTGTATCGACTTTCCAAACATAAACGAAGCATGTCCTAAAGATAAGTTTCCTCTTCCTATCACGGACATTATAATAGACAACACATGTGGCTTCGAGCGCATGTCATTCATGGATGGCTTCTCAGGATACAACCAAATTAAGATGTTTCCTGATGACGAAAAGCATATATCATTCCGAACACCGATTGCTGTGTACTGTTACACAGTCATGCCCTTCGGTTTAAAGAATACCGGCGCCACATATCAAAGAGCCATGAGCGTCATCTTCAAAGATCACCTATGTAAGACCGTGGAGTGTTATGTTGATGACATCGTTGTCAAAAGCCGCTCCAAAGGAGACCATCTGCTAGACCTGAGGACGGTATTCGACCTGATGCGAGCGTATAACTTGAAGATGAATCCTACTAAATCCTTCTTGGGCGTATCTAGTGGAAAATTCCTGGGTTTTATCATTACTGCCCAGGGAATTCATATAGATCCGGAGAAGACGAAGGCAATCATGGAGATGGTTCCTCCGAGAAATCTTCGCGAACTTTGAGGCCTTCAAGGGAGGCTAGCTTACATCAGAAGGTTTATCTCTAACCTCTCCAGGCGATGTCAACTATTCACCCACCTCATAAAGAAGGGCATCTCATTCGTATGGGATGAAGAGTGCCAACGCGCATTCGATAGCATCAAAGAATATTTGTCAAATCCTCCAGTTCTGGTAGCCCCGGTTGCTGGAAAGTCATTCTTGCTTTATGTACAAGCGATGGAGCATTTCCTTGGTGCTCTACTAGCACAAAATAATGACGCGGAACATAATCAAGCTATCTATTACCTCAGCCGAATGATGATTGGGCCTGAGCATAGATTTATCGTCGTGGAGAAGGAATATCTTGCTCTGGTGTTCTCTATCCAGAAGATGCGACACTATGTTACAGGACAAACCATCCATGTCATATCTCGAGTTAACCCCCTCAGGGTTCTCATGACCAAGCCAGGTGCACTCAGCTCTCGCCTCGCTACCTGGGCGATATTATTGTCTCCCTACGACACGATCTTCGTTCCACAAAAGGCTGTTAAATGTCAAGCTGTGGCAGACTTTTTAGCAGTCCATCCAAGTTCGGAGTCAACCAGAATATATGAAGAGATTCTAGATGAGGTCGCCAATTCAAACATGGCCTTCAATGATTCCGTATGGGGAACGTTCTTCGACGGTGCTTCAAGAACCGGGTCCAAGGGCAACATTGTCGCAGGGGTTGGAGTGGTACTGATTTCTCCCTCTGGCTTGGTGATCAACCGGTCATATTTCCTTACAGAACCCTGCTCGAACAACATAGCCGAGTACAATGCCTTGGTTATCGTCCTCAAACTTGCAGAAGAACTGGGGGTAGAGTACCTAGAGGTATACGACAATTCACAATTAATCGTCAATCAGATCCGGGGTTCATATGCAGTTCATCATAAAGACATGATTCCCTATCATCAGGTAGCTATCGCCATCATTACGTCTCTGAAAGGATTTTTCATAGAACATGTTCCGAGACTCCGGAACATTAAAGTCGACGCCTTAGCAGGACTGGCCACTTCCCTGGCGGTCCCAAAATATATTCATTATTTGGTGGACGTAATAGGCCATGAGTTGGTCTGTCCGAAGAACACCGCCCAACTTGTTGAGATTCATTCTGCCAAGACGATCGACGAGACAAAAGACTGGAGGCTCCCATTTATTGACTTTGCAGTTTATGGTATCTTGCTTGAGAACCCGAAAGAGGCTACCTCTATCAGAAGACATTCTCTCAGATTCTTCTACGATACAGAAACAAAGATGCTGTATCGGCGATCATACGACGGATTACTGCTTCGGTGTCTGTCCAATACAGAAGCCAAAGATGCTGTTCGTGAAGCACATGACGGCGTCTGTGGGGCCCATCAGCCTGGCTCTAAATTGTAAGATCGTCTTCGCTGGATGGGTTACTACTGGCATACGATGGTGGCAGACGCGATATACTTTGTAAGAAAATGCAAAGCCTGTCAGGTTCACGCAGATTTCATATACTAACCATCTGAATTCCTACACCCAACGGTGGCATCCTGGCCATTTGAGGCATGGGGAATGGATATCGTTGGCCCAATCACTCCACCTTTGTCCAGAGGACACCGCTTCATACTTGTGATTATGGATTACTTCTCCAAGTGGGCAAAAGCTTTCCCGCTTGCAGAGGTAAAAACTTCAAATGTGATCAGCTTCCTCAAGCATCACATCATCTATCGCTTCGCACTGCCTTGAAGGATCATCCACGATAATAGTCCACAGTTCGTAAGTCACGTCTTCTATCGGTTTTGCGACAAAAACCGAATCCAGAATATTTCTTCAATACCGTACAATCCGACGACAAATGGGTTGGCAGAAGCATTCAAGAAAACCATAATCAAGCTGCTCAAGAAGTTCGTATCTTCCAACAAATGGGACTGGAATAAAAAGCTTGGTGAATGCTTATGGGCGTACCATACTACAGTCCGAACAGCCACCGGGAACACACTATTCCCTCTGGTGTATGTGAGTGAGGCAGTTCTTCCATTGAAGACTCTAATCTCCTCGCTCCGTATTGCCCTTACCTATCGATTGACGACGGATAATAATTACCGTCGCTGTCTACAAGAGTTGGAGGCCTTAAATGAGAAGCCCCTGTTAGCTCAACAACGAAATGAGCTGTATCAAGCCCGCATCTCCGGAGCCTTCAACAAGAAGGTTAAACTCGGAACATTCCAAGTGGGCGATCTCGTTCTGGCAGTTCGGAGGCCGATGGTTATGACTCACAAAATTGTCGATAAATTACAAACAAGTGAGAAGGCCCATTTGTCATCGAGGCTGTATTTTTCAATGGTGCTTATCGCCTCGCAAAACAAAACGGAGACTTGCTCATGTTGCCCGTCAACGGCAAGTTCCTGAAGAAGTATTATGTCTAAACGATATCCTCTGAATCAACCAGACTGTTAAGTTATGCGCTCCCAAGTACCGCTGAACTTACACTTTGGTCATCCCAAATGAATCTATATCGCATCTTCTGGGTAGTAAGTCATGTATGATCATACCTCTGAACTTCCTTCCTAAAAGAGCTCCTTTCTCATGATCTACTACCCACACTTTCAGTACATAAAAAGGGTAATAGATCCACAAATTTCCCGAAACAGCTATGTCGATGTCACCTCTGAGTTGTTTCACTTCTATCAAAAATAAACCACCCCTTACATAGAACTTCCACGTCCATATTACCTCTGAGTTATTCTTTGTACCCTTCAGGGAGTTTACTCCTACCACGTCCTCATTACCTCTGAGTAGGAAGACTCCATTGAATAAACCCTCATACTTACCACGTCCTCATTACCTCAGAATAAGTATGTTGGCTCTCTCTCGACTTATTATCTGTATCCAAAACTAGGGTACGCCAAGGATAATAGGCCCACAAATGTCCGCAGTTGACCACAATTGTCCACAGTTGACCACAAGTGTCCGCTGTTGACCACAAATGCTGTACTAGATCTCCTAGTACGTACGCCTCATTTTTTATTATCATACGCCTTCGAAGCCCAGCTGTTTCATGGCGTTCTTTTACCCAATACCAAGAACTTCTATGTCCGACTCACCACAAAATCGTTCTAGGTATCTCTATCAAACCTATTATCCATACCTAAAACTAAGGCATGCCAAGGGTAATAGGTCCACAAAAAGTCCCCCAGTGGGGCAAATATTACGAATACCAAAGATACAGTACAAGCACAATAGATGATGGATGATGAAAACATAGTCATTTATTGAAAAGTAAAAGTACTAAATATTCGGGGACCACGTCCCTATCAAAACGAAGGAAAATGACAAAGAAAGAAAGAAAAAAGGCCGACTGTGGTTCGACTACACATAATTCTCTGAGACGGTCCCTCAGCACGGCGATCAACCGCTCAAATCGCAGCTTGGCCCGATGTTCGACCTCCTGAGTCTGCTGCTGTGCATCCTCCAGATGTGCGTGGGCCTGCCACCTATCTTCAAGTCTCTTCAGAGCATCCTTCAGGCCAGCAGAAGCTCGGGTGACCTTTTCGGCCTCCTGAACGATTAGCTCTTTATCCGTGCGGGAGGCCTCGAGCTCAGATTCCAAGAAAGCCAGCTTCCTCTAGAGCTCGAGGATTTGCTCCCTCGTATCAATTATTCCACGAAAGGTTGCTGCTTTTCGAGCCATGCAATCCTCGCTCTTATGGCTTAGCTGATCATACTGGAGAGACAGATAATCGAGGTCCTTCATTATAACCGGCTTAGACACATCTCGTGCAGTCCTTACCTTCTCCAGGATAGTGATGAGGAAGGCCTACTCCTGATCTATTGCTGAAGACAGATCGGCTTGCCACAGTACTTGAAACTGAGCCACAAGCTGATCGGCCTCTAGCAATTTAGGCTCCAGAAGCTCAACTATCCCTGCCCTACCGGGGAATGTCCTAAGGATTTCAATCTGGCCACGCACGCTTTGACAGGCCAAGACAAAAGAGGTCTTCCTCTCCACAGCGGCTTCGACTCCTCACCTCAGGTGACGGTAGAGGCTCGGGAAGGCGACGACAGCCCTGCCTAACTCCTTGGACGATCGGTATGCAGCCTTGGTTCCTGTGATGAAAGGGTTGGCGTTGACGAAGAAATGCTCTTCCTGCTCTCCTCGTATTGCTCTTATGGCTTCTCTCTCTCTGGATTGATCTCTGGTTATTGGGGGAGTCCCTCTGTATTTCTTTCTCTGATAGCGTATCTTTTTACAAGGGAATGGCACCTTGTTATTTATAATAGTGGGGGCATCATTAGGGTTTGGATGATTACCCAATCTCAAAGTGACGGCGGCCTGATGCTTAATCAATCTGGACCATTAGCTTTAAGCGTGAAGGATCTGGGCCATTAACACGAATTATGCCAAATCCCATCAACAATTAATGCTGATTACAATAAATCTTCGTCATGATGATTTGCTGACATCTGCGAATCTTAATGAATAAATTTGATTCATTTTTCTGCCACGTTTCCCAGATTATTAGGATTTGGCCCAAGATTTGATTGACTTTAGGATACGTGTCCCGTCGTCAATGTTGAGCCGCATGAGGAGTGTCGATATTTGGACCGCATGAGGGTTGATGACCGAGCCGCATGAAAGAGTTCATGACCGAGCCGCATGAAGAGTCTCTGTACTTCGAACCGTATGAAGGTTGTCATGATCGAGCCGCATGAATATATTCATGACCGAACCGCATAGGGGTCTTCATGGCCGAGCCGCATGAGAGTCTTTATGACCGAGCCGCATAGGTCTCTCTGTTCTGGCCGCATGGACTTTGTTTAGTCTGGCCGCATAGATTTGCCTCGAAGTTTGGTGGACAGCGCCACATTTGTGAAGATTTTCCTCATTTCCTAGGACGATAGTGCTTTTTTGTGTCAGTCATTATGACGACTTTATGTCAGGACTGACAGCCGTCAGAGCTATCAGTTGTCAGAGCATTAATTGTGTTTGAATGACGCTGGGTACAGCCGTTCTAAAAAAGACACGTGGCTTCCCTCTGCGGGCTGCATGGAGTCCACTCGAGCTGCCTATTTATTTGAGCCGCATGTCCATGTTGGTAACTTTTGAGCCGTCTGATACTCTTGAGCCGCATGAAGCTCGTCTGATTTTGAGCCGCATGAAGCTTCCTGGTTTCTGTGCCGCATGAAGAATGTCTCAGGATGTCTCATGACCAAGCCGCATAAAGGACGTCTCAAGACCGAGCCGCATGAGGAATGTCTCATGACCGAGCCGTATGAAGGACGTCTCATGACCCGCATGAGGAATGTCTCGATCTGCCCGTGCACTCGCTTTGTGGGCCCGGGTATCCCGAACACACGAGTGCATAGGTATCATGTTTGCTCCCTGATGTAGGGGCTAATGGAAACATTTGCCCTCGATCTTTGTTGGGAGACTCTTGAGAACCACTCTGTCCGTTTGTCGCCGGGGGCTGGACACAGGCGGCTCTGTTCGACTTTCCATCAGAGGCCCGCTTTGCGGGATGCTCTTGATGGTCAAAGGTTGGGACAGCTGACTGAGCCCGATGAGCCCGCGCTGTCCTAGACTTCTTCTACTTAGCACCCGAAGGTGCGTAATAGGAAGAGTCCAAGTTTAGAAGGAGGGAAGAGAAGTTGGTGCCCTTTTCAAAGGAGGTAAGGGGGCTCTATTTATAGAATGGAGTGAGCCCTTTCTTCTTTTCCTTTCCGATGTGGGACTAAAAGCAATATTTTCCATGCTTCTACAGGACCCCCTTCAAAGTTTCCAAATTACAAATTTGGAATACTTTGAATAAGAAGCATGGAAAGTAGATTTGTTTAGGTGTGGCAATCCAATCAGAGGTAGCATGGACGTGATAGGTTTGGGTACTTCTGCTAGGGATTTTATGTGGACTTATCATCCTTGGCGTACCTTGGTTTTAGGTACGGATAATAAGTTGAGAGAGGGAACCATCATATTTACTCAGAGGTGGTATGGAGGTGGTAAATATAAGGTTGATGGTAGAGCTTTCCTACTCAGAGGTGATATGGACATGGTAGGAGTGAACTCGAATGAGGATACATAGAACAACTCAGAGGTTCTATCAACGTGGAAGTTCTATGCATTGGATGAAAGAATGCTATGGAACAGCTGGGCTCCGAAAGCATGTGATGATGAGAAAAGATGTGGATGTACTAAGGGACCGAGTACGACATTTGTGATCAGCAGAGGACATTTGTGGGCCTATTATCCTTGGCATACCTTGGTTTTAGGTACGGATAATAAGTTTGATAGGGATACCTAGGACAACTCTGCGGTAAGGCGGATATGGAGGTTCTTGGTATCGGGCGAAAGAATGCCATGGAGCAGTAAACAGTTTTCTGTTTTCTTTCACTGTTTTTTCTTTTCTTTTTGTCAAGGGATGTGATCCCAGATGATGTAGTACTTTGAATTTTGAATAAATGAGCATGTTTTAACTTATCTTCTCTTTCTTGTACTTATGGTGTTTGTGGAATTGGACCTGCTGGGGGATTATTTGTGGACCTGTTACCCTGGGCGTACCTTAGTTTTAGGTACGAGTAACAAGTTTTGAAGAGGAATACCTAGAACAACTTTACGATAAGACAGCTATAGAAGTTTTTGGTATTCGAAAGAATGCCAGGGAGCAACTGGGCTCCTAGGCATGATACGGAAGGGATGGGCGTGTACTGGAGACCCAGTACAGCATCTGTGGTCGACTGAGGACATTTGTGGTCATCAGAGGACATTTATGGTCAACAGAGGACATTTGTGGTCAACAGAGGACATTTGTGGTCAACAGAGGACGTTTGTGGTCAACAGAGGACATTTGTGGTCAACAGAGGACGTTTGTGGTCAACAGAGGACATTTGTGGGCCTATTATCCTTGGCGTATCCTGGCTTAGGATACGGATAATAGGATGAAAAAAGGAACCAACATACTTACTCAGAGGTAATGAGGACATGGCAAGCATGAGGGTTTTTGTTTCACCGCAGAATCTTCCTACTCAGAGGTAATGAGGACATGGCAGGAGAAAACTCAACGGAGGATATTTGAGGACCTATTATCTTTGGCGTACTCCGGTTGTGGGTACAAATTATAGGTTGAAAGGGAATCGACATACTTACTCAGAGGTAATGAGGACATGGCAAGTACGAAGTTTTCTTCGACGGAGCCTTCCCACTCAGAGGTAATGAGGACATGGCAGGAGTGGGCTCAATGAAGAGGGGTACATAGAACGACTCAGAGGTAATGAGGATATGGAAGTTCTTATGCGAGGGGGCAGTTTGTTTTTGGTGGAAATGAAAATGACTCAGAGGTAATGAAGACATGGCCGTTTCGAAAATTTGTGGATCGATTACCCTTATTGTGCACTAGGAGCGCGGGTAGTGGATCATGAGGGAGGATCTCTTCCAGGAAGAAAGTTCAGAGGTATAATCATACGTGACTTACTATCTAAAAGAGTGACCGGAATGTGAGTTCAGAGGCACCAGCGGGTACATGACTCGGTAATTTAGAATATTGAGAAAGTGTGAGTGCAGTGGCACCAGCGGGTACATGACTCGATAATCTAAAATGTTATGGATGTGAGTACAGCGGTACCATCGGGTACATGACTCGATACTCTGAAATGTTATGGATGTGAGTTCAGCGGTACCAGCGGGTACATGACTCGATACTCTGAAATGTTGTGGATGTGAGTTCAGCGGTACCAGCGGGTACATGACTCGAAGATCTTGGAGAGAATGTCGTTTAGACATAATATTTCTTCAGGAACTTGCCGTTGACGGGCAACATGAGTAAGTCTCCATTTTGTTTTGTGAGGCGGTAAGCACCATTGGAGAATACTGTCTCAATGATAAATGGGCCTTCCCACTTTGGCTAAAATTTGCCGGCGGTCTTGTGTGTCATGACCCTCGGCCTCCGGACTGCCAGGACGAGATCGCCCACCTGGAATGTTCTGATTTTTACCTTCTTGTTGAAGGCTCCAGAGATGCGTGCTTGGTATAGCTCGATTCTTTGCTGAGCCAGGAGGCGCTTTTCATCTAAGGCCTCTAACTCTTGTAGTCGGCGTCGGTAGTTATCATCCGTCGTCAACTGATGTATGAGGGCGACACGAAGTGAAGGGATCTGAGTCTCTAATGGGAGAACTGCCTCGCTCCCGTATACTAGGGAGAACAGTGTATTCCCGCTGGCTGTTCGGACTGTAGTACGGTATGCCCATAAACACTCGCCGAGCTTCTCGTTCCAGTCGCATTTGTTGAAGGAGACAAACTTCTTGAGGAGCTTGACGATTGTTTTGTTGAATGCCTCTGCCAACCCGTTCGCTGCTGGGTTGTATGGTGTCGAATCGACATTCTGAATACGGTGCTTATCGCAAAACCGATAGAATGCGTAGCTTACAAACTGCGGGCCATTATTATGGATGATCCTTCGGGGCAGTCCAAAGCGGTAGATAACGTGATGCTTAAGGAAACTGATCACGTTCGAAGTCTTGACTTCTATGAGTGGGACAGCTTTCGCCCACTTGGAGAAGTAATCAGTGATCGTAAGTATGAAGCGATGTCCTCAGGAGGAAGGTGGGGTGATTGGACCAAGGATGTCTATTCCCCATGCTTCGAATGGCCAGGACGCCACTGTCGGATGTACAAACTCGGACGGTTAGTGAATGAAGTCCGCGTGGACTTGGCAGGCTTTGCATTTTTAGCGTAATCTATCGCATCTGCCACCATTGTGGGCCAATAGTCGCCCATTCGACGAAGGCAGTCTTACAGTTTTGGGCCGGGCTGGTGGGCCCCGCAGACGCCAACATGAGCTTCTCGTATGGCTTCTTTGGCTTTTGCATTTGACAGACACCGAAGCAGTAATCCGTCGTAGGAGCGGTGATACAGCATTTTCGTCTCTGTATCGTAGAAGAATCTGAGAGAACGCCGTCTAATGGAGGTGGCTTCCTTTGGGTTCTCGGGCAGGATATCGTAGACGACGAAGTCGATGAATGGTTATCTCCAGTCTGGGGCATCATCGATCGTGTGGGCGGAATAACTCGCCACAAATTGAACATTATTCTTGGGACAAACCAGTTCGTGGCCTATTACATCCACTGATTGGCGATCATAATTTGGAACTGCAGGGGAAGCGGCAAGACCAGCTAGGGCATCGACTTCGATATTTCGGAGTCTGGGAAAGTGTTCGATGAAGAACCCCTCGAACGATGAGATGATGTCAATCGCTATTTGGTGATAGGGGATCATGTCTTCATGGCGGACCTCGTATGAGCCCCGGATCTGATTGACGATTAGTTGGGAATCGCCGTATGCTTCAAGATATTCTACCCCCAGCTCTCTTGCAAGTTGGAGGCCAATGACCAGAGCGTTGTACTCGACCACATTATTAGAGCATGGCTCTGTGAAAGAATAAGCGCAGTTGATCACCAATCCGGTAGGGAAGACTAGCATTACCCCGACTCTGACGACTATATTACCTTTAGGTCCGGTCCTCGAAGTACCGTCGAAGAACATTCGCCATATATTATCGTGAGAGGTTGCATGCGAGTCGGCGACCTCATCTGGGATCTTTTCATATATTCTGGAAGACTCCGAGCCCGGGTGGGCTGCTAAGAAGTCTGCCAGGGCTTGACCTTTGACTGCCTTTTGTGGGATGAAGATCATATGATAAGGGGACAGCAGTATTGCCCATGTAGCGAGGCGAGAGCTGAGTGCCCCTGGTTTAGTCATGCGAACCCGGAGAGGGTTGACTCGTGAGATCACATGTATCGTTTGTCCGATGACATAGTGCCGTATTTTCTGAATGGCGTACACCAGGGCGAGGCATTCCTTCTCCACCGCGGTGTATCGGTGTTCTGGTCCAATCATCATTCGGCTGAGATAATATATGGCCTGTTCATGGCCTGTGTCGTTCTTCTGTGCCAGCAGAGCCCCGAGGGAGTGTTCCATTGCTCGTACATAGAGCAGAAATGGTTTTCCAGGAACCGGGGCCACCAAAACTGGAGGATTTGACAAATATTCTTTGATGCTGTCGAAAGTACGTTGACATTCCTCGTCCCATACGAATGAGACTCCTTTCTTCATGAGATGCGTGAACGGTCGGCATCGCCCGGAGAGGTTGAAAATGAACCTCCTGATGTAGGCTAGCCTTCCTTGGAGGCCTCTGAGTTCACGAAGATTTCTCGGGGGACCCATCTCCATGATTGCTTTTGTCTTCTCAGGTTCTGCATGGATACCTTGTGCCGTGATGATGAAGCCTAAGAACTTCCCGCTGGATACGCCCAAAAAGGACTTTGTAGGGTTCATTTTCAAATTGTGCACTCGCATTAGGTTGAATACCGTCCTTAGATCCTGCAGACGGTCTCCTTTGCAGCGGCTCTTAACGGCTATATCGTCAACGTAGCACTCCACTGTCTTGCGTAAGTGGTCTCTGAAGATGATGCTCATGGCTCTTTGATAGGTGGCGCCGGCATTCTTCAAACCGAAAGGCATGATTATGTACCAGTACGTGCCAATTGGCATTCGGAATGATGTATGCTTTTCGTCATCAGGAGACATTTTGATTTGGTTGTACCCCGAGAAGCCATCCATGAATGACATATGTTCAAAAGCCGCAGGTATTGTCGATCATGATGTCTGTGATAGGAAGGGGAATTTATCTTTGGGGTACGTCTCGTTCAGATTGCGGAAGTCGATGCAGATTCGAATCTTTCCATTCTTCTTGAGGACGGGTACTATGTTGGCGACCCAGTCTGGATGTTGCTCCTCACGAATGAAGCCGCTGGCTATCAGTTTGTTGACTTCGGCTTCGATTGCATCCATGATGCCTGGGCGAAAGCATCGTTGTTGTTGCTTGACTGGCTTTACATCTGGCCGAATGTTGAGCTTGTGAAGGGCAATCTCGGGAAGGCGACGGCAGTCCTGTCTTACTCCTTGGACGATCGGTATGCAGCCTTGGTTCCTGTGATGAAAGGGTTGGCGTTGACGAAGAAATGCTCTTCCTGCTCTCCTCGTATTGCTCTTCTGGCTTCTCTCTCTCTGGATTGATCTCTGGTTATTGGGGGAGTCCCTCTGTATTTTTTTCTCTGATAGCGTATCTTTTTACAAGGGAATGGCACCTTGCTATTTATAATAGTGGAGGCATCATTAGGGTTTGGATAATTACCCATTCTCAAAGTGACGACGGCCTGATGCTTAATCAATCTGGACCATTAGCTTTAAGCGTGAAGGATCTGGGCCATTAATATGGATTATGCCAAATCCTATCAACAATTAATGCTGATTGCAATAAATCTTCGTCATGATGATTTGCTGACATCTGCGAATCTTAATGAATAAATTTTATTCATTCTTCTGCCACGTGTCCCAGATTATTAGGATTTGGCCCAAGATTTGATTGACTTTAGGACATGTGTCCCGTCGTCAATGTTGAGCCGCATGAGGAGTGTCGATATTTGGGCCGCATGAGGGTTGATGACCGAGCCGCATGGAAGAGTTCATGACCGAGCCGCATGAAGAGTCTCTGTACTTCGAACCGCATGAAGGTTGTCAAGACCGAGCCGCATGAATATATTCATGACCGAACCGCATGGGGGTCTTCATGGCCGAGCCGCATGAGAGTCTTCATGACCGAGCCGCATGGGTCTCTCTGTTCTGGCCGTATAGACTTTGTTTAGTCTGGCCGCATAGATTTGCCTCGAAGTTTGGTGGATAGCGCCACATTTATGAAGATTTTCCTCATTTCCTAGGACGATAGTGCTTTTTCGTGTCAGTCATTATGACGATTTTATGTCATGACTGACAGCCGTCAGAGCTATCAGTTGTCAGAGCATTAATTGTGTTTGAATGATGCTGGGTACAGCCGTTCTAAAAAAGACACGTGGCTTCCCTCTGCGGGCCGTATGGAGTCCACTCGAGCTGCCTATTTGTTTGAGCCGTATGTCCATGTTGGTAACTTTTGAGCCGCCTGATACTCTTGAGCCGCATGAAGCTCGTCTGATTTTGAGCCACATGAAGCTTCCTGGGTTCTGTGCCGCATGAAGAATGTCTCAGGATGTCTCATGACCGAGCCGCATAAAGGACGTCTCATGACCGAGCCGCATGAGGAATGTCTCATGACCGAGCCGCATGAAGGACGTCTCATGACTCACATGAGGAATGTCTCGATCTGCCCGTGCACTTGCTTTGTGGGCCCGGGTATCCCGAACACACGAGTGCGTAGGTATCATGTTTGCTCCCTGATGTGGGGGCTAATGGAAACATTTGCCCTCGATCTTTGTTGGGAGACCCTTGAGAACCACTCTGTCCGTTTGCCGCCGGGGACTGGACACAGGCGGCTCTGTTCGACTTTCCATCAGAGGCCCGCTTAGCGGGACGCTCTTGATGGTCAAAGGTTGGGACAGCTGACTGAGCCCGATGAGCCCGCGCTGCCCTAGACTTCTTCTACTTAGCACCCGAAGGTGCGTAATAGGAAGAGTCTAAGTTTGGAAGGAGGGAAGAGAAGTTGGTACCCTTTTCAAAGGAGGTAAGGGGGCTCTATTTATAGAATGGAGTGAGCCCTTTCTTCTTCTCCTTTCCGATGTGGGACTAAAAGCAATATTTTCCATGCCTCTACAGCGGCCAATTCTTCTTCTGCAGCCCGAAGAATTCGGAGACTCGGCATAGCAGAAAGGTCGACCTCCGGAGCCACATAAATATGGGAGGATACAAGGACCATGTCTTCCCGCCCCGGCAGTCCCGCCGCTCACTCTACCGAACTCGATTTAGCAGGAGGTCCCTCAACGTAAGCTGGAGGGGGAGGTGGCACGCTATCTTCCACCAGGTCCCCTCTAGCAAACTCTCTCCCGATAATGTCCATCATTGGCAGTGAAGGAGCAGGACCTGTATGTCCAAAGCAACCATCAATCAGCTTAACCCGAAGGATGTGATGATAGAGCAAGTAAACCTTCTCACTATTCAAGACTTGGCTTATCTTACCAGGGGGAAGTTGCTGAGGTTGAGTTTTGCTTATAGCCGCCGTAACCTCTTCACCAGCGACGTTCGAGCTGAATACAGCTGGTTCCTCTGCCCTAGCCGCCCCGGAAGGAGATACAACTGGATTAGCGTCATCCGACTGAAACTCAGCAGTCTCGGGGATGGGTTCAACAGGGACCACGTCGCCCTGGGTCGGGACGTCAACGACCGGAGAAACCTTAGCCGTCGCTGGGAGAATCCCGGCGGTAAGAATTGCGGCACTCATATCTCTAACTAGAATAGTTAGAGCCGGGTCGACCGCAGAGGCAGCAGCCGGCTCCGGAGAGCCCCCTTCTCCTGATGGCTACAAGAGAAAAGGAAAATGATTAGATCATAGCTCAGGAAAAATAAGAACTAAAGAAGAAAATGGTTGCAATTCGATTTATCTCCAAAATGACATCAATATTATCGCGTCTTTCCTTTATGAGCAGGCCGCGAGGCTTAACCGCAGCCCATTTCTGGGAGTAAGTTATGCCATCAGCAGACCTGCTTCGCTTGCATGAAGGACCAGACACGACAGGCGGCTGATCCGCCACCATATCTTCTGCGGAAGGAAGAGCGTTATCGGGGTCGTGCTTGTCATCCTCTTCATCCGCGTTGGCAGACTTCGAGTCCGACACAACAACTGTGTTCTCCCTCCTCTTCCTCGCCTTTGACCCATTGGGCTTCTCCTCCAAGCCGGTACCAATAATAAAGCTAGTGCTCGGGTCAAAACCAACAGGAGGCTTGTTCGCCATAACGTGGTAGAGAGCCACCAGATACAAGATCTCTCCTGACTCTCCAGCATCAGTAACTGAGAAGCTGGTACGGGTGTGAACCGTGTTGTAATAGTTCCAGGCTCTGATACCATCAAAGACGCTACCTTCAAAAACCCAGGCAAGAGCTGGAACTGTCCAAAAATAGCTGGCTATACCCAAACTGTCGGGTGAACCTACTGGGTAAGTAAGGCTCCAAGTAGACAGTATTGCGGTTGCGGTATACCAGGTGGGAAGGCCGAATGTTGTGCAACCAAATGAGCATCTTGCCGTTTAAGAAGTGGGGAGGCCCAAGACCATCAAGATGTACGACCCTTACTTCCTCAACAGTAAATCGAGGAGCAGACACGAAAAAAGTGTATCTGTCAACTCTCTCCAGTGCCATCCGATAGGCACGTATAGTCTCGCAATCCTAAGGCAGGCTACGATACTGGAAGATGAAGGCATCCTCGGCAGATATACCATCTTCAGGGCCTAGCCTCATTAAAGACCGGCAATGCATTAGCAAACCACCCCATCAGATAATGATAGGGTAGCTCAATACGTTCAAAGTCCTTCGTCGGGTCACGAGCGATGACCTTGGACGAGAAAGCACGAAGGCCATGGTGTAAGCTGCATACCATGGCCGAAAGAAGAGCTAGCATGACCCCGAAGACCAGCTTCACAATAGGGAGGATGAAATTACGGTTGATTCTCTCAATGGAACCAGCCCCTCCTGAGACTACGCAATTTCTTAGGCACACCATCAAGAATCCGGCCAGAATAGCCTTCTCGGACAACAGCTGAGTGGCTTGATAGAAATAAGCAAAAGAGTCAGATTGACTCTCGAACTTGTCACCGGTAGTTTTTAACCTCTTGGCAGTCGATAATTGGTCCTGCACCTCCTTCCGAGTACGAGGACTTTGGGGAGCAACCCGGTCTGAGGCACCGAGCTTAAAAAGATAAGAGATCCAGGCTTTTGTGTGAGGAAGGTTCCCTTCCGAGCTGTCGTTCTTTTTCTTCGACAGCTGCTGGCATGTGCTGTGATGACACAGCAATTCTCGGTAAACGGCAACAAAGCCCGGGAACCACTCCTCCAAATCTTTGAACTCTTCGTTCATCGGGGTGTATACCTCAAAGACTTCATCTCCCCAAGGCAGCTTGGAGACGTCATTCATCTCATGCAGAGCAAGCCCCATCTTCCCTACGGGTGTAAAGATGGTCCCCGTATGGCAGTTATATATCTCCAGCAAAGCCATGAACAATTTCCTATTTATGGGCAAACCGTAGCTGGTTCCCCGAATGGCATGGTAGAGTCTAATCTCGCGCAGGAGAGTCTCATACTTCCGCGCGATCCATGTAGACAGGTTGGTCTACGAAGGGAGAGGGTGCATCCAATTCGGTAGCGACAACCGGCCAACGGGATAGGACCCCTTCCGAGCAAGCTGATTCAGGAAAGTATCAGCTTCAGAGAACTTGAAGTTGGGACCCTGCACATTCAAGAAACTGCCCGGGGCCAACCCTATCACGTAGCGGCTGACTGGTACCCTGCCCGCGTACACTGACAGCAAGTTATTGTTGTAGTAAATTTTGCCCACAATTATCCCGCTCCGGGTCGGAGTCAAGGAATCCTCCATCTTTCTATCCATCGGTAGCATGTTAAACCATTATAGGGGGAAGTGACGCTCCTTCAGAAGAATATGGATCGCCATCCCGTCAGAGGTAAAACTCCAACTCTCTGATATGTCCAAAACTTGGGAGTTCTTCACAGTCATGGCATCCCCGAAGAGGAACGGAGGCTTCAAGTGTTTTCCCCCCAGCAGCCCTGAGTTCATCATCCCCGAGATAAAGAAGAAGGACTGCCTTTTTTTGTCTTCCAGCCTCTCCAAAGGTCCGTCTTTTTAAAGCTAGTTCACCACATACTCGACTATGTGGTCGTACCTATAGCCCACAGCAGATTCGGCGTGACCCACCAGAGGTTCTCCCACAGCATTAACTGGCAAATTCACTGAAAAAAAGGACAAAAGAAATAAAGTCAGGAGATAGCCAGAAAACATTTAAACTAGTTCATGCGGCTCTGTTTGGACGGGTCCTTATGCGGCTCAGTTTTAACAGAGTTCATGCGGCTCTGTTTGGACATGTCCTTATGCGGCTTAGTTTTAACAGAGTTCATGCGGCTCTGTTTGGAAGGGTCCTTATGCGGCTCAGTTTTAACAGAGTTCATGCGGCTCTGTTTGGATGGGTCCTTATGCGGCTTAGTTTTAAAATAGTTCATGCGGCTCTATTTGGATGGGTCCTTATACGGTTCGGTTTTAACGGAGTTCATGCGGCTCTGCTTTGATGGGTTCATATGCGGTTCTGTTCAAGGGACTTCATGCGGCCTAGTTCATCAGGAGCTCATGCGGCTCTGTTTAGCGGGGTCTCATGCGGCCGAGTTCAGATGAGCTTATGCGGTTCTGTTTAGCGGGGTCTCATGCGGCCGAGTTCAGATAAGCTTATGCGGATCTGTTTAGCGAGGTCTCATGCGGCCGAGTTCAGATGAGCTTATGCGGATCTGTTTAGCGGTTTCATACGGCCAGTTCAAGTGAGCTTATATGGCTATGCTTAGCGTGTGCTCATGCGGCCAGTTCAAGAGAGCTTATGCGGCTCTTATTTATGGGGCCTCATACGACACAGTTCGATGGGTCTTCATGCAGCCCAGTTTGCAAAGTGCTTATGCAGCTCGGATATGAGATATACACGCGGCACATGCAGCACAGTATGCGAATTTATCCTAATGAACTTGAATAGTTCAATGAAGACAAAGAGTGCATTAAGTGCCAAGGAGAAAGGCTTGTGCATAAAATATGCAACATAGCCATTTTCGTTAGGGTTTGAAGCGTACAGTCTTCTCCACAAAACTTACCATCGATAGCGGGATGAACGTCAGGATGAACTTCGACCGCTGCAGCCGACGAGGAGGCCGCTCCCTTACCCTTCGCCACAGCGCTAGAGGAAGCTTTAGGAGCCATTGATGATCGGAGAAGGAAGAGAAGACCGCGACTTAGGGCAAGAAAAGTTAAAGAGAAAAGAAAGTAAAGAGTCTTTCTCTTCCAAAAGCACTCGTATTTATAGGCAGACGGGGGGGCTCGTAGACCGATGGACGCTTCGATTCATGGGCTACCTAGGAGAGGAGACCGACTCTTGGATTTCTATTTCCTTCATACAAAAGATTACTCGTAATAATTAAGAACAAATCTAAATATTTAAAGCTGACTCTTGGGATCCTATCCCAAAAGACGGCTTTAAATCAAAACAAATCAAAAGCAATTAATGAGACGCCTACGTGGCATGAAGAACAGTCCATGTGGCCAGAATAGTCCATGCGGCCAGAATATTCTATGCGGCCAGAACATCCATGCGGCCAGAACAGTCCATGCGGCCAGAGGAGTCTATGCGGTAAGAAGAGCTTATGCGGACATAGCCATGCTTCTTATTCAAAGTATTTCAATTTTACAAATTGAAAACTTTGAAGGGAGTCTTGTAGAAGCATGGAAAAGAATAGGAAAATCCATGCGGCTCAAAACAGAGGAAGTCTCATGCGGCTCAAAAGTCCCTTAGAGCCTTATGCGGCTCAAAAGACCCTTAGAGCTTCATGCGGCTCGAAAGGCCCCGATAGCTCTATGTAGCTCGAAAAAAGCCACGTGGCCCTATGCGATTTAAGATATGACTCTACAGCTGGCCATCAATTCTCTGTACAGCTGGCTCATTAAATGCTCGGACACAGTACGGCAGCTCTGACACAAAGGATTGACAGCTCTGACATAAAGGTAAAATGATGGCTCTGATATAATGACATGCTCCTAGAGAGACGACAAAATATTTACAGGTGGCACGATCCACCAATTCTAAAGCTCTTTATGCGAATCATTAAAAGGAGCTCACGCGGCTCTGAGTTGAAGGAGCACATGCGGCTCTGAGTTGATGGAGTTTTATGCGACTCAGTTTTAACAGAGCTCGTGCGGCTCTGTTCTGATGGGTCCTCATGCGGCTCTGTCCCCATGAGACTTCATGCGGCCCAGTTTACAAGGGGCTTATACGGTTCTGTTCAAAGGGACTTCATGCGGCCCAGTTTACAAGGAGGCTTATGCGGTTCTGTTCGATAGGACTTCATACGGCTCAGTTCATCATGAGATCTTGCGGCTCTGTTCAGTGGTACTTCATACGATCGAGTTTACAAGGGGCTTATGCGGTTCTGTTCAATGGGACTTCATGCGGACCAGTTCACCAGGAACTCATGCGGCTCAGTCATACGACTCGTCACAAAAGTGGCAGTTGGGACACGTGGCAGGAGTTGATCAAATCTCAACAATTCAGATTTATTGCAATCATTATAACTGCCCAAATCGATTTCCAACAAACAATGCAGATTTGTTCCAATCAACATATGCAGCCCAGATTGGTCTCCAACAAACAAGATCAAGGCTAATCTTAACCAATCCCCAACCGCCCGCTTTTAAGGAGCAATTACCGTACACCCTACTTATCACAAAGCCCTATAAATAGCAGGGGTGATTCCTTCACAACACACACAGAGAGATACGTACAGGGCCCGAACAGAGAGACTAGCAACCCTCAAACACACAAAGAGCATTTATTTGCCATAGCAGAAGCTACGTCCGATCGTCCAAGGAGTAAGGCAGAGTTGCTGTCACTCTCCCGAGCCTCTACCGTCACCCTCTAGAATCAAAAATAAAAAATTGTACTTTAGATTGCTTTTTCTAGGTTTTGTTCCTAGGCTCTCTTTTGTACAAGCGAGCTTGTATTGAAAATCAAAGTCCAGTCCTCCCATAAAACTGTTCTGTTCTTTAGATAATCAATGGCAAATAGCCACTAATGCTGCTGAAAATGTCGTCCATAATCTGGAATTACTGGGGTTGAAAACACCCAAATCTGACGACAAAGGCAACCACCCTCAAACTATCCCTGTCCGTGGGGGTAGAGGGAAAAAAGTCTTGAAGGTTGACACTTCCAAGGGAGCTTCTAATCCTCAGGGTGCTCCTAACAAACCTAAAAAAACTTTATCCTTTGACGAGGACAATGTTATTACCATTTTTCACACATTGACAAAGGGTAATAAACTGACAATACCTCCACCACGACGTCCTGCAGAGACGAACCAACTCAATGATCCCAAGAACTGTCTTTATCATCAGTACGTGCACCACTCTACCAAGGATTGCATCGTCCTGAAGAAGAATATACAACAGTTTATCGACAGCCAAGTGATCAACCTCGAAGCTGAAGATAAGGTCGTATCTTCTAACATGGTCCTTCTTTAATTTGGTGACTTTCCTCCCATAGAAGTCCCAGACAGCATAGTCCCAATCCCCAAGGCAATAATGGAAGTCGTCAACCTGCTGCCAGCTTTCAACTCAACCTTGGTGCCACTCACGACTGAACGTGGTAAGATCTTGTGGGTCCATCCGGACCATGTGAAAGAAAAGACATAGGGGGTGGTATCTTCCAAAGTAAAGAGGGGCAAGAAATACAAATCATGCCATATATTGTCTTTTCCCATTTACGAAGTTCTATCTGGCGAGACACGATCTGGAAAGGCTTACCTACAGACTTATGACCCTGCACAAGAAGAAGCAGTACCTTCTCAAGCTCCTGCTACCCCCACAAGTTTAGAAGCCGGTCCGTCTAAGCCCTCAACTATCGACAAAGCAAAGCAGAATGAGATGCGATTTGACAAGTCTCTGAAGGCACCAACTCCCGAAGGCGTGGATCGGCCTTACAACTTTGACATACTGGCACAGTTAGACAATACACCTGCCCGATTGTCTTTGTTTCATCTATTGTGACTCTCCAAAGAAACACAGAAGGCCTTAAGTGAGGCATTAATAAATGCCGACTCTTATCTCGTTGAAGTCAAAGCCCCCGTTGAAGATCCCGTCTCATGTCCTCACTGCCACAGTATAAAAGAAGTGGTGCCCAACATCACCTTTTCATAGGAAGACGTGCTACTAAAAAATAATCGTTATGATAGACCTCTGTACTATACAGGGTATATCGAGGCGATTAAGTTGGATAGGATGCATATCGATCCAGGTTCCTCTTTCAGCATCATTCCTATAAGTTTACTCCAAATTCTCGGAATCTCTCTACATAAGCTATTTGCAACCAATACAACTATCATGGCTTTTAATGCTGGGAGAAGCCACCCACTGGGCAACATCCGTATCAAGTGCCAGATTGGTGATCTCCGAACAGAGGTTTTTTGTTATGTAATCGACGCCAATGTATCCTACAACGTCTTGTTGGGACATCCGTGGATACATGAGAACATGATCGTTCCTTCTACACTTCACCAGTGCTTCAAGTACGTCAACAGCGATGGTGTCGCAAAGATAGAGTTTGCCGACGTCGATCCTTTTAAGGGCATTGAAGCCTACTACGGAGATTCGGTACTTTATATCTCAGCCTTCCAACGATGATGGCAACGAAGCTGATGATGAAGCTGAATGAGTTCATCCGCCAGTGATGGTCCCCTGATTATCCGAGTCAAAGGATGTACTACTCCAAAAAGTACTCCAAAGCCTCTCACAATCTGGATTAAAAAGAAGAACCCAGATAAGGTCAAACCATTGACCATCACTCTCCGTAAAATACCTCGGGTGGAACCTGCTGAAGTCCGTCCTCCCAATCCTGAAGAGTTACCCTATGTGGTAAACATGGCCAAGACTGTGGCTCCTGTTCTAGACAATGATCCTCTCAATGAGTATATCAATACTCAAAATAATGTACCTTCAATGGATGATATTATCCCTGAAGAAGAACTTATGTAATTTCTAAGTAAAGGTTTATCTTTGAGTTACTCCGATGTCTACCAATATGTAAACCAGTATATAGATACAATATACGCCCTAGAGCATGGCATAGGACCACATCTCTTCATGCCGGTTACGATGCCTCATCTGCGAGAAAAAGTCTGGCCAGAAGATATCCACTACTTCATCGTTCTAGCTAGAAAGAAGGGTGAAGAATTGATTATCTTCGGTCGAATAATTGGGGAAAGAAAGTTCGTTCTGGACACTGAAGCTGACTATGACTCTGAAAAAATACAACTTTTTTGATATAGTTGGCAGGCCAAGAATATCATCCAGAACATGGGATATGATATAAAAAGCGACTAGGGGCTAAATTACTGTCAGGGACGACGGTTGCCAATACGTCACTTTGCTCCTCCTGGCAAACCCGAGAACTATTATCAACAAAACAGTGTTGGTTTGGGTTACGTTACTCCTCCAACAACTCATGAAGGATCAGACGTCGAAGCAGATCGTTGTTCTCATTCTTCTGATTCCTGTATCTAGGATTCAGACTCCAGCATTAGAGACATATTCAAAGCAACTTTGTCCATCAATATGATGTCAGTTGACCAAATTACAGACGATGTCCAATCGATCGAGCTTGAACAATAGGCTCAAAAGACGGATACTAGGTAGGAGTTATGTTTCGAACAACGTAAACCACCTACTGAAGACGATGTCGTCCAAGTTAATTTAGGAGATGAATCATCTCTTAAACTAATCTTTATCAGCAAAAGTCTATCTGGCAAAGAACGACAATCTCTTATACAGCTTATAAGAGAATACATTGACGTCTTTGCATGGAACTATAAAGACATGCCAAGCTTGGACCCTAAAGTTGCTAGGCACCGCCTAAATATCTTGTCTAAAGCTAAGCCAGTGAAGCAGCAGCAACGATGTAATGCCCTAGTCCCAAAATACATAGGACTAGGCATACGAAACATGCCAGCTATATGCATACGAAGAATACTGCAATATATGGAATCCTCGTACACATACATAAGATGTAAACCACAGGCCAATCACAGAGAACTATATTTCAACCACAAAATCACAAAAGAATATAATAGTCCAGCTAGTATCAAATAAAAGAGTCAAAAGATAGATAGCTGGGTGGAAACAAATCCACTACCAAACAACTAAGAATATAATCTAAGATAATAGAGTCCCACCTCCAAAAATAAATAAAAGATACAAGTAAGGAAAGAATCAGGCATCGTCAGAGGGTGAGATATCCTCGATAGAAAACGAATGAGCTAAACTGAGGCCGTACTCTTGGGGCAATCCTGACCATCTACACCAGAAGAGATCACCAGGTCCTCAGCGGAACATAACAAGATACAAAAAAAGATGTCGTATAAACTGAATATTATTTGCCATTAAAATTGTTTGATTGCAAATCTTAATACAAACAGAACAGTGTTACAATATAGGACTTAGATGTAGTCCTAGGAGTACACTTTTGTTTAATCTGGGTCCTTAGTACCAATCGAGCGAGTGGTAATACGTTGACTCCATTGACGGGCTGACGACGGTAATCGGTTCTCTGAAGGTGTAGATTACTCTGGGTGCTGGAGCTTGCTGAGAGGAGGAAGACATTGAATGTCTGTATCTGCCTCTCTGATGGTGTGTTCGTTCCTCTCTGTCTGTGTGTGGAAGAAGAAAATGATTCCTCTATTTATAGCTGGGCAGGTTGGCTGCTCATGCGCGCATATGTAGGATGCACCGGTACGTGGGGATGCCACGTGGAGATTGCTGATGGAGGCGCATGGATGATCCGCCCTACTCGAGGGGTTGAATTCTTCATACTGCTGTTGTGAGCCGACACGTAGCAGAGGAAAAGATCTTTCCGTTGCTGAAATCTTGGATGAGTTGAGTCAAAGGACACGTACCGTCGACTCATGGCTCAGAGATCTCGGATCTGATGGGGGGATGATTTGGTGGGATGCACCTTGGATTGGGCGTATGATGAGATTTTGGCTCGTAACCTTTAGGAGTCACAAACCATTCTGGGCACATGGCTTTTGAGGCGCATGCAGGCGACTTTCCTTCTGTCTTTTGGGATCAGAGATCGGTCTGGGGCGCATGGCTTTTGAGGCGCATGTAAAGCTTCAACTGGAGACTCTTCTTCTGTCTTTAGGGATCAGTGAAGGGTCTGAGGCGCATGGCTTTTGAGGCGCATGCGGATGGTTGGGTGGCCACATGGCAGTAGCCGTCGAGGTAAAGTCATGATGATGCTGACGTTATGGACGCTTCATTTTCTGCAAAAGTTGTCAACCGTTCAGACTTTGGGAGGCGTGCTGCCAACTCTGTCAGTTCAGTATTTAGTGTTGGTGACATTCGACGGACAGCTGAGTGGGCACGTTGGTTGACGTTCCACTAGGCGTATGGGGACGTATGGGGGCGCATCCTCTCTGATGCGCTCGGTACAGGGCGCATCTGTGGGAGGTGCTTGGTGTTGTGATGCGCTGTCTAGCCGGCGCATCCGATACGTCTTTAATGATGCGGCTGTTTCGCTTCTCGAGTGCCTTTAAATAGTCGTTTGGCTGAAGTCGAGGTGTCTGGTTCATCCATTTAATGTGAGTTCATTGCACAAAATTTGGAGTGCCATCCACTTGGTGCGTGGGTTTGATCTGCCCGGCCTATAAATAATGGCATGGAGAGAAGGTTTGCTTCTCATTCCCTCACGTACCTCCAACATGATCTTGGGTATTCGGGTGCATTCTGTTGACGAAGTGTTCCCGAGGGTGAAGATGAGACGCCTTGTCGTCGTTGATGCACTTGAAGGTGACTGTTACATCCAAAAGACGGAGTCGAGGGCTTCTGAGGCAGGCGGAAGGTGCCTGTTGCATCCAAAGATGGGGATGCTTGGGCCTCGTCTCCGTTGTTTCGGAAGAGCCGTAGATCAGAATGGCGGTGCCCTGACCGTCTTCCTTTGGCTTTGGAGGCTCTTTCTCTGGATAGGGTGTTAACTGCCACTGTCACGACCCGCTCCCAATTTTGGGATACGAGTACGTGGCCAAGTCCAGCCTACGCCGCAGCATCGGCGGTAGTACGCTGTCTATGCTCAATATAAATATCAAATACAACAAATATCTCTATTTTGCTCATTCACAATAATTATTTTAATTACAATTCCAATGATACATTCAAATTTATATACAGATACAAACCCGCTACATGTGACTATTCTATCTAGAATCTATGGTTGGCCTCCAAGATAGCTCTAACTCCACCAGAAGGAACCTAAAGCAAGAGAGAAGTCATCGAGAATAGTCATCAAGAATCTGTCAACTGAAAAATGGTTATCCAGTCAGGATTGGAGCAAGATCACCATAACACTACATTACACAATATATTATACAAGCATGGAGGAACGATAAACGGAATTTAACTGAAGATAAGTATAGGCATGACATTGTATGACAATGAAAAACCACTAAAACATGATAGTAATATGAAGGTTGACTTGACATACCACAAAGATATGATAACAATAAAAAGGTAGACTTGACGAAAGAAGAACAATAGACAATAGAGTAACAATAATTAAGTCACGTGTACTGTGTGTTTTAGAATACCAACTTTCAGCATGTAGACGACTTGGGATATCCGTCAGTCATACGTGTGGTGCATGACTGATATTATGCAATCAATGTATAGGGAGTCTGTATTCAATTCGTTGACCACATGCTTACTTGTTGTATTCCCCCGCCCGACTCACTCACAATACATGTCCACTACGATAAACATTAGCAATACGATAAACTGTAAACAATAGGAAATAATAAGTAAGGCATGAACATGTATGTATATCCAACCGATTCTAACTCTCGTGCATAATAGTAATCATGAACAATGACAATCATGAACCATAAGGGAGTAATAGTAAAAAGGCGACATAAAACATGCAATATACAAATAAAGGAAACATAGGTCATAGTGATACTTGCCTTGAGTTGATTGCAGTTGACGCGCGGTATGATTGTGTTAGCACAAATAGTCGTAGATGCCAAAAATACGCAAGATGATCTCAATTGATGAGACGGGACTCTAAAATAAAAACAAAAAATAAAATGTTTTGTAAAATTGTTGAGAAAAATATATGATGTGTACTTTTTCATCAGCGTTCCAAAATTTCAAACGGATCGTGATTCCGATTCCTGGTTCTCCCGGAATCTTGAAAACACCGAAACGTGTTAAATTTTGGACAACTGACACTCCACGAATTTTCTAGAAAATTAGATTAAAATTATTTGAAAATAAATTTTATATTCAGAAAATATACCTCGAGATGGTTTCAACAAAAAAAAAATGGAGGTCAAACGGAGTCCGGAGTTGGAAGTTATGGCCCTTCGAAGTTGGTAAAACATTTGAAAAGGAAGGCTGAATTTATGACGAATTTGGGATAATTATGACGAAAAAAGAGAGAAATTTTGGAAAAGAAGGTATAAGAGATGATTTTATTTTATAGGTTCAATATATATAGATAATGGAAGGCAATTAGTGAATTAGGATATGATTAGAACTCAATCAATAAAGATATGATTAGGATTACCAACTAATTTGGATAGGAATAGGATTAGTTAAAATAAGAAATAATCTATCTAATACTAGATATGATTCAAATAGGATTAGGATTTCTAACACAAGTCTCTCCATAAATTTAAATCAAATAAATTATTTAAATCCAAATCATATGAATTCAAATCCAAATCTAAATCCAAATCAAATTGAACATAATAACTTTAAGATAAATTTAATGTTTATCAAAGCAATTTAAATCATATAATAGATAAATAGTTAAATCAAATAATATTTCAAATCTATATTAGATAATTCTTAATGCCATAATTAGTCACCATAAGTATTTTAAATAATATTTGATGTTATCAAATAAGGTAAATATATTTTATAAATCTAAATCTTATTCAAAATAAGTTACTAAATCTTTTTATTTCTCCAAAAATAATCATGATTTTCAAACTATTTTCAAAACCGATATTATTTTTTTGAAAATCCAAACATAATAATAAATAATTTTATAATTTCAATAATAAAATTTCAAGAACAAATATTTATTAAAACTAAGTAGTACTTTCAAACCGTTAATTACAAACTACATTTTGAAATGAAGAAAAAATATTAAATATCTTTTACAAAATTTCAAAAATAAATTACTTTCAAACACAATAAAATAAGAAAAAATTTTTTGAGAAACAGGGGTTACAAATCTACCCACTTTAGAAAAATTTCGTCCTCGAAATTTATGGATGACAGAAAAATAGGCTTGGTTGGTCAGGTGAAAAGATAGAAAAATATAAAAAGGAATAATGATCAATGAGATAAAATAATATTTTTTTCTTAATAAGAAGATTAATCAAGAAGGATGGAAGAATGTAGTCAATGGATATAGTTCGGAGGAGTATTACCTACATGACTTCTAAGTTATCACTCATCAATCTTATAAATTCGTATCCTCAAGAATATTTAAAAAATTCCTCAAATTCAATCATTTTTTTTAAAAATTACTAACTCAATTTAATACCGTGATGTAGCAATCATGAATATCATCTTATCAAATTTACAACCCTTAATCAAACTTGATAAATATCTTCAAAATCTAACTTCACAAAACTTTAAATTCCTCAATTTTATTTTAAATTCAAAATTCAACATTTTTATAATCTTCTCAAAAATTTAAATTCCATAAAATTTCAAATCATACCTCAATTTTATTGATCAAATCAAAATTACCTCCTTTAAAAATTAAATATTCAACCTTATCAATAATCCATCGATCATATAAAAATTTAAACCTCAGAATACCAAAAGCTAAAAATTTCATCTTCAATAGTAACCAAAATATTCAATTTATCAATCGAGAATTCTATCCATCTTTAATTAGAGTCATTTATCAAATCACAATTTCAACTTCATCAAATAGGGCATCTCAAAATTTAACGAATATTACCACCTTAATCATGTAGCCCATGTAACAACCTTAACTACCCATACAATCAATTCAAAATAATTCTATGGGTTACCCACGGTATACCTAGTCCTAGGCCTAGTCATTTTTTAAAAATTAAATCAACCTAATTGTGAATGAGCATCCTAATCGCAGGCTTGCAGTAGTACAACTAATATAGGTACTACTACAAGTTCATATAATTTTGCGAAAACGGACCTGCATGGGCCACCATAAAAACTTGTCACGACCCGCTCCCAATTTTGGGATACGAGTACGTGGCCAAGTCCAGCCTACGCCGCAGCATCGGCGGTAGTACGCTGTCTATGCTCAATATAAATATCAAATACAACAAATATCTCTATTTTGCTCATTCACAATAATTATTTTAATTACAATTCCAATGATACATTCAAATTTATATACAGATACAAACCCGCTACATGTGACTATTCTATCTAGAATCTATGGTTGGCCTCCAAGATAGCTCTAACTCCACCAGAAGGAACCTAAAGCAAGAGAGAAGTCATCGAGAATAGTCATCAAGAATCTGTCAACTGAAAAATGGTTATCCAGTCAGAATTGGAGCAAGATCACCATAACACTACATTACACAATATATTATACAAGCATGGAGGAACGATAAACGGAATTTAACTGAAGATAAGTATAGGCATGACATTGTATGACAATGAAAAACCACTAAAACATGATAGTAATATGAAGGTTGACTTGACATACCACAAAGATATGATAACAATAAAAAGGTAGACTTGACGAAAGAAGAACAATAGACAATAGAGTAACAATAATTAAGTCACGTGTACTGTGTGTTTTAGAATACCAACTTTCAGCATGTAGACGGCTTGGGATATCCGTCAGTCATACGTGTGGTGCATGACTGATATTATGCAATCAATGTATAGGGAGTCTGTATTCAATTCGTTGACCACATGCTTACTTGTTGTATTACCCCGCCCGACTCACTCACAATACATGTCCACTACGATAAACATTAGCAATACGATAAACTGTAAACAATAGGAAACAATAAGTAAGGCATGAACATGTATGTATATCCAACCGATTCTAACTCTCGTGCATAATAGTAATCATGAACAATGACAATCATGAACCATAAGGGAGTAATAGTAAAAAGGCGACATAAAACATGCAATATACAAATAAAGGAAACATAGGTCATAGTGATACTTGCCTTGAGTTGATTGCAGTTGACGCGCGGTATGATTGTGTTAGCACAAATAGTCGTAGATGCCAAAAATACGCAAGATGATCTCAATTGATGAGACGGGACTCTAAAATAAAAACAAAAAATAAAATGTTTTGTAAAATTGTTGAGAAAAATATATGATGTGTACTTTTTCATCAGCGTTCCGAAATTTCAAACGGATCGTGATTCCGATTCCTGGTTCTCCCGGAATCTTGAAAACACCGAAACGTGTTAAATTTTGGACAATTGACACTCCACGAATTTTCTAGAAAATTAGATTAAAATTATTTGAAAATAAATTTTATATTCAGAAAATATACCTCGAGATGGTTTCAACAAAAAAAACTGGAGGTCAAACGGAGTCCGGAGTTGGAAGTTATGGCCCTTCGAAGTTGGTAAAACATTTGAAAAGGAAGGCTGAATTTATGACGAATTTGGGATAATTATGACGAAAAAAGAGAGAAATTTTGGAAAAGAAGGTATGAGAGATGATTTTATTTTATAGGTTCAATATATATAGATAATGGAAGGCAATTAGTGAATTAGGATATGATTAGAACTCAATCAATAAAGATATGATTAGGATTACCAACTAATTTGGATAGGAATAGGATTAGTTAAAATAAGAAATAATCTATCTAATACTAGATATGATTCAAATAGGATTAGGATTTCTAACACAAGTCTCTCCATAAATTTAAATCAAATAAATTATTTAAATCCAAATCATATGAATTCAAATCCAAATCTAAATCCAAATCAAATTGAACATAATAACTTTAAGATAAATTTAATGTTTATCAAAGCAATTTAAATCATATAATAGATAAATAGTTAAATCAAATAATATTTCAAATCTATATTAGATAATTCTTAATGCCATAATTAGTCACCATAAGTATTTTAAATAATATTTGATGTTATCAAATAAGGTAAATATATTTTATAAATCTAAATCTTATTCAAAATAAGTTACTAAATCTTTTTATTTCTCCAAAAATAATCATGATTTTCAAACTATTTTCAAAACCGATATTATTTTTTTGAAAATCCAAACATAATAATAAATAATTTTATAATTTCAATAATAAAATTTCAAGAACAAATATTTATTAAAACTAAGTAGTACTTTCAAACCGTTAATTACAAACTACATTTTGAAATGAAGAAAAAATATTAAATATCTTTTACAAAGTTTCAAAAATAAATTACTTTCAAACACAATAAAATAAGAAAATTTTTTTTGAGAAACAGGGGTTACAGCCACCCTCATCCTGCTCGGCCAGGTGAGCCTGGTTGGAAGAGCAGCACATAACTGGGCTGCTGAAGGGATGCACATAACTGAGCTGGATGCACATAACTGAGCTGCTGAAGAGATGGTAGGATGCGCCTAGTTTGGAGGCGCATGGTATCTGCTGTACCTAACTGGCGACACATGATGACTGCTGTGCCTATCTGGAGGCGTATGGTAGCCACTGGCTGTAGACTTAGGATCTTTCTTTTGTAGAAATTCTCCTTTGTACAACCTTTTCTAAACATGTAATAGACTTTTGTATATAAATAAAAAGTCCTTCTTCGAATGTCAATACTTATTGACTTTGCTGTGAAGTGTTTTATCCGAGTTCTGGCGCATGTAGTATCTGGCGCATGGGCTTTCTGGTTGTGAAATTCCATGCTTCTGTAAGACCCCCTTCAAAGTTTTCAAAACTTTTGAATAAGTTTTAGAATACTTTGAATAAGAAGCATGGCGATCAGGGCACACGACCGTTAGGGCGCATGCCTGTTCGGGCGCATGCTCTTCTCAGTTAATACATATGATAATGCCTCGGTAACCGAAAAGATTAAATGGTTATCTTTTGGTTTTATCTGCTGTTATCTTCACAGGACCCGAGGCGACGGCTGAGATCACTCGTCATCGGTTCACGCGTGCGACCATGGCCTATAAATAGGTGAGAGATAGAGAGAGAGAGAGTTCTTCTGCTCTGTGCTTTTGCCTCCTTTCGAGTTCTTCTTCAAAACCTTAACTTCTTCTTCTCTGAGAGAATGGCTCCCAAGACTCCTCGCGGCGGTGCTAAGGGAAAGGAGCCGACAGAGTTTGCTGACGAGGATGCTTTCGCCACCATTGCGACTCCGACCGACGTTCGCCCCGAGGTGACGGGTGGGTGTCGACTTTTGCTATCTAATGTGCTCTAACTTTCTGCTGCCGATGCGTATGGGCTTCTGTCCTTGATGCGCTGAGGTTTTATCCTGCCGACGTGCATAGGCTCAGGCCTTTATCATGTACCGAGGTTTAGTTTGCTGACGCGCATGGGTTTTATACCCTGATGATGCGTCGAAGCCTTCACTGACGCGCATGGGCTCACGCCTTGATGATGCGCCGAAGCTCCAATGCTGACGCGCATGGGTGATGCGCTGAAGCTGACGCGCATGGGTTTATACCCTGACGATGCGTCAATCTATTCGACACCTTTTGTTTTTTTGCCTGACTTCCACTTTTGTTGTGCCAGTGTCGATGACGATCCCTTTGTTGAATGAGGTCCTCCTGGATGCTTCTCTTTGCCAAATGGGAGTTAATTTTGATGAAGCGGTGATCAACCCTGCAAAGGAAGCTATCTTACAGAACCAACCCCGAGAGAGAATGCTGCAAATCCAGAACCAGTTGCCACTTTTCCTCCAAAGTATGATGGAGAGTGGTAAACTGAAGTCTGCTGAATCTGAAGATGTGACTTTCTTAAAACCTGCCTTTCTGTTTGGCGACCGACTAGTCTATTCTGAAGCGAAGATACTAAAGATCAAAGAAGACTGGTTCTTTTCTACCAAAGGCATGATTCTATACATGAGGTAGGTTGACCGCCAGTTGCCGCTGACGGCCTTTTATTGTTTAGCTTCGAAGAGAAGGATGAGTTGGGAACTTACTCCTTCTCAAGGAGGGGCCTTGGGAGGTACCCTTTCGATCGAAGCCACCTCGAACCAGCGAGATACTTTGGCTGCTTCATGAGCCGGTTCCTCGTTTAGTTACCGAGCCTTGCGTCCCGGGAGCCTCTACAGTGAGGTCCCGAATGACACGTTTCCTTTCAGTGTCCCGACCTTTGCAAATCGGATGCTGACAGCGAAGGTCATGTACTCGACAGGTGGCTTTAGAGTCGAAGGTTGGTGTCACTACATTCCAAGGTGGGACGAGTTGACCACCTGGGTGCTTTCAAGGTTCAAAGTTGAGCTTAAGGAGATCAGGCTGACAGCCGCTATTCGGGCTACGCAGGCAGGCGTGGATCATAATAAGCCTATGTTCCTTGCGCTCTTGGAATTATTCAATGCCCATACTGGTAGCTTTTTCACTCCAGTGGAAGAGTTGAGGTTGGCTCTCCAGGAGATGTACGAAGTATCTAAGCTTCCTTGGGGCTCGGAGCCGTACGAGGAATATTTCCCATCAAATGAGGAGATCCAGTTTCTGGAAGATAAGAACCCGGAGATGATGGCTGTATTCAAAGAGGTAACGAGCCACCATTATCTGATGCACCGGAGGGATAAGGGCAAGACCCAGCCTCATGTAACTGCTTGGAGGGACTATGTCTTTAAGCAGGATTTGACGGATCCTTCGAGGATCCGGTTTGCGACTCCGCAGGGACTGAAGCCCACGGAAGTGACTTCTGAAATAAGTCGGCTGGACGAGAGGACCCCACGTTCGGGCTTTCCGGTTTGTGACTCCGCAGGGACTGAAGCCCACGGAAGTGACTTCTGAAATAGCAGCTTCTGGCACTGTGGGCATCGGATGTCATCTAAGGCAGTGTTGACAGCCTACTTGATGATATGGCTCCGGGATTGCGTATTTGCAGGTGGATCTGGTGCCGTAGAGAGGGTACATCGGAATCTCATTTTGCCTGCCGTGAGTTGGCTTTTGGGCAACCCTTATCTCTCCTCCCCGCAATGGTGTGCAACTTGTTGCGCGGTTTGAGGTCTTTTGCTGATGATATGATCCACGAGAAAGGTAACAATGACAACTTTCCCCGGGCCGAGCTGCCCTTTCATTATCTTATGGGATGGCTGATTTTGCATCATCCGAACGTGATGAGTCCCGGTCCGGAGGAGGATCATGTTGAAGGGGATGCCTTCATCCGTCGCTTCTATAAGAGAAAGTGGTCATACACTGGCGTCCCCTTTTGCAGGAGAGTCTTGTCCTACCTTCAGGGGTGGGAGATTGTCAAGGTTGGCCCGATCTTCAAAGATTTCGAAGCCGACCAAGATTTAGTTGACTCTGGCGAAGATGCTGTCACTTTGCCGAAATGGAGTTTTTGTTGGTTGCAAAGTATCCGGCCTTCTCACCTGGTCTACCGTAACCAGAATAAGTGTTATCTGGAGCCATATCTGCCAAGTCGATTTGCTCGTCAATTTGGCTATACCCAGCTAATGTTGCGAAATCCCAGTAGCAGTCTGGGCTTCGTCGGGAGTTTGCTGGATGGAGCCCGGGGTTGGCAGTATTATAACGCTGGATGTACGGGCGTTAATTTTACTACGCCAGTCCGCAACCCTCGACCGCAGATCCTGTATCCGGCCGCCAAGCTGTATTGTATTATGAATGCTGCATCTCCTGGTTATGACAGGGAGACTAGTTTCATCATTAGAACTCAGCTGGAGGCTACGTCGAATATGTTGATGGTAGCCCGATCATATCGTCCACCAGAATTGGCGGGATATCGGGCTGCTGCTGCAGCCCCAATGAGAGATCCGTCCGTTGGGAAGAGGCGGGCTGACACAGAAGCTGGTTCTTCTGTACCGAAGAGGTCGAGAAAGACGTTGACTGCAAAGGTTACGGAAGTACCACTCGTAACGCCAACGGGATCAGTTCATGCTGAGGTAAGGAGTGCTTCGTAATTCTGATTCATTTTGTCATTGTGGTGACTTATGCTTTTCTTCTTGCAGGGATCGTCGAAGAAGAAGTCCTGTGTTCCAAAATCGGGTACTAGTAAACCGAAGGATGTGACAGGTTCTTCTGATGAAAGCATTCCACCGATGATAATATCTCCCGTAGAGGAGGGTCCCGAAGACGTTACTGCGGAGGTTTTAGCATCTCCTGTTTTTGAGGTTGCAACAAATTTTGGGAAGGTACAGTCTGCCGTGGAGGCCTTGGACGTTAAGGGTCCTCCGGACTCGAGGCATCCTGATGATGAGGTGGATTGGAGTTCGTCGCCTTCGGATGACGTTGCTCCAGAGCTGTAAGAGTCTGTTGCGGGGGCAACAGATACAGTTGGGACAGAGGAAAGGGTTGATTCCCCTCCTTGCCATGATGAGGGGAGGTCGGCTGTATCATTGCCAGGTCCTACCCCAGCTTCAACCGTGGAAGTTGAGGTGGCTACCAATCAGGAGGTAGCGACAGATGCTGCCCCTGTGGAGGGACTTGGTGACGAGACCCGTCTGCCGATCACGACCGCTGAGGCGGGTCAAGAGACAAGTGATAATCTCCCTATTCTGCCAGGGGAGGTACCAGCTGTTGATAGGCGTTGGGGGTAGAAGAGGTGGCCGTTGATGTCGGTGGTTCCTCCGGGATTGAGAAGGGTAAGGGTGTGGAACCCTCTGTTGCCCCTCCTCCTTGGGGTACTATCTCGACGCCTGTACGGGCTTCCTTTGTTCCTTCAGCTCCTCGGGCTAGCAGTCCAGCCCCTGTTGATGAAGAGCCCATTGATGTCGAGGTTTAAGCCTCGCAGGTTGAGGTTGGCAGATTTTCTTTCGGTCTGCTAACTGTAGTAGCTCCTCCAACTCCTGCTATGACGCCGCAGGTCCTGGCGGACGCAGACGAATATGTGAAATTCTTTATTGAGGGGGTGTACAAAATACTGCAGAGGGGTGTATCCGCGGTGATGGATGCCAACGGAAGCTTTGCGACGGCAAGAGCTCTGGCAATGCCCTGTATCGAGCTGATCCGCATTCTCCAAGGCCACGACTATATGGCCGAAATTCTGGAGGCTTCGGTGATCGAGCTGGACGAGCGGCTTGCGGAACTTCAACGCATCCAGCAAAATGACCTCTCCGTCCTGATAGATGCGGAGAAGGGAAAGTTGATTGCCGAGATCGAGTCTTCCTACCAGGCTACTGTGGACATTTAGGAGCACGAGGTGGCTGAGACTGAGGCTGCGGTAGAGCAGTTGTCTCAGTCCATAAAGAAGACGATGGAAATGCGAGCTGCGTTGGATGCTAACATTGCAGAGATCAACACCCAGATGCGCCGCCTTGAGGACCAATGGGCCCGACTCCAGTTAGATGCCGAACGTGTTCAGGCTGAACATGTAGCATTCAAGCAGGAGGAAGCGACTTTTACTCAGCGGACTCTTGCCTTGGCTCAGCAGCGACAACAGCTTGATGAGAAGCATGAGAGCGAAACTTCCGCTGAGGCTGTTGAATTGATGCGTCAAGAAGCTGAGCGTCGAGTCCTGGCGACTGTGGAGACCCGTACAGCCGACTTAAGACATCGAGTTAGAGAGCTCTCAGCCCACCCTGGAGAGGTTCAAGGACTGTAGCTTCTCCCTTTTTTTATGTTCTTTTGCAACCCTTGCTATGGGCTAGTATAGTTTTATACTTTCTGTCTTTTTTTTTAGAAAATAAAGAAGTACGTAACTTTTTTGTGATGCATTCATTTTTGTTATTATGAACTTGATGATTTGTGTGGACCTATTATCTTTTGCGCACCTTGGTTTCTAGGTACAGATAATAAGTTTGAAGGAACCAACATGTTTGCTCAGAGGTGATGTGGACATGGCAATCATTGGGTTCAAAATGATAGAATCTTCCTACTCAGAGGTATTATGGACGTTGTAAGAATGATCTTGGAGGATACGCTGAACAACTCGGAGGTGATGTGGACATGGAAGTTCTGCGATCAATGTACGACAACAAAGGGGTTGTTTGTACGAGATGTTTACTCAGAGGTAATGTGGACGTGGTAAACATGAAGGGTAGTGTCGGCTTACGTAGCGTAAGATTCCGCTTTGTAGGGTGTAGAGAAATAACTCAGAGGTGATGTGGACGTGGTTGTCTTTCTACTGAAGGATGCCACGGAACAGCTGGGTTCCGGAAGCGTATGAGTTTTGTGGAAGGAGATTGTGTGTGAGCCCCGATGATTGGGCCCACAGATCCCCTTTGGGGAAGCACATGTCTGAAGGATGTCAAGAATAGTACTTCTTTAGGAACTTGTCGTTAATGGGCATCATGAACAAGTCCCCATTGTGTTTGGCGAGGCGGTAAGCACCGTTTGAGTATACCATCTCAATGATGAAAGGTCCTTCCCACTTGGGCTCGAACTTTCCTGGTGTCTTGTGAGTTAACACCATCGGCCTTCTGACTGCTAAAACCAGGTCGCCAACTTGGAAAGTCCTCTGTTTGACTTTCTTGTTGAAAGCCTGTGATATACGGGCTTGGTAGAGTTCGATGCGTTGTTGAGCCAGGAGACGCTTCTCATCGAGTGCCTCCAGTTCCCGCAGACGACGACGTTGATTGTCTTCTTCTGTGAGTTTGTTTGTTATTGCTACGCAGAGTGAGGGTATTTGGATCTCGAGAGGCAGTACCGCTTCGCTTCCGTAGACCAGAGAGAATGGTGTGTTGCCTGTTGGGGTCCGTACCGTTGTGCGGTAGGCCAAAGGCATTCACCAAGCTTTTCGTCCCAGTCGCGTTTGTTGGATGACACGACTTTTTTGAGCAGCCTAACGATAGTCTTGTTGAACACCTCTGCTAACCCGTTTGCAGCCGTATTGTAGGTAGTGGATGCCACATTTTGAATGCGATTTTTGTCACAGAACCTGCTAAAAATGTGGCTGATAAACTGAAGACCATTGTCATGAATGATCCACCGGGGTACTTCGAAACGGTAAATGACATGGTGTTTGATAAAGCTGACCACCCTGGAGCTCTTTACTTCCGCCAGTGGGACTGCTTCTGCCCATTTGGAGAAGTAATCGGTGATGGCCAGGATGAAGCAGTGTCCTCCTGATGAAGGAGGGATGATTGGTCCCATAATATCCATGCCCCAGGCTTCAAAGGGCCAGGAGACGACTGTAGGATGTAGTGGTTCAGACGGTGTATGTATGAAGTCTGCATGGAGTTGGCATGCGTGACACTTCTTAGCATATTCAACAGCGTCGGCGGCCATGGTTGGCCAGTAGTAGCCCATACGTCGCAGTCGATCCTGCAACTTAGGACCGGGTTGATGAGCTCCGCATGTTCCGTCATGAGCTTCTTGAAGAGCTTCGGCTGCTTCTTCGTTGGACAGGCATCGAAGGAGGAGCTCGTCGAAGGAGCATCGGTACAGCATTTTGGTAGTTGTATCGTAGTAGAATCGAAGAGAGCATCTTTTGACTGAGACGGCTTCCTTTGGGTCCTCTGGAAGGATTCCGTAGACAGTAAAGTCGATGAACGGGAACCTCCAGTCTCGGACATTAATACCAGTGTTCGTCGGCATGGTGTGAGCCACTCGCAAGCATAGGTTGTTTCTAGGACAAACCAAGTCTCGGTCAGTTACCGTCACATAGTGTTAAGTCCCAAAGGGCGCTGCCAATGAGGCCGCGAGGCCAGCCAGAGCGTCAGCCTCTAAGTTTTGAAGACGAGGTACGTGTTCGATGAAGAACCCGGTGAAGGTTGAAATGATGTTCAATGCAACTTCATGGTAAGGGATCAGATCTTCATGGCGAACCTCGTATTGCCCCCGAATCTGGTTTACGACAAGTTTTGAGTCACCGTAGGCTTCCAGATGGTCCACCCCCAGCTGTTGTGCGAGTTGGAGTCCCATGATGAGTGTGTTGTACTCGACAACATTGTTGGAGCACGGCTTCGAAAGGGAGTAAGCACGCTGGATGACCAACTGATCGGGGAAGACTAAGACTACCCCCACTCCTGCGATGATTTGGCCTTTGGGGCCTGTTCTTGAAGCGCCATCGAAAAACATCCGCCAAACGGAGCTTCCTTCAGTGACGTTGGATTCTTGGACCTCATCCGGGATGTCTTCATAGAATTTTGAGGATTCTGGGATGGGGTGTGCAGCTAAAAAGTCAGCCAGAGCTTGACCTTTAACAGCTTTTTGCGGGACAAACACCATATTATATGGTGTTAGCAAGATCGCCCATGTGGCTAGCCGGGAGTTCAATGATCCTGGCTTCGTCATGAGGACTCTGAGCAGATTAACTCGGGAAATGACATGAATTGTCTTGCCCGAGACATAATGACGAGTCTTCTGGACGGCAAACACCAAAGCCAAGCACTGCTTTTCAACGGGATTGTACCGGTGTTCGGCCCCGATGAGCGTTCGACTGAGGTAGTAGATTGCTTGCTCATAGCCTGTATCACTGTTTTAAGCCAGCAGAGCACCAAGAGAATGATCCATGGCACGGACGTAGAGGAGAAATGGTTTACCGGCGACTGGTGCCACCAGGACTGGTGGGCTCGTCAAGTAGGCTTTGATGTCGTCGAAAGCCTTTTGGCACTCCTCTGTCCAGACATAAGAAACTCCCTTCTTCATGAGTTGAGTAAAGGGTTGACATTTATCGGAGAGGTTTGCTATGAACCTCCGGATGTATGCCAGACGTCCCTGTAAGCCCCGATGTTTTCGAAGATTCTTCGGAGGGTCCATGTTGAGGATGGCTTTGGTCTTCTCGGGATCAACATGAATGCCTTTTGCCGTGATGACAAAGCCCAAGAATTTGCCGCTGGAAACCCCTAGGAAGGATTTAGCGGGGTTCATTTTGAGTTGATGTGCCCCCATGAGATCGAAGACTATCTTCAGATCCTGTAGGTGATCTCCTTTGAGGCGGCTCTTGACTGCGATGTCGTCAACATAGCATTCGACTGTCTTACGAAGATGTTGACGGAAGATGGTGCTCATAGCTCGTTGGTATGTTGCACCGGCATTTTTCAAGCCGAAAGGCATCACTGTGTAGCAGAAGACACCCTTTGGAGTCCTGAATGACGTGTGTTTTGCGTCATCGGGGAACATCTTGATTTGATTGTAGCCTGAATACCCGTCCATGAAGGAAGCCACATGTGTTGTCGATCATCACATCGGTGATTGGAAGTGGGAATTCATCCTTCGGGCAAGCAGAGTTGAGGTCCCTGAAATCGATACAGACTCGTATCTTCCCATTCTTCTTGGTGACAGGTACGACGTTGGCTTCCCAATCTGGGTGCTGTTCCTCGCGGATGAAGCCGCTGGTCAAGAGTTTGTCCACCTCCTGATCGATGGCATTCATGATGTCCGGACAAAAACGTCGTTGTTGTTGTTTGATAGGTTTGGCATCGGGTAAGATGTTCAACCTATGCATTGCGATCTGTGGATCGAGTCCCGGCATATCTTCGTAGCTCCAGGCAAAGACGTCGATATACTCTTTAGCCAGCTGGACCAGAGACTCTCGGTCTTCTCCTTCTAAGCTTTTGCTGATGAAGATGGGTTTGGAAGAAGATCCGTCCCCAAGGTCGATCTGCTCGACTTCGTCTTCGGTGGAAGGTTCACGTAACTCAAAACGAGACTCCCATTGTTCTCCTAGGCGTTGAGCCCAGGGTTCTTCTTCGAAGGGTTCCGGCGCTTGGTCTTCGCTTTCACCTTTTTGAGGTTGTGCTGACGTCATGTTAGCTGACAGCACTTTCCTGAAGACTGATCCGATACTGGTATCGGAATCCCAAGTCGACGCTTCGGACGAGTGGGAATGTTCTACGTCTTCTGCATCTGAACTCTCTGGAGTTGATGGCGGCGTGACATAGCCTATCCCCCGTCGAGTTTTGTTGTAGTAGCCTTGCGACTTTCCTTTGGGTGTTGGAAGCCGGAGAGGGAGACGTCGACCTTTACCGTAGTTTAGGCCTTTGTTGCTTTTTAGGTCGTAGCCCATCTTTTGGATGATGTGCTTTGCCGTATCCGTGTACCGATAGACTTGTACTCTACCGGTATCAGGTTCTGGCTCGAGTGGCGGGAGGTCTTGATGACGCTCGACCTTGCCCAAAATGATGGATCCTTCGTCTCGGCTTCGTGGAGGGGCTAAGAAACAGACTCCTTGAGACGGAACTACTCGATTTACATGATGGACGGTCGTTATTTGTGTTTGCAACGACCGTAGAGCGTTATCTAATGTATACATGGCATTCCAGTGCGGAAGATAAGAATAATTAAAAGACACTTTATTGTTGATAAAATACGATATCTTATCCCGTGGGATTACATTGTCTAAGGAGGGTGCATCTACATCAGCAGAGATGTATTCGCCAAGCTCCTCGTCTGTAAGTACTGGGGTCGGATCAGGAGAATCCACCACAGCTTTGACTTCGGGGTCTGAGAGGGTTATGTGAGCCCTCTCTGGCATCTTGGATGGCTGCGGGGGCTTGCCCTTAAGATGCACCTTCAGAGGTGCCTCAACTGCACCTCCTGTGAGTGGTGCCTTCCCCTGTAATTTTGCCACCAGGGGAGCCAATGTTTGAGGCGACTTTCCCTTGAGGTGTATCTTCAGAGGAGCCTCAGGAGTCGGTGCTTTTCCTGATAGTTTGATGCTCATTGGAGGCACCTTCTGGGGAGGTTTGCCCTTCAGTCGGATCTTCAGAGGAGCATCGGGAGTCGTCTCAGGCTCCGTGTCCGGCTCAGTTGCCGTCTCTGCCTCATCATCAGCATCGTTGGCTTCCTCCTCGTCAAGTGGCTTGTACAAGTCAGAATCGGTGAAGTAGGCTTCAATCCCTTTGAAAGGATCGATGTCTGCGAACTCCGTCTGGATGACGCCGTTGGTGGATACATATTTCATACATTGGTGGAGCGTGGAAGGAACCACTATGTACTCATGTAGCCATGGTCGACCGAGCAGGATGTTGTAGTTGACCTCGACATCCACCACATAGCAAGTTATCTCAGTTTTGAGGTTGCCGATATGACACTTCAGTCGGATCTTGCCCAGCGGCTCACTTTTGCTAGCGTTGAAGCCACTGATAGTTGTGTGGGAGGGCGCCAGCCGGTACATTGGGATCCCCAGTTTTGATAGCAGCGTCTTCGAGATGATGCTGAGGAAAGACCTCGGATCGATCTGAATCTGGCTCACCTTGACCGAACCGATGTACCCTGTGTAATACAGCGGTCGGTTATGTCGGTGGTGCTTGAGCAGCATGTCTTGCTGGGTGAAAGTTATGTTTGGGATAACTTCATCCGCACAATGACAGTGCGCACAAGTAGTTGGGAGGTCTTCAGGCTGCTTGACCTGACTGAAAAAAGATTCAGCGTCCTTCAGAGCTTCGCAGAGAGCTTCTCGGGAGTCTTTGGAAAGACGCAGGAGCTCAAACAAAGACAGGCGTGCAGGAGTACTGGCCAGTTGTGCCAGTATTTCAAAGTTGTGGGGCTTGGCTAGCCCCGAAGCATTCTCCTTCCGTAGAGTTCTGTCGAAACGAGCCTCCACCTGCTTCTGTTTATTGGCTGCTGAGGGTTTAGACGGGCCTTCTTCAGGGATGGTGCCGGGAGGCACCACCCCGGCGGCAGCTTCGCCGGGCTGAGCGTTCTGTTATGCACGTGTCTGCACTGGAAGTGCCTCTTCCGTTGAAGAAGAGACCGTACGACAAGACTTGCTCTTCCTGCCTTTTGATTTGGAGGTAGAACGTACCTCCGGTTGAGTCACCTCGGAGACGAGATCGGGGTGAACCCAGAGGACCTCTCCTCGAGATGTGGTGAGTGGGATGAGTCCACTCGCATTGTCACGGGTAGGTGGCAAGTTTACCACCTCCATTGTCGCCTTAGGGATGGGGACGATGCCATCTTGTGTTGTGGTCGGTGGCAAAGTGCTGAACTGAAGCGACACCATTTTGGCTGACACCGTCTTCTCTTCATAGTCGACGGAGATTACATCGGCATTGATCATGCGCTGGATGTAATTCTTGAGGACGTAGCAGTCCTTGGTCGGGTGTCCGACAAACCGATGGTAGTGACAGTACCTCGGGTTGTCCACTTTCCCGACCTCATCGGCCGCTTTGGGTCCGGGAGCTTGATCTTGTCACCCTGCTTCAGTATTTCAAAGAGTTGCAGGGTGACTTCGTCATTGAATGAATATACCTCCTTGGGTCTCGATGCCAGTGGAGGCTTCTGAGTAGGCGCAGATACGCCCTTCGAGGCATTAACAGTCAATGCCTGTTTCCCCTTTGCTTCTCGTTCGGAATTGTTGGCTGCTGACCTTTTCCCCTTATCATCAAAGGCGGGGAAGCTGACACCCAGAAGACGCGCATTGGCCGCCTTCTTTTCTGCGGCTTCAGCTTCGATGATCAGGGAGCTCTAGTCGGGAGGAGGAGTAGAGTTGAGCCAGAGCTTAACTACGGGCAGCATGTTCATGCTGCAAGAGGAGAGGAGCGCATGTTCTGGCATGCCTGGAGGTAGCCTGAAGCAGGCCTGTCGGAAGCGTTCGATGAACACCCGAACCGTTTCTTTCTCCTTCTGGCGTATTTCTATAAGAGTTGCCATCGTCATGTCCTTCCCGCCGTCGTAGAAGCGATCGAGGAAGAGGCGCGTCAAGTCGTCGAAAGACGATATAGAATTGTCGGGGAGGCTGCAATACCAGTCATACGCCACCCCTTTTAAGGCCCCAATAAAGATGCTGGTGAGGAGCGCGTCCTCCTTTGGAAGATGCCCCGTCTGTGACTGGAAATATGTCAGGTACCGACGCAGAGAGTCCTTCCCGTCGTACGGCGTGATTGTTTATGGTTTATACTTTGGAGGATAAACCACATTGTTCCACTCGAGGGTATAAGGCTGGGGAATGCCCATCTTCTGGCGCTCCTCCTGCCTGTTTTTGGACTCGAAGCACTCCCGCAAGTCCTTGATCATTTCGACCACCTCCTCCGTGGAGCTAGGAGTCGGGAAAGGTGGTACTATCTGGAGTGGAGCGTTTGAGGGCTCCGACGTCCGGGGTGCTTCTGTGTCGGAGGGTGCCCGTTGAAGGGGTACACTCGACTCCCCATTGACTCCTGGGTCAGGACCGGTTGAAGGTGGTCTGGTCAAGGCCGACCGAATATCAAATACTGCTTGAGTCAGTGCTTGCATAGAGGCAGAGAAGGTTTTGAGTCCTCCCTCTAATGAGTCTATGCGCTGGACAATGTCTTGCGGCGGCACATCAGACTCGAAATCACCCCCAGTCATGTATACTGTCATGACACGGCCAGGAGTGGATGGATTGGTTGAGGCTTCGTTCTCGGCCTCACTTTCATGTGGGGGAGTCACCTCTCCTGGTGTTTCACCTTGGCCACCCCCAGCCACATTCTGGAGGTCATTCTCGACGGGCGCATCTGCAAGGGCCTGATTGTCCTCAGCTCCGTCTTGAAGGGCCTCTTCGTCTCTATCCCCAGCCGTGTCCTGGAGGACATCCTTGTTTTGAGGGACTTCTGGGAGGCTGACTTCGCCTCGAGGATGAAGATCCGTCGCAGTTGTGCTTTGGACATCTTCGTCTTCGGAAGGAGGCTCAACAAGGGTTTGACTACCCCCAGCTTCCTCCAAGAACTTCTTCCTCGACCGAGTGCTTTCGAACACTCCAGAGGTCGAGACAGCTGCCTTGGTTTTCCTCGGCTGGCTTTTGGATGAAGACGAGGAATTGCCAGTCGTCTTCCGGAGTGATGAGGAGTTGGAGACCACGTTGCATGAAGCAACTCTTGGCTCCTCTTCTGTTGACACCTTCATCCCGAGACGATGTGGGAGGGGTGTCGATGATTGCAGCCGCTGGAAGACTGACTGCCTTGGTGGTACTGCTGCCTTGCAACAGCAGTTGATGGTGACCACCGCACAAGTATGCCCCGTGAGAGGCGCATCGTGCCTGTTGGTCGACTCTCCTGACCGGCGCTTGTAAGTGATCACGTTACGCAGGTCGTTGGAGGAGAGTGCTACCTTCACACCCCCTTCAGGTGCATGGCTAGGCCAAACGCCGGGGTGGACAGGTGAGTGTTGCGCCCCCTGATCTAATACCAAGCAGGTATCATCATCAGTAGTGGGGGAATCACAACATTTGAAGTGACTTGAACGGACCTCAAACGCACAACCAGAGGAGGCGCGGGAGTTCAAGACCACTGAATTTGCCTCACTCGACTTGGTTGTGCACGCAGTGGATAAGCCCAAGTGAGATGAGGACTTTGAAGATCGGCTCGTTTTAGGTGCCGAAGCACCTGAGCCGACCTTGTACAGCTTGCCATCAGCAGCGCGCATGATTGTGAGCGCATGCTTTTGGCTTGCTGCTGGCATAGCACATTTGTGGCTCATGGCCCGTGCCGCCTTGGATTTCTTTGTACTAGCCCGCTGTGATGCATAGTACTCATCATCCAAATTCTCCTCGCCATTACAGCGAGTGAGTTTGTCGAAGATAGAGATTTTTTGTGGTGCATCAGAGGTGATGCGCGGGGCATTGGCCGCGCCCCTGCTCCGTCGACGCATCTTCCTCGCCTGAGAAGGAGATGGCTGGAGAACGTGGTCAGCCGCACGCTTCCCCGAGAGATACGCTGCATCAGCGGGCGCACCTTGGTTGCTGAGAACGTCAGCAGGAAGGGAGGGCTGGATTGGTGCAGTCCCTTCAGTGGTGGTGCCCGAGGCGTCGACCATGCGCACCCAGACACGACGGGTCTTCTTCGGCTTCGGCAGCCGCTTCGAAGGACTCGCACTTCCTTCAGAAATGAACTCTTCGTACGCCTGTTGATTGAGGTACACGACCAGCGTCTTGTGGGAGGAGCCCACCTTCACGTCGTCGGCCTGTGACACGACTTTCTCGAAAGAGGAGAAAGAGGTCCCCAGCAGAGTCGCCAGCTTGTTTGCCATTAAAATTGTTTGATTGCAAATCTTAATACAAACAGAACAGTGTTACAATATAGAACTTAGATGTAGTCCTAGGAGTACACTTTTGTTTAATCTGGGTCCTTAGTGCCAATGGAGCGAGTGATAATGCGTTGACTCCGTTGACGGGCGGACAACGGTTATCGGTTCTGTGAAGGTGTAGATTGCTCTGGGTGCTGGAGCTTGCTGAGAGGAGGAAGACGTTGAATGTCTGTATCTACCTCTCTGATGGTGTGTTCGTTCCTCTCTGTCTGTGTATGAAAGAAGGAAATGATTCCTCTATTTATAGCTGGGCAGGTTGGCTGCTCATGCACGCATATGTAGGATGCGTCGGTACGTGGGGATGCCACGTGGAGATTGCTGATGGAGGCACATGGATGATGCGCCCTACTCGAGGGGTTAAATTCTTTATACTGCTGTTGTGAGCCGGCACGTAGCAGAGGAGAAGATCTTTCCGTTGCTGAAATATTGGATGAGTTGAGTCAAAGGACACGTGCCGTCGACTCATGGCTCGGAGATCTCGGATCTGATGGGCGGATGATTTGGTGGGATACGTCTTGGATTGGGCGCATGATGAGATTTTGGCTCGTGACCTTTAGGAGTCACGAACCATTCTGGGCGCATGGCTTTTGTGGCGCATGCAGGCGACTTTCCTTCTGTCTTTCGGGATCAGAGATCAGTTTGGGGCGCATGGCTTTTGAGGAGCATGCAAAGCTTCAACTGGAGACTCTTCTTCTGTCTTTAGGGATCAGTGAAGGGTCTGAGGCACATGCCTTTTGAGGCGCATACGGATGGTTGGGTGGCCACGTGGCAGTAGCCGTCAGGGTAAAGTCATGATGATGCTGACGTTGTGGACGCTTCATTTTCTGTAAAAGCTGTCAACCGTTCAGACTTGGGGAGGCGTGCTGCCAACTCTGTCAGTTCAGCATTTAATGTTGGTGATATTTGATGGACAGCTGAGTGGGCGCGTTGGTTGACGTTCCACTAGGCGTATGGGGACGTATGGGGGCGCATCCTCTGTGATGCGCTCGGTACAGGGCGCATCTGTGGGAGGAGCTTGGTGTTGTAATGCGCTGTCCAGCCGGCGCATCCGATACGTCTTTAATGATGCGGCTGTTTCGCTTCTCGAGTGCCTTTAAATAGCCGTTTGGATGAAGTCGAGGCGTCTGGTTCATCCATTTAATGTGAGTTCATTGCACGGAATTCGGAGAGCCATCCACTTGGCGCATGGGTTTGATCTGCCCGGCCTATAAATAGTGGCATGGAGAGAAGGTTTGCTTCTCAATCCCTCACGTACCTCCAACATGATCTTGGGTATTCGGGTGCATTCTGTTGACGAAGTGTTCCCGAGGGTGAAGATGAGACGCCTTGTCGTCGTTGATGCACTTGAAGGTGACTGTTACATCCAAAAGACGGAGTCGAGGGCTTCTGAGGCAGGCGGAAGGTGCCTGTTGCATCCAAAGATGGGGATGCTCGGGCCTCGTCTCCGTTGTTTCGGAAGAGCCGTAGATCGGAATGGCGATGCCCTGACCGTCTTCCTTTAGCTTTGGAGGCTCTTTCTCTGGATGGGGTGTTAACTGCCACCCTCATCCTGCTCGGCCAGGTGAGCCTGGTTGGAAGAGTAGCACATAACTGGACTGCTGAAGGGATGCACATAACTGAGGTGGATGCACATAACTGAGCTGCTGAAGAGATGGTGGGATGCGCCTGGTTTGGAGGCGCATGGTATCTGCTGCACCTAACTGGCGGCGCATGATGACTGCTGTGCCTATCTGGAGGCGCATGGTAGCCGCTGGCTGTAGACTTAGGATCTTTCCTTTGTAGAAATTCTCCTTTGTACAACCTTTTCTAAACATGTAATAGACTTTTGTATATAGATAAAAAGTCCTTCTTCGAATGTCTATACTTATTGACTTTGCTGTGAAGTGTTTTGTCCGAGTTCTAGCGCATGTAGTGTCTGGCGCATGGGCTTTCTGGTTGTGAAATTCTATGCTTCTACAAATATAAACTGCTCACAATAATTCAGATCATAATATGGTTCATCACTTTATCATCGAAGCAATGAACCACACCTGCAACCAAACAAGAACAAGGTGTGGCACACTAGTTTATGACAAAATATTATTGCAAGCCATGAACGGTATAGTACACAACCATATGGAAAAGTACATACACCTACGGATAAAGGTCGCCTAACCATTCTAAGTGGAATGTATTTTAAGAACAGTTCATGGTCACATGACTATCAGGTCAAGTTAGGAAAATACCAATGCAGTACAGTACCTCAGTAGCGAGTCACAACACCATATATTATTTCTCAGTATCAAGCGAGTCTATAGCATATAGTCTACCTATCGTTCCTAAGTAGCGGGCGAGTCTACGATAAATAGAGTGGTAGTCAACTTCCAATCATGTTCTCCCTGTCCAATGCCAACTCATAACTGCTAAGTCTTCTAGCATGCAACTCTATTAGAAGTTATTTCCTAATGCAAGTTCGAGACCTATATGAGACTCGTGACTCGTGTAGCACATGTGTCAAGGCCACTTAATATATCACAACATATGGTAGTCTTCTTAAATTTAAGTCGATACATAATATTAAAGTAATAGGAATAAAACTAAACAGTTAAATAAAATATATCAAGGCAGAAAAAAATGACAATAAGTAAGAAAATAAAACTAAATCAGCATGCTAAATGACAGTAAATAAGCAGAATATAATGGCAAGGTATCTTGCCTGAGGGAGGTGCGAGATGTAGCAAAATCCATCAGTCAGAATCGTCAACACGAAGGTCAAAATCCACAAGGAGCTCCGAATGCTGAAACAAATATCAAGAACACATTTGGTATAAAAGATATGTTTAGGAAACGCCTGTCCAAAAGTTTAGTTCTGGAACAGGGGCAAAATCGTAATTTCGGGTCAAAAAGATATCCGTCGTTGAACCCATTTTGTACCGAAATATGTGCCAGTACCTACAGTCTCTAAAGTCGTCAAACTATATGTCTACGAATCTGGTTTGAGGAGATGAACCCAACGATATATCCAACTTTGTATTCCGATGAGCCGTGCACAAATTCGCTCGTTAGAGCAGGTCGCGGGCCCGCCAAATAGGCGTTACGTTCGACCTTCTCAGAATCGGACCAAACTTGGCACACAGGACCAAAATTTAGATACGGTCCTATTGGCATAAGTTTCGTCTCGATATGACAAACGTAAACGAAGTTATGGCCAAGTTTACAAAAGGTCGATACGGAGGTATCTCGACGGATACGCACTGATTTCGTCGCGCAAACGCAACGAAATCAAGTTTCATCAGTTCCCACACGTCATAAACATCCATACGCAACTTTCGATGCGTAAAGCTTGCGACCACGTCGCCCGGTTTGTCGGGGCGCATGCCGTATTGGCAAATTTTTCCAAAATTTTTATTATTCGAGAACAGGTTTTTCTCAAACTTTGCAAAAGATTTTCTTGTTGTTCAACAGATGAAAAGTAAATCTATAAAAGGTTTTTTTAAACTCCTATAGGTTGTCTAGGGCTGTGATCAATTAGTCTCAAAATTTTATACACGATTTGATCGGAATCGATCCTCGAACAGGGCACCTAAACTGTCTCTAATATGTTTTTCAAAACAGTTTTTGGTCGAATTTTGGATCAATTTCCTGGGTCAATGGTTCGTACTAATAGGAATCTAGTTCCTGGAACTTCTAGTGGATCACACAGGCTATCAATAGGAGTTTACGAATCACAAATCGGTCGAGTATACAAAGAGAAAATAGAACGGGAGGGGGAGTACCTTGCTGGTCGGACGAAACAGAGCTGTGGTCTGTTTTTCTTGTCGGAAAAGACAGTGTGATGGCGTTCCGGCGGGGGTAGCGGCGGTGCAAGTGTCTCGTGGGGCATGCAAGAGGTCGTCGGGCTAGGGGCGGCCTATTACGCGATCACGAGAGAGTTTGTCGAGATGGCGGAGTGAAAACAAAGTCGAGAGGGCTATATACTCGTAGAATTTAAATCAAATTTAAATTCAACCTGTGGATCAATCCTTAGGTTTTTGTTATAGTTTTAGATCGTGGAGAATCTGGTGGGGATTTATCAAAAGAAATTTGAAACAAATTGTTGGAGTTTTGGTGTTGTTCGATTTCCTTCAGAGAGGAGAAGTCCGTCTTCGCGGCTGTGAAGAGTTTAGAAAGGTACTGTTTTGTGGGGAACAGTAGCCTTTGGGCTTTTCTTATACTTTTCTTAAAGTTAAAAACCTTTAAATAATTACCAAAAATCTGCAAATTAATGTTTAAAAATTACTAAAAATACTAAAATATTTTTATAGCTCTGTTTGCTAGGGTAGAAGCAGTTATATATATATATATATATATATATATATATATATATATATATATATATATATATATAAAAAAAAAAAAAATATATATATATATATATATATATATATATATATATATATATAATTCATTTACAAGTATTTGTATATATGTTATATAAAAAATAATAATAGTAATAAAGTAACATTGATAATAATAATAAGTAGAATAATCAATAATGATAATAAAAATAAAAGAAAAATAATAATAATAATAATAATAATAATAATAATAATAATAATAATAATAATAGCAGGTGTCTATTAAACTTGGGTGAGTAACTACTACTATTACTATCATAAAATAAAAAAGTAAATCTTGAAATAAATAAATAAAAAATAATGGACTAATATAACCATATTACGATTTAATAAATTTAAACCTGTAGATATTCAAAATAAATAAATATAGTGGCACATATTGCTAATATGCTAGTCAAGGCACTTGACTGCACTAGCCGTGCCATTTTGTCTAGTCATTGTGTATAATAAATTTTAAGCATGACTAGGGCTATAATTATAAAATAAATAAATAAAATACTTCAAAATAATTTATTTATGAGACTAACAATATTAAAAAAATCCTCAAAAATTTTGGGGTTTTACATCCTACCTAACTTATAAAAATGTCGTCCTCGAAATTAAAATAAATCTTAATATTTGAGGACAAAGAAGTTACGAACGACAAAACAGTTAGGTTTGTCAAACGATACCAAGGATCTGCGAAAGGATGGAAGGGACATTCTACCATCGAACTCCTAGTTCGACGTGACCCTTCTAAGGAATAGGTTGCACGAAGTTCACTGCTCTACCCAACTTATAGAAGTTGGGTAATCGTGGAAAGCACAGTAATAGGACTGCTAAAGAAGACAAATTCTAAAGAGATGTACGAGAGTATGAGGTACTTAAGTTTGTAGTTACGGACTTTAAAGGAAGCCTAGGTATTACATATTTAACATTGCTCATATATTGAGCATGTTTCATCAAGGCAGTAGGAGAGGTCTTGTTTGAACATAATCGGGAACAAATTGGTATAGGGGGATTCCATTGATCGAATAACACAGGCTTCGAAGAGACGCGGTTAAGAAATTTATGGAAGAAGTAGTCGTGGGCCCAGAGATGTGAATGATATAACAGGTGTAGAGGCTCATTTCATAATGTTAGATTTTATAGTCCGAATATGGCGATAAGCACAAATGGGTAACTAGGTTTTAGTGATTCCCCTATATGGACATCAATCTTTGATTGAATGAATCTTGCTTTTAATCTATATGGGCTGTACAAAATTTCATGATACCAATCTAAACGATCCTTATTAGGTTATGTTACTTTAGAACAGGTTCTAACCCAAGTGGTTGGGCTAGTTCCGAATCGGATTGGTTAAATAGGCGTTATGTGCTAGCGTGTCTTTCGAGTATATGTAGCACATGGGGTCTCAGTTGCATGGTACCCTAGTGGTATGTGCATAGTGGGCTTCGAGTAGATCATAACCATATATTGCGTCGAAAGGATTGAGTCAAAATTTGGTCTCCAACTGAAATCGAAAAGTTTATCGGTATTACGGTAAGGGGTATAGTTGGCCCTTATTGATCCGAAAGTCGCATCATAAAAATAGTATACAAGGGGGCGTGTTTGAGTGGGACATGATATACCTAGATGATGGTGAGCTCGTCTAGATCTTGTATATGAAATTTGTTTGAAGGAAAAGTCTAGTGTTGTGCTCCAAATATCGAAGTCACGATAGGGAACACCCAAGGGTCAAAATAGAGTGTGGGTTTTCATGGGACAATGATTTATCCTTCTAACGGTAATCAATTTATCCTAATCAATCGGTAAAAGAAGTTTAGAGGGCATTCAATCTATAATCTTCATAAATTCCTCTAAAATTAAAACCAGGGCATGATTTTATGATTGATAAAGTTAAAAATATTCCAAGTCGTGGTATCATACCTTGACTTGTTATCAAAGAGTAACAGATAACACGAAGCTGTAGATATGAATCAAGGACGAAGATTGTTTCTCTATTTCGAATAGATGGAAGACGATTGCGTGTGTCATACTTGTGTTCCCGTGGGAATCCTATTGGCATGAGACACTATGATGACACGCGAACAGGGGACAGGCCATTTCACCTATACAAGGTATACAAAAGGTATCTAACTCCAAGCCATGTCTTGGAAATCCTTTTTGACCAAATCCTTAATCGCTATTCTAAGAAAGTCTGGCTATGCTATGGTTTATGGGATTACTAAAGATGTTTGTAAGAAGTACCTTGCGGTACAATTGCTAACTTTTAATCCCAATTTGTTTAGGAAGAAAGAGATAACTATTCTTTGCATGAATAGGACACTAACGAAGGTGCATTAATAATGTATTAACTAGAATAATACATGTGGTATTTGTTAACTCGGGAAGGGTATCTCGTACTGTCATGGTGAATGCTCGTCCTTGCCTCAGATTATTTATCTTTTCTCTAGCAGGCCTATACTCTGGTGTCTGGCCCACGAAGGCTGGTCCCTCCTGATATTCTTCTAGGGAAAGTGGTTGTGGTGCACCTGGTCCGAGAGTTATTGGCCCTCGTAACTGTTGTAGTGATAGTGTTGGAGCTAAACTGTGTGTGGCATGTCGGTTGGGGCAATCTCGAAGTTTAAGCTCACTGGAACCGCAATTGAAGCAACACTTTAGTCGTCGATGACAGTCCTTCTGCTGGTGCCCTCTTCTTCCATAAAACTGGCAGGTTATTGTATTTGGAATTTGGTAGGGCACGACTTGATGTTGATATTGTGCAGTAAGTCGCCGTTCGGGGCCTCCTGAACCAAGTTGAACAGGAAAGTCCGCTGGGGAATAGTATCCTTGAGTTTGTTGTGCTTACTTGTGAAGTATCTCCTAACTTCTAGCTTCTTCTAATACTGCGGCGTACAAAATTCTGGATTGCACAGTGTTATGGGTTTTAAGCTCGGGTCTTAATCCACTATTAAACCTTTTTGCATTCTCTTTCTCTGTCGGTATCAATCCCTCGGCAAATCTGCTTAATCGGCTAAATTCTGTATCGTACTCGTCAACCGACTTGTTATCTTGTTTGAGGTAGAGGAACTGATCATACAGTACATTTCGAGCAGCGGTTGGAAAGTACCTCTTGTTGAAGAGTTTGTAGAACTCTTCCCATGACTGATTGGTACCCAAGCGCCTCTCTACCGCTTTCCACCAATGATGGTCATTGTCCTCGAGTAATAAATCAACTACGGTCATCCAATCTTCTTTAGGCAACTGTGATGCCCTTAACTTCTTCTCGGTGCTAATAAGCTACGAAGAAACTTCTAGTGGACCTTCGGTACCCTTAAAAGTTTTCGGATTCATTTGGGTAAAATCTGGAATACTGCCTATGTATCAATGGGGCCCTGGTATAGGTGCTAGTACTGGAGCTGGTGGTGGAGATGGGGGTCTATTCAGCGGAACCATCATGTCTTGTCTCAATAGCTCATTTTGTTGCCACTAAGCCCACAATAAGGCATAAAGGAACTGGTTGGTATCATCTCCATCAACCGGGGGCATAGGCATCTACGGTCCAACTTGAGATAGATTCTGGTGAAGGGGTGGTGGAGTATACCCTCCCTGGGGTGCAGGGGTCAGCTGAATAGGCTGAACTAACTAGGGTTCAGAGGCTTAGGGATACTGGTGAGTAGGTGGGGTCGTCTGGTCTGGCTGAGAATGCATGTTTGAGGTTACTTTAGGATGCTGTGAATGAATTTGCTCCTCTTGGGCTGCCGAGTTACCTAGGGTGATGGCAAGTGGGGCAACGCTACCGCTATGAGGATTCATTCTCTGGCACGAGATATAAAATTTTTGTTAAAACAATTTCAAGCTAGATGCAAGTCAAGCAATCAAATGAGAGTTTGAAGAGGAAGCAAGAAGGGTATTTAAACATGTGGATGAGATGCCTAATTTCTAATCCTATATGTAGGCTTGTATCAGCACAGTTATGTAGCCGATACGATATGCTCTGACCTGTATTGGCCACCACAAAAATATGTAATGCTCCAGTCCCAAAATACGTAGGACTAGGCATACGAAACATGCTAGCTACATGCATACGAAGAATACTCCAATATGTGAATCCTCGTACGCATACATAAGCTGTAAACCACAGGCCAATCACAGAGAACTATATCTCATCCACAAAATCATAATAGAAAATAATAGTCCAGATAGTATCAAATAAAAGACTCAAAAGATAGATAGCCGGGTGGAAACAAATCCACTACCAAACAGCTATGAATATAATCTAAGATACTGGAGTCCCACCTCCAAAAATAAATGAAAGATACAAGTAAGAAAAGAACCAGGCATCGTCAGAGGGTGAGATATCCTCGGTAGAAAACGAAGGAGCTAAACCGAGTTCGTACTCCTGGGGCAATCCTGACCATCTACACCTAGAGAGATCACCAGGTCCTCAGCGGGACATAACAAGATACAGAAAAACATGCCATATAAACTGAATATAAACTGCTCATAATAATTCGGATAATAACATGGTTCAACATTTTATTATCGAAGAAGTGAACCACACCTACAACCAAACAAGGACTAGGTGTGGCACACTAGTTCGTGACAAAATACTGTTCCAAGCCATCAACGGTATAGTACACAACCATATGGAAAAGTACATACACCTACGGATGAAGGTCGCCTAACCATTCTAAGTGGAATGCATTTTAAGAATAGTTCATGGTCGCATGACTACCGAGTCAAGTCAGGATAATACTAATGAAGTACAGTACCTCAGTAGCGAGTCACAACACTATATACTATTCCTTACTATCGAGCGAGTCTATAGCATATAGTCTACCAAACGTTCCTCAGTAGTGAGCGAGTCTACGATAGATAGGGTGGTAGTCAACTTCCAATCATGTTCTCCCCGCCCAATGCCAACTCATAACTGCTAAGTCTTCTAGCATGCAACTCTATTAGCAGTTATTTCCTAACGCACGTCCTCACGTATCTGTGGCCAGCCAACTATGCAAGTCCGAGACCTATATGAGACTCGTGACTCGTGTAACACATGTGTCAAGGCTACTGAATGCATCACAATATAGGGTAGTCTTCTAAACTTTAAGTCGATGCATAATATTAAAGTAATAGAAATAAAACTAAACAGTTAAATAAAATATATCAAGGCAGAAAAAAATGACAATATATAAGAAAATAAAACTAAATCAGCATGCTAAATGATAGTAAATAAGCAGAATATAAGGCAAGGTATCTTGCCTGAGGGACGTGCGAGATGTAGCAAAATCCAACAGTCAGAATCGTCAACACGAAGGTCAAAATCCACAAGGAGCTACGGATGCTGAAACAAACATCACGAATACGTTTGGTATAAAAGATATGTCTAAAAAATGCCTGTCCAAAAGTCCAACTCTGGAACAGGGGTAAAATCATAATTTTGGGTCAAAACGATGTCCGTCGTTGAATCTATTTTGTACCGAATGCGTGCCAGTACCTACAGTCTCTAAAGTCGTCAAACTGTATGTCTACGAATCTGGTTTGTGGAGATGAATCCAACGTTATGTCCAACTTTGGATTCCGATGAGCCGTGCACAAATTCGCTCGGTAGAGCATGTCGCGGCCTGCCAAATAGGCGTTCCGATCGACCTTCTTAGAATCGGACCAAACATGGCACACAGGACCAAAATTTTGATACGGTCATGTTGGCGCAAGTTTCATCTCGATACGATGAACGTTTACGATGTTATGGCCGAGTTTGCAAAAGGTCGATACGGGGGTATCTCGACGGATACGCACTGATTTCGTCGCATACACGCAACGAAATCGAGTTCCGTCAGTTCCCACACGTCAGCAACATACATATGCATCTTTTGATGCATATATCTTGTGACCACATCACCCGGTTTGTCGGGACGCACGCCGTATCGGTAAATTTTTCCATAATTTCTATTATTCGAGAACAAGTTTTTCTCAAACTTTGCAAAAGATTTTCTTGTTGTTCAATAGATGAAAAGTAAATCTAGGAAATGTTTTTTAAACTCTTATAGGTTGTCTAGGGCTGTGATCAATTAGTCTCAAAAATTGTGCCCGGGTTGATCGAAATCGATCCTCGAACAGGGCACCTAAACTGTCTCTAATATGTTTTTCAAAATAGTTCTTGGTCAAATTTTGGATCGATTTCCTGGGTCAATGTTTCGTACTAATAGGAATCTAGTTGCTAGAAATTCTAGTGGATCACACAGGCTCTTAATAGGAGTTTATGAATCACAAATCGATCGAGTATGCAAAGAAAAAATAGGACGGGAATGGGAGTACCTTGCTGGTCGGGTAAAACAGAGTTGTGCTCAATTTTTCTCTTCGGAAAAGACAGTGCGACGGCATTCTGGCGGGGTAGCAGTGGTACAGGCATGTCGTAGGGCACGCAAGAGGTCGTCGGGCTAGGGGAGGCCTATCACGCGATCACGAGAGAGTTTGTCGAGATGGCGGAGTGAAAATGAAGTCGAGAGGGCTATATACTCGTAGAATTTAAATCGGATTTAAATTCAACCTGTGGATCAATCCTTTGGTTTTTTATATAGTTTTATATCGTGGAGAATCATGTGGGGATTTATTAAAAGAAATTTAAAACAAATTATTGGAGTTTTGGTGTTGTTCGATTTCCTTCAGGGAGGAGAAGTCCCTCTTCGCGGCTGTGAAGGGTTTAGAAAGGTACTGTTCCCCTGTGGGGAACTGTAGCCTTTGGGCTTTTCTTATTTTTTTTAAAAGTTAAAAACCTTTAAATAATTACCAAAACTCTGTAAATTAATTTTTAAAAAATACTAAAATATTTTTATAGCGTTGTTTGCTAGGGTAGAAGCAGTTATATATATATATACATATATATATATATTTATTTATTTATTTATTTATGGCAGTTATATATATATATACATATATATTATATATATATATATATATATATATATATATATATATATATATATATATATGTATATATTAAATATATATATATATATATATATATATATATATATATATATATATATATATATATTTACATGTATTTGTATATAATTCATTTACATGTATATATATATATTTGTATAAAAAATATATATATATATAATTCATTTACATGTATTTGTATATATGTATATATAAAAAATAATAGCAATAAAGTAACAATGATAATAATAATAAGTAGAATAATCAATAATAATAATAAAAAGAAAAGAATAATAATAATATTATTATTATTATTATTATTATTATTATTATTATTATTAGCACGGGTCTATTAAACTTGGTTGAGTAACTACTACTATTACTATCATAAAATAAAAAAGTAAATCTTGAAATAAATAAATAGAAAATAATGGACTAAGATAACCATATTACGATCTAATAAATTTAAACCTGTAGATATTCAAAATAAATAAATCTAGTGGCACATATTGCTAATATTCTAGTCAAGGCACTTGACTACACTAGCCGTGCCATTTTGTCTAGTCATTGTGTATAATAAATTTTAATCATGACTAGGGCTATAATTAAAAAATAAATAAATAAAATACTTCAAAATAATTTATTTAAGAGACTAACAGTATTAAAAAAATCCTCAAAAATTTTGGGGGTTTACAAACGATGATTTCGACCAGATATCATGGAGGCTATCGAGAGTGAAGTCAAGAAGCTTATTGCAAGTGGATTCATTCACGAGGAACAATACCCTGACTGGGTCACTAATATTGTTCCAGTCATGAAAATGAACGGTAAAGTTTGAGTCTGTATCGATTACCGTAATTTAAACTCTGCATGCCCGAAAGATGAGTTCCCTCTACCGATCACCGATGTAATGATCGACAATAGTTGCGGCTTCGAGCGGATGTCCTTCATGGATGGGTTCTTAGGCTACAACTAGATCAAGATGTTCTCCGACGATGAGAAGCACACATCTTTTTAAACACCGTTGGGGGTATACTGCTATACGGTGATGCCCTTTGGATTAAAAAATGCAGTGGCGACATACTGTTTGTCATTGATTATAAAAGAATAGAACAATTATATGGGAGGACTGGACTTTTACTTCACAATACAAACTCGCTCTTACAAAGAAAGCCTAGGGATAAAAACCTAGGTACAGCAATCTAAGCACGATTATTTAGTTTTGATTCTGCGGGGTGACGGTAGAGGCGCAGGAAAGCGACGGCCGCTCTGCCTTACTCCTTGGACGGTCAGACGTAGCCTTGGCTCCGGTGAAGAACTGCTCTCAAGATCGAAAGACTCTTCTGTGCGTGCCTTTGTCTCTCTGTGTGTCCAGCCGGGTGGAAAGGGTCTCTCTCGCAAGGGAATGGCACCTTGCTATATTTTATTGTTTCTCTCTGGATCCGATCTCTTTACAAGGGAATGACACCTTGCTATTTATAGGAGTGGGGTGTCATCATTAGGGTTTGTAATGATCACCCTAAAAAAGTCGGCGGCTTGGGGACTTAATTGCCATTTTCCTTGATCCTATTTTGTGGGCAATTAATCTGGACCACTAATCTTGACTGCAACGAATCTAAACAATTAATGCTGAGTGTGTAAAATCTGTATGGGCAATCAATATTGATTGTCATGAATCTTGGAAAGCTCGGATCTCCTGCCACGTGTATAATCCATGTGATTGCCATAAATTTGTTTTGATTCGGGTAATTATGATGATTGCACTAAATCAGGTTGTTGGGATTTGTTGATAACTCTTGATTGATTAGTGCCACATGGGAAACAGATCTTCTGCCATGTGTCATAATCGCGAGCCACAGCCGCATGAGGGTAGCTTCTTAGGTTTTGGACTGCATGAAGGTGGCAGCCGCATAGATGAAGCCTTCGAAATCTGAGCCGTATGGGGGCAGTTTCCAATTGAGCCACATAGGACTTGCCACGTGTCAAGGCTGCATGGGCGTGAACCGCATGGAGATGATCCTCATGATCCGAGCCGCATGAGAATAGCGGCCGCATAGGGTGACTGTTCATAATTTGAGCCGCATGACAAGGGTCTTCACGCTCCGAGCCGCATGCGAGCATCAGCCGCATGGGGTGGTGGCAGCCGCATAGGGGGCTTTGTATTTGGTGGATCGTGCCAGCTATAGAGGAGATTTTCTCCATTTTCTGAGGAATACGCCGTCATATCGAAGTTCATTATTTCAGCTTTAATGTCAGAGTTATTACTTTATGTCAGAGCATTTAATGGGAGCAGTCACTTTATGGCTAGCTGTAAAGCTGTATAGGGTCACGTGACTCTTGCCTGAGCCACATGAGGCTATTGAAGAGTTTCTGAGCCGCATGAGGCTCTGATAGATTCCTGAGCCGCATGAGGCTCCTTCTGTTTTGAGCCGCATATGCTTCTTCTGTTTTGAGCCGCATGGGCTTCTTCTGTTTTGAGCCGTATGGGCTTCTTCTGTTCTTTTCCATGCTTCTATAAGACCCCCTTCAAAGTTTTCAATTTAAAAAATTGGAATTCTTTGAATAAGAAGCATGGCTATATGAGCTCCGCTGGCCGTATAGGATGTTCTTGGACGCATGGCTTGTCTGGCCACATAGACTCCCTAGCCGCATGAACTGCTCTGGCTGCATGGATCGCTTCTGGCCGCATGCTGTTCTCTCTGCCATGTAGACGGCATTAATTGCTGTTGATTCATTATGATTTGGAGCCGTCTTTAGGGGGGAATCCCAAGAGTCGGTTTATTAAATATTTGGATTTCGTGCTTGGATGAATCTTCTTTATGAGAGAGGGGGCAAAATCCGAGGAGTCGGTTTTGCATGCAGCACACGACCCGAAGCGGTTTATCGGTCCACGTGCCCCACTATGTTTGCCTATAAATAGGGTGCTGTTAGAATAGAGAAACTTCTTTGCCTTCTTTTATCTTCCTCTTCTCTTGCCATAAGTTGTTGTTCTTCTTTCTCCGATCATCATCACCAATTTCCCCCAAAGCTTCCACAGCCGCTGCGAAGGGAAAGGATGTGGCTTCTTTGTCAGCCCCGGCGCCTGAAATCCACCCCGACGTTCACCCGTCCATTGTTGGTAAGGGTTTGGGGCAGATCGTATCTTTTAAAAGAAGATGCCTCTGTTGCATGCTTTATGCACAAGCCTTTAATGCGTTCTTCGTTTTCGTCGGCTCTGTTCAATTTGTTTGGGCCACATGTGCGTCCCATGTCCGAGCCGCATGGGATATATCCCATGTCCAAGCCGCATGGGAGTCGTCCAGTGGCCGCCTGGATGCTTCACGAACTGGACCGCATGGTGACCCTTCGAACAGAGCCGCATGAGTCCCTCTGAATCGAGTCCGCATAAGTTCATCTGAATTGGGCCGCATGAGGCTGTGCTGCATCGAGCCGCATGAGCTCTCCTGAAATGAGCCGCATGAATCCCCTCTGGATAGAATCGCATGAGCTCCTTTTTAGACTGTACCGTATATGGCCATGACCATCTTTTAACTTTGTTTCTTTTTATCTTTGATTCTTGCAGCAACCCTGCCGAAGGCTGAGCTCATTGTGAAGGAAGAGCTGCTGACCCCTTTCAAACAAGAGTCATCGCTCGTTAAGGAGGAGGTAATACCAAAAGCGGAGGAACAAAAAGGAGAGCTGGCGCCCATTGCTGTAAAGGAGGAGCCCCAGTCTGACGGCGGTAGTACTGGGAGTTCTGACCTTCCTATTTTGGACGAGGATTTTGCTCAAGTACATCCTTTATATGCAAAATGGTTGAGGGATTGGTATATGCGTTCCCGCAACTAGGATTCGTGGGCTCTCACAAATGTTCGTCTTTGTCTTGATATTTCTGTATGTCTTTAGCTATGGTTTGTGTTTTGCTTCTTTTGGACATCGATGTAATCTTTTTTCCTTTTGTCTGAATGAAATGATAGAGAACTTTTCTGGCTTGCTCGTAAGATGTAGTCATGTGAATGTAACCGCTTTTGAATGACCGGAATACATTCGCTCTACTTTTTGTTTTGTAGTAGTTGCCCCAATAAGAGATTTTTTGTGGACTATTATCCTTGGCGTACCCTGATTCTGGATATGGATAACAAGTTGGGAGGGAACCGGCATACTTACTCAGAGGTAATAAGGACGTGGTAAATATGAGGGTTTTTTCGATGGAGCCTTCCCACTCAGAGGTAATAAGGACATGGCAGGAGTGGGCTCCATGAAGGGGTACATAGAACGACTCAGAGGTAATGAGGACTTGGAGGTTCTATGTGAGGGGCGGTTTGTTTTTGATGGAAGTAAAACAACTCAGAGGTAGCATCGACATGGTTGTCTTAGAAATTTGTGGATTTGTTACCCTTTTTGTGCACTGAAAGTGCGGGTAGACGATCATGAGGTAGGAGCTCCTTTTAGGAAGAAAGTTCAGAGGTATGATCATACGTGACTTACTACCTAAAAGACGTAGTATAGATTCATCTGTAGTGATCAGAGTATAAGTTCAGCGGTACCTGCGGGTACATAACTTAGCAATCTGGGAGAGTTGGAGTCGGCATACGAGTTCAGTGGTACGGAAGAGTACATGACTCGTCATTCTGGAAGATTTGTAGTAGAGATGTGAGTTCAGCGGTACGAGAGAGTACAAGACTCATCATTCTGGAAGATTTATAGTATGGATGTGAGTTCAGCGGTACGAGAGAGTACATGACTCGTCATCTTGGCAATTTGTAGGCGGTATATGAGTTCAGCAGTACCAGCGGGTACGTGACTCATTACTCTGGAGGATGTCGTTTCAGACGTAATACTTCTTTAGAAACTTGCTGTTGATGGACAACATGAACAAGTCTCCATTTTGTTTTGCGAGACGGTAAGCTCTATTGGAGAATACAGCATCAATGATTAACGGGCCTTCCCACTTTGGCTGGAACTTGTTGGCGGTTTTGTGAGTCATAACCATCGGCCTCCGAACTGCCAGAACGAGGTCGCCCACTTGGAATGTTCTGGTTTTAACCTTCTTGTTGAAGGCTCCGGAGATACGTGCCTGGTATAGCTCGATTCGTTGTTGAGCTAGTAGGCGCTTCTCATCTAGAGCCTCTAATTCTTGTAGTCTGCGATGGTGATTATCATCCGTCGTCAATCTGTATGTGAGAGCAACGCAGAGTGAGGGGATTTTAGTTTCCAGTGGGAGAATTGCCTCACTTTCGTATACAAGAGAGAATGGTGTATTCCCGGTGGCAGTCCGTACTGTGGTATGGTACGCCCATAAGCATTCATCGTGCTTTTCATTCCAGTCACATTTGTTTGATGACACGAACTTCTTAAGAAGCTTGATGATTGTTTTGTTGAATGCTTCAGCCAGACCATTAGCTGCTGGATTGTATGGTGGTGAAGCAATATTCTGGATGCGGTGCTTGTTGTAGAACCGATAGAAGGTGTGGCTTGTGAACTATGGACCATTATCATGGATGATCCTTCGGGACAGTCCAAAGCGATAAATTACGTGATGCTTGAGGAAGCTGATCACGTTTGAAGTCTTGACTTCTGTAAGCGGAACAGCCTCCGCCTATTTGGAGAAGTAAACTGTGATTGCGAGTATGAAGCGATGTCCTCGGGACGAAGGTGGAGTGATCGGACCGATGATGTCCATTTCCCACGCTTCGAAGGGCCAGGATGCCACCGTCGGGTGTAGAAACTCGGATGGCTGGTGGATGAAATCTGCGTGGACTTGACAGGCTTTACATTTTCGTGCATAGTCTATTGCGTCTGCAACCATTGTGGGCCAGTAGTAACCCATTCGACGAAGGCGATCTTATAGTTTTGGGCCAGGCTGATGGGCCCTATAGATGCCATCGTGAGCTTCACACACGGCTTCTTTGGCTTCTGTATTTGACAGGCATCGAAGCAGTAATCTATCGTATGATCGCCGATATAGCATTTTTGTCTCTGTATCGTAGAAGAATCTGAGGGAACGTCTTCTAATAGAAGTGGCTTCCTTCGGATTCTCCGGCAAGATGTCATAGACTACGAAGTCGATGAACGGTTGTCTCCAGTCTGGTGTTTTGTCGACTGTCAGTGCAGAGTAGCTCGCGACATACGGCACATTATTCCTGGGATAGACCAACTCACGGCCTATGATGTCAACCAGATGATGAGCATGATTCGAAACTGCTAAGGAAGCGGCAAGGCCTGCTTAGGCATCGGCTTTAATATTTTGGAGCCTGAGAACGTGCTCTATGAAGAACCCCTCCAGGGATGAGATGATATCAACTGCTATTTGGTGATTGGGGATCATATCTTCTTCGCGTACTTCGTACGAGCCCCAGATCTGATGGACGATTAGCTGTGAATCGCCGTATGCTTCAAGGTACTCTACCCCCAGCTCTTTTGTAAGTCGGAGGCCAATGATCAAAGCGTTGTACTCAGGTATATTTTTTGAACAGGGCTCCGTGAGAGAATAAGCCCGATTGATCACCAACCCGATGGAGGAAATTAGCACTATTCCGACTCCAGCAACGATATTGCCCTTCGGCCCAGTTCTAGAAGTGCCGTCAAAGAACATTCACCATATGGTATCGCGGAAGGCCATATTTGAATTAGCGACCTCGTCTGGCATCTCTTCGTCTATTTTGGTTGACTCCGAACCTGGATGAGCTGCTAAAAAGTCTGCCAGAGCTTGACCTTTAACAGCCTTTTGTGGGACGAAGATCATGTGGTAGGGGGACAGTAATATCGCCCAGGTAGCAAGGCGAGAGCTGAGTGCACCTGGCTTAGTCATGAGGACCCTGAGGGGGTTGACTCTTGATATGACGTAGATGGTTTGTCCTGTGACGTAGTGTCGTGTCTTCTGAATGGCGAAAACCAGAGCTAGACACTCTTTCTCTACGGTAGTGTATCGATGTTCCGGCCCCATCATCATTCGGCTGAGGTAATATATAGCTTGTTCGTGGCCTGCATCATTATTTTGCGCTAGCAGAGCACCGAGAGAATGTTCCATCGCTCGTACATAGAGCAAGAATGGTCTTCCTGCAATCGGGGCTACCAGAACTGGAGGGTTCGTCAAATATTCTTTTATGCTGTCGAAGGCGCACTGGCATTCTTCATCCTATACGAATGAAACGTCCTTCTTCATGAGGTGGGTGAATGGCTGACATCGTCCGGAGAGGTTGGAGATAAACCTCCTGATATAGGCTAGCCTCCCTTGAAGGCCTCGGAGTTCACGGAGATTTCTCGGGGGACCCATCTCCATGATCGCCTTCATCTTCTCAGGGTCTACGTGGATACCGTGGGAGGTAATGATGAAACCTAAGAACTTTCTACTAGATACGCCCAAGAAGGATTTTGTGGGGTTCATTTTCAAATTGTGTGCTCGTATCAGGTCGAACACTATCCTTAGATCATGCAGATGATCTTCCTTAGAGCGGCTTTTGACGACGATGTCCTCAACATAGCATTCTACTATTTTGCGTAAGTAGTCTCTAAATATGATACTCATAGCTCTTTGATAGGTGGCGCCAGCATTCTTTAAACCGAAAGGCTAGACTGTGTAGCAGAATGTGCCAATTGGTGTTCGGAATGATGTATACTTTTCGTCGTCAGGGAACATCTTGATCTGGTTGTACCCCGAGAATCCATCCATAAATGACATACGTTCAAAGTCGCAGGTGTTATCGATCATGATGTCTGTGATAGGGAGAGGGAACTCATCCTTAGAACAAGCCTCATTCAGATTACAAAAGTCGATGCAGATTCGAATCTTTCCACTCTTCTTGAGGACTGGAACTATGTTGGCAACCTAGTCAGGATGCTGTTCCTCACGGATGAAGCCGCTGGCTATCAGTTTGTCTACCTCGGCTTCAATAGCATTCATGACGTCAGGACGAAACCGACGTTGCTGCTGCTTGACTGGTTTTGCGTCTGGACGGATATTGAGTTTGTGAAGTTCAATCTCGGGGTTCAGTCCCGTCGTATCTACGTAGCTCCAAGCGAACACGTCGATATATTCTTTGACGAGTTGTAGTAGTGATTCTCGCTCTTCGTCGGTCAGATTCTTACTGACGAAGATGGGCATTAGAGAGGATTCATCACCGAGATCGACTTGTACAACCTCATCCTCGGTGGGAGGCTCTCTTTGTTCGAACCGCTTCTCCCACTGCGTATCTAGCTGTTGTGCCCATGGCTCTAGCTCAAGAATTTCGGGAATGTCTTCATCTTCTTCGTAGGCATCGGCAAGAGCCATATTAATAGACCAGACTTGCCTGAGCATGTCCCCGATGCTGATATCTGAATCAGAAGTGGGTGATCCGGTTGAGTATGAGTGCCAGTCGTATTCTTCGTCTGAGCTTTCAGGTGTCGTCGTGGGTGTGACATAACCTAGCCCACATCTAGTTTTGTTGTAGTAGTCTCGTGGTTTCCCAGTCGGGACTGGCGATTGTAAGGGTAATTGTCGTCCAGTGCCGGAGTTCAAGCCTGGTGTAGTTTCCAAATCATACCCTTGTTTTTGCATAAGGTACTTGAATTGGGGACTATAAAGATAAAGGGGCAATCTCCCGGTGTCGGATTCGAGCTCAACTTCTTCTATCTTGAAGGGCTGTGGATCATTCTTCTGGCCGAAGATGATTGGATGATCCCCTCCCTTGATTATGCGGTAAGCATCTTCCATTGGAGTAAGTTAATTTGTGGTGTAGACATTTGTCACTTGTGTGTGCAGGTGAGCGCCTATACCGTATTCCATGGCATACATTGTACAAAGCTTATTAAGCTCGAGGTAATTCAAAGATAGCCCTTTATTGATGAAATAAGATATCTTTTCTAGTGGGATTACATCATCTGAGGATGGAACATCAGTATAAGCAGCCACATACATGGCCAGCTCTGACTCTTCTTCAGCCACCCCCTGTGTAAATGCAGACTAAGAGGATGACTTAGGCAATTTGATTATCAGGGGCTCCATGGGTGGAGCAGAACGTGGAGTTGTTGGCATACTAGCTACCCCCAGTTTGGTGCTCGGTGCTGGGCAGGGAGTTGTTGGCTGGCTAGCAGTCCGTGGCTTATTGCTCGGTTGCCAATTCATTCTAGAAAGACGAATTGTCATCGGTTTGACAGAGGGATTGAGCTCCTCTGTTTGTGGCCGGCTAGCTTTTGACAGCCTGATTGTCAGTGGCTCTATCGTGGGTCTTGGCGCTTGGCCAGACCATGGCAATCGGATTATCATCTGTTTCTCCTGTACAGAGAGGCTAATTGTGTCCTTACGTAGAGTGGCTGTAAGGGGTGCAGTTATGCCAGGCTTGCGGGCTTTGAGGTGGATCGTTAGAGGTTCTTCTGATCTGGTTGCTGCCTCAGTTTAGGATTGAATATCTCCTTCAGCAAGATGCTTTTTTGACTTCTCATACAAGTATGAGTCTGAGTAGTAGGATTCGACCCCTTTAAAGGGATCGAAGTCGGCAAATTCTGTTCTTACGAAACCGTACTGGTCGATGTACTTGAAGCACTGGTACAGTGTGGAGGGCACGATCAAGTAATCGTGTATCCAAGGACGCCTTAGGAGAATATTATAGGAAGTGTCCATATCTATGACATAACAGGTTACTTCTGACTGAAGGTCGCCGATTTGGCACTTTAGGCGAATCTTTCCGATTGGGTAGCTCCTGTCCGAATTGAAACCGCTGATGGCGGTGCTTGTTGGCGTCAGGCGATGCATTGGGATACGCAGATGGTGTAGTAAGCTCTTCAGGATGATGCTTATGGAGGACCCAGGGTCAATATACATCCGCTCGACCTTGATATCGCCAATGTACCCAGTATAATACAGAGGACAATCGTGCAGGTTAGTTTTGATAAGCATATCCTACAAAGTGAAGATAATGTTTGGCATTGATCCTGTGTAAGCGTTGTCCTGTAGGTTTGCCGGCGAGTCCTCCCCAGTGAGATTGGACTGAGCCAGGTATGCGTCGGTATTCTGGAGTGCTTCGCTTAGTACGATGCGGACATCCTTGGAGAGTCTCAGGAGCTCATATAGTGACAATTTGGCCGGTGTGTTGGCCAATTGTGCCAGGATGTTAAAGTTGTATGGCCTCTCTAGCCCATGAGGCGTCTCTCTTCGGAGTGGTTTGTCGAAGCGAGTCTCCTTCGGCCTAGGCTTGTCGATCGTCGAAGGCTGCGGAGGTCCTGGAGCATCAGCAGCTGTCGGTTGCTGATCTTCAACCGAGTTACCCGGTGGAGGTTGGGTTTGTGCGCCGGAGCGGGTAACAACAGCAGTAGCTTCTTCGACCTCTGTCGAGATCGTGCTATATGATTTGATTTTTCCATTCTTCTTCTTGCTGGTGGATCGAGACACGGACTGAGTCACCTCATGTATCAAGTACGGATGGACCCACATGATCTCCCTTCGTGATGTGGTAAGGGGTACTAGACCAGCAACTTGGTCTCGGGGAGGTAGAAGGTTACCGACCTCCATCCTTGCTCGGAGGACAGGTATTACTCCGACTTGAGTCATTGTCGGAGGGAAGTTGCCAAATTATACTGATACCATGTTGGCTGCTACGGTCACCTCTTCGAAATCAATAGCCAGGGCCTTAGAATCGATGAGATATTGGATGTATCACTTCAGCTGATAGCAGTCTTGTGTAGCATGGTGAACATAGTGATGGTAATGGCAGTACTTGGGGCTCTCCATATCTGCAGGGCGAGGCTCTCGCCTGGGAGGAGGGAACTGAATTTGTCCTCCTTGGATGAGCACATCTAAGATGGGTTTAACATGGCCATCCTCGAAGGAGTAGTTCATTTGAGGCCACTACTTTTCCGCCGGCATTGATTCGGGCTTTGGGGCTGTGTCGGTCACCATAGCCTGCTTGCCCTTGTTGTCTCGGTTGCTGGAGGAATTACCATCGTTATTGTTGTTGACGTTAGGGCGTTTGCCCTTGTCTTCCCCTTCCGAGATGTGTAATCCCAGTTGGCGGGCTTTCTTCACCTTGTCTTCTGCGCTAGTGGCACTGATGATGAACGTTTTCCAATCCTTGAATTGACTTTCGACCATCCGGAGGCTGATTGTGGGAAGAAGTCTCTTTTGGCAAATTTTAATCAAGGAGGAATTAGGGTTGCCAGAAGGCAGCTTCATCGCGGTTTGGCGAAACCGCTCGATATAATTTCTTGTTAGCTCCTTTTCTTCCTGAACAACGTCCATGAGAGTGGACATTGTCACGTCTTGTCCTACTTCGTAGAACCTCTCTAGGAACATGCGTTTGAAGCCGGTGAAGGTGTGGATGCAATTGTCCGGGAAGTTGCGGTACCAGTCGAAGGCGACCCCTTCCAAGGCTCCGATGAACAATCGCGTAAGGATGGCATCGTCATGAGGCAGATGGTCGGTTGTGACTTTGAAGTAGGTGATGTACCTGTTTGCAGATGTCTTTCCAACATATGGATTGATGTGGAATGGTTTATATTTTGGTGGGAAGGGAACATCTCTCCACGTCTGCAGCGGGATACGGTTGTCGTATCCTGAGGTCTTAGCATTTTTCTCGGGCATGGAACATGGCCTGGAGCTCCTGGACCTCTCTTCTTGTCTTCCTGGCCTCGTCTGCAGCGGTAGGAGCCGATATTTCAGGAGGACTATCGCCCGGGTTTGGTGCAGCCGAGTTCGAGTCCGTATTGACCGCGGGACCCAAGCTTGTTTGGCCAGGCGTTCTTCCTTGCAGAGTTGGAAGGGCTGCTTTGATTTCGTCCACAGACTTGACCAAAGCATGTAGTATGGCCTCCAGAGTGTCCATGCGTTGGCGATCACTGGAACCTTCTTGGTTGCTGTCTGTCATGAACACCATCCTCACATGAGGAGAGATGGAAGGAACGGTAGAGGACGTGCCCTCTGATTCATACCCTTGTACAGAAAAGTCGTCCGAGTATGTGGGAACGCCCTCCTCTGGTTCTGACTCAGAAAGAGTGGTACCTCCAGCTTCAGAGCTCGCCTCGTCTTGGGAATTATGGACGTCCTCGAGGACGTCGGGATCTGCTGCATCAGTTTGGTGAACCATTTCCCCCGGACTATCTTCTTGGAACACCGGGTTATTGTAGATATTTGGAGGAATGCTACCCCCGACTCCAGGGTCTCCCATAGATGTAGACGAATCTCCAGTATGGCAGATTTCGTCTTTGAGCGGGTACCTTGGTAAACTCCTCCTGCAACGGTGGTAGACAGCCGTTTAGAAAAAATTTTATTGGTTACGCTGGTTAAAAGTTTTGAGTTGGAGACATTTGTTTTCATCCCTCTTCCGCTGCCAGGAATCTTCAGAGCAGAATTGCAAGAGGCGACGAGAAGCGCCTCGTCTTCTGAGTTTGGGTGTTGCAGCCTTTGGAAGACGGACCGCCGGTCTTTTTGTGCTGCTGCCTGGTTGCAGCAACAGTTGACTATGACTTGGGTGCATTGATGTCCTTGACAGGACTCTTTGCACGCCAAGTCTTCGTCTCTTTCCTTGCGCTTGTGAAGAATCACGTTGCGCGGGTCACCTACTTTATGGGCTGATGAGTGCGTTGGCCTCCTGTCTGCTCCTTGATGTGTGGGTAGCGTGAGTACTCGCCTCTGATCCTTGTTAGAAGATTCTTGATAACTATCCCGTTCGTTGGCCGTCGGGGGCTGGACATGGGTAGTTTTGTACAACTTCCCATCAGGGGCCCGAGTAATAGTCATCTGGACACCCTGGTAGTCAGAAGTCGGGACAGCCGACTGAGCTCGTCGAGCCCGCGCTGCCCGAGACTTCTTCCTTCTAGCACCTGAGAGTGCCTAGTAGGAAGAGTCCAAGCTGGTCACAACAGAGTCTGGCATATGCTCCAGAGAGCCTTCATGGTCAGGACCGTATGAGAGGCAGTCAAAGACTGTCCGCGAGCCGCATAGGATAGATGGTATGCGGCTGGGATCGGTTGCCGTGCAGGCTGTCTGCATGCGGCTGGTATGTGTGGCCGCATGAATTTTCTGTATACGGCTAGGAGTCGTGGCCGTACAGGCTGTCGGCATGCGGCTAGATGTCATGGCCGTGCAGGCTGTCTGCATGTGACTGGAAATTCTGGCCGCATGATTTTTTTGCATGCGGCTGACTTGTGTGGTCGCATGAGTTCTCTCCATACGGTTGACAGTTGCGGCCGCATGAGCCTCCATGCGGCTGGCACCCTTATGCGGCTTGGACCGCACAGAGTTCCTTTTTGTCCCTGCAAGTCCGGCATCATAGTGTTTTCTTCTGCCGGACTTGGGGACAGCAGAGTCCTCTGTGGTCTGAAGTGGGGCCGCAAGCGAGACTTCTCCGCTGTCTTGGGCAACAGAGAGTACTTCTTCGAGAGCTTGGGGAGGAGCAAAATTTTTGGGTCTCCACTCCCTGTGGGCCTACTTTGTGCGGGCTCGCCGTTGGACTGGGCCAGCTCTCCCGTAGGAGAGCATTTCTTCAAACGCCTGTTGGTCGAACCGGGCGACCAGCATTTGTTGAGTGGAGCCAAGTTTTGCTGCGTCTGATTGCGTCACCAACTCCTCAGCCGTGGAGAAGTTAGTCCACAACATAGTCGCCATCGTGTTTGCCATTAATTATAAAAGAACAGAATAATTATATAGAAGGACTGGACTTTTACTTCACAATACAAACTCACTCGTACAAAGAACGCCTAGGGACGAAAACCTAGGTACAACATTCTAAGCACGATTGTTTAGTTTTGATTCTGGGGGGTGACGGTAGAGGTTCGGGAAAGCGACGGCCGCTCTGCCTTACTCCTTGGACGATCAGACGTAGCCTTGGCTCCGGTGAAGAACTGCTCTCAAGATGGAAAGACTCTTCTGTGCGCGCCTTTGTCTCTCTGTGTGTCCAGCAGGGTGAAAAGGATCTCTCTCGCAATAGAATGACACCTTGCTATATTTTTTGTTTCTCTCTGGATCTGATCTCTTTACAAGGGAATGGCACCTTGCTATTTTTAGGAGTGGGGTGCCATCATTAGGGTTTGCAATGATCACCCTAAAAAAGTCGGCTGCTTGGGGACTTAATTGCCATTTTCCTTGATCCTATTTTGTGGGCAATTAATCTGGACCACTAATCTTGACTGTAACGAATCTAAACAATTAATGCTGATTGTGTAAAATCCATATGGGCAATCAATATTGATTGTCATGAATCTTGGGAAGCTCGGATCTCCTGCCATGTGTTTAATCTATGTGATTGCCATAAATCTGTTTTGATTCGGGTAATTATGATGATTGCACTAAATCAGGTTGTTAGGATTTGTTGATAACTCTTGATTGATTTAGTGCCACGTGGGAAACTGATCTTCTGCCACGTGTCATAACCGCGAGCCACAGCCGCATGAGGATAGCTTCTTAGGTTTTGGACTGCATAAAGGTGGCAGCCGCATAGGTGAAGCCTCCAAAATCTGAGCCGCATGGGGGCGGTTTCCAATTGAGCCGTATAGGACTTGCCACGTGTCAAGGCTGCATGGGCGTGAACCGCATGGAGATGATCCTCATTATCCGAGCCGCATGAGAACAACGGCCGCATAGGATGACTGTTCATAATTTGAGCCGTATGACGAGGGTCTTCACGCTCCGAGCCGCATGCGAGCATCAACCGTATGGGGTGGTGACAGCGGCATAGGGGGCTTGTAGTTGGTGGATCGTGCCAGCTGCAGAGAAGATTTTCTTCGTTTCCCGAGAAATATGCCGTCATATCGAAGTTCATCATTTCAGCTTTAATGTCAGAGTTATTACTTTATGTCAGAGCATTTAATGGGAGCAGTCACTTTATGGCCAGCTGTAAAGCTGCATAGGGTCACGTGACTCTTGCCTGAGCCGCATGAGGCTATTGAAGAGTTTCTGAGCCGCATGAGGCTCTGATAGATTCCTGAGCCGCATGAGGCTCTTCTGTTTTGAGCCGCATAGGCTTCTTCTATTTTGAGCCGCATGGGCTTCTTCTGTTTTGAGCCGCATGGGCTTCTTCTGTTCTTTTCCATGCTTCTACACATACCAGCGTGCTATGAACACAATTTTTTGCGACCATTTGCGCAAAACAGTAGAATTCTACGTAGATGATATCGCAGTTAAAAGTCGTCTAAAGGGCAACAACCTCCAAAATTTGAGAACGGTGTTCAAACTAATGCGTGCACACCAACTCAAGATGAATCTTTTCTGGGGTCTCCAGCGGCAAGTTCCTTGGTTTTGTTATCACTTCAAAGGGCATACATCTTGACTCGGAGAAAGTGAAAGCTATCCTCGATATGCATCCCCCAAGAAATCTCAAAGAACTACGCAGACTTCAAGGAAGGCTAGCCTACGTCAGACGATTCATTTCGAACCTTTCTGGAAGGTGTCAACCGTTTATTCAGCTCATGAAGAAAGGCCTATCTTTCGTCTGGACTGAACAATGTCAACGCGTATTTGACAACATCAAGAAGTATCTCACGAGCTCCCCAGTATTGGTGGCTCCAATAATGGGGAAGCCCTTATTACTATATGTCCGCGCTATGGACCATTCCCTTGGTGTCCTATTAGCTCAGAAGAATGAAGGTGGCCATGAACATGCAATCTACTACCTCAGCCGCACGATGGTGGGTGTCGAGCACAGATACACACCTGTGGAAAAGGAATGTCTTGTACTGGTATTTTCTATCCAGAAGACATGCCACTATGTGTTGGGGCAAACTATCCAGATCATATATAAAGTCAATCCTCTCAGAATACACATGACTAAACGGGTTCTCTTAATTCCCGTTTAGCTACATGGGCAATGATGTTAACTCCATATGATATGTTGTTGGTTCCTCAGAAGGCAGTAAAAGGCCAAGCGTTAGCTGATTTCCTAGCAGCTCATCCAGTGCCAGAATCTTCCAAACTCTACGACGAAATCCTGGATGAAGTAGTGGAATCTAACACCGCAACAGAAGAAATCCCCATTTGGCGAATGTTCTTTGACAGTGCATCAAGAACAGGACCTAAAGGAAATATCATGACCGGAGTAGTCATCGTGCTTGTGTCACCTGACCATTTAGTTATACATCGTGCATATTCTCTCGTGGAATCCTGCACCGACAACGTGGCCGAATATAATGCCCTATTGATCGGCCTTCAACTGGTAAAACAACTAGGAGTTGACTATCTAGAAGCTTACGACGATTCTTACTAAGTATTTGATTTGCAACATAATTCTAGCCATATGATAGTTTATCTTTCATTATATTTCTGGCTTCTTACTATGCAACTTTTATTAAGCATAAAACGCAATAACAAGTCATCCTTTGTTAAGCATGATGATTAAGGATTGTCGAAGGATCAAATCCACTCACTAGTTGGTGAATTGTCGAGAGAATGAGGTCTTCCATGCAACGTCAAGCTCAGTTCACTTTGTTAGCCCCTATATTGGCACCAACATCTGGTCAGCATACTTCTTTATCTTTTTCTCAGTGATTCGATATGAATGCACAGACAGTGAAAGTAAATCCATGAAAACATTCATCGAAAATATTCACAAAAACGCACACAAAAATCAACCGTAAAAACGACATCGAAAATCAGCAGGGCTACGGTCTCGGGACAAGCGACTCTTATATAGAATTCTTTCCCAAGACACGCTGTCACGCCCAGTTCCAAAATATACAGGGAACCCAATGCATGCCAGCTATTCTACTAGAATAAGTATCATAATTTAATAAACTTAACCTAATCGTTGTACACTGTAAAGTATACTAACATATGCTAACTAATCTATATCTTAATCCACAATAAAGAATAAAATCAAGAATAAACAATATGTGTCATTCTCTGCAGCCCATTAACATATATGTTTGATTAGACCCGAAGAACAATATAGGCCTATAAAGCTAAGCTAATAAGCATAAAGCAAGTAAATATAAAGTCACGGAAGATACTTGAATAGGAAATAGCAACAAAATCAAGATCGGCGAACTAAATCAGCACAATCATCTACCTGGAGAGATCACCAGGTCCTCAGGGGACTAGCAAGATACATAAAAACAATACCATAATGAACTGTAAATGAAACATGACAAGGGGTAATAATAGCTCGGGACATAGCATGGTTTCGTATCCCCTCATCGAAACAGTGGACTACCCCATCAACCAAAAAAGGACATGGGGTAACCCACTATCCCGAGACAAGACATTATCCTATGTCATAATACGAACTGAATGATTATCCCGAACCACCACACAGTCCATATCTTATCATCGAAACAGTGAACCACACCAATAATCAAAAAAGACAAGATATGGCCTACTATTCCTTGATAAGACATGGTCCCATGTTATGGTTAAGGATAAGTACAACATCTCACTGTACTATATGAATGCATGTTGTAGACGAAGTTGGGCGTATGGGTAGGTGATAAGGATATAGCACCGAATCACAGACTGGTGTCGGATCATGAGCCGATTCTATGAAATATGAGCTACGAGCCAAACATACAACTATAAAACTATGAGGCTCATGACTCCTTAATCTCCTCCAATGATTATGCAGTCTAAAAGGGCTATCCCATACGCCTACTAGTAGTCTTCCCTGTCCAGGAATGGTACTAGTCATATACATGACTCGAACAATCCATATCTCAATGCGAGTCACTAAACTAGACACAACCTAACTCTACATGTACCGACACATGAATCGCTTGTACCGGTAGCTAGCCGAATATATAGGTTCGTGCCAACTCTATGTTCCTTACTCTTGTGTCGTGTATGAGATGCATCAATAGGTCAAAGAAGTTACGAAGCATAACTTCAACACATCGGGAATGTCAATTGTCACATATGGTCAACACACACACACGCAAAGATAGACATATCGATGGCACCAGTCATACTTGGACGCACTCTACTAATGTAAAATACTAGCAAACACACAAACATGATGAATCAAATACAAGTAAAAGATGGTAAGGTATCTTACCTGGAATCGCCGTAAGAATGTATATTATGGATTCAGCTCCAACTTCTGTAGTCTCGGTCTCACAAACTCCTGTAAACAATAATAATAATAATAATAATAATAATAATAATAATAATAACTAACATACTAGTCAAAATACTCCTATAAATAATATATATATATATATATATATATATATATATATTAAATATATATATATATTTTTATTTTTATTTATATATATATATATATATATATATATATATATATTAACCAACTAACTATGTCATATATTCATATAAAAGGCACAAAATGTCGTAGCCTTTACAAGTATGCTCAAGAACAAAAGAGAAAAGAAGCGTGAAAGCAACCACCCGCAACCAAAGACAATACATCAAACTCGTTTGTTCAAGGAATTCCAGAATCCCTCCTTGACGTATTTGCAATCACTGCTGATCTTGTGAATTTATTTGTATATCTCACGAATCAGTTGAGCAGAGTTGTATTGGTGCCCTTCATATCTGTTTTGTTACGGTTCTTCCAAATGACCCATGTGATGGCTGCTGTGACGATCTGGTGGCCATGAGATGCATTGCCCCAAGCGGCTAGAAGATCGTTGAATTCCCCAACAACCGAGTCCGGGAGGCAAGAAGTAGAGAACTTGGTCCATACCTCTGAGGCAAGGTCGCCCCGCGAGGATATGCTCTACAATTTTGGACTGGCGCTCTGAGCAACAATAACACGCAGAGGCTAAACCGAAACCTATAGTGGCGATGGCATCGTCGATGGGGAGTTTTTTGTGTCATGCTTTCCAAAGCAGAAAGGACAACTTCTTAGGGATGCAAGACTGCTAGAAAGGTGTTTGCCATGAAATATAAAAGAGCAGAACAGTTTTATGGGAGGACTGGACTTTTACTTCACGTTACAAACTCGCTTGTACAAAAAAAGCCTAAGGACGAAAACCTAGGTACAGCAATCTAAGTACAATTGTTTATTTTTGATTCTGGGGGGTGACGATAGAGGCTCGGGAAGGCGACGACAGCCCTGCCTTACTCCTTAGACGATCAGTATGCAGCTTTGGCTCCTGCGACGAGACGGTTGGCGTTGATGAAGAAATGCTCTTCTTGCTATCCTCGTATTGCTCTTCTAGCTTCTCTCTCTCTCTAGATTGATCTCTGTGGATTTTTTCTCTGATTATTGGGGGAGCGTCTCTCTGTATGTACGTATCTCTTTATGTATGTCCCTTTTTTTGCAAGGAAATGGCACCCTGCTATTTATAATAGTGGGGGGGCATCATTAGGGTTTGCAATGATTACCCATTCTCAAAGTGGCGGCGGCCTGGTAAATGATCAATCTGGACCATTAATCTTAAGCGTGAAGGATCTGGGCCATTAATGAGGATTATGCCAAATCATGTTAGTCATTAATGTTGATTGCAATAAATCCCCATCATGATGATTTGCTGATATCCGTAAATCTGAATGAATCAATTTAATTTATTCTCTTGCCACGTGTCCCAAATCATTAGGATCTGACCCAAAATTTGATTATCTTTAGGACACGTGTTCTGTCATCATTGTTGAGCCGCATGAGGAGCGTTCATATTTGGGCCGCATAAAGGTTGTCATGACCGAGCCTCATGAAAGGTTTCATGACCGAGCCGCATGAATAGTCTCTATACTCGAACCGCATGAAGGTTATCATGACCGAGCCGCATGAATATGTTCATGACCGAGCCGCATGGGGGTCTTCATGGCCGAACTGTATGAGAGTCTTCATGGCCGAGCCGTATGGGTTTCTTTCACGACCGAGCCGCATGGGGGACCTTCATGATCGAACCGCATAGGTTTCTCTGCACAGGCCGCATGAACTCGTCTATACTGGCCGCATAAACTAGCCTCGAAGTTGTGAAGATTTTTTTCAGTTCCCTAGGAAGATGTTGCTCTTGTGTCAGTCATCATGACTACTTTTCGTCAGGGCTATCAGCTGTCAGCTGTCAGCCGTCAGAGCATTAATTGTCAGCCGTCAGAGCATTAATTGTATTTAAATGACGCTGGGTACAGCCGTTCTAAAAAGGCACGTGGCTTCCCTCTGCTGGCCGTATGGAGTCCACTCTGTGATTGAGTCGCATGGGACTCTTGAGCCGCATGTGGCACCTTGGCCGCATCGATCATTTTTCTTCTCTTTTTTATGCTTCTACAAGACCCCCTTCAAAGTTTTCAATTTGCAAAATTAAAATACTTTGAATAAGAAGCATGATTATGCCAGAGCCGCATGGATGTATTCTGTCCTAGCTGCATGGATTTAACCAGTCGCATGATTACCTCAACCGCATAACCCTCTGAGCCGCATGGGCTGTTTTGGCCGCATGAGCTTCTTGCCACGTCTTCCTGCCACGTGTGCAAATCTTCTGTGAATCTTCTGTATTTAATGCTCTTGATTTACTGCAGATTTTAAGAGCCACTTTCTTGGGCCAGGATCCCAAGAGTCAGGCTATTATTCAGCCGTTTTGCCTCGATGACCGAAGAGTCGGTCATCATATTGCACGCGGATCGAGGCATTCCTTCCTTGTCTATAAATAGGAATACTTTTGTTCTAAGGAATTTCCTTTGCTCTCTTCGATCTTTCTAACTCCTTTCTCTCCCAAGCACCTATGGCTCCCAAGAAGGCTGCTGCGTCGAAGGCTGTGAAGGGCAAGGCGGTCGCTTCTGCGACAACTGTGGCGACGAACGTGGCCACTCCTCCACCGATCGCTGTTCACTCTGTTCATCCCGACGTTCATCCACCTATCGCTGGTAAGGGCATTGCTTTAGAACCCTAACTGCCATGGCTCTACTGCATAATTTATGTACAAACCGCATGTACAAGGTTCGTCGATATGACCGCATAAGCACTTCGCCCAGGAGGTCGCATGGGCTTGTCATACTCGATCTGAACCGCATATATATTTTCGGTTTGGGCCGTATGAGCGTAGTTTACTTTTGAACAGCATGAGCTCATCTGCTGGTAGCCGCATGAGTCTGTCTGTTCAGGGCCGCATGAGTCTGCGTGGACTTTGAACCGCATAGTCTCACCCGAATCTGAGCCGCATCAGCGCCTAAGTCTGTCTGTTGAGTCCATGTGAACCTTGAACCACAAAGGCCTTTCTGAACCCAAACTGCAGAAGCTTCATAAGCTTATCTGAACTTGATTTGTATGGACTCGTCTGACTCGGAGCCGCATAAGGCTATGGTGAACTGAACCGCATGCACTCATCTGGTTCTGAGCCGCATAAGGCTGTGACGACCCGAGCCGTATGGACTTAAATGATCTTTCAAACGCTTCTTTGTTTGACTATCTTCTAATCTTATTTATTTCGTCTCTCTTCAGTGAATCAGCCAGTAAATCCTGCGAGGAAACTTCTGGTTGGCTCGAATCAACTTGCCACGGATGTGCGACGGGACGATTTAGTTTGTCAAGTGTCGGAGCAGCTCCTTGTTAATGAGCTTTTGGAGCGACTGAATGTTATCAGGGTTCAATCTTTCCAATTCCTTAGTGACATGATGAGCTCTGGGGAACCAAATGGAAAGTATCTGAGGCCGGTCTTCCTCTTTGGGGATACATTGACCATAAAAAACTCTCGAGTGCTAGATATCTCCGAGAGTTAGGATTTTAATCTGGACGGGATGCCTATTCATATCCCCATTATGAAGCATCATTTCCCTCTTGCGTGGTTCAATATGATTTTATTGGACAGGCAAATGACAGACTCCCTCACTCCAGCCAGACCGGGGATGTTTGTGGGTAACATTCGTTACAATAAAACTACTTGGTCAGTACGCGCGATCAAGGATCCGGCCAGTCGATCTGTGATGGGGTTAGCTCCGGGTACCTTTATCAACACACCCAGTCCTAACTTCTCATTTTCTCAGGCTGATACCTTCCTGAGCCAGCTTGCTCGAAAAGGGTCCTATCCTGTTGGCAGATTGGTACTGCCGAGCTGGTTACACCCCCTTCCCTCGTGGGCTAACCTGACCTCGTGGATTCTGCGGAACTACGAGGTGTTTTTGCGAGAAGTCAATCTTTATGATGCTATCTGGGGTACCAGCCACGGATTGCCCATTAATAAGCCGTTGTTTATGGCCCTTCTGGAGATGTATAATCATCGGACATGGACTTTCTTCACACCTATAGGAGAGCTGGGGCTCACTCTCCATGAGATGTATGCTGTCTCCAAGCTTCCCTGGGGAGACGAACCCTTCGAAGCGTACACTCCAAGGAACGAGGAGTTCCAGGATCTAGATCGACGATTCCCAGGCTTCGTCGCTGTGTACCAGGAACTGTTATGTCACCATAGTACTTGTCACCAAACGGCTATCAAGAAAAATGATAGCTCGGAAGGGGACACTCCCCATACCAACTCTTGGGTCTCCTATCTTTTTAAATTCAGTGCTGCTGGCCGAGTTACTTCCCGAGGTCATCAAACTCCTAGGGAGGTAGAAGGCTTGGTGTCGACTGCTAGGAGGTCGAAGTCTAAGAGTGACAAGTTTGGGAGCCAGATTGACTCCTTCAGCTATTTTTATTATGGTACTCGACGGCTGTCAGAGAAGGCACTCTTGGCAGGCTTTTTAATGGTGTGGCTGCACAATTATGTGGTCTCAGGAGGGGCCGGTTCCATCGAGAGGATCGGCCGTCACTTTATTCTTTCCGCCATGAAGCTGGCCTTTGGGGTCAGGCTGGCTCTTCTTCCCGCTATGGTGTGCAGCATTCATCATGGTCTCCGCACCTTCTCGTCCAAGGTCATCGCTCGTGACGTGGTGACAGACTTTGAACGTATAGAGCTGCCTTATCATTGCCTGCTGGGGTGGCTGCTGTTGCATTATCGGTCTTTGATGAGGCCTGGGATGGGAGACGGCGTTACGGACGACGACGCTTTTCTTTTCAGACACCGTCATCAGCCTTGGGAATATAGTACCATGCCGGCGTGTCGGAGGATGCTGGCGAGGGTGGACGGATATAATTTTTTCGTGTCCGTTCCCCGTTTTACCGACCAGGAAGTGAGGAGTGTCCATGTTGATGGCGTTGGATCTCCTCATTTCTTACCTGAGAAGATGCCTTTCTGGTTGCGTAACATTCGCCCGGCGTATTTAGTTTATCGCAACCGCAATACTGTGTACCTAGAGCCCTACTTGCCCAGTAGGTTTGCCCGTCAATTTGGGTACAGTCAACTATTCCTTGGGTGTCCCAATTCCTGCCTGGGATTTGAGGGTAGCATCCTTGACGGTATTAGGGCATGGAGCTACTATGACACTTGTCATACTCGAACTAGTTTCTCAGTTCCTGCAGCAAACGTACTGGGGGAAATCTTGCATATGGCAGCCTTATACCATGTTACGATAAACCAGCCTCCTGTTGATTTTGATCCGAGGACTAGCTTCATCGTGGGCACTCGTTTGGCAGAGAAGGCTACGGTGTCGAAGGCAAAAAAGAAAGGGGCGAATAGGGTTCCTGTGCCCGATTCCGAGTCCTTTGACACAGTTGAGGGAAGCAACGAACGGGACGACGAGGACTCTCTCTCTTCTGATAGCGGGGCAGCGACGGATCAACCGCCCATCATGGCAGATGAGATGATGACGGATCAACCGTCGGTCGTATTAGAGGAGGTGGTAGATCAGTTGCCACCTGTATCAGAGGTGGTGAGGGTAGAACCACCACCTACCGTGCCTGGTCCCTCGCGTAAGCGAGGCAGGCATGAGTCTACTGACAGAGGAGTAGCCTTTTCCGTAAAGAGAGCTGCGGTCAGACCTCATAGGCTAATTATTACGGAGAGGGGTGAGGATGCTGATGATGTTCCGGAGGTAAGACTACGTTGGAGCTATCTTTCTGTTGTAGTTTTCTCTTTTTTTTTCTTTGGAGATATGGCCTAATCATTTTTTCTTTGTAGGCGTCTGACGGACCAGGCACTCCTGAACCGTCTGCTGCCCCTGGAGTTGATCCAGCCCTTGCTGCTTTGATTAGCGGCGTGTGTGCCGCGGTCCTTTCTGCGGGGGCTCTCTCAGCGGCGGCTGAGGACTCCCAAGTTGCTGAGGCCCCGGCCTGGGGTGACGAATATTTCCTCGGGCCTGTCTTCGAGATTGTTGAATTTCAGCAATGCGACGCCAATCTCGTCGCATCCCCTCCCGAGGGTGCCGGGACGGAGGAGTCTATTATATCCGACTCGGAGGCCGCTGGTGGAGAGGTCGTGGTGGCTGTAGGCGAACCTTAGCCTCTACACTCTTTCGCTGGTAAGATAAGCCAAATATTGACTAGTGAGGGGGTTTATTTGCTCTATCAACATATCCTCCAAGGCAAATCGATTCATGGTTGTCTTGGCCCTACAGGTCCTGACCCTTTACTTCCAACAGCAGATGTTCTTGGGGAAGGCTCGGCCTGCTGCGATCTGGGGGAAAGGAGCGTTTCTTCTCCTTCACCGACTCATGTCGAGGGGCCTTCCGCCAGCTTCGGGTAGATGGGAGTGGAGCTTGTTCCGGGAGCGATGGTCTCCGCCTCATCGTCTGCTACTTATACGGCTTCAGAGATTGACTTCTCGGCCCTGCCGAGAATTCAAGTTCTGCGGGCTGTTGAAGAGGAGTCAGCCGTTGTTCAAGCGTCCTTTCGTACGGAGTTTGTTTCCCTCGTGGCAGGAGCGGCAGATTCTGTCGCATCTTCTTCCGTGTTGCCAGCTACACTCCCGTTGACGTCGGCTTCTTCGGAGGCTCTGGACGAGGTATCGCAGGATGTGGTCGACAGCTTCTATCGCTATTTAAAGATGGGCATAGATGTTGCGGTGGAACGTAGGATCCTTTTTTCTCTGTCCCTGCGGTGCGCTCGGGGTCAGATTGAAACTTTGAAGACTCTTTCTGGCGGGGTGGGGTTGGCTGCGCTCTTGGAGCCCAAGTTGGCAGAGGCTGATCAGCTCGTGACCCGATTGCTGGTGTTATGGCAGGCTGACTTGCCTGCTGCGATTGAACGGGAGCGGGGCTTCCTTATTGCCGCTCGGGATAGGATAAAGCTCGCTCGAGACACTGCCGGACCAGTTGTGAAGGGCGACCTTGACAAGCTTTCTGCTTCGTATGACAGGCTGGGTCGTCGAAGTCAAGCTTGTAGGGCTCGGAAAGAGGATGCTTCTCGTGGAATAGCTGACACGAAGGAGCGAATTCTCGCACTTCAGAAGGAATTGGCCTTCCTAGAGTCAGAGCTGAAGGCTGCTCATGCGGAACAGGAGTCAATCGTTCGGGAGGCCGAGAAGGCTTCCCGATCTTCTGTTAACCTGGAGCGAGCTTTCAAGAAATTTGAGGACAACTGACAAGCTCACGCTCATCTGGAGGACGAGGCGGCGCTGACCCAAGAGGCGGAGCGTCGAGCTAAACAGAGGTTTGAGCGGTCGGTTGCCTTGCTGACGGACCGTCTCACGGCATTATGTGCCCCGGAGCAGTGATCAGTTTTCTGTTTTCTTTTGCTCTTTTCTTCTCTTCTTCTTTTTTTTTCTCTTTGTCAAGGGATATGATCCCAGATGATGTAGTACTTTAAATTTTGAATAAATGAGCATGTTTTGACTCATCTTCTCTTTCTTGTACTTGTGGTGTTTGTGGAATTGGACCTGCTGGGGGATTATTTGTGGACCTGTTACCCTGGGCGTACCTTGGTTTTAGGTACGAGTAACAAGTTTTGGAGAGGAATACCTAGAACAACTTCGCGATAAGACAGCTATATAAGTTTTTGGTATTCGAGAGAATGCTAGGGAGCAACTGGGTTCCCAGGCATGATAGGGAAGGGATGGGCGTGTACTAGAAACCCAGTACAGCATCTGTGGTCGGCTGAGGACATTTGTGGTCATCAGAGGACATTTGTGGTCAACAGAGGACATTTGTGGTCAACAGAGGACATTTGTGGACCTATTATCCTTGTCGTACTCCGGTTGTGGGTACAGATAATAGGTTGAAAGGGAGCCGACATACTTACTCAGAGGTAATGAGGACATGGCAAGTATGAAGGTTTCTTCTACGGAGCCTTCCTACTCAGAGGTAATGAGGACATGGTAGGAGTGGGCTCAATGAAGAGGGGGTACATAAAACGACTCAGAGGTAATGAGGACATGAAAGTTCTATGTAGGGGGTGATTTGTTTTTGGCGGTAGTGAAACGACTCAGAGGTAATGAGGACATGGCCGTTTTGGAAATTTGTGGATCGCTTACCCTTTTTTGTGCACTGGAAGTGCGGGTATTGGATCATGGGGGAGGATCTCCTCCAGGAAGAAAGTTCAGAGATATGATCATACATGACTTACTACCTGAAAGAGTGACCGGGATGTGAGTTCAGAGGCACCAGCGGGTACATGATTCGATATTGTGAAAGTGTGAGTTCAGTGGCACCAGCGGGCACATGACTCGATAATCTAGGAAATTTGAGTATGAGTTCAGCGGTACCAGCGGGCACATGACTCTTATGACTGGAAAATATGGGAATAAGTTCAGAGGTACCAGCAGGTAGATGATTCGTATGATTGGAAAATGTGGGAATAAGTTCAGAGGTACCAGCCGGTACATGACTCGATGTATAGAACCAGAATGTAAGTTCAGTGGTACGGGAAGGTACATAATTCGACACTCTGAGATGTCTCGAGGATTTTGTTTCAGACATAATACTTCTTTAGGAACTTGTCGTTGATGGGCAACATGAGCAAGTCTCCATTTTGCTTTGCGAGGCGGTAGGCGCCGTTGGAGAATACGGCTTCGATGATGAACGGGCCTTCCCATTTTGGTTGGAATTTACCAGCGGTTTTATGCGTCATAACCATCGGCCTCCGAACCGCCATAACGAGATCGCCTACTTGGAATGTTCTGACCTTGACCTTCTTGTTGAAAGCTCTGGAGATTCTGGCCTGATATAGTTCGATTCGCTGTTGAGCTAACAGGCATTTCTCGTTTAGGGCCTCCAATTCCTGTAGTCGGCGATGGTGATTTTTGTCTGTCGTCAACTGATGTATGAGGGCGACGCAGAATGAGGGGATCTGAGTCGCTAATGGGAGAACTGCCTCGCTTCCGTACACCAGGGAAAATGGTGTATTCCCGGTGGCTGTTCGAACTGTGGTGCGATACGCCCATAAGCATTCTTCGAGCTTCTCGTTCCAGTCGCACTTGTTAGAGGACACGAATTTCTTGAGTAGCTTGATTATGGTTTTGTTGAATGCTTATACTAACCCATTGGCTGCTGGGTTGTAGGGTATCGAAGCAATGTTCTGAATTCGGTGCTTGTCGCAGAACCGATAAAATGCGTGGCTTGCGAACTGTGGCCCATTGTTGTGAATGATCCTTCGGGGCAGTCCAAAGCGGTAGATGACATGATGCTTAAGGAAGCTGATCACGTTTGAAGCTTTCACCTCTGCCAATGGGATGGCTTCCGCCCATTTGGAGAAGTAATCGGTGATTACGAGTATGAATCGGTGTCCTCTGGACGAAGGCGGGGTGATTGGGCCGACGATGTCCATACCCCATGCTTCGAATGGCCAAGAGGCTACGGTCGGATGCAGGAATTCAGATGGCTGGTGGATGAAGTCGGCCTGGATTTGGCAGGCTCTGCACTTTCGTGCATAATCTATCACGTCTGCAACCATCGTGGGCCAGTAATAGCCCATTCGGCGAAGACGGTCTTGCAGTTTCGGACCAGGTTGATGGGCTCCGCAGACACCATCATGGGCTTCGCATACGGCTTCCTTGGCTTCTGTATTTGATAGACACCGAAGCAGTAAACCATCATAGGATCGGCGATACAGTATTTTCGTCTCCGTATCATAGAAAAATCTGAGAGAACGTCTTCTGATAGAAGTAGCTTCCTTCGGATTCTCTGGCAGGATGTCGTATACTACGAAGTCGATGAACGGTTGTCTCCAGTCTGGTGCTTCGTCGACTGAAAGGGCGGAGTAGATTTCCATGCATCGTACGTCATCCTTAGGACAAACCAGTTCGCGGCCTATTATGTCGACCTGATGACGAGCGTAATTTGGCACAGCTAGGGAAGCGGCCAAACCAGCTAAGGCATCAGCCTCAATGTTCTGGAGTCTGGGAACATGTTCTATAAAGAATCCTCCCAGAGACGAGATGATGTCGATTGCTATTCGATAATACGGGATCATGTCTTCGTGGCGGACCTCGTACGACCCCCGAATCTGATTGACGATTAACTGTGAGTCGCCGTACGCTTCAAGATACTCTACTCCCAGCTCCTTTGCAAGTCAGAGGCCGATGACCAAGGCGTTGTACTCGGCCATATTATTTGAAAAGGGCTCTGTGAGTGAGTAGGCCCGATTGATCACTAAGCCAGAGGGAGAAATCAGTACCACTCCAACTCCAGAGACGATGTTGCCTTTGGGTCCAGTTCTCGAAGCGTCATCGAAAAACATTCGCCAGATGGCATCATGGGAAACTGCATTTGAACTGGTGACCTCGTCCGGTATCTCTTCATATACCCTGGTCGTCTTCGAACCTGGGTGTGCTGCTAGAAAGTCTGCCAGAGCCTGGCCTTTAACAGCCTTTTACGGTACGAAGATCATGTGGTATGGTGATAGTAATATCACCCAGGTAGCAGGGTGAGAGCTGAGTGCCCCAGGTTTGGTCATGAGGACCCTGAGGGGGTTGATCCGCGATATCACGTGGATGGTTTGTCCCGTGACGTAGTGTCGCATCTTCTGGATGGCGAACACGAGAGCAAGGCATTCCTTCTCTACGGCCGTGTACCGGTATTCTGGCCCAATCATCTTTCAACTGAGGTAGTATATAGTTTGTTCATGGCCCGTATTATTGTTCTGTGCCAACAGAGCACCAAGAGAATGTTCTATCGCTCGCACATAGATCAGGAATGGCTTCCCGGCAATAGGAGCTACCTGGACTGGGGGGTTCGACAAATATTCTTTGATGCTGTCAAAAGCGCACTGGCATTCCTCGTCCCATATGAAAGAGACTCCCTTCTTCATGAGATGGGTGAATGGTTGACATCGTCCGGAGAGATTAGAGATGAATCTCCTGATGTAAGCTAGCCTGCCTTGGAGGCCTCGGAGTTGGCGGAGATTTCTCGGGGGACCCATCTCCATGATTGCCTTTGTTTTCTCGGGGTCGATGTGAATGCCCTGAGAAGTAATGACGAAACCCAGGAATTTCCTGCTGGAGACTCCCAAGAATGATTTCGTAGCGTTCATCTTTAAGTTGTGTGCTCGCATTAGGTCGAACACTGTCTTGAGATCCTGCAGATGATCTTCCTTCGAACGGCTTTCGACGGTGATGTCGTCGATGTAGCACTCCACTGTCTTACGCAAGTGGTCTCTAAAGATGACGCTCATAGCTCTCTGGTAAGTGGCGCCAGCATTTCTTAAACCGAAAGGCATAACGGTGTAGCAATATGTACCAATCGGTGTTCGGAATGGTGTGTGCTTCTCGTCGTCAGGGAACATCTTGATCTGGTTGTATCCTGAGAAGCCATCCATGAAGGACATACGTTCGAAGCCGCAGGTATTGTCGATCATGATATCTGTGATAGGGAGAGGGAATTCATCTTTAGGGCAGGCCTCATTCAGATTCCGGAAGTCAATGCATATTCCGATCTTTCCGTTCTTCTTGAGAACTGGTACGATGTTGGCTATCCAGTCTGGATGCTGCTCTTCGTGAATGAAGCCGCTGGCTATCAGTTTGTTGACCTCGGCTTCAATAGCATTTATGACATCGGGGCAAAACCGTCGTTGTTGTTGCTTGACAGGTTTTGCATCCGGACGAATATTGAGTTTGTGGAGTGCGGTCTCGGGGTCCAATCCTGGCATATCTTCATAGCTCCAGACGAACACCTCGATATACTCTTTGACGAGTTGGAGCAGTGACTCTCGCTCTTCATCTGTCAGACTCTGGCTGATGAAGATTGGTTTCGGGGAGGCTTCATCACCAAGATTAACTTGTATGACTTCATCCTCCGTGGGAGGTTCTCTTTGCTCAAAACAATTTTCCTATTATTTATCTAGCTGTTGGGCCCACGGCTCAAGCTCGAGAATTTCCGGAATGTCTTCATCTTCTTCATAAGCGTCGACGAATGCCATGTTGACTGACAGGACTTGTCTGAATACGTCTCCGATGCTGGTATCCGAGTCAGAAGTTGGTGACCCGGTCGAATGTGAATGCCAGTCGCATTCTTCATCTGAACTTTCAGGGGTCGTCGTGGGTGTCACATACCCTAATCTACATCGAGTCTTGCTATAGTAGTCCCGTGGTTTGCCAGCCGGGACCGGGGGCTTCAAAGGTAATCGTCGTCCCGTACCGTAGTTTAAACCCGGTGTCGTTTCCAGATCATACCCCTGTTTCTGTATGAGATATTTAGATTGGGGGCTATAAAGATACAGAGGGAGTCTCGCGACGTCCGATCCAAGGTCGACTTCTTCTATGGTGAAGGGATACGGGTCGTCCTTCCGGCCGAAGATGATTAGATGGTCCCCTCCCTCGATTATTCGGTAAGCGTCTTCCGCTGGAGTAAGCTGGATTGTGGTGTAGACATTTGTCACCTGTGTGTGTAGGTGAGTGCCTATACCGTGTTCCATAGCGTACATTGTACAAAGCTTATTAAGCTCGAGGTAGTTCAAAGATAGCCCTTTATTGATGAAGTAAGTTATCTTTTCTAGGGGGTTTACATCATCTGCGGAGGGAACATCAGTGTGGGCAGCCACATACTTGGCTAGCTCCGGTTCCTCTTCGGCTACCCCCTGTGTGAATGACGACTGAGAGGACGACCTGGGGAGCTTGATTGTCAGCGGTTCAGTTGATGGAGCTGAGCGTGGAGTTGTTGGCAGACTAGCGACCCCCAGTTTGGTACTCGATGTGGGGCGAGGAGTGGCTGGTTCGCTAGAAGTGTCAGACCTTGCATCGGGGTGACGACCCTTCTTGGGAAGGCTTATCGTCAGTGGTTTGTCGGAGGGATTGAGCTTCTCCGTTTAGGGCTAACCGACCCTCGGCAGTCTGATGGTTAGTGGCCCCATTGTGGATCTTGGTACTTGGCCAGACCTTGGCAGCCGGATTATCATCTGCTCTTCTTGTGCCGAGAGGCTGATTGCATCCTTACGCAGAGTGGCGGTAAGGGGTGCAGACCTGCCCGGTTTACGAGCTTGGAGGTGGATCGTCAGAGGCTCTTCTGATCCTGTGGCTGTCTCGGTACTAGCTTGTACATCTCCTTCACCAAGATGCTTCTTCAATTTTTCGTATAGGCAGGAGTCTGAGTAGTAAGATTCGACCCCTTTGAAGGGATCGATATCACCAAATTCCGTCCTCACAAAGCCGTATTTGTCGACATACTTGAAGCACTGGTGCAGCATGGAAGGCACGATCATATAATCGTATATCCATGGGCGCCCCAAGAAGATGATGTAAGAAGTGTCTGTATCGATGACGTAGCAGGTGACTTCGGATTGGAGGTCGCCAATTTGACACTTCAGACGAATCTTCCCAATAGGGTAGCTCCTGCCCGAATTGAACCCGCTGATGGCGGTGCTTGTAGGCATCAAGCGATGCATCGGGATGCGGAGATGATGTAGCAGACCCTTCGGGATAATGCTTATGGAAGAGCCAGGATCAATGTACATCCGATCCACCTTTATGTCGTCGATGTATCCAGTATAGTATAGTGGGCGATCGTGCAGATTAGTTTTGATGAGCATATCTTGCGGAGTGAAGACAATGTTTGGCATTGCGCCAGTGCAGACACTGTCCTGGAGATCCACAGGTGAGTCCTCCCCGGTGAGGATGGATTGAGCCAGATAGGCATCGGCATTTTGGAGTGACAACTTGGCCGGTGTGTTAGCTAATTACGCTAAGATGTCAAAGTTGTAGGGCCTCTCTAGCCCTTGGGCTGCATCTTTTCGGAGGGATTTGTCGAAGCGAGTCTCCCTCGGCCTAGGCTTGTCGGTCGTCGAAGGTTGAGCCGGTCCCGGAGCATCAGTTGTAGTGGGTTGATGATTTTCAGCTGGATTGTCAACCACAGGTTGGGATTGTGCTCCAGACCGCGTGACGACGGATGTAGCTTCCTCGATGTCTGTCAAAATTGTGTGGCAGGTCTTGACTTTTCCACTTTTCTTCTTGTAGGTGGAAGATGGTGTGGGCCAAGTCACTTCTGTTACCAAGTCTGGATGGATCCACATGACCTCCCCTCGTGATGTGGTGAGGGGTACTAGACCAGCAGCCTGATCTCGGGGAGGTGGAAGATTGGTAATCTCCATTGTCGCCAGAGGGATGGGGGCCACCCCGTCTTGAGTTTTCGTCGGAGGGAAGCTGCCGAATTATACCAACACCATATTGGCTGCCACCGTTACCTCTTCGAAATCGATGGCCAAAGCGTTCGAATCGATGAGGTTTTGGATGTACCGTTTCAGCTGGTAGCAGTCGTGTGTAGCATGATGGACTTAGCGATGATAATGGCAGTACTTTGGGTTCTCCATCTCTGCCGGCCGTGGTTCCCGTCTTGGTGGAGGAAGCTGAATTCTGTCCCCTTGTATAAGCATGTCCAAGATGGGCTTGACGTGACCGTCTTCGAAGGAGTAAGTGATTTACGGCCATTGTTTGTCTGCTGGCTTTGGCTCAGGTTTTTGTGCCGTGTCGGCCACCATAGCCTGCTTTCCTTTCATGTCCCGATTGTTGGAGGGGCTACCCCCATTATCGTTGTTGGGACGCTTGCCCTTGTTTTCTCCTTCTGAGATGTACAATCCCAGCTGGCGAGCCTTCTTCAATCGTTCTTCTGCGCTTGTGGCGCTGATGATGAATATCTTCCAGTCCTTGAATTGACTTTCGCCCATCCAGAGACTGATTGTTGGGAGGAGTCTCTTTTGGCAAATTTCAATCAAGGAGGAATCTGGATTTCCAGAGGGCAGCTTCATGGCGGTTTGGCAGAACCGCTCGATGTAGTTCCTTGTCAGCTCTTTCTCCCCTTGGACGACGTCCATGAGGATGGACATGGTGATGTCCTGTCCTACTTCGTAGAATCTCTCCAAGAACATGCGCTTGAAGCCGGTGAAGGAGTGGATGCAGTTGTCTGGCAGGTTGCGATACCAGTCGAAGGCGACTCCTTCCAATGCCCCGATGAATAATCGTGTGAGAATGGCATCGTCATGAGGCAGATGGTCGGTGGTGACTTCGAAGTAAGTGATGTACCGACTTGCTGAGGTCTTGCCATCATAAGGATTGATATTGAACGGCTTATATCTTGGTGGGAATGGAACATCCCTCCATACAGCTGGGTATGGTTGTCGTATTCTGAGGTCTTGAGAGTTTTCTCGAGCGTGGAACATGGCTCGGAGCTCCTGGACCTCTCTTCTCGCTTCGCGTGCTTCGTCCACGGCGGTAGGGGCCGTTGTTTCTGGGGGATTGTTGCCCGGGTTTGGTGCCACCGAATTCGAGTCCGCATTGATCGTGGGACCCGTACTTATTTGGCCAGGCATCCCTCCTTGCAAAGTTGGAAGGGCCGCTTTAATCTCGTCTACAGACTTGACCAAAGCAAGTAATATGGCTTCGAGACTGTCGATGCACTGGCGATCACTGGAACCACCTTGGTTGCTGTCTGTCATGAATACCGTCTTCTCATGAGGAGAGATAGACGGAGCGGTGGAGGAAGCGCCCTCCGAATCGTACCCCTGTAGTGAGAAGTCATCGGGGTATGTGGGTATGTTCCCTTCTGATTCAGACTCGGAAGGAACAGTACCCCCAGCTTCCGAGTTCGCCTCGTCTTGGGAGTTGTGGATGTCGTCGGGGATATCGAGGTTTGCTGTATCTGATGGGAGAGTTGTCTCCCCTGGCTCATCTTCTCGGAACATCGGATTGCTGTGGAGGCTCGGAGGGGTGCTACCCCCAGCCCCAGCAACCCCCTGCATTATGGACGACGAATCTCCCACTGTATCAGATTTCGTCTTAGAGCGAGTACCTTGGAAAACTCTGGTGGTGGGCACCCGCTTAGACGACAGTCTTTTAGTCGCAGTGGTTGAGATCTTCGGGCTGGGGACATTCGTCTTCTTCCCCCTTCCATCAGCGGGGACTTTCCGAGCAGAGTTGCAGGAGACGACGGGTAGTGGCTCGTCTTCTGAAGATGGCTGTTGCAGTCTTCGAAAGAAAGACTGCCGATCTTCTTGCATCGTCGTGCTATTACAGCAGCAGTTGACGATGACTTGGGTGCAGTGACGTCCGTGGGAGGACTCTTTGCATCCCGATGCATCTTCTCTTTCCTTGTGTTTGTGGAGGATGGTCTCACGCAAGTCACTTGCTTTGCTGGCTCAAGAATTCCGAGGACGCAAGTATGTAGGCCTCTGGCCTGCTCCTTGATTCGAAGGTAGCTCGTATACTTGCCTTCGCTCGTTATTGGGAGATGCTTGATGACTATCCCGTCCATTGGCCGCAGGGGGCATGGTACGAGTAGTCTTATACAACTTTCCATTAGAGGCCCGCGTGACAATCAGCAGGACGCTCCGATAGTCAGAGGTTGGGGCAGCTGACTGGGCTTGGCGAGCCCACGCTGCCCTAGACTTCTTCCTTTTAGTACTTACGGGTGCGTAATAGGAAGAGTCCAAATTAGATACCACAGAGTCTGGCTTATCATCCAGAGAACCATCAGGGTCAGGACCGCATGAGAGACGGTCGAAGACTGATTGAGAGAAGCGTGGAACAGACGCTATACGGCTAGGATTGGAAACCGTGCAGGCTGTCTGTATGCGGCTGTCTTTAGCTGTCGGATGGGTTGTCCTTGTGCGATTAGGAGTCACGACCGTGCAGGCTGGCCGCATGCGGTTGGCAATTGTGGCCGTATGGGTTTTCTGCAAGCGATTGACTTCAGTAGCCGCATAAGCTTCGTCCATGCGGTTGGCAACTGTAGCCGCATAAGCTATGCGGCTGACAGATGTGGCCGCATGAGTTTTCTTCCTGCGGCTGGCGGATGTAACCGCATAGGCTTTCTCCATGCGGCTCAGATCGCATAGAGTTCCTCTTTGCCCCTGCAAGTCCAGCATCATAATGTTTTCTTCTGTCAGACTTGGGAACAACAGAGTTGTCTATGGTCTGAAGTGGGGCTGCAGGAGAGTCTTCTCCGCCGTTTTGAGCGACAGAGGGTATCTCTGCAAGAGCTTCAGTAGGAACGAAGGATCGGGGTCTCCACTCCTTGCGGGCCTTCTTTGTGCGGGCTCGCTTCTGGACCGGGCCAGCGCTCTTGTCGGAGAGCATTTCTTCGAACGCCTGTTGGTCGAACCGGGCGACCATCTTCTGTTGCGTGGAGCCAAGCTTGGTTGCATCCGATTGCGTTACCAACTCCTCAGCCGTGGAGAAGTTTGTCCCCAGCAGAGTCGCCATCGTGTTTGCCATGAAATGTAAAAGAGCAGAACAGTTTTATAGGAGGACTGGACTTTTACTTCACGTTACAAACTCGCTTGTACAAAGAAAGCCTAGGGACGAAAACCTAGGTACAGCAATCTAAGTACAATTGTTTATTTTTGATTCTGGGGGGTGACGATAGAGTCTCAGGAAGGCGACGGTAGCCCTGCCTTACTCCTTGGACGATCAGTATGCAGCTTTGGCTCCTGCGACGAGATGGTTGGCGTTGATGAAGAAATGCTCTTCTTGCTCTCCTCGTATTGCTCTTCTGGCTTCTCTCTCTCTGGATTGATCTCTGTGGATTTTTCTCTCTGATTATTGGGGGAGCGTCTCTCTGTATGTGCGTATCTCTCTATGTATGTCCCTTTTTTTGCAAGGGAATGACACCCTACTATTTATAATAGTGGGGGGCATCATTAGGGTTTGCAATGATTGTCCATTCTCAAAGTGGCGGCGGCCTGGTAAATGATCAATCTGGACCATTAATCTTGAGCGTGAAGGATCTGGGCCATTAATGAGGATTATGCCAAATCATGTCAGTCATTAATATTGATTGTAATAAATCTCCATCATGATGATTTGCTGATATCCGCAAATCTGAATGAATCAATTTAATTCATTCTCTTGCCACGTGTCCCAAATCATTGGGATCTGACCCAAAATTTGATTATATTTAGGACACGTGTTCTGTCATCATTGTTGAGCCGCATAAGGAGCGTTCATATTTGGGCCGCATAAAGGTCGTCATGCCCCAGCCGCATGAAAGGTTTCATGACCGAGCCGCATGAATAGTCTCTATACTCGAACCGCATGAAGGTTATCATGACCGAGCCGCATGGGGGTCTTCATGGCCGAGCTGTATGAGAGTCTTCATGGCCGAGCCGTATGGGTTTCTTTTACGACCGAGCCGCATGGGGGACCTTCATGATCAAACCGCATAGGTTTCTCTGCACAGGCCGCATGAACTCGTCTATACTGGCCGCATAAACTAGCCTCGAAGTTGTGAAGATTTTTTTCAGTTCCCTAGGAAGATGTTGCTCTTGTGTCAATCATCATGACTACTTTTCGTCAGGGCTGTCAACTGTCAGCTGTCAGCCGTCAGAGCATTAATTGTGTTTGAATGACGCTGGGTACAGCCATTCTAAAAAGGCACGTGGCTTCCCTCAGCTGGCCGCATGGAGTCCACTCTGTGATTAAGCCGCATGGGACTCTTGAGCCGCATGTGGCTCCTTGGCCGCATGGATCATTTTTCTTCTCTTTTTCATGCTTCTACAAAAGGCACGATGATAGGGGATGGCATCCCAATACCAGGGGCCGTACGCCGGACCGAAGCCAAGGAGAAGGAGCCGTTAGCCGTTAGGGACCACCAAAGGGAGTCAGGGTCCGTCCCCACCACTATGCCGGAGGCTGCTAATACAACAGCTGCCTCCTCACCGATCTAGGATCGTACTCTCCCCTAGTTCTAATTCCCGTCATTGGCCCATAGGTATCTTATTACGCTTTTGGTAGGGATACCCTGAGAGGGGTGAAAGAGGTCATTCCCAGACCCCCTTTCAAAAAATATGGATGATTCGCCTGAGCCCAGCCAGAGACAAATCAAAGGTTCGGCGACTCGCCAGCCGTTCAGGATACGACGCCAAGAAGCAAAAGATCTGCTATTATGGGACGCTACTGAGGGATAAAAATGCTTAAAATATCTCGCCTTTATGAACCGATCCCAAATGGAGCGATTTGTCCGAAGCTTCCACTACATCTTTATCGAGCAAGCGTCAACAACATGTGCCAGCCTGCGGAACCCTAGTCCATCCTCTGACGTGGGTTTGGCTGTAAAATCCTAGCTTGCCTAATGATGCTTGTCCTTACCGTCACAGTGGCCCCAAAAGAAGTAGGCTAAGAGATTTTCTGGTGGTGAAGAATTTTTTGGGAGGGGTACAGGCGGCCAGGGTGTAAATCATGATGGAAAAAAGCACGTGCTGGATTAGAATCATCTTACCGCCAGGCGATAAGATAGCATTATGCCATCCCTCAATCTTTTTCTTATTTTACCCACCTACTCAACAAAAACACCCGTATTAGATCTGCCATACACCAGCGGGTACCCTAAATAAGGGAAGGGGGTATGTGACGGAGAAGGAAGTAATATTAGTGAGCATGGAAGTATGGGCTCTATCAGCAGTACGGTGGGCATAAATAATACTCTTATTAGGGTTGATACGTTGTCCGGACATCTAGTGAATCTCTGCAGTATATGGTTGACTACCTCAATGGTCCCAGTATCGTCGGAAGAGAAAATAAGAATTTTGTCGACGTAGGCCAGGTGGGTGATGATCGGGCAGTCTCTAGCAGTATAGAAGTGCTAGAAACGGGTGGTTTTGACCATTTGGTTCAGATTTTTGCTTAGCGCTTCAGCGACGATGATAATGATGGTAGACGATAATGGATCTCCTTATCTGACACCATGACTAGATTTGAAAAATCTGTCAGCTTAGCCATTGACGACGGTGGAGAACCAAGAGTTACTGATCGATCTCCAAACAATGTCGATCCACGACTCCGAAAACCCGAAGGCCCTAAACAACCAGATCATAAATTGTCAATCAAGCCTTTTATATGCCTTATCCATGTCCAGCTTAATGGCGATGTTAACTCCCCTAGTTGAGAATTTCATGTAGCTGATCATCTCATGAGCCAACAGGGTGTTGTCGAATCCAGTTTGCTCTTCAGTTTTAGGAAGTAACCCGGTCATGCGGTTAACAATAATCTTAGAGATGATCTTATTGGTGAAGGTGCACATACTCAGAGGTCAAAAATCTTTAAAGGTCTCCGGGTTGTCCTTCTTGGGGATCAGAATCAAGTTGGCACTAAAAATCGCTTTGGGGTACCTGGCTCCTTGGAAGAAGACAATCACCGCCTCATGGATGCCCGTCTTGATGATGTCCCAGCAGGATCTGAAGAAGATGCCAGTGAATCCGTCTAGCCAGGAGCGCTATGCTTGTTCAGCGACTAGACTGCATCTTTGACTTCAATTTTAGAGGGCTGGCTTTGTAGCTGGGTATTGTTTATGTCCTCGATCAAGCGAGGGATGGCTGCCAGAAAAGCCTCATCCTTGAGGATGACATCTTTGGTGAACAACTGGATATAGAAAGCGACAGCGACCGTCTGAATGTCCCATTAGTTATTAAGCATATGTTCGCTCTCATCGATAATCTGGTAGAGGTTGACTTGTTGGCTACGCCCCTTTGACGCAAGAGTGAAAGTAGGTCATGTTTTTATCACCCTTAGTATCCCAGGTCAGCCTAGCTTTCAGTTTCCAAAATTCCTCCTCGATATTGAGGTAAAACTTCAATAGCGCTCTGGCGAGGTTGAGGGAAGCGCGAGTCAAAGGAGAGCCATCGCGGGCGAATAATATTTTTATGCGAGAGGCGTCGTCCTCTGCTATCTGAAACACTTGGAAGATGTCGCCGTAAGCCTCCTTCCTCCATTGTGTTAGTGCTTTCCTAGTAGATTTCAGTTTGGCGGCCACACATTTGAGATGGTCAAGGGCATCGGGGTCGCACCATGCAGCCAATACGGTATTCCTGAACTGCGGGTGGTGGATCCAAAGAGCGAGGAAACGAAAAAAAATTTGGGCTAGTTAGAATTTTTGCTGATCTCAATGAGGAACGGGGAGTGATCCGATTCAGTAGCATTGAAGTGCGTGAGTCTGGAATTGAACTCGAGGTCATACCACTTCGAGATAATCAGAGCATGATTATGGCGGGAGTATTGACGGCATGCTTATTCTGCATGTTGTATGTGAAAGTGCTGTCGAAAAACTGGAGCAGGGACAGGTGGACGTTGAAGATAAAGTTGACAAAGTCTTACATGGCAGACGTGGGAGGAGGACGACCTCCTGACTTCTCCTTCCTGTAAGTGATAGTGTTGAAGTCTCCAACGCAGAGCTAAGGGAGGTTGATGAAATTAAGGTGGATGCCAATCAGAGAATCCTGTAGCAGTTTGTGCTCAATGATATCGCAGCTCTCGTAAATGGCGGACAAGAGGGACCTAGACTGGAGCATAGGGTGTTCCACCCAATACGAGAGCGCCTGTCATGAGTCATGAGTGATCCCGTATTTCACGTCTTCCGCGAGAAGGATCCAGATGTCATAGCAGCCGGCAATTGCAGAGGGAAAGCCCAACTGCAACTGAAAGACTTTATTTTCTTTTGAAGGATTTTGGGTTCTAAGATCACCAGTATATCAATTCTGTGAATTCTCTTGAGACTTTTTAATCTTCTCAAGGTAGGTTTATTCACGAGACCCCGGACGTTCCATGATAGGATGTTAAGTATTAGGGTTTTGGGGGTGATTTGGTGAGTTTTGCGGCTGATTGAGTGATCATGGACGTAACCTCTTTGGCGCTTCTTTGGTTAGAATTTTTGATGGTGGGGTCCGCCTTTCCAGTCTCCTTGTGGCATATGCCCTTGCAATGGTCTACGGGTCGTCGGTAGTTTGTAGGTAAACCTCTCCTTTCTATCTCCCCCAAGGTGCCGAAATAGTTATTCGGACTGGCGAAGCCGACGGCAATCGCTTATTTTAGCCTGGCCATATGTTCACGACCTATGTTTGCCAGAAGACCTGCATGTATCTCTTCTTCTGTGATAAGGTTTGAGTGGACTTCCGGTTCAGGGTATTGGGTATCATCTTTGTCTGATCGCTCCTAAATACAATTACCGTCGGACGACTCCTATTGGTCCTCTGTCCCTTCTATCATCTCCCCATTGCTGCTTTATTCCAGAAGGTTATGCGGTATCTGGATAATGACCTCGGTCTCTGAGGCCTCTTCTGTGTTGTACGCCTTCGTAGTGTCATCAGGGAGGTTTTCTAGCTGGATGAGGTCGATGTGTTCCGTGGCAAGAATATTGAATTTGTTGGTCAGGTTGATTCCAGGGGTAGTAGTAGAAGCGGTGATCCATCCCTCTGGAGCACCCTGGTGTGGTTCTTGTCTGCAGGAATTACCGGCACTGGCTTCGAAACGGAGGTAGGGGTTAGGAAATGGGAGGAGTGGTGGCTTGTGGCAGTTACTTCTTGATTGGATAGGGGCCGCCTTCTTAGTCATTTTTTTCTTCAGTTTTGGGTGCGCTTTATAACATATCTCGGTGGAGTGGCCTCTCATGTGGCAGTGCTTGTAGAAGATGATGTTGTTATCATAAAGAATTTGTTGGGTGTGTATTTTGCTGCCTAGCGAGATTTGGATGAATTTGGGGAGATCCTTTGAGAAGTCTAATTCCATGCAGATTTTGGCATAATTGAGTAAGGTTGCGAGTTTCTTCTGCCATCGCCATGAAGTTCCCAAAGGAATTAGCAATCCTCGTCATCGCAGCAAGAACGAAGCATATTAGCGATAGGTTAGACAGGGTGACCCAGACCAACACAACCGTCGAGTCTTCCATAGGGTTAAAATATGGTGTCCATTTAACGATTTTTATGAGATGAGAGTCGATCCTACCGGTACTCCTGGTCCAGACATTCTTGGGATCGCTCTCCGACAAAAGGTACAGGAGAATAAGTTTGGGGTCCATACGGGCAACCCTGTAATCGGAGGTGAGACCCCAGGAGGCTATGATTTCTTGAACGCGCGACATCTTCGGGCATCCGGAGGAGAATTTAAGTATGAAGGTGTGTGAGAATTGGCCTGATAGGGAGGAAATTTCCTTAGGCGAGAAGGGGACAGTGAGGTCATGTATGTCAGATGTAAGAAGGTAATCCAATTTCGGATGATCAACATCGGAAATGATAGGGGTGTTATTGTTAGCTCGATCGGGCCTCACCGTATCAGCGTAAGAACGTTTGGATATAATGTTAGTGCCGGATTCTGGGCTTGAATGATTCTGGGACCCAAATAATGTGGTAATTGGCACAGAGTCGGGGGTTGGCTCACCATGGAAGGAGAGCGCAGGCTGACAGGGCACCTGGGCAGTGAGGCACGGGAGCTGGATGGTGCTAGGGGGATTCCCGAAAAGTCCCTAGACTGGGTGGCGCATGAAAGCTATAGCGCGCCAGAGGCTAGCGTTCCATCGGATGGCACTAGGTTGTGCATTGGGGTAGATGACACACCTGGAGTGGGGATAGCACTGGATGAGGGTGCAGCAGGGTGGCCTCGCACTAGAGGTGGCGAGGGAAGGAGTGGCGCATCAACAGATGGCACGGAGACCAGGTCACCAATGAATGGCGCAAGTACGGATAACGCCAAGCCACTGGCGCCAACCGAAGGGAAAGTAGGGGCGCCTGGGAGGGAAACAAATACGAATTCCAAAAGGGGAGTGGTGGGCAGAAAAAGCTAGGAACGAGTGCCTCCGGAGGAGACACAATGAGGAGGATAGGAAACACTATATATATATATATATATATATATATATATATATATATATATATATATATATATATATATATATATATATATATATATATATATAGTACATAGGTTTAACTAACTATATACTAGTCACAACTAATCATAATACATACTAGTCGAAATACTCCTTCTAGGACTAATAAAATTCCGCAAAATATAAATATAAATTATTCAGTATTAATTCTCAAATAAATATCTAAAATTCTGGAAATATATATTATATACTTATTATTGCATAAAATCCATTTTGAAATCAATTCATGATCAAACTAATATCCATATTCATAAATCAACGTTATTTGAAATTGTTTAACCATAAATAAACTAACTTTAATAATCTGAAATAAATGATAAAAAATTATTTAAATTATCAAATATTCATGATCATGTGTCGAGGATCGATAATATGAAGCATTGGATGCACACGAAATTATTTGGCACTCACAAGATGGTAATTTCTATAGTTTATTTTACGGCAGAATTTTGTCCTTCAAAGATTGAATGATTCAAGCATTAAAACAGCAAAATTATAAAAAATGCATTGAAAGAAATTTATATTTAATCGAAATACGGTCGTTTTCATATATCATATCAATGGTAAAAGAGAAGTTATATGGTTCAAAATTGTCCCGCAATGAACAGTGCCAGTTGTGGACACGCTGCAAAGACGAAAGTTTCTGTAATTATGGGTAAGGAATTTGAACTTGAAATTTTTTAAGAAAACTATTGATATAGGGATTTCCAAAAAAAATATCTCATCAAAAACGGACATCAATAAATAGGTCAAATAAATTGAGAAAACAACAGTACTTATAATCCAGATTCTGCTGATGGTCGGTCGGCCCTAGTTTGACTTACAGTCGGCTGTTCCGACTTGCATAGGCTGTGCTAGCCTATAGGGCACCTTGGGATGATGGAGGGTGGTCTTGGCTTCGTCGTGGGTGGCTTGGATGGCCTTGGAAGTGGAGAAATTAGGGTGTTCAAGTGGTCTCCCAAAGACTATGTAGTGGGCGGCCTTGGATTATAGGTGGTCAAATTTTAGGTTGTGGAGGAAAGAGTAGGCATCCAAGAGAGGTTGCATATATAGGGTTTTGATCCTCAAGGAATTTTAGAAATATAGGTTTTTGTTTGATTAGATTTGGAGTTTATTTGGTCCTCCAATCAATCAATTTAAATTTAAGTGGAAAAGGTTTCCTTAATTGAATATGATGTTTGATTTTGGTCAAAATAGTAGAGATTTAAGCACGTGGCTGCTCATAAATTGATTTAAATCAATTTAATAGTGTTCTTCCATGAGTTGGCACCTAAAGTGGTCCCCACTAGGTTAGGTTAACTAGGGTTAACTTCCAGAATTATTTCTAATAGAAATAAACACCGAAATGGCTAAAAATGGGCCTTATGTTCTATTTACAAATAAATAGCACATGGGAACTCAATTGAGTGGGACACCATAGGCATGTGTGTAGTAGACTCAAAAATAGTCGAAATCATATATTGGATCGTTTAGGTTGGATCGATGTTGAGTCCAGAATTAAAATTGGAAGTTACGACAAGTCTCACGGTTGATAACTTTTTGGCCTAAATTGACCCCGAAATTGTGCGAAGAAAATAGAATACAATAATACAGATTTGATTGGGATATGATATACGAGATCGAAGATAAACTTGTCTAGGTCAAAACTCATGAAAAAAGTTTCTAGAGTTTGGCATTTCTTATGCTCCAAAAACCAAAGCTACGAAAGAGTACATTTTATGATTGTGAATAAAAGTGAGAGAATATTATATTAATAACTAACAAAAAGTTTCTAGAGTTTGGCATTTCTTATGCCCCAGTGGAGTCCAATCCATAACGAAAAAGGATCTCAATTTATTATCCCGCAATCCTGGTAAAAATTTTCCATGTAAACTTTCCCCAATCGCATCTGACTTAGCCATTAGGCAGCTAGCCCCATCTGTACTCCGCAACAGGATCAGGGCACTAAACATTAATAGACTAACAAAAAGTTTCACCCCTGAAGCTTAAACGAAACTCCACCTAAATCGAATAGCGAAGGAAACTTTTCCCTCATATCCGCTTCAAGTTCCTAAGTCGACTCATCGATGGAATGATTCTGCCAAAGTACTAAAACCAAAGGAATGACTCGATACCTCAACGCTTTATCCTTTCTATATAGAATCTATACGGGCTCCTCTATATAAGATAAGTCATCTTACAGTCCTAACCGATCGAAGTCTACCACGTGAGTTGGATCATGCACATACTTCCGTAGTTGGAAAACATGGAAGATATCATGCACTTCAGCCAATGCCGGTGGTAACGCAATTTGATAGGCAACTAGACCGACTCGCTTAAGGATTTTGAACGGGCCATCAAATCTCAGACTTAACTTCCCTTTCACACCGAATCGTATAACTTCGCACATAGAATGATACCTTCAAAAATATATGGTCGCCCATCATGAATTCCAACGATCGTCGAGGAGTATCTCCATAACTCTTCTACCAACTTTATGCCATAAGTAACTTCACTCGAATCATGCGGACCTGCTCGACATCCTGCTCCACCATTTTTGGACCAAGTACTTGACGTAGTTCACCGACTTCATCCCAACAAATCGAAGATCGATATTTTCGTCCTTATAATGCTTTATATGGTGCCATCTGTATACTCGACTGGTAACTGTTATTATAGGCAAATTCTGCAAGCGGCAAGTGATTGTCCCAACTTGTTTTCAAATCTATTACACAAAGCCATAACATGTCCTCAAGGATCTGCTTTACCATCTCAGTTTAGCAATTAGTTTAAGGCTGGTATGCAGAACTAAATTCCAATTGTGTTCCCATAACCGAGTGTAAGCTGCACCAAAATCGTGATATGAATCTTCCATCCCGATCCAACACTATTGATGCTGAAACTCCATATAATCGGACAATTTCATCCATGTATAGCTGGGCTAATCGATCGATGCTCCAAGAAATTTTGATTGCGATGAAATATGCCAACTTGGTTAGTCGATCAACGATGACCCAAATCGCATTATTCCATCGTTGAGTCTTCGATAAGCCAACTATAAAATTTATTATTATATGGCCCATTTTCATTCTGGTATGGCGAGGTTCTGCTTCTCCCTGTCAGGCCTTTGATGTTCCGTCTTGACTCGCTGATAAGCCAAACATCACGAGATAAAGAGGGCTACATCTCTTTTCATTCCGTGCCACCAAAAGTTCGTACGCAAATCTTTATACATTTTTGTGTATCCCAGGTGCAACGAATACTTGGCATAATGAGCCTCCGTCGAGATTTCTTTCCGGAGTTCTTCATCCTTTGGGACACATAGACTCCCTTGTAGTCGCAACGAGCCATCCTCATGCCTGGTGAAGTCGAGTGCTTCACTCTTTTCCATCATTTTGCTAATCTTTATCAAGAATTCATCCGTCTTCTATGCAGTCTTAATTCTCTCCAATAAGCTTGGCTCAAGCTGAAGTTGAGCCAATTGTTCATTCCGGCCACGAATTTGGAGCTCTATTCCCATGCTCTCTAATTCCTCTAATATCCATTTGTAAATACTGATTGATCCCACAAAGTTCTGACTCAACGCATCCACCACCACATTGCCTTTCCCTGGGGTGTACGCAATCGTCAAGTCATAATCTTTGATTAGTTCTAACCAACGTCTTTGTCGTAAATTCAGGTATTTCTGACTGAAGATATACTTCTGGCTCTTATGATCGGTGAAGATCTTGCAAGACACTCCGTACAGATAATGTCGCCATAGTTTTAATGTAAACACTGTCGCTGCCAATTCCAAATCATGCGTTGGATAATTTTTCTCGTGTGGCTTAAGCTGTCTCGAGACATAAGATATCACTTTCCCTCTCGGAGTCAATACATATCCCAAATCCAATCCTGATGCATCACTGTATATCTAAAATCCCTCGACGCCGTCTGAAAGTGCAAGGATTAGAGCTGACATGAGACGTTGCTTCTAGTCTTGAAATCTTGCCTCACACTCATCAGTCCAATTAAATGCTACTCTCTTCTGAGTTAGACGAGTCAAAGGCGACGCCACTTTCAAAAAATCCTTCACAAACTTCTGGTAGTAGCCTGCCAAGTCGAGGAAGCTACGGATCTCACTAGCTGACATGGATTGTTTCCAATCCACTATTGCTTCAATTTTCTTTAGGTCAATGGACACACCTTCTGCCGAGATAACGTGCCTAGAAACGACATGCTACTCATTCAAAATTCATATTTGCTCAACTTGGCATAGAGCTGATTTTTCCATAGGGTCTGTAACACTGTACTCAAATGCTTCGCATGGGCTTCTTTGCTTTTCGAGTAGATTAAGATATCATCAATGTACACGACCACAAATTTATCTAAGAAGGGCCTGAAGACTCTGTTTATCATGTCAATGAAGGCGGCATGGACATTCGTCAGTCCGTAGGGCATGAACAAAAATTCATAGTGTCCTTATCTAGTTCGGAATACAGACTTCGGGACATCCTCCGTATCACGCCCCAATCCTGGGAGATCGACAACTATCCACTGAACGTGATGCCGTACAAGTCTAAGTTTCACTTGTACAAGGCAAAACCATTGTAATTCTTGGTATTTCTCAAAAATAACAACAGCGCAGCAAAACCAAGTAGGCAAATTAAAATCGCAGTATATGAAGAAACATGTCTCTTTATTGATAATTAAAATTGATTACAAGACTTGCAACTTAATACAGAGTTTACAACAGATTACAAAATATTTGAATAGCCAACTAAAATACTTGCCCTTTAGGCTTACAACCGAACGTGCCGACTTGTCTTACAATAAACTTGTCGATTTGGCTTACAATCTTACTAGTTCATCTGAGTTACACTGTTCCATACATTATGTCACATATAACAGAAGACATCGTCTTGTAAGAAGAGCTTCTGCACACCCATTCGATTTATCGATGCCAATCATTGATCAAACGACTTCCCCCACGCACTAGCACCTGAAATAGTGCCCACAAAAGTAGGTTAGTAGACTCCGGTCTTATCTTTAGCTAATGATAGCCTGAACGAAGATCAATCCTTGAAAAGATAGATGCCCCTTACAGTTGATCGAAGAGGTCGTCTATTCGAGGTAATGGATACTTATTCTGAACTGTAACTTCGTTAAGCTCACGATAGTCGATACACAGCCGCATCGATCCATCTTTCTTATTCATAAGTAACACCAGCACACCCATTTTCGATGAATATTTTTATGGATTTACTTTCACTGTCTGCGCATTTATATCGAATCATTGAGAGAAAGGGAAAGAAGTATGATGACCAGATGTTGGTGCCAATGCAGGTGCTAACAAAGTAAACTGAGCTTGACGTTGCGTAAAAGACATCTTTCTCTCGGCAATTCACCAACAAGTTAGTGGCTTTGATCCTTCGACGATCCTTCATCATCACGCTTAACAAAGGATTACTTGTTATTGCGTTTGGTACTTATTAAAAGATGCTTAATAAGAACCGAGAAAGATAATGAAAGATTAACTATCACATGGCTAGATATATATTACAAATCAAATGATGCCAGGTATGCTGCGATACTAAATGTTAAACAGGTGATGCCAAGACCCAAGTATTTGGCGGTGAGTATATCGAACTTTGGTTGAAAGAATGGTAACAATGAATGAATAGTCCCTTGGTTGGATAAAAGAATATGTGAGCTTACGGCTCAAGGCAAGTTGGCAAGATGAATGAGAACTGTGGCTAATGTACTTGAATTCTGTTAGCTTGCATGTATATTTCTTATTAGTTAAGTTGCATTCACATGCATGGTCATGGACAACTTATGTACAAGGTAGTTCCTCGAACGGTACTCTGAGGCCACGGAATCGATTCAGTCTAGGGGGAACACAGTGCTGAAGTAGTAGCAGGGTTATTCAAAAACCATCTGGTCGGGCTAGCTACCCACCGATGAAGGGAAGCCGTTTAACCATGATGTCCAAGATGGCATGTAGTTAGTGACCTTCATATAGATAAGTGTTATAGCTAACAATGTCTTATGCAGGCAGAGTAAGTGTTATTCATAAATAAACAGGGAAGGATATCGACCATGGGTAAGATTCACCAATTTGGTGAATAATATGAATTGCTTATGTTTCTCTCATCATTATGTGCTGATTATGTTCCTATCATATATCAATTGTTAATGGGCCCTAAGGTAAGATAGAAAGATCACAAATCAATAGTATACTTCACATAATTTACTACTGTTGATGTATTGTGAGATTGGTTACGGCCGCTCACCAGTACATATGAGGTAGTGTACTGACCCTCATCTCCACAGGTACTGGGAACCTGGTGGATTAATATTAGACACTGAAGGCTTGTTGTCCGACTCTTTAGAAGCTTTACACTTTCTTGAAGTTTCTACTTGAAGAAGAAGATAATTTGCTGAAGGTGGTTATTGCCGCATTTTTAATAAAGGGATATGATGTATGGAACAAGTTGTATCTTATTTCAATATTTCTACAAGTTGTAAGCAAAGTTTGGCATTTCATCTCGACTGTTTGAGAGCCTTATGTTTTCTATGCAAAGTTATCAATAAAGAGCTTATTTTAGTCAACATCTGTGTTGTTCAATTTCTCTGTTAACTTGTTGCGAACCTATTCAAAATATCTCTTTTATAAAATATACACAAGCACGCCTTGTACAAGTGCAACTCCATACTCGTACGACATCATGTCTTAGCGAGGACAAACTATTCGACGTGAATCAAAGCGAGGACGAACGATTACCCGAATTGGGGCATGGCATACCTAAAGGCCTCCAATGGAAGAGGCAAGAAAAGACAACATCAATAACCCAATTTAACAACTGGGACAACGATGTTAATGGCCTCCAATCTACAAAAGGTGAGCGGACATGATATGAACCGATCGATAGCCTCAAAGATGTCAGCCAAATAAAATTTGACCTCGAATAATGAGAAGTCATCCTTTCGGAACGAAGAAAGAGCGCTTTTGCTAGCTTCAAGCAGAAATGCCATGACCCCCCCGTGCATCAAAGAAACAAGTGCCTCTGTTCTGTGATCTTCGACCCAGTTGCCTAAGTGGAAGACTATGCATAAGCCACTAATCCAAAACCGAGATGACTCCGTCAGAAGCTTCGAGCTAAATGTACGTGGATAGACACCTGCAACTGCTGACGCACTGCTTCTCCCATGATTATTTTATAGTACATGTAGTTTCAATCGCAAAGGTCACATGGCGTCCTCGTCTTGTTTCCAAAAGATTTGCCTTGGCCATGCCCGATTTTTGTTTATTGTAGGGCACACCACGTCCATTCGAGGATACTATCTCCTACAGACATGCTCCACTCAATAGCTTCTTCCCTCCAACAGCTCATCACTAAGGGAAGTCAAAAACAACTGGCGGCACCCATTCTTCTATAAATATCTAGTTCTTTGCAAGTATCAAGAATGGCAATATGATAGCAGACATTTACTATCGATATCAAGCTCGTGCCCTTATATACTTTCCATCCCCAAAAATTGTGTCCAGTCTTAAATGGAGCATAGAAATTATGCTGATTCAACCTCCATTGCCTTATCTTCCCAAAATTTTAATTTTCTTCAAAATTTTGCATTTACCTATTCTTCTAAATCAATTGAGTTAACAAGTTCAACAAAGTTTTTCTCGAGAAGGAACGTCTTCTTTTTGAATGTTATGCATGCGATATGAATGATTGATTGCAGTATATGTCATATGACCTATAGCCTTTGATGACAGTTATGCCCACTTACCTATTCAGCCAAACAGCCCATGCGTGCGAACATTATCCTCATATTATATACCACATCGTCATTAGCATATTTATATCTTTACATGATGTTGTATTATGGTATTCGGCTTATATTATGGCATGCTTCTATATACCTTGTTGCGTCTTTCTAAAGAACTAGTTTCCTTCCAGGCTTAGGCGATCATGCGTATCCGAAGGGGTACGAACCGGTCCCTGACTATTCATCCGCTTACGTTGAGCATGATGAGATCTTGCCTACGGAGTATCCTTGAGCTTATGTAGGGCTCCATTCCATGAATCTAGTCATTATGTTTCAGACTTGCCCTATTGAGTCTAGTTATCTAATTTTCCTGCATTTATTTCAATCTATTTGTAGTAAATATGTCTCCACTAGACTAGTTTGATTTCTTCTTGTTGGATTTGTTTATTCTACACTGTTATTCTAGTACTCTTACTCTGACTAGTTGTTTTATTTTATGTTTGTCTCTGGGATTAGATTCATGGTTGAGACTTGTTGATATATAGTGTGGACTATAGTTCACTTATAGATTAACAAAGTAGATTCTTTTTAGAGATCCATAAGTTCGGAATCTCCGAATACGTATCAGTTGATCATTGCTATAAGGATCGGTCCCACATATTTTAGGAATAGGTTGTGATAGTGTAATTTCATATATGATTGATATTTGGAATAAATTATTACATCTAGGTATAAATTATGTAGCTTTCTTCAATACATGTTGTATCATGTTTGCACACTTCCTCTAGCTTATATGTATTATGTTTTAAGTTTCTCATATGCTAGATTTTGTGTACAACCAAGAATCAGTTGAAATCAACACAAAACTAGAAAGTTCATGCACAGTTTGTTCTTCCCACATGTCCTGCGAACCATTGACGAACATTATACGGACAACCCAGTTTTAGAGAACGAAACAGAAAACATTATGTCAACAATTTTCCATATCACTTTGCGTCATCTTCGCACGTGTCTTGGCATGTACGTAGTATATGCATTGTTATACCTTATAGTATGTTTCGTTAGTGGTTTCATGGACTTTTTGTTTCTCGTTTACTTGTTTATCTTTATTTACATGTTTTATATCAACTCAGACTTGTGAGCACTATTCTTCCTATTTCTTGTGTTGGGTTTTGTAGAATTTATGATATGGTCGCCGCTAGAATTAGTAAGATAATTTTGTAGTTAAGAATAAGTATACAGATGGAGTACCTATTTTATTTGGCATTGTATTAAGTCATCTAGTCGAGTAACTATGAGATGGGTACTACCAAACGTATTTCGACTTGCTCATTGATGTGACATTAACCAGTTGATTATTAACGCTTTATTTGATGCATTCTTGACATGCTAGACATGTAACATGGGGGTCTCACCTTATGATCAAGCCGATGATCATTAGTGCTTCTTCTTGGTCAATATTCTTGTCCTTGCTAGACTCATATGGATGGGTGCATTTCCTTATTATCAATCAAGGTTGTATCACGCTTGACACGAATGTCGACATATAGGGTCAATGCCTTGATTGTTCACGGTTCAGGTTCGATATTAACGGAATTAGGTTAATTAACTACTATGTTTAACATATATGTACCGCAGCAAGGGGGTATGGAGGATTTTCAATTTTATGATGACCATATTGTGGGCTAGGCTTCACAAGATGCACTCATGTTTGTCAGGTTATGATCATTTACTTGGACTTAATAAGCATAAAAGAAATTTCATGCTCCTAGATATGGAGCCTCGGTCCCTCTTGGCTGACATTGGTTCAGGATGATGGTATTCATGTATTGAGACTTATCCAATCTTTGTTTCTAGCCCCAACACTTGGTTTGCGGTCATGTTATGATGGTATTCTTAATTTACATTAGTAATTAAACTATAACCAATGTAGCAAATTGTAGCAACCCCCTAGGCTTATCTTTATTAATTGCTTCACTATAATTATTGTTCAATTTTGCAGCTAATTTGCATTCTATCTGTATATATTCTATATATGTGTGTATTAGCACGTTGGTACCGTGTTATTCTCACATCCTATTTACTTATCCTATTTTATTTAAGTTTCCTCTTGTATTGTTGCATTTTATTATGTTTTTGGCGATCATTTGGATTTCTGTGTGGTATTTCACTAAGTTGGGGTTGGACCCTTCATGGGTTGCATCTCATATCTCGTGCTAGTGCTAGACGATCATCATGACCTGATGTTAGATGGCGTGTAGGAGTACTCGGTGGATGCCAACAATGCAGGATGAGTGGGTTTCATTCCTTCCTACTCATTTTTGAAATATTCATTTGTGGCATTTAGCCGTGGGCACGTGTTAGCCATAATTTCTGGGAGCCTATTCCCTTTTTGTTTCAAGACTCCATGATTATATAGTATAGTTGTCACGACCCGCGCCCGGAAGTTCGGGCACGAGTAATGAAAGCACACCTAGCCAACGCCGGAGAGTCGGCGGTAGTAATCTGTCTAGTCCTGTAAATCCAAATCTATCAAAATAATAATATCCAAATTATAACTCAATCACAGATTCTAAAAGGTAGATATGAAATGGAAATGGCAAGTCCACAGAGTTTAATCATATAGTCAAATATAGTAATCCTCGAAAAGAGTACATCTTAGCAAATGTTCTGATAACATAAATCTAAACGATAGAAAGTAAAAGATAATCTAAACTAAACAAACTTCAGGGGTAAGTCTGCTACAGCATCTCCGGCATCCTTGGGTGGTTATATCACAAGTCCAAATAAAATCTAAAATTGACAACATATCTAGTCAGGATTGGAGCAAGTACAACACGGGAACTACTACCCATAACATGATAGCTATTATAAGACAGAAAATAGAAGAGATAATACTGGAGTGAAATAGTAACACGGTAAGAGTAGATAAAGTAAATAGGAAATCATGGTAAGTGACATAGCAATATGAAATGCAGGAGTCATAGCTACACTACGTGAAATTGAAGTAATGTATTCTATATGTGATCGGGTTGAGGGTTCTACTTGGTACGGTTCAATCATAGGTGTCGTGTATGATTAGCAATTATTCAAGGAATAGGATAAACATGGTTTTGATCACATATATACTAAAGTACTTCGTGACTAACTAGCATGCATGGATTCTAATCTTTGCAAAGAAAAATAGGAATAAAGTAAACAGGAAACAGGGTAAACAGGAATATAATAATCATGAGAGGAATCTATAAATACTAATCTCGTGTGGATATGGTAACAGAATCATGGCATGCACATCTAAATCGTAAAATACAATACCAACATAAAATGAGAGCATTTACTGGAAGTACTTGCCTCGGTTATCTGAATTCGACGTGCACGTACGAACGTGTCGACACGAAAAGTATATCCGTCTAAAGTCTAGTAAAAGTCCTAAGATCATACCATCTAATAAATGTCCAAGATCGCATCCGTCATCCAAATATCCCAATAGCATTCATAATCCCATTGATTGGTTTTAAGAGATCGAGCAAAGCACAGGGTAAGAAACGCACGATTAGATATGATCAAGGTATAAAGAGCGAATGCTAAAATAATTTAATCATGGTCGAGACTTGGACTATCCATTCAATGAAATCTGTTAGGCTAATTAATAAAAAAAATTAGAAATTAATATTAGCGTTTTAAAAGTAATTATTTATTATTTTAGAAATCAATAATCAAAATATTATGATTTACTATAAAATATTTAGAAATACTTATAAAATGTATAGGCCTACTATACTAGTTTCAAAGCATTAGTAATTGGAAACCTAGATATTTATTTTTTGAAAATATTTTAGAAATTATATATATATATATATATAAATATATATATATATATATATATATATATATATATATATATATATATATATATAATCACATAATTCTATTTATATAGTAAAAAAAAATTTATATAGTAAAAGCAACTAATACAAAAGCTCTATAAAATATATATACAAACACATATTTATATGGATCTGGACCAAAACCCTATTTATTTAGACCTGGCCCAGCCCCAATGATTACTTAAACAAGAACAAAAGAATTTACTAAACCATGCTAAACATGGCTCGGCCTAATTGATCTAATAACTAAAATAAAATAAAAACCTAAACTATTACTGGCTTGAAATACTACCGGCCCATGCAAATCAAACATTTAAATAGCAATTTATTAATGGACTCTAGACCCAAAGGAAAAATATTATCAAAATAATACGTGGTAGTTCTGGGCTTAAAGCCCAAAACCAAACAAACTATCCAGTACTGGGCTTGAAGCCCAGCCCAGTTCTCAATTAGGGTTTTAAACCCTTCTCTTCATCAAAAGAAAGGGAGAGAGAAAAAGATTAGAAAGAAAGAAAGGGAGGGAGGCTCTAGAAATAGTGGACAAGGAAGAGTAACAGAGAGGAGAGGGAGAGGGATGGGGAGGCGAGAGAAGTGCCCACCATGGCTGGGCGTCGAGGCTCACGGAGGTCAAGCGGATAATGAGGCGAGGACGACCACGGCGCGGAGGGCGGTGCTGAGGCCCAGCGCTCGGGACGGAGGGACGACAGATCCGATTCGCTGCACTGGACGAGGAGCCGTGCTGGAGAAATTGGTGGTCGCCGGCGAGATCCATTCGGACAAGCTCGGAGAAACGGCAAAAATGTCAAATCTGGCCAGAAGAGCTTAGACTGAGTAGATCTGGACTCCACGGTGGTACATGTGCATGGTGGGTAGTCATGTGGTGGGGGTCGGCTGCTATGGTGCAATGGTGATGCGGTCTAGTGGTGGTTGGCCAGAATTTATGGCCGGAGCTAGGCTGGTGGTGGTGGTGGTACTGGTATGCACGATGGTGAGTAGACATAGTGTCATAGGGGAGGAACAGGTGGCGATGGATGAGTAGACGTGGTGTCGTGGGGGAGGAGCAGTTGGCGGTAGATGAGTAGATGTGGTCGGGTTGTGTTGGGTGGAGGAGGCGGCAGCGTGGTTGAGTTGTGGTGTCAGTGGAAACTAGGTGGTCGTCGACGAGGCAGGGCGGAGGAGGAGTGGTCGAAATAGATCCGTGTGGGACTGGGGGCCAGGGTCAATGGAGGAGGTGTTGGGATGCCTTGCTAGTGAACGGTGGCTCGGTTGTGGGGAGGTATTGTAGTTGGAATGGTCGACAAGGAGGGGATCTGGTCAGTGGCGAAGATGCGCAGTTAAGACAGAGGGCAGCGAGGGGAGATAGCAAGAGAGAGTGGGTAGAATTTTGGTGTGGTATAATATGGGTTTTTCGAAGGGAACCCCAAATATTACTAGGGGCTATCACTTACTAGGGGACAACACAAGTTTGAGGAATTTTTACTGGGGACAACCCAAAAATTACTTGGGGCAGCCCAATATTTGGGTTTTTCTCTCTCCTCTCTCTTCCCCCTCCTCCTCCTTCCTTCTTCTCCTCCTTCTCGGTGCTTGTCGAGGTGGTTCGGGGCACTAGTCGATCTTGAAGTCGAATCTGGTCCGCAAGCTCGACAGCGGTCCGAGTTCAGGGAGGAGAAGCGGGAGGACGCTCACCGGGCGGCAAGCTCGGAGCGGAACGGTCACGGCTCGCCCTGAACTCGGACCACCGCGGTCGCGGTTCGGGGCATTGGTCGATGTTGAAGTCGGATCTGGTCCGTAAGCTCGACGGCGGTCCGAGTTCATGGAGGAGAAGCGGGAGGAGGGGCGCTCACCGAGCGGCAAGCTCGGAGCGGAGCGGTCGCGGCTCGCCAGTACTCGATGACAGCAAATTGATGACTGGGAGAGGGCCGGCAATGAACGACTATGGGGGAGCAGCCAACATGAGATGCTGCTTCTGCTGCTATTGCTTCTTCTTCTTCTTCTCCGAGGACTGCAAACTTGTTGGCAGTCCTAACATATGTTAGGATTGCCAACTTGCTGTGTAATGCCACAGTCCCAAAATACGTAGGACTAGGTACATCGATATGCCAACTATATACATACGAAGTACACTCCAATATATGGAAACCTTGTATGTATACATAAGCTGTAAAATGCAGTAGAACCATAATAACTAAATCTCATCCACTAAATAAATAAATGATATAAAAGCAACTTTGAATTTGTCATATATACAATCGTTGGGCGGAGACAAAGTCCACTACCAACTATCTCAAATAAAATATACAAGAAGTGATCGGTAAAATAACGAGACGAACCAAGCGCAATCGTCTTCGAAAGAATGGAGAAGATCATGGCCTTGGCTAGAACACCTGCAAAATCACAGAAGCACACACCTGGAGAGATAACCAGGTCCTCAGAGGAATGTAACAAGACACATAATATCATGCCATATAAACTGAATAAATATTACTCAAATAAATAAGTAAATTGAATTTATAACATAGTCCAATACACACCTATTGAACGAGCGTACCATCCCCCCAACCAAACAAGGACAGGAGATGGTAAACTAATTCACGGCGACGTATCTTTCCATGCTAAGAATCCAATTTGGTATTCGGACCCCAACAAGGTTCAATACCTTCTCATCGAAGAAGTAAGTCACACTTACAACCAAACAAGGACAAGATGTGATGAACTAATCCGTGATAAATTATTGTTCCAAGCCACGGTCAGATACAAGTACCCAAACCAAAAGTACTCGTACCAAACGGATAAGGTAGCCTACCATTCTAAGTGAAATATAGTTAAGAACAATCCTTCCTACGCATGGCCCTGGCTAAATAGGATCGGCATAGTCCCCCCTTGGGCACCAGAGGCCCCATCAGTAAGAGCATGACATTTCGCAGAATCGTCAGTGGTCGTCAGTAATCATGGGTCATCAACCCCGTATCTCCAGCAGAGAGTCCGGGTCACAAGGGATGTGTATCGAAGCCCATACGCTAAGGAATTGTCCTCCCCGCCCAATGCCTATTCTGTTGTATCCACAACAGTAAACCTCTATAACCGCTAAGTCAAACTAAACATGCAACCTCTATTAGCGATTATTCCTATCGTACGGCTTGTATGTACTGGTGGCTAGCCAATCACGCACTTCCGTGTTCTACATGCGACACACAACTTCGTGATATAACGTGTCAAGGCCAATGAATGCAACACACAAGGTGGTCCCTTAAATCTAGGTTTAATGTGTAAGAAAAATAATACATAGCAGGAATATAAATGAACAGTAAGTTCTAACAGGTTATGCCATGTATCACAGTTTATTTTGCATAAAGAAAATAAATAATGCATGAAATATGATCTAAAATAAGTAAACAGCAAATGGCAAGGTGTCTTGCCTGGTGGAGCGCCTGGTGTGATGCGATAATCAAAATGGCACGGATTATGACTTCGGTGCAACAACTATGCATGGTGACCTCGGATGGTGGCACGGACAGTTCTATTGGGTCCAGAAGGGTCAAATTAGTCAGGTTCGACATAAAGTAGACTTGAATTGGCGAGGGAACATGAATAATGGGATTGGTTATGGGCAGGAGGAGATTCAAAAGAAAAGAATAATAATTATATGATTTTAGAAAAATAATTTATAATACTTGAAATATAATATTTATTAGCCAAAATATGCTTACAAATAAATATCCAAAAATCAAAAGTCGATTTAAGGCAAACTGTAAGTTTTGTTAAATAATATTTTAGACAAAAATATCTTAAGCGAAACTAAATAATATTAGAAGAAATTATTTAAGTTTAAGAACCATATTTTGTAGAAATAATTTTTTATTAATAAGTTGTACTTTAAATGCCACAAAATAGAAAATATAATTAGGGCTTCCAACCCAACGTTGAAAATATTTATTATACTTACAATAATAATAATCTGAATAGTAATAATGCTAATAATATTAATTCTTAAATCAACTATATATACCACTAATATATCATCTACTTAAAGATCTGTGATTAAAAGATACTAATAATAATAATAATAATAATAATAATAATAATAATAATAATAGAAATAACAGTAATAATAACCAATAATAACTAATAATAACTAATAATAATAATAAACAAAACCATCTACTCTTCTCCCGATTAAACACAGTAAGGGAGAGAGAGAAAAGAGAGTTCGGGAGAGAGAGGCGCGTGTGGCGGTGCTGGGCGAGGTGGCCGACGGGTTCGCCGGGGCGGAGCTGTGCGCGGAGGGGCGGCGGCGATGGGCGCAGCGGATGGAATCGAGAGGCAGAGGAGGAGAGGTTTTGATCGGCGGCGCTAGGGCGGAGCTCCGGTGGTGTGGAGTCGCCGGTAGGCGGCGGAGGGGGTTTGAGGGAAAGGGTTTCCGGCGGCGAAAGCCGCACGTTCACCGGCGGAGTGAGGGGGAGTGACGCGGCGCTGGGCGGCTGGGACACGTGCGGACGGGGATAGGTCGGTCCGGTGGTCGGGGAGAGGCGGGTGGCGCGGATCGGCGACGAGTAGGCGTCAGTCGCGGCGGATGTCCGCGGCTAGGGCAGTCGAAAGGGGGTCTCGCGCGGCGGTGGCGAGCTGGAGGAGATCGGGACGGAAGTCGGAGACGGAGTTCGGCAGTGGGTGCAGCACCTCGCCGGTGATGGCGAGGTCGACCGGACGGCGCGGCAAGGCAGCGGTTTCGGCGAGGTGAGGTGTGTGTTTGTTTCTCCTATTTGTTAATTTTGGGGTTTTCGTGGCGGCGGTCGGCCACTCTGGTCGTGGTGGTCGAAGGACGATGTGCTGCGGTGGCAGGTTAGGCTTATGGCGGTGGCAGGGTTCGGTCGGAGTTTGGGTTGGTGTTGGGTGGTGGTGATGGTCAGGGCGAGGGTGGCCGGGGCTGTTGTTTGGTTATCTGGGTGGCGGTGGATGCGGTGGTCGGGTGTGCGGCGTGTTGGCAGGACGTGGCTGGTTTTGTCAGGGTCGGGGGGTTGCCGACGACGGTGGTGGATCGGTCGTGTGGTGGTTTGGGTGGTGTTGACGGGAGTCGGAGAAGGCAGTGGCGACGGTGATGGCGACGGGGCGAGGATGGTGGTTGTGGAAGGCGGGGGTTTTAGAATAGGATAGTATCGGCATGTGTCCTACGAGACACGGGATGGGTTGACGTCCGGGGTTGTCGGACGCGGATAGAAAAACCATGTATTTGTATTAGAAATAAAATAATAGTGGATGGGGTAGACACACAGACACGATGCACGGGGTTAGGGTTTGTGGAAAAATTTGTAGAAGAATTTGTGGATAATAAAAGTTTATGGAGGAGTACCTGCCTATTTATAGGATGTGGGAATTCCCATTTGGATAGGATTAGAATTTGTTTAAACCCAAAAATAGATAATTCACAACTTAATTTAAATCAATTTAAATCCAAATCCAAATACAATCCAATTTAAATCTAATTAAATTTTTAGCTCAAAATCAAATAGGATAAATCAAACCTCAAATATTTAACTATTTAAATAAATCCAAAAATCAAATCAAGATTTAAATGGCCACAATAACTTCCAAATATATTTTTTAAAATACCATAATAATAATTTCGAAAATAATAAATATTTTTAAATATCTTTTTGAGTAATAAAATATTAATATTAATAAATCTTGAAAATTATATTTTTATTTAAAATAATCTAGCAAAATATTTATGAAATATGTGCATGCACTAAGAATATTATTTATTCTAAATAAAAGGCTTTACATAAATAAAATCATAAATTTAGGAAATTTTGATAGCTAAATTAATACATATATTATTTTAAAACTATAAGAAAATATTTTTCTAAAAATATGTACGCTCGCACATATTCGCACTCGTCGAGCAATTACGAAAAATAAAATTTTGTGCATGACGTACGATACGACTACGCGACGTACAATACAAAATTTTAAATCGGTACCAAATTTAATAATAAAAAATAGTAGAATTTTAGAGGTTTTACATCCTAGCCAACTTAAAAGAATTTTTTCCTCGAAATTAAGAATTTGTAGGGGTGAGAGGACACAAAGGGATATCAATGGAGATCCACGATGACAATGTTTTCACAAAATCATGTCGAAAGAAATCGCGATCTAGATCGTAGAAAAATAATACGGTATGGTCAAAATTGATAGGACAGCTAGAGGAATTTCAAGTATAACGCCTTCGTCCTTCGAAAATGAGTGAAGGCGAAAGCAATATAGAGTTCGTAGAAGGCGTTATCGAATACGAATACGTGATTCAAAGACGATCGAATAATTTCAAAGGAATTTTTCAAGGCAGTCGTGGATGGGATTCTAAAGGCCAAGTTTAATTATGGTCCATCCACACAGAATAATAAACAAAAGCGAACCAAAGTGCACTTGGTTGATCAGACCATTATGCACCGATTCTGATTAGACAATATGTTAGTGGAAGCTCTTCCAATAACATATATCGTGAACAAGCTCGATCAATAAATGAACTTACAAATCTAAGTTATAGTAGTAACATTTGTCAAGAGTGAAATTATAGGCACGAGAGTTTAAAATTGTGAGGGAGTATAGTCGAATTTCTAAAGAATCTAAGTCATGTCCTGTGATGGTCTTTATACAGTCGTCCTATAGTCTTCTTGTCCAAGTCTTTGGTTGACTAAACGGGTTAGGGTCCTCTAGATTCTAGAATCTAAGTAAACTTGCTAATATAGGTCACTAGAACAAAGGGGTTGCTAGCTCATAAGGCATTCTACCCAACTTAAAAGAATTAAACTAATGGTGTTTTGGGACAACTAACTAGTAGGGTCAATCTCTAGCAAGCTCGAAGGGAAAATAGAAATAGGGATAGAAGGAAGCAAGCAAGATGCAATTGATGAGTCAAACGGTAGATAAATTCAAGGAAAGAGGTCAAGTATGTGGATGAGATCCTAGACTTCTAATCCTATACGCAGGCTTGCTTGGTACGGTAAAGTGACCAAACAATTTATCTAGACCTGCATGGGCCACCACAAAAACATGTAACGCCCCAGTCCCAAAATACGTAGGACTAGGTACATCGGCATGCCAGCTGTATACATACGAAGTACACTCCAATATATGGAAACCTTGTATGTATACATAAGCTGTAAAATGCAGTAGAACCATAATAACTAAATCTCATCCACTAAATAAATAAATGATATAAAAGCAACTTTGAATTTGTCATGTATACAATCGTTGGGCGGAGACAAAGTCCACTACCAACTATCTCAAATAAAATGTACAAGAAGTGATCGGTAAAATAACGAGACGAACCAAGCGCAATCGTCTTCGAAAGAATGGAGAAGATCACGGCCTTGGCTAGAATACCTACAAAATCACAGAAGCACACACCTGGAGAGATAACCAGGTCCTCAGAGGGACGTAACAAGACACATAATATCATACCATATAAACTGAATAAATATTGCTCAAATAATAAGTAAATTGAATTTATAACATAGTCCAATACACACCTATTGAACGAGCGTACCATCCCTCCAACCAAACAAGGACAGGAGATGGTAAACTAATTCACGGTGACGTATCTTTCCATGCTAAGAATCCAATATGGTATCCGGACCCCAACAAGGTTCAATACCTTCTCATCGAAGTAGTAAGTCACACCTACAACCAAACAACGACAAGATGTGACGAACTAATCCGCGACAAGTTATTGTTCCAAGCCACGGTCAGATACAAGTACCCAAACTAAAAGTACTCGTACCTAACGGATAAGTTAGCCTACCATTCTAAGTGAAATGTAGTTAAAAACAATCCTTCCTACGCATGGGCCCTGGCTAACTAGGATCGGCATAGTCCCCCCTTGGGCACCAGAGGCCCCATCAGTAAGAGCATGACGTTCCGCAGAATCGTCAATGGCCGTCAGTAATTATGGATCATCAATCCCGTATCTTCAGCGGAGAGTCCGGGTCACAAGGGATGTGCATCGAAGCCCATACGCTAAGGAATTGTCCTCCCCGTCCAATGCCTACTCTGTTGTATCCACAACAGTAAACCTCTATAACCGCTAAGTCAAACAAAGCTTGCAACCTCTATTAGCTGTTATTCCCATTGCACGGCTTGTACGTACTGGTGGCCAGCCAATCACGCACTTCCGTGTTCTACATACGACACACAACTTCGTGATACAACGTGTCAAGGCCAATGAATGCAACACACAAGGTGGTCCCTTAAATCTAGGTTTAATGTGTAAGAAAAATAATACATAGCAGGAATATAAATGAACAGTAAGTTCTAACAGGTTCTGCCATGTATCACAGTTTATTTTGCATAAAGAAAATAAATAATGCATAAAATATGAGCTAAAATAAGTGAACAGCAAATGACAAGGTGTCTTGCCTGGTGGAGCGCCTGGTGTGCTGCGATAATCAATGTGACACGGATTATGACTTCGGTGCAACAACTATGCATGGTGACCTCGGATGGTGTCACGGACAGTTCCATTGGGTCCAGAAGGGTCAAATTAGTCAGGTTCGACATAAAGTAGACTTGAATTGGCGAAGGAACATGAATAATGGGATTGGTTATGGACAGGAGGAGATTCAAAAGAAAAAAAATAATAATTATATGATTTTAGAAAAATAATTTATAATACTTGAAATATAATATTTATTAGCCAAAATATGCTTACAAATAAATATCCAAAAATCAAAAGTCGATTTAAGGCAAACTGTAAGTTTTGTCAAATAATATTTTAGACAAAAATATCTTAAGCGAAACTAAATAATATTAGAAGAAATTATTTAAGTTTAAGAACCATATTTTGTAGAAATAATTTTTTATTAATAAGCTATACTTTAAATGCCATAAAATAGAAAATATAATTAGGGCTTCCAACCCAACGTTGAAAATATTTATTATACTTACAATAATAATAATCTGAATAGTAATAATGCTAATAATATTAATTCTTAAATCAACTATATATACCACTAATATATATCATCTACTTAATGATCTGTGATTAAAAGATACTAATAAAAATAATAATAATAATAATACTAATAATAATAATAATAATAATAATAATAGAAATAACAGTAATAATAACTAATAATAACTAATAATAATAATAATAATAATAAACAAAACCATCTACTCTTATCCTGATTAAACATAGTAAGGGAGAGAGAGAGAGTATAGAGAGAAAAGAGAGTTCGGGAGAGAGAGGCGCGTGTGGCGGCGCTGGACGAGGCGGCCGACGGGTTCGCCGAGGCGGAGCTGTGCACGGAGGGGGGGCGGCGATGGGCGCAACGGATGGAATCGAGAGGCGGAGGAGGAGAGGTTTTGATCGGCGGCGCTAGGGCGGAGCTCCGGTGGTGTGGAGTCGCCGGTAGGCGGCGGAGGGGGTTTGAGGGAAAGGGTTTCCGGCGGTGAAAGCCGCGCGTTCACCGGCGGAGTGAGGGGGAGTGACGCGGCACTGGGCGGCTGGGACACGTGCGGACGGGGATAGGTCGGTCCGGCGGAGGGTCTCGGCCGAGCTTGGTCGGGGAGAGGCGGGTGGCGCGGATCGGCGACGGGCAGGCGGCAGTCGCGGCGGATGGCTGCGGCTAGGGCAGTCGAAAGGGGGTCTCGTGCGGCGGTGGCGAGCTGGTGGAGATCGGGAGAGAAGTCGGAGACGGAGTTCGGCAGTGGGTGCAGCACCTCGTCGGTGATGGCGAGGTCGACCGGACGGCGCGACAAGGCAACGATTTCGGCGAGGTGAGGTGTGTGTTTGTTTCTCCTATTTGTTAATTTTGGGGTTTTCGTGGCGGCGGTCGGCCACTATGGTCGTGGTGGTCGGAGGACGATGTGCTGCGGTGGCAGGTTAGGCTTATGGCGGTGGCAGGGTTCGGTCGGAGTTTGGGTTGGTGTTGGCTGGTGGTGATGGTCACGGCGAGGGTGGCCGGGGCTGTTGTTTGGTTATCTGGGTGGCGGTGGATGCGGTGGTCGGGTGTGCGGCGTGTTGGCAGGACATGGCTGGTTTTTTCGGGGTCGGGGGGTTGCCGACGACGGTGGTTGGTCGGTCGTGTGGTGGTTTGGGTGGTGTTGACGGGAGTCGGAGAAGGCAGTGACGGCGGTGATGGCGACGGGGCGAGGATGGTGGTTGTGGAAGGCGGGGGTTTTAGAATAGTATAGTATCGACATGTGTCCTACAAGACACGGGATGGGCTGACGTCCGGGGTTGTCGAACGCGGATAGAAAAACCATGTATTTGTATTAGAAATAAAATAATAGTGGATGGGGTAGGAGACACAGACACGATGCACGGGGTTAGGGTTTGTGGAAAAATTTGTGGAAGAATTTGTGGATGATAAAAGTTTATGGAGGAGTACCTGCCTATTTATAGGATGTGGAAATTCTCATTTGGATAGGATTAGAATTTGTTTAAACCCAAAAATAGATAATTCACAACTTAATTTAAATCAATTTAAATCCAAATCCAAATACAATCCAATTTAGATCTAATTAAATTTTTAGCTCAAAATCAAATAGGATAAATTAAACCTCAAATATTTAACTATTTAAATAAATCCAAAAATCAAATCAAGATTTAAATGGCCACAATAACTTCCAAATATATTTTTCAAAATACCAATAATAATAATTTCGAAAATAATAAATATTTTTAAATATCTTTTTGAGTAATAAAATATTAATATTAATAAATCTCGAAAATTACATTTTTATTTAAAATAATCTAGCAAAATATTTATGAAATATGTGCATGCACTAAGAATATTATTTATTCTAAATAAAAAGCTTTACATAAAAAAAATCATAAATTTAGGAAATTTTGATAGCTAAATTAATACATATATTATTTTGAAACTATAAGAAAATGTTTTTCTAAAAATATGTACGCTCGCACATATTCGCACTTGTCGAGCAATTACGAAAAATAAAATTTCGTGCGCGACGTACGATACGACTACGCGACGTACAATACAAAATTTTAAATCGGTACCAAATTTAATAATAAAAAATAGTAGAATTTTAGGGGTTTTACATCCTACCCAATTTAAAAGAATTTCGTCCTCGAAATTAAGAATTAGTAGGGGGTGAGAGGACACAAGGGGGTATCAATAGAGATCAACGATGATAATGTTTTCACAAAATCATGTCGAAAGAAATCACGATCTAGATCATAGAAAAACAATACGGTATGGTCATAATTGATAGGACAACTAGAGGAATTTCAAGTATAACGCCTTCGTCCTTCGAAAATGGGTGAAGGCGAAAGCAATATAGAGTTCGAAGAGGGCGTTATCGAATACGAATACGTGATTCAAAGATGATCGAATAATTTCAAAGGAATTTTTCAAGGCAGTCGTGGTTGGGATTCTAAAGGCCAAGTTTAATTATGGTCCATCCACGCAGAATAATAAACAAAAGCGAACCAAAGTGCACTTGGTTGATCAGACCATTATGCACCGGTTCTGATTAGACAATATGTTATTGGGAGCTCTTCCAACAACATATGTCGTGAACAAGCTCGATTAATAAATGAACTTGTAAATCTAAGTTATAGTAGTAACATTTGTCAAGAGTGAAATTATAGGCACGAGAGTTTAAAATTGTGAGGGAGTATAGTCGAATTTCTAAAGAATCTAAGTCATGTCCTGTGATGGTCTTTATACAGTTGTCCTATAGTCTTCTTGTCCAAGTCTTTGGTTGACTAAACGTGTTAGGGTCCTCTAGATTCTAGAATCTAAGTAAACTTGCTAATATAGGTCACTAGGACAAAGGGGTTGCTAGCTCATAAGGCATTCTACCCAACTTAATAGAATTAAACTAATGGTGTTTTGGGACAACTAACAAGTAGGGTCAATCTTTAGCAAGCACGAAGGGAAGATAGAAATAGGGATGGAAGGAAGCAAGCAAGATGCAATTGATGAGTCAAACGGTAGATAAATTCAAGGAAAGAGGTCAAGTATGTGGATGAGATCCTAGACTTCTAATCCTATACGCAGGCTTGCTTGGTACGGTAAAGTGACCAAACAATTTATCTAGACCTGCATGGGCCACCACAAAAACATGTAACGCCCCAGTCCCAAAATACGTAGGACTAGGTACATCGGCATGCCAGCTGTATACATACAAAGTACACTCCAATATATGGAAACCTTGTATGTATACATAAGCTGTAAAATACAGTAGAACCATAATAACTAAATCTCATCCACTAAATAAATAAATGATATAAAAGCAACTTTGAATTTGTCATGTATACAATCGTTGGACGGAGACAAAGTCCACTACCAACTATCTCAAATAAAATGTACAAGAAGTGATCGGTAAAATAACGAGACGAACCAAGCGCAATCGTCTTCGAAAGAATGGAGAAGATCACGACCTTGGCTAGAATACCTACAAAATCATAGAAGCACACACCTGGAGAGATAACCAGGTCCTCAGAGGGACGTAACAAGACACATAATATCATGCCATATAAACTGAATAAATATTGCTCAAATAATAAGTAAATTGAATTTATAACATAGTCCAATACACACCTATTGAACGTGCGTACCATCTCCCCAACAAAACAAGGACAGGAGATGGTAAACTAATTCACGACGACGTATCTTTCCATGCAAAGAATCTAATATGGTATCCGGACCCCAACAAGGTTCAATACCTTCTCATCGAAGTAGTAAGTCACACCTACAAGCAAAAAAGGACAAGATGTGATGAACTAATCCGTGACAAGTTATTGTTCCAAGCCACGGTTAGATACAAGTACCCAAACCAAAAGTATTTGTACCTAACGGATAAGGTAGCCTGCCGTTCTAAGTAAATATAGCTAAGAACAATCCTTCCTACGTATGGGCCCTGGCTAAATAGGATCGGCATAGTCCCCTTGGGCACCAGAGGCCCCATCAGTAAGAGTAAGACGTTCCGCAGAATTATCAGTGGCCGTCAGTAATCATGGGTCATCAACCCCGTATCTCCAACGGAGAGTCCGGGTCACAAGGGATGTGCATCGAAGCCCATACGCTAAGGAATTGTCCTCCCCGCCCAATGCCTACTCTGTTGTATCCACAACAGTAAACTTCTATAACCACTAAGTCAAACTAAGCATGCAACCTCTATTAGCGGTTATTTCTATCGCACGGCTTGTACGTACTGGTAGCCAGCCAATCACGCACTTTCTTGTTCTACATGCGACACACAACTTCGTGATACAACGTGTCAAGACCAATGAATGCAACACACATGGTGGTCCCTTAAATCTAGGTTTAATGTGTAAGAAAAATAATACATAACAGGAATATAAATGAACAGTAAGTTCTAACAGGTTATGCCATGTATCACAGTTTATTTTGCATAAAGAAAATAAATAATACATGAAATATGAGCTAAAATAAGTAAACAGCAAATGGCAAGGTGTTTTGCCTGGTGGAGCGCCTGGCGTGCTGCGATAATCAATGTGGCACGGATTATGACTTCGGTGCAACAACTATGCATGGTGACCTCGGATGGTGGCACGGACCGTTCCATTGGGTCCAGAAGGGTCAAATTAGTCAGGTTCGACATAAAGTAGACTTGAATTGGCGAGGGAACATGAATAATGGGATTGGTTATGGGCAGAAGGAGACTCAAAAGAAAAGAATAATAATTATATGATTTTAGAAAATTAATTTATAATACTTGAAATATAATATTTATTAGGCAAAATATGCTTACAAATAAATATCCAAAAATCAAAAGTCGATTTAAGGCAAACTGTAAGTTTTGTCAAATAATATTTTAGACAAAAATATCTTAAGCGAAACTAAATAATATTAGAAGAAATTATTTAAGTTTAAGAACCATATTTTGTAGAAATATTTTTTTAATAAGCTGTACTTTAAATGCCACAAAATAGAAAATATAATTAGGGCTTCCAACCCAACGTTCAAAATATTTATTATACTACAATAATAATAATCTGAATAGTATAATGCTAATAATATTAATTCTTAAATCAACTATATACCACTAATATATATCATCTACTTAATGATCTGTGATTAAAAGATACTAATTAATAATAATAAATATAATAATATAAGAAATAACGGTAACAATAACTAATAATAACTAATAATAATACATAATAATAATAATAAACAAAACCATCTACTCTTATCCCGATTAACCATAAGGGAGAGAGAGTATAGAGAGAAAGAGAGTTCGGGGAGAGAGAGGCGCGTTGCGGCGCTGGGCGAGGCGCCGGCGGGTTCGTCGGGCGGAGCTGTGCGCAAGGGG